>OX411311.1:38056339-39256339 GCA_948150685.1 Rhaphigaster nebulosa | reverse complement strand
ATATCCATTTTATCTACATCCTCCATTGCATTAATGCTTATATCTTGAATATATCAATGTACCTTATAATTTATTTTTTTCTGGTTGAACTTGAAGTTTTTGAGAAGAAATAATTAATAATATTTTTGCACATTGCATAATTCTTTTTGCAAAAATAAAAGCCCATATTATTAATTGATCTAATTTGCAGAATATTAAAGTTCCATGTCAAAAAATAAATAAATAAATCTTTACATGTCAAATTATTTCTAGAAAACTTATATTTTTATTAGGAAAATTGAAAAAAGTTGAAAAATAGAGGTTTGATAGTAATAAAATCTGGTTAAATAAAAAATATGTCAACTTATTTGCATATGATTAAATTTTAGAAGAACTATGTTAGATCTTATTAATATATCTTAATTTTATTTTCTTTACTTTATATAGCTACTCACATCTTATGTTGTTTTGTAGGGTTGGTTGACACCAAGACTGCAGCGATGGCAAATATCAATACCTACAGTTTATTAATACCAATTAAAATATTCTGATTTAATTGTTAAAAAGTAATGTTACAAAGCATGTATAATCGTGAAAGATTAACTTTTCATCGAATGATTTTTAGCTCATATATTACGTTTCTGAATGTGCCTATAAGCTTTTTTTTTTTAAAAAAAAAAAAAAAAAATCTATAGATTTACTACGAGTAGAGCTACAGCAGTACATAAGTGTGTGTAATAAACGCTTTTATTAGTTTGAGTATAATATTTTGTGTTAACTTACTACTAAAATGTACTAAGATGTTAATGTGATCATATCTAGTTAAATATATCTCTGAGGAAATTTTTAATAGGATTGTGTAAAATAAAGATTTTAAATTCAATACAACCAGTAATTTAAGTTTATTATTATATCTATTCAATTTGCTATAAATAAACTAAAAATTAATAGCTAATAATAATAATAATAATAATTGAATTTCAACCTTAATACAATACCATCATAAGAGCTCGCCAGTTTCTAAAACAATTTCTTAAAAAAAACTTTTGCATTCAATTTTGAGAAGTAATTACCAGATTAAATGCAGTTTAATAGTATATAATTGATAAAGTTTTTATCACTTTAGGGAATTTTTAATTTAACCAAAATTGTTGGATTGTTCCTTAAGACCAATGATTTTGCATCTTAAATGTTTCAAATATAGAAAAATAATTTAAGAAATAATAATAAGTAATTTAATATTTTAATTTTCAGAATTGATATTGTTCACATTATGAGATATTAAATAGTTATGGAACTTATGTAACTATCAAATATTTAGTAGTGAAAGTTTTTCCTGAACCCCCATCATAAAATCATGCATTTCTATATATTAACTGATAATACAGTTCATGCTTGTCTTTGTTGTCGTTTGATATTTGAAAAGTAACAAACATTTTTAAAAAAAATTAAACAATTACAAGAGGAAGGAGTCTCCATGGATCGCTGAACCCTGGGTCCAGACCCAGGGGGTCCATGAGGTAATGATGGCACTGTTTATAGTGGATAAGAAGAAACAGTAATTAATTAATGCCTATTCAATTTTATAAATGCCTTACGATAAATTTCATATAATAATATAACTGCTTACCTGAATCATGCTATAGATAATTTTTTTCATATTTTTTATTGCAGTTTTTAAACCTAAAAGAATAAATTAATCCATAAACTATAATATAAAACATTAATATTACTTAAAACATTGATAAATAAAAGATAAAAATATAAAAAAGTAAGCCCCACATACCTGTTGAAGTACCTTATAAAAATAGGCTTATTTCAAACTAAGATATTTTGGAAATGCACATATTATATTCTAAAATTGTTTAATGATCAGCTAAAAATTTGATATATTTAATTTCAATAGTACTGAAAAGTTAAATAATATTTTTTTTTCTTTTGGACTGCAAGAAAAAATTTAGTTAAAATACTAAAAAGATATAGTATATATGCAATAATGAAAATCATTGAATAATTTTTATATTAAAAAAAAAAATACTGTCTTGACGCTGTATTTTTGTATGAAAATATAATTGCTCACTTCAACCCTAAGTTTTTAATTTCTATACCAGGGTGAAAATCAGGACTAATTAGTGTGAGGATAATTTTCCATCAAACAATTTCTAATAATATCATCACCTTTTATGACAAGATTTTTTAAACTAATATAAAATTTTTTTATAAAAAGAAATTCATGGTCACAATTAATCATTAATTTTAAATATCAAGAGATAATTTAAAAAGTAAAATTAAGATGAAACAGAAATCTAATTGTTAAATAACGGTTGTTACTTTGTTTTGTTATTGTAAACATTTCCTCATATTCTTCCCTAATGGAAACTAAAACTGATCTAAAATTATTGCAAAGTTTTTGAAATTTAAATCCTCAAAAGTTAAGGAAAAGCTAAGTGAATGTTAGATTCCGAAATGTACTAGGCAATAACTGAAGTCACATTTCTTTGGCAAGAAACATTGGTTATCTTCTTTCTTCCGGTGTTTGAAACATTCGAATCCTCGCTTTTATTTTTATTTCGGATAATCGGATAAACCTATAAATAATTCATTATAAATTTATTATTACTAAATTTAAACCATAAAAAGGAATCTGCGATTGATTTATTTACGTAATTTCTCTTGGGTGTTGAATGCATTTAATTTTATTGAATGTAATATAAATATGCGTTAAATTCATGTTTACCAGAATAAATAATTAGACATGTTTGACACTACTATTCCAATATTCCAAGGCCGGGTTTAAGGCGTATAAACACATTCACCGAAACATTCGTATAATGATGTTGTTTCTGGGTCTCTCCTATTCCAGTTGGTTTTTCAACAAAAAACAAAGTGAATTTGTTCTCTGATAGCACGAAACTAATACCCGATATGCACATGTACCAAAGAATAGCAAAACATTCTTTTGGTGCCACGTTTCTCCTTTTCGAATAAATAAACATTAAAACTAATTATTAATCATTATTATTGATGACTGATAATTCATAATTATAATTACTTTCTTCGGCATTAATATTATAATAATACCTAATAAATAAACAGTTACTGAAACAATTATCTGCTTTCTATTAATTTATAAATTAATTTAAATTATCACTGATTTATAATTTTCTTGTGTCAAAATTTAATATTTTCATAGTTGAAAAAGAATGCTGATAAAGAATGATAATGTTTCAGCATAACACGAGATTATTTCTATATACTATATGTTTAGGCGAAACACGCGAATGTGTAGATGGACCGTTGAGAGATTCGCCGAAATACATAACTGTTGCGGCATAACATAAATGAAACAGTTTCGTGTTTCGTGCTACCTGATAACCGTAAACCCGGCCTTAGAAGAGTCCCAAAAGTAAACAAAAACAACTTTAAAAATTAATTGATCTATTAATAAATTATCATAAAATTGATAAATATAAATTAAAAATACAATTGCTCACCTATTCCGCAGAAACAGTAAATGCAGTGGACCTGTTCTTCACGGAGGCAAACCGGCTCTGACTGGCCTCACTTGGAACAACGACCTTGCTCAAGAGTGGGAAGTTTGTTTGCCATTGAAAGACATTTTTCTAAAACATCTTAAACCATTTCACTCCGTAAAATTTGAACATTTAAAAAGATTAATTAATATTTAGCACAGATGTAAAATAGAAATAATTTATTAACTAAATAAAAAGCATAGCCAGTCCGAAGGTTCGACGGCGCCACCAACAGTCCTTTCCTACAAACCTACCTCAATTGAACTCCATCAAAACATAAATCCTCTAAGAAGGCTGTGATACAATAATCCCACCAACGTTGTGGTCAACGATGATATTTCACCATCTTCCTGAGGACTTCTTATGAAGTCCATTGGAAGATGAGGACAAAAAATTAACACTCCATAGATAAAAAAAACAATAACATAATAACTTCAATATATTTGTTCGAAATTAAAAAAAAGAAAAGGTTATAATGAGTTATCTATTGCTGACATAGTACACGAAGGTAGAACATTGAGGAACCAGTAGCATAAATAATACCAATGCAACTGACGTCATGCAGAGACTGTGGGGACGCTGTGTATAATCGGATAATACTGGAAAAATGTCAACCAAAAAATTTAAAAAAAAAAACGGTTTTAAAAGAATTGGAGGGTCAAGTGGAAAAACTGAATTATTGCAATGGATAAGGGTGTAAAGTGATATATCTTATATTTAAAAGGAGAAGTTGATCGGGGGTGCGGTCAAAGAAATAGACTTAATAAGTGTGGTCTTATATAATTGTGCCTACGTTTCGGCCTAAGTTTTAGGCCATCTTCAGGGCTAAAATGAAAACAAAATAACAACAATGAAAAAAGAGAAAAGAGGCAGTACCAGTAACAGTAAAAATGATAAATGATAAAAAACAGAAAATACAAGTAAGATAAAAAAGTATAAAGAATAAAAAGAAAAGGATAACACTAAATTACATAATACAAAAGACAATTGAAAAAATAAAATAAAATAAAATAAAATAAATGAAATAACAATGTAAAAATTAAAAATTAAAAATAATGCGATATTTACACAGGGAATAGTGAAATATATGAAATCTATTAATTAAAAAGACACATAATATGAAGGTTTGGTAATGTGTAAAGCATACATGCATAGCAAAGCATAAAGCATAAATGCATACAGTATATAAAAGCATACAGAGATAGTTGTAAGTTATGCAAAAGATGACTATGATGTTAAAGAAGTTGACATTGTTGTAATTGATTTTTGTAATTATGAGATGAAGGAGTAAAATATAAAATAATGTAAGCTCCAAAGACAAAAATAGATAAAAATCCTATGTGGTGAAGAAAGAAGAAGGATAGAAAAGAATGAGGAGGAGGAAATGTAAAGAAAACGTGATAATTACATACCAGCGAGGCGTGTGGTCAAGCGCCAACTGAATATTAATAATGGATTACCGGGAATTAGGAAAACCGTTAAAACAATGTTACCAACTCACTGATTTTATCTTATATATATATATATATATATATATATATATATATATATATATATATATATATATATATATATATATATAATAATCATATATTTTTAAAAAAAAATAAATGATTTTAATAAAATTTTAGCCCTTGAAAATAATGATAATAATAATAATGTTGTGTCTGTCGCCGATTTTGTTCAAAATTTTTTGGGCGATTCTACTTCGAAAAAAAATTGACCCATATCCTTCCGTTTCATCTAAAAGCCATTGGAACGGTATTCTTTACGGATTGAAGTATATTAACAAAATTTTTTTATTCAAATCTGGTGTCAGATTTGGTTTCAGCACTTTGAAAAACCCCTATATTCAAATTTTTGCGGGAATCTGAAAAAAAACATTTTTACCCAAAAATTTTTCCAAAGATATTCTACTACCCTTCGCTCATAAATCAGGAACCCTTTGAATAATTCAAAGCAAATTTGGGACATCGGTAAAGGTTCTTAAACTACGTAATTTGCTTTAACAGTGATGTCCCTACGTGTTTTAGAACTAACGTTATACGCAAAAAACTTCAATTTTGTGTTTATGTGGTAATCACATCTATTGCTTTTATATATGTACAGAAAGAAGAAACACCCCTATTTTTAACAATTCCAAGAACGTCAATATCGGGTAAACTGAAAGGAGATTCAGAGCTTTAAATCCGAACGTAATTTTCTGGCTTCAAAAAGTTTGAGCACACTGGACTTTTTTTCGATGATTTCAACCCAAAGGTTTATTGATGTGCTGAATCCAAATATGCAATAATTTTTTGTGTGAAAAAATCTATGAGGCTAGTTTACTTAATAATTTAAACACATTTTAAAATTTATTTGACCAAAAATCAATTATTTTTTAAGGTTTATATTTTTGTATATTACTATGACTATTATCAAGAGTAAAAAAATATTGTTCAAGCCCATCTTTTCCACTCTAGTTTAGAAAACATTATTATTATCTTTTTAAATGAAATTCGTTTAAAAAGTAGTTTATAAACTTGTTATAGCAGGTATATATGTATCTAATATGTCGTGGAAAAAAAATCATGTGCAAAGAAGATTACATATATTGACAAGGTTTGCTAAAGTCAACTCAACACCTTTCTCGAAACCAAATTTATAAGGAAACTACTGACAGATAAAAATATATCTTGCAGCTGATTAACCTAGAGGATAAGGAAGTAAATAAAAAACTTTGACCTTGGCAGCAGTTTACGTAAGGTGAGATTTTTTTACAACATCCAGTCATTTTAACAGTAATTTTGGTATTTCATTGCTGAATAATTTCTTATTTTACATTCTAATTTATAGAAAAAATAAATAATTGACAAATAAACATTAAGGGTATTTTACCAAGGTTCGATAAATATCACAGTCGGATCCGATTTCAGGCTCCGATAGTCAACGCAGAAATCAACCGTACCTTTTACAGAGTCCGATAATTATCAAAGTCAGATCCTATATTCCCTGCAATCGTACGTCCCCTCGATAAATCGGATGTCGGTCCGACATCGGACCGTGTGAAAACTCCCTAATTGTATCTGATTCTTCTCCGCTTTGTTTGTTTGTTGACTATTTTTATCTATTTGTATACAACTATTTTCTCTTTAGACAAATGTATTCAAATCAAAAAAGGAAACATAAAAAACTTTTACATTTGAATATTTGTACCGAATATATTTTGCCATCCATTATTTGAGGCACTCTGGCGTAAAACACGAAACAAACAAAATGAAAACTTTGGGGACATCGATTGTTAAGTTTTGAGGATAATATTGATTCCTTTCCTCATTAAAAAATCGCATAATTATGTATCACAAATATTTTGTGTGTATGATAAAATTCATTATGGTTTTTTTTTTTAGAAAAAAAAACCTTTTTGAGACATTTTTTACGACGAAACTTTGAAAATTATAGTACATGTGGGTCATTCAATTCCAAAATAAACCCTAATCATCATTGACGAAATTATACTTTCTATTCCAATTGTGATATCAAAACCATTTATTTTTTTATTAGGAACATCTTCATTCTAGCACATATTTTCAGAAATAGTTGATTATATTAATATTAATTAAACCACATTTAAATTTTAAATATACCGCGATTTCCAAAAAAATCGTTTAGTGTTCAATTTGGAAATAAACGACTCTTATGTTTTCTTTAATTTATTTTTCCTTTTAAAATTCACAACAAATACGAATATCGATTTAAGGATTTTTTTCTCGAAAATTATTTTGTTATTCACGACTCTAAACTAACCATTACATATGCATAAAGTTTCATCAAAAATGGTCCCAAACAGGACTTGTATGTCATTTCCTAATAGCATTGGTGAAGGATAGACGGGAGAGTAATTTTAGACCTCACTCCCATTAACAAAAAAAACAAAAAAACAACCAAGTAGATTGTTCAGTCTCAGTTGTTATTAATGTGTCCCACACAGATTCCTACAGTCCTAACAAAAAAATTCATAAAGAGGGTTGCTTATTTGTAGTCAGCCTTGGAAGAGAAGACATCCAATATCTACTGCTGGCGCCAAGAAAGGTGTTTTTCGACCAATATGCTTTTCTGTACCACAGTGAAATTACAGTAAACATAGCCCAGTTGAACATTGGAGGAACTGTTCTTGAGAGAATGCCGGACAGAGGAGGTTCATAAAAAAGAGGTTGCCCTGGCAGGAGACGAGGACCTGAGTACAAATTCATGAGATGTGGATCCAGAACAAAATACTCATCACAATATTGTTAATTGAAGAAATTTAATTAATATAGTTTAATTGATATTAAAGTGCCTCAAGACTTGACTTCTTTGGAAAAACATTGTTTGTTTCTGGTATCCACCCCATTCCTCTGTCATTACTAATCTCTGCAACCATTTTCTCATGAAACAACAACAATAAAATGTTTATTAACTGAGATGATAATGACAAACTGTGATAGGAGAATCTTGATAAATTCTAATTGAGGATCACTCAATTTGATATAACAAAACAACCATATTAAAGAGTAGTTATGAAATTAGCCATAGTTTCTACCTAAACCTCGTAGACCTTATCAGGACTAAAACACAGATAGGAATTAAAATTACAGTAACTTCTTTATATCTCAATAATTATTATTAACATCCATTTATTTTTATTTTTATCATTTTTGTTCCCCTTCTTTGTTAAATGAAATAACTAATTTTAATTTAATTTAATAAAAACAACTCTTTTATATAGTTGTTTTGTTAGTTACTTGGCTGATCCTTGATTACAAAATTATCTGTATTTTCCTACCACCATCAATCACTATCCATTATTTATATACAAATAAGTAAATAAAAAAAAAACAATTTAAAAAAATAACCCAATAGTTTATACACCTAATCTGCATATGACCTCATTAAATTCGTTAAGGAACTTATTATCTTCTCAGTAAATCTTAACCCAAATTAGTGACACAGATATTTGGAATACCTTATAATTATTCCTTAGTCATATATATAGCTGGTTAACTATTGATGTATAATTTTAAATTCTTTGTCCTTCCTTAGCCTATTTCTGGTTCCAGAGATTGAATTATCTACTATTAAAATTTAGTTATTACTTTAAATTTTTCAAATCGTATTAATAAACATACATTTTGCCTCATTATTATAAGATTATAAAATAGGTCATTCTCAAATCATTCACTGTTTAAGTGTTTCATTAATTATTGGAATTATGGAAATCAGTAGCACTATCTAAACAAAAAAAAATGTTTAAAAGTATTAATACTAGAGCATTAACTGCCCTCCTTGAGAAGCAGTTGGGAGAAATTCATGGGGCCCGGGGTAATTTCCCTTTAAGAGATTACTAAAAAAATCTATACAGTCATAAAATTAGTTTAGCAATTATATGCAAATATTAAATCGTTCTAATCTATAATAAATAATGTCATGTACTCTTATCATACTCTTACATTGTAGACTAATTTATAAAAATGTAAATTATTCATAGTTTAAAGAGAAATGAAAGTTAGTTGACATCCGCGTGATGGTATAGAAGGATCATTCCCTAATTAGAAATGAAAGTGTTGTCTATTAAGTCTAGATTTGCAAGAATATTGAATTTTATGAAAAAAAAAAAAAAAAAAAAAGTTTCTTGTAATTAGAATGTTGTAATAAGTTTTGTATTCAAAATACCTTATTTATAAATAATCTTCTTCTTCATAGGCACGACAGACGCACAAGGCTGTTCTTGGCCTGCTCAATCTTTCTTGCCCAGTCTTGTCGGTCCATAGCAAGTCTCAGAGACACATTAAGACTTCGGAGGTTCTCTGAGACGCTATCCTTCCATCTGCTTCGTGGTCTCCCTTGAGCTCTCACTCCTTATGGACAATCCTTATATTTGACGATTCTGCCACCATCCATTCTATGAAGGTGACCCAACCACTTTAGACGTTGTATGGTGACATAGTCGGAAAGCTTCACATCGTCATATAATATACTTCTCTATTCTTTCTAAGACGGTATACCCAATTTTCTTTCACAGGTCCCAGAATGTGCCTTAATATTTTGTGTTCAAAGATGTCAACCTTATCAGCTGCTGATTTTTTAAGTGCCCATGTCTCACATGGGCATGGTGCGACTGGTCTAATGAGGGTCTTATTTAGCCTTAACTTGATAAAGCGGCATACCAATCTACTTCTCATAAGATGAGCTATAGAGAAAAAAGCTTTATTGGCAGAGACAATGCGTGCCTGGATCTCCTCTTCCTCCTCATCCAATGCTTCATTAAACTATGCAGTAAGATACTTACAACTAACAACACATTGCATGTGTGGTTTCCAATTGCGTAGCACATCTGGGGTAGTATGGGTTTCTTTTTCCTCAAGATCATAATCTTTGTCTTTTCTTTATTAATTTCTTGGCCAAATCTCCTGACCTCCCTTTCTAGCTTCCCAGAAGCATATTTGACATCAAGGAGAGACCTTCCAGCTATCATCATATCATCAGCATATGCTAATAATTGAGCCCCTTTGTAGAAGATATTACCCCCTCCCCATCCAGACAGGCTCTTGCTACTATAGTTTGTAGTATAATGCTGAAAAGTAGCAGGGCTAGAGAATCAGCTTTCATTGTGCATATTACGAGTCTGATAATTTTTAAGGAAATATTCATCTCCTTCATTCATTGCCAGGAACAATTCCTATCTCAAAACTGAATCATATGCCACCTTATAATCAATGAACAGCAACCACATAGTGTTTTGAAATTCCTTCATTTTTCTCACACATCAGTTGCAAGGAGAAGATTTGATCAATGGTTGATCTGTTGGGCCTGAAACCTCCTTAATAATCTCCCAGCTTGTGCTGAACCTATGACAGTAGGTGTTTAGGGCTAGTAGGCTAGAGGGCTATAGAGAAAATTTTGAACGCTGTGTTCAGCAGGCTTATAGTTCTTGCAGTCTGTCCTATCCCCTTTGTTTTTATAGAGTGGAATGACTGTTGCTTCTGGCCATTCTTTCGGCATCCTCTCTACTTGCCAAATGTGTGAAATTAGTCCATGTATCTCACTGCCTAATGATCTATTTACCGCTTTTAAAAATTCTGCACGTATTCCATCTTGACCAGGAGCCTTATTAACTTTTAACTTCTCCATAATAGCTTCGATATCCTCTTTATCAGGTGGGATATCTTCATCATCATCGCCAACAAGCATAATTTACTGGTCTCGTGGCTTCAACATCACTCTCAGATCTCAGGAGTGCCTGAAAGTATTTCTTCCAATGTTCTTGCAGCTTTACGTCTGTGACCAATAGGCGTCCATCTTCACCCCTTATAACCAGATTATTATTTCTAGTGCCTGTTTTCTGCTGCTGGACCTCCTTGTAGAATTTTCTTGTCTCATTGTTGCTTCTGGCTTCTTCTATATCTCTTACCTTCTCATTCATCCAGTTTCTTTTCTTAGACCTGAAGATTCTTTTAGCGTGGACCCAAGCATCATGAAAATCTTTTCTATTCTGCTCTGTTTCCTTACCCAGCCACTTGGTTCTTAGTATATTGCGAGCCTTGATGGTTTCATTGCACTCCGTATCTAACCAGGATCTATTTGGAGGTTTCCTCTCCATTGGGCAATATTGATCTGCTGCTCCAGTGATTGACATCTTCAACTCCTTCCACTGAGTTTCTACCTCTTTGTTACCACTTACAGCAGGAATATTCCTTTTGTTTTCTTCCAACTTTTCGTTATGTTGCCTCCTTATATCCTCATTCCTTAATTTATCTCTACTCCACGTGCTCGATTAATTGAGGTGCCCCAATGTGTGTATGTTATTCTGGTCATAATCTTTCCTATAACAAGGAAATGATCAGAGTTCACATCTGATCTTGATATGATTTAACATCATTGATCTCATTAAAATGCCTACTAGAGATTAGCTCATGGTCAGTTTGAGTAAATATTCCATTTAGTGAGTACCACGCTTGTTTATGCTTATCTTTGTGGGAAAAAATTGTACTCATCACTACCAAGCTTCTGGATGCAGCAAAATTTATCATTCGCACTCCATTTTCATTTGTTTTACTGTTCAAACTATTTTTTTCTGTGGTAGGCATAACAATTCTTTCTTTCCCAACCAGTGCATTGAAGTCTCTCAGCACTATTTTCATATCAGAGGAAGGGCTGGCTGCCAGTGCTCTGTCCAGCTAATCATAGAAAATGTCTTTTTCTTCCTCACTCTTCACCTCCGTAGATGCATGCACATTTATGAGGGTCACTTGACATTTCTTCCCTCTTATCCTTAATTTGCAAAGCCTTTCATTGATGGGCTGGAAATCCACGCTAGCTGATTTAAATCTTGAAGATACTATAAAGGCTGTTCCAAAGGCATGCTTTTCAGTACTATCACTGTTAAAGATGGCATAATTTCTATCTTGCAAATTCCCACTTCCCTTCCACCTGATTTCCTGTATGGCTGCTATGTCTACCCTCATCCTGCCTAGCTCATCGGTCAACACCTTGAGTGCTCGTGCTCGATATAAGGTCCTCACATTCCATGTTCCAAATCTGTAAACCTTTTCCGTTGCGTCATGTTGTTTCTGTGTGACAGTCCAATATCCGAGGCCTGGTTTTTGAACTTGTTTAACGGTGAGAGTTTTTATAGAGGTTGGGTTGTCGGTCCTACCACTAACCCTCCTGTTTTATCCGGGCTTGGGACCGGCAGAGTAGTCTAGCTAGCTGACTACTCTGGCACAGTTATTAATAAAGAATACTATTTACAAAAATAAAACACATGAAATATAGAGTAGGAAGGGGCCCGCTGTATTATTTTGTCCTGAATCCAAGTTCAGCTGACGACGGTGCTATTAAAATGTTTAATGCTAATATGAATTATTAACCACATTGCTTATCTAAATTTGTTCTATAGATCTTAAAATACAAACCACATATTATAATCATATACTCCCCAAGCAATATATTGCTTCTTAGGAATTTCATGATAAAACCCATCTGCGTTCAAACCATTATATATATTTTTCAAACCAATACTTGGAGTAATTAAACAAAATTATTTGTCAGAAGCACACCACCTATTATTTCTTCCATAAGGTGATCTAGCCTAACAGTTACAAAAATTGTTTATTACATATATCATTTTAAGCATTTTTATTCTCTTACAAAAATATTTCTACATTTTTATAAATGCAAAGAATCTTTTTTTTTTTTTTTATGCATTAGATTGTGGTTATTTATTTCCTTTCATACATATTCATAAAACTACAGAATTCCATGTAAACTGGCAGTAAATTATCTAGTTTTCTTAAAATTTATTTTATATCACACTTCAACTTTCTTCTTTTTATTGATAATAAAATGGATTATTTAAAACCATATTTGTCTTCTTGATAATAATTCATTTTTTTGATAAGTAAGACTAATATTTTCTATTTTACCACAGGTGTGAGTGTTGATTACCAGTTAGATGTATATTTTGCAGATGTTTACTGTCAGTAAATAAGTAAATAAAAAAGTATCACAGAAACATTTCTGGAAAAAAATCATGGAATAATTCCTGTCTCAAAGAAATTAAAAACTATTCATTAAACTAGTAATTCATTCCATGCATCACTACCGTCACTAGCTGACTATGTGCTTGAATGCAAATGGAAAAGAAGTTTAAATTAAGATATTGATCAACCTGACCTGTTTTAATAATTTGCTGAAAAACTAATAGAAATTATCTAACCTTTCTTTTTCCTACAACTAGGTTGTTACAAAAATTCTTGTGCTTTAGTAAAGCTTTATTTCAGATTACATATTTTAGACATTATTGAATACTATTCTTCAATGTAAAGCCCATTGTTTTCAACTATTTTCACCCATCTTTCTGCCAGCAATTGGATTTGATTTTGACTCCTTTGGTTTTGAGGCAAAGAACTCTTCACATTCAATTTTTACGTTCTTGTAATTATCAAAGATCCAACCTTTTAAAAAATGAGCCATTGATCTAAACAAACCATAATCTGATGGTGCAATATCTGGGCTATACTATACTATACTGATAGAATGAGGTAAAACGTTTACTCCTTGCAGTTCCGATAATTTTTCCTTGGTCAAACGAGAAGGATGTCCAGGGGCATTGTCCTGTTGCAAAATGGCTTAGTTTCTGTTGACCAAAGCGGGGTACTTTGCACTCAAAACTGCATAAACTCTGTCCAGCTGTTCACAGTCTTAGTCCCTACTATGGTCGATAAATCACGAGTAGTTGCATGTGGGTCCTGGTTCACACTTTCAAGAACAGTGTCATCATCAATGACCAATGGGCGACCTGATCTGGGTTGTGCAGCAGTATTTTGATGGATAATTGACTCTTCTTCTATGGCACAAATTTCTTTGGTGGGTGGCTTTGCCTTTTTCTTCTGACATTACAGGAGCATTTGTAAAATGTAAATGATCCCATAAAGCCAACTCAAGTCACAAGGAATTAAAGGATTAATCAAAGTAAACATTGACATAAATAGTAGAAACAAAACATTCTTTTAGAATAGTTATGAGAGTTAGAATTAAGGGTTGTGTTCATGCACAAGGACTTTCATAACAATCTAGTATTAGCACTTACCATTATGTTAAGCTTATAATTTACATCAATTTCTACTTATATGTTAAAGTTATCAAATCTGAAATTGTTTGATGTGGATGGGGTATCATGGGGTAAATTAACCATTTTGTTACTGTAAATTTGTATATAAAAGTTTTACTATTAATAAAATTCACATCACCTGGAAGAATTTTATAGTTCCTATTACTTACTTATCCAGCACTACAACTTTAAGTGAGTCAAATGCAACTCTTGTTCCAGGAGAAAGAAAAAAATATATATGATCACTTACATTTTTCTATTATTAAACATAACAATAACATGCAGAATTAAATATATTTAGTGCATAAAAGCATTGTGAGTCATTCTCATATATCTAATTATAATTGTAAAAAATTATTTTTGGAAGATAATAATATTCCAGATCTGCTGATAGTAAACTCTAAAATTACTTGTCTGATATTTAGGCAATTCTGAACAACTTTAAATGTATTTGAAAACAAAATTTCTGTTTCTAAAAGGGACCATTTGGCTTTTCTAAAAGTTGCTTTGATGTAATTAATAAAATTTATCAGTTAAATTTATATTATTTATTGCATTTTAGATTCTATGTACTTCAGAAAGACAAAAAGCACAATCATCAATTTCACAAGAATGTAAAAGGGATCTTATTTGTATTCAGTAGTAAACACAGGCCAGAATACAAAAATTAAGTAAAGTAAACAGTGAGGTTTGAGAGAAATTGTAAGTGTTGATAATACTCTTTACATAGCTGCACAAAACTTCTAATGCAATTGGCTGAATATTGATTACTCAAAACTTGTAAGCCTCTTAATATTTATAGGTTATATGTACATAATCTATTATTATTAAGAGGCCTTAATTAATTACAATAAATATATAATAAATTGTACTGAATAATATAAATGGATAATTTTTAAATTGATGTGATCAAAATTGCTGTTATCAAGAGGTTTTTATTAAAAAAAACTAGGTATTAAAGTAATAATACAATAGGAAAAATCTATTACAAATCTATCCTAGAGTTTCAGCTTTTAGCAGTTATTGCTTTTTGTTAAAATTATAATTTTTGAGTTCAATTGAAAAAAAAAATAGTTTTTAAACAGGGAGCTTGTTTAAAAACTCAATTCGTGTCAGCTCAATTTAATAATTAGAAAAATAATGCCAATAATTAAAACAATTGTAAATTAGAGAACATTAAATGATATAATGCACTTGCATTAGAACGTGGTATACAAATTTAAATTTATTGTTATTTATTAAACAGGTTCTAATATTACTTAAAACAGAAACTAAACTTTGATTATTATTGTTGCACAATAGTAAGAAGTATCTAAATAAAATCAAACTACTTTAATTGTTTAAAACATTAATTAAAACAAAGGTGAATGTGCAGTTCCAAAATAATTTTAAAAAATATTTAAAATTTTACTTCTTCGAAGTTATTTTCATTT
The DNA here is from genome assembly GCA_948150685.1 of Rhaphigaster nebulosa. Classification (NCBI taxonomy): domain Eukaryota; kingdom Metazoa; phylum Arthropoda; class Insecta; order Hemiptera; family Pentatomidae; genus Rhaphigaster; species Rhaphigaster nebulosa. The sequence continues at coordinate 39,240,764 of OX411311.1, read as the reverse complement.
ACTTAATGATTCTGCTTTTAGTTTCCCACAAAATAATTGTATTATCATTTCTAATAGTCAAAAAATCAATAATTTTAGGGATAATTTTCGAAAAAACAACGTCAACATTGGAAATTCACTGTAGTTATTGCAAATAACAACAGAGGTCGGTAGTAAACAGTTTTTAATATGTTTTAACCGCCAGATAGCTAACAGTTGTGAGAAAATGGCTTAATTTTTTCAAATATTATTTTATTATTTAAAACGTGATACATGCACATTAATTGTTCCCTTAATTCTTTCTTCTGCTTCTAATGACTACTCTTAGAAGTAAACATATGACTCCAGGTAAAATACTACTCCTATTATTTAATATAGTTATGGAAATGTATTAATTATTAAGTGCTGTAATTGGTATAATATTTGTTTTGATTATGAGGAAGATATGTATTTCAATTACTTGCCAAATTAAGCCAATTAATTAGAATTTTAAATATATTCTGTTGATTTGTTTTGTGTACTTTGATGTTTTTCTTATGTTTAATTATTTTTCAATCTTAAATGCATTTACTGAGAACTGAAATTATTGTATGTTGAATAAAAGCTGATTACAACAACTTTCAATATGTTTGAAAATTTAAGTTTGCTTCTTTTACAATTCAATCTAAAAACATCGTTTAAATTGATTTTTTGTTTTTCCTTTTACTTTTGCACATCAAAACTATTCATCCGACCCAGAAATGATTTTCTTGATTGCTTATTTTCTGTAGTTGAATTTAGGAAGTTTTAAATTATTCTTATAATATTTTTCTTCGTAGTTCATTCCCTTCTTTAGATAAATACTTACTGTGTCTAAAGGCAATTCTTTACCTTTGTATCTTTTTTTTTTACTACAATTCAAATCGGATGACCATCTTTTTTTAATATATTAGTCCGGTCAAAGTTTGCATTCACCTTACCTTTTAACTGGTTCACTGTAAATTATAATTATTACTTATTATTAATAAAATATAGGATTTTCTTCATTATTTTGAAGCAGAAAACTTGTCTTCTTAAAATAATAAATAATAAGAATAATAGTGCTTTTAAACATATTATCGCTTCCAATAAAAATGAGAAAATTAAGTACATCATAAAAAAATAAAATAAATAAATAATCTACTAAAAACAACAAAAAAATACTAAAACTATTACGAGATAATTAGAATATCCCAAAACAAAATCTTTAGTATCTCAAATAGCAGTCAATAACTAATCAGCCAATGTTTCGCCAATTCAGGCCTCATCTTCGGCTGTTGAAGTGAGATGTGCTATCTCATGTCTGTATTAATGTGATTGCTTAGTCTTAGTGATGGATGGATCAAAGTTTTATTTTAGCATCATCGAACAAGAACCTAAAAAACAAACATATAAACACTGCTATTAGGATAGCGGTGCTTATCTATTAAACTTCCTATGACAAAGTAATAATAACTAGTAAACTGTTATATTTATCTTTGGAACCTTTATTATCTGGGAATGAAATTATCCAAGACAAATTCTTTTTTTTTATATACAATTAGTCATAAATATGTGCACAATTGATAGCAATTACATTATTTGTATTCAACTTATACTTACCTTTCATCTACCTCTTACAATTAGATCTAGTCACAATGATTTTATGAAAGTTTTTTTTATAAATTCATTGAACTAAATTTTTATTGCTATATCTAGGGTCATACTTGTATTATATTAATTTTTTTATTTATTCTCAATTGCACAAACAGTGACTTTTAAAAAAAGAGGAGTTCAGTGCGTTTATACAGTCATTCTGAAAATAATTGGATAAAAATGGAAAATAGTAAATAAAAGTAAATATTTTATCTAACAATAAAATAGCACAGTCAATGATCACCAATTTTAACCAATATTTTTAAGGTGATTCTGGGTATGCTGTTTTATTGTCTCAGAATAATAAGAGTAATAAATGGTAGAGGGAATGTTTGGGCTAAAAAAATTTAATTTTTGATTTCTTTGAAAAATGGTTTTTAAGGGTTTTTTTATATGCTAAAAACAAATATGAACTTGTTTTATACCCAAAAACTTTTTTTAGCTACTTTACTTGAAGCAGCTATTTATTTTTTGAACTTTTCAGTAGCCTAAGCTCATGAAATTTCTTGAGCATATTTTTTTTTATTCGATGCAAACATGTCTGTATGTATTTTGTAAATGCAGAATTATAGGAGTAAACATTTATGAAAAAAATGTCATTTTTAAAAATTGTATATATTTTTTTTCGGCTATTCAGTCATATTGTAACAAACACCGTAAGTAACACATCCAATATTTTTAGACATAGAATCACTCAAAAAAATCGTGGTTAAAATCCGTGAGCCATTGTAAATATATAATTGCCCTCCCCTTGTAAGTATATAATTGATTTAGTTTGCATATATGCATGCTAAAGAAACATTGTAAATTACATAAGATCATATAAAACCTTCCTATAATATATAAAATTAATATTTAATCACAGTCTGATTAATTTACTCCTTAAATAATTCAATGGCCTTTTTTATTTTCTGTAGATTCAATCTCTATCATTATCCTAAATAATGAAGTTTTCATCTTATATTCATGTATAATATGAAGGTTATAATTTGATATCATGCGAAAATATAATAAAATATTTGAAGGAGTGGCATTATGAATGTTACCTTATTATCTAGCAATTATAAGGTTTATATTGAAACTGTTGGAAACCTTAAAATTGTTATATACACCTTATAATCATAAATATGATATCCTAGTAAAACTAATTGGATTATCTAATTATAAATGCTGCTATTTACTGTTCAACCCAAAACACATTTAATTACAATTGTTGATTGAATAATTATTCCAAAATGTATAAACGTGATGAAGTTGTTAGTTGGATTTGAAGTCTTTCTACGCCAATGTCTCATAAACACCAATGTTTTTAATTCAAGGCCTTTGAATTGACTTTCTTGTTTCACTCAATGCTGTCAGTAAACCATTAAATAAACATACTTTATGTTGATTTTGTAAATGAATCCAATAAGTCGTTTTGATATTGAATTGTTAGACGCATCCCAATAACTTTTTTAGAGTATTTATAATTAATTATAATAAAATTATTTATTTAGCGTATCTAAGCTGAATAAAAGTTAAAGTAATAGTGTCAGCAGTCTTTCATTATAAAACCGCACCTTACATTTCAAGTTGCTGAAGAAGCCATATCATACTTAGCAACATAACCATCGAGAACTTGACCCCAGCAAGACGGCTCATTGACGTCAAGGCATTCTTCACATGGCAGATCGTGAGAGTTGATCTACTGGTTTACCTCTCGCCGGCAGACATTAACCGCGTGTATCAGACTACAAACAAGTCGTTTCTATTTTGTAATGCATAATATACATTATATATTACGTAAGCTTATATATTATATATATACTCTTTAAGGCGATTAATTCCGAACATTCTGAAATAGTTTCGAGGGAATATTATCAAGGACGGGTATGTTTTGTAGGCAGGATAAGTAGACAATCAAAGCTTGTACAACCTATTATATTATAAAGATAGCTTGTATAAATTAAAACCAATGTTGGCCATATATTGTAGATTTATTTGTCCTTACATGTTGATTAACTCTACATTTGTTGGTCGACTCCTTACCACAATATTATTATTAATATTTGTATACCTTTTAATTTTGAATTCATGACTGTCGCTGCCATGTGGTAAGTTCAGCACCCATCAGTACCTACTCCTGACTTGAAGATCCCTAAGCCAACTCCTTTTCATCCTGCTTCAGATCTTTTTCGGCATTTGTATAAGGGTCATTCTGAAATAAAATGGCAATTTATTGTTCTGGCGAATCCCAAAATTCTTAAATAAAATGAGAGCCTCATTCGTGTTCAATGTTATTGTAGGATGTGTCGGTCCATCAAATTACAACTTCTCTTATTTTTTATTCAATTTTAAATAATAAAGTTTACGTATATTATTGGGCGTGCATTTTGCCACCACGTATTTTTCAAACCAGATTTTCGTAGGGAACTCTTCATTGGGCTCTGGTTAATTGGTTGGCAAGCGATGGACAATTTTAATGAACTTTATGTATCAATAAAAATATATTTTAAATATATATATTAAGGTTACTCTGAAAAATGTCCACTTTATTATTGGTTTAATATAAAAAAAAAAAGTATCGAAAATTTGTGACTAGATAAGGCTGAAACTATGTATTATTGAATCAATCAAATATTTTAAGTATATAGTACATCCAGGAATGAAAGGGGAACAAAAAAAGAAGTGTTTTTGTAAAAGGGACAGATTATGTTCTACATAGGGTGTGTCTCCTGTACATCATGTTGCTGGTAGATCATCTACGTATTGTGCCTGTTGTTTTGGTCTGATGCTTGATGGCTGGCTGCTCTTTGGGATGATAGGAGCCCAACTATATAAACTACTGACATTAGAAATTTCTAGTTGTGTCTCTTCCATTCTGGATGCGATATACAGACTTACACTCTCATAATTACCAAGCTTATGAACCAAGGTCTCAAAAATAATTTTAACTGTATGAATTTTTTGTTTTAGGAAAGTATGGGGCACGCTGCTTCGAGTATAGAAGTCCAAGTAAGTAATACTGCACTACATAATACACCACATTTATTAACGCAATTTAAGCAACAGGTGTAGATAAAAAAAAATCATAAATTACAATGATAATTTATTGTTTGAATTACATTTATGTTTCTACTAAATCAAAAAATATTAAATAGAAACTGGAGAATAAGTTTTTTAAAAACTAGAAAACTTCAATTATGCTAAAAGTGATCGAATTTGTCAAAATTTAATGGTATTCTTATATAATTATGAGGTGAAACAAATACGAATTCGGACTCTGTCAACGGGCTTCTGTAATTCACAAAAGAGACGTTTCAGTATTATGTAATTTAAATCATTGTTGCTATAATACATTGTGTCTTGAGGAAAACTTAAAGCATTTCTTGAAAATTAGTTTCGTGCATATAATTCGCCGTCCTTGATCTTTGCTAATACGTTTTGCAAATAATGATGCACAAAGGCGAACGAAGGACGTTTGTCACCTTTCATTATTAGGCTTTTCGTAAGGTTTGAAGCCTATATTTGGAATCTCGAAATCCTATAGTAATTAATAAAAAGTTTCATTTAGAGTTATTTTATTACTTTATTTTTGCGTTAATTGTATGTATAACAATTAGTGTTAATTTTTTCTAGTTCATAGAATATCATTTGCTGGTACTATTTTAAATAAATGTCGCCTCAATATGATGAAAATTATTATTATAACAATTACGTGGTTCCATACTTTTGCCGACGATATAAAACCCTTAGGTGTATCCGACCATGCCCGTCGTTTAGACCCACTAATCCCTCACAACCGTTCAGTATTGTGGGTACTGTATAGCCTGCCCCGTTGCTATTTCTAAGTTACATTAATTTATGAATATCTAATAGTGAATATAGAGCGTATTGCAGACAACTTAATTTAGGTGAAGCCATTAATAAATAAGGCTAAAAAAATAAATATTTTTTATTTTTTCCCAGCGACAAAAACCGTTCTTAGGAAGTAATCCCTCTTCCCCCAAGTAAGCAATAAAACTGCAGCGAAATAAAATGATTTTGCGTTTTAAATAATGCAATCATAGTATTACAATTATGATTTTTATAAAAAAAAAAAAATCATTACATTTTTACCAATCATTTACTCGACAATTAAGTCTAAATAAATAAACAGGCATAACTAAATAAATAAATGTAACAAATATTTACTTTCTGGATGTTGGTAATCAGTTTATTATTTGTCAATTTATTATTATTATTATCTTTCCACTTCATTAATTTATTGGAATTTAATCTTTTAATAATAATTTAATCAAGTTATATATCGAAACTATCTCTCTAAATATACTTTGGATATAGACCATATTCATTTACCATTTTCATGTATAGAAATATTTAAAAATGGTTTCAAAAACAAAAAAATATCCGTCAATCTTCTTTAAAAAAACAAAATATAAACCTTTAAAAATCATTTTTTTTTTTTGTGGTTTGCCTTGATATGTTGCAACATTTCATAAATTTTATTCTAGAAAAATAAAAACAGGTAATTATGTTTTCTTTTAATTATTCCTTTCGTGGAAAAAATAAGTAATAAGTTTTTATATTTTCCTTGAGATAAAAAATTCCTCGCATGCATTTCTTAAATTACATTAAGGCATAAATGATTGGCGGGTATCATTAATATCTCTAATGGTTGCGTTTTACGTCATAAGGTTGATTTCTTTTTTTTTTTTTTTCTTATTCCACAACATCGATCCCTTATCTTCTATCCTATTTAGCATTATAAATTTACCTCATTTAGTCTTTAATAATGATATATGCTGCAGGTAAGAAATGCAAAAATTTAAATAACGTCTCAGGTTGTGCAATTTACTAAAATAAACATCAGCAAACATGCCCTGTTTCTAAAATAGTGACACTTTGAGGCATTATCACCGTATATAAAATTGCGGCTACTCCAAAACTGGGCCTGACTTGAGGGGACTTGACTCCGGTCTCCTATTAAATACAGGATATGGTTTCGCTTCAGGACTCCAGTCTAGTCAAGTCCGTTATATCCGCACCTTAATTTTATTAACCTTTCAACGCATCTTCAATTAACATTCTGTTCAGAAATTAGAAGCTGAAATTATTTGTCTTTAATGCTGTAAAATATATGCGTAGAATTTGTTATGTACCCACTTATCTTTTGTAGTAGTAAAAAAAAAAAAAAAACTGTACCACTACAACCCATGAAGGGTCTTGGGTTCAGTACTTGGTAAGGACCGTACTGTTTCTAAGCCAACGGTTGTATAAGGAGGTGATTTGGCCGAAATCACGCTCAACCGCCAGATTTTTCCCCCAATTAAGGCTACCCACTTTATAGAGGCTGGGTGAGCCCCAGGAGGGTCTCCCGATTCTACACGGTCGATTCACGGCTGATAACAGAATAAATAATTATCGGCCACAGCCGGTCACGAACCTGGAACCTGAATCTGGATTGTAGTAGTAGTACCTGTAAATTTCTTTTTATATAGCCCCATCTATAATACAAAAAAAAATCTTGTTCCGTTAGAGTAGAAGTGTGAAATTGTGATTTTAAAAATGTCCTATTTTATTTTTTTTTATATATATATATATTTTAATTTAGGTTTTCGAAAATACCGATGCTTGGTACGCTTTTGATTTGGTGCAGTCAGGAGAAGAAACTAATAATTAAAAACAAAGTTGATAAAAGCCGGTGAAGAATTGAGTGAAGAATAAACGCGGAAAAACAAAATAAATAATTAGTAGTAGCGATGATTATATGGATATAGTTATAACTGGAAATACGTTTGAAAACGTAGAGGCATTTTAGTATCTGGGATCAACAATAACCGAATGAAACGAAATGTAGAAGGAAATAAAGGCAAGGTTAAAAGCGGGTTATGCTTATTATTTCTCAGTTTCAAAATAACTTAGTTCGCACGCACTTAAAAGAAACATAAAAATAAAAGTCCTATTAAAAATTATGAAAATATTAAACCTATGGAGGAAAATGGAAAACAAATATGTAACTGTAGTGTTAGTACGGGTTCCAACCTACAATGAAAAAGCGGATCAAGCAGCTCATTTGGCAAAAAAAAGAAGAAGTACTTCGAGTTACTAAACTGAAAGAGGTTACCTTAGAAGGTTTTATACAACCGTTAGTTAACAACTACTAGTAAATTGGGGAAAATAATGGAAAAAAAAATAGTTCAAACTAACAGAAACAAAACAAGGTTGAAATAGTTGAGAAGCATCAGAAAGTCGAGCATGGAAAAAATTATGTCAAGCTTACTTTGACTCCGCCAGTTTACGGAAAACTACCTTCTAAGAGATCTCGAAGCGCTCAGTTAGCGAAATACTTGTTTTTTTTGTTGTTCGAAACACAAGACTGTTTCTTGACACCAATGACCCTTTGGGGTAGAGGCGAAATCTTAAAAAAATAATAAATAAAATATTTAGCAAACCCGAAGGTTCGATGCCGATCTCTTCAATCACTCCAATTCGATCAATTCAATGAAAAAGCGGATCAAGCAGCCTATTTGGCAATAAAAGAAATAGCACTTTGAGTTACTACACTAAAAGAGGTTACCTTAGAAGGTTTAGTGCATCGATCCAACAATTGAAATGGAAAAGGTGACAATTGATTTAGAAAAGGTTTCAATTGATTAGGAAATGTTATAGATATATAGATACTTAGACATAACAGATTATCACTTTAAACAAAACCTCTGTTTCAATGAATTATTTAATTGTAAAAGTTTCCGCATGATTGTAAAGAAAAGAACGGAAGTATAATCAGTAATGTACTTTCATATTATCTCGCCATGTTGTTATGTAGCCAAAATACAGAGATTAGTCTTGACGTAGAAACACTGCTATGACGCTTTCTCCGGATCACTATACTGCATCATATTAAAATTGATCAATTTAGACAATCACCAAATCGATTGAGTCCCTCTAATTTGCACCCAAGCAGATAATGAAACGTTTTATTTCCAGTCCCTTCCTGATTATTTAGCGGTGTCGTACGAGTGCACTCCAACCTTCTTAACTGTACCTACGTAATATGTTAATTTTTTTTAGATTATTGCTTAACAACAACAACAAAATGATTTATTTTTATTAATGTAGCCTATTGGCCAGATATTTTTTCTGTTTTATTTGTACATGTTTGTTGTTCTCAAGAGACCTGGTTCAAGAATAAAGTTGTTTTTCCATCTCTCTATCTAACAACCGCATAACATTTACTCTGACTATAATTTTTTTTTTCTGAATGGAAATATCAACAGAAAGAAAATCGCGCACCTTTAATTTGCATTTCACTTTTCCCTATGCATACACAAACCATTTGTGAATTTATTTTCTGAGCGTTGAACATTTAGTACACAAACAAACAAAACTGAGAAATCGATTTAAAAAATAAATTAATAGTAATTAGAATGAAAACAAAATGGCGCACCTTAAATGCTTGTTTACATTACCATGGAAACCTTTTACAAATAATATTCTAGAGCAAAGAACATGTGGATGAGGGAAAGTGCGAAATTTATTTAACGTTATGCGGAGATTTAACTACTAAGATCGACCCTTTACGGAGCATGAAGCCTAAACACTGATGGATGCGAAATTGGCCGTATGCCGAACCTGCGGAAGATGTTCTTCAAAATACTCCTTGATTTATAGTTACAAAATACTCAGTCCTTGGCAGTTTTTCTATTTTTTTAAGCGCTTGTCCGCAGTCACCCATCAAAATATGATAATAGGGACCAGGGCACCTCCTGTGTTGTGTGACAAGTGTTCGTTGTGTAAACTTACTCTTACTTTCATGTTTAGTCGAGGCCATACGGACAAACGAAATAAAGCAAATATTATTTTTTTCAATGCATTTATTCAATTATATTCCCCATCCAATCTTCATAACTCAATAAGATTGTATAATGTGAATCTCAGACAAGCTTTAACTTTTTTCGATGATAGCATCAGTATAATAATCAGTTGAGATCCGCATGATGGTATAGAATGATCAATCTAATTAGGGATTGATAAATTATTTGCCACTTCTACAATTTTCTTTTTTTGTATACGTTCATCTTCAGTTCTGAAAACACGCAAAAATTCAAAAATAAGCAATTCAAAATACAGTTTGGTATTATTATATTAGTACATAGTATTATATTAGTACATATTATATTAAATGTAATACATATTAGTATTATAAAACATTTTTGAATTATGAATATCAAATACATGTTGGTACTCACCAAGGTTTAAGTAGACTTTATCAAACAGAAAAGTTTGTATTGGTTTGTTCTCGGACTGAACTAGCAATGCAAGAAAGGTGGGGGTTTACAGGTAAAGGGTTTACAGTGCATTTAACCGGGGCAAGTGCGTACTAAGTACTATTCAATTAAATTATCAATCTCAATGGACGTGTTTTTAAGGTAGGCTTGAATGTAATATTTAAACGTAATCGTCTAAGAAACATTTTTAAAAAAAGAGAAAAAGTCTAGCTTCAAAAATTAAAATTTTTAAAATTTACAAATCTGTAAATTCGTACTTCGTAAAGTTTAGAGCGCATTTGCCACGCATTGCTCCTTGATAAATATATATTGGTTTTCTTCACAATCTAGCATTTTCGAAAAACGATCGAGGAAAAGACAAATGGTTAATATAAGACGGTCACAGATCATTTCAATTTCCTTGCAGGTTGATATAGAGCTGCCGTCCTTCTTTTGGATGGCTGTAGTTTTAACGGAATCCACTATTCTTCATTTTTGACTTCAGATTCGGATTCAGCAACATCAAAAACCTCCAAGAGGAGCTCGGTTTTGAAATTGTTGTCATTATTTAAAATCCACCTTTTTATTTCTCTTGAACGTTATCAGATGCCGGATAAAATATTACAGAGACTCATAATGAGCGTACAAAAGTACACCGAAATAACTCCAGTTGTGAATTAACGGTTAAAATTCAAGTTTACTGAAATTATATATTACTAGTATACCCGAGCGAGAACTCTCGCATAAGCCCTAATGCATTAGAAGTATAAGCGATTTTAGGGAAACATATTTATTTGTGTAAACAATATAATATTACCAAAAAAGTTTATTGAACATTCAGATTTGGTATAGCTACATAGTTTGTACTGACTATGTTGAAGTTACAGTTCATACTTAATAAGTAATTAGCTTACCCCACTGGAAAATATCTCTCCAATTTAGCAGTTAGGCAATTAGATCCAGCTATAACATTTTCTATATGTAGTATTTAGCAGTGTTCTTTAGGGTTGGACATGAGAAAATCTCATTAAAAGTGTTTGTAAACAGACTCAATTTGATATAAAGTTGCCATGACGACACTTACGCAAGATGGCATAGGGCCCGTGCGGACTTATACCGCGCATTATCTCGAAAACGGTAGGTTTTAGGGCTTTAAAACGCTGGACCAGTATGGTCCAAAGGACCATGTATGGTCTTGATGCCCGCGTCAAAATCATTGAAACCCAACTCATCCCATCTCGATCCGCCGACTTTCAGTTGTCAAAGTTTTGAAACCTTCCAGTTTTTTTCATCACTTTTATTTTGCATTTGAAACAAAATTGCAATTCGTCACATCTCCGTGAAATTCCCTTTCTTTTGATACCTCACTCGTCAAAATCCATCGCTCCTGAGAGCCGGAAAAGGGATCTATACTACCGTAATAATATATTGTAGTGATTTATTACCCGGAAAGCAGGAGTTAACGAAACTTGTTGAGTTTTTTTATGTTTAATACGTTAGAACAAGAAGCATATACTTTTCTAATATTTTTTACCGATTAATATTACAAAAATAATAAATAAAACAAAGGAAAGAAAAAAATTATTAACTTCATTTATAAAATAATTTTGACCTGGGTAATCTGCCCTCGGATAACTAGCTCAACTTTAGCTCAATGAGGTCTCTTAAGAAAATAAAATGTATTTAGATGACCTTCTTGTCAAAATTATAAATTCAGAAAACACCATTAGATGAAATAATCATTTATCAGATAAGATCCAACGGTGATAAAACAAAACATTTACAAAATAATTTGTTTAGGTCATTCAACGATTTATTTCTAAAATATTATTTCAAATAAAATTTCCCCAAGGTCTAATATGGAAATATCGTTGATCGTAGAGTATAATTTGATAGAGTACATATTAAAAATTGCCATTTAAATTAATGTTAAATATTATTGTCATGTGATCGGAATAATTTAGCATTCGGAAGATGGAAACAAAAAAACAAAAAAAGACTGCAGGCCACTACTATTATTTTACTATACTACTACTATTATTTGAATTGAAGCATTATTACCTCTTGGTTCAATTGTCACATGAGTAATTTGAATATCGGAAAGTACCCAGAGGAAAAAGAGAGCATAACCGTTCTATGAATAACAATGCGTTACTAATAAACGTTATCCTGATATCACTTCTGTGACATTTCGAATGCGGAATATCCACGGTCATTAACCGCAATAAGATGACGTCTTAATATTACTCAATTTTATGTTATCGAAATATTAATAAAACAAAAACATAATAGGTATATAAAGAAAATAATTGTAATAGTACATATAAAAAATATTTGTATTCTATATTTTAGGAAGTCAAAAAAATATTCTATCTTGGTATATGATTCTTCCTTCAAAATTGTTGATCCATTTGTTAATCGGACGTTCATTTACCTAAAGGTACGATTTTTTTTTTTTTCGAAAAGCTCTTAGAAAATGATGTATACCAGAACAATATGAACAATACAAAAAATCAAAATTGTATTATTTAATCAAAATTTATAAAATAATTAGTGAGTTAAAAATAATATCCTTATACATATGTGTTTGGAAGTATTTTAATATTATGAAAGTAAAAATCTTTAAAAAATCATTAATATTTAATAATGATTTATGGATTTGGTGTAATTTGTCAGGTATCTGGATTATTTGGAATGGAATGGACAAAGTCGTTCATCAAGGAAAATACTTAATTTTAACGTAGAATAATGTTTCTCTATCTGATGTGTTAGGACAGAAAATTTTTCAGACCTTTCGGTGTTATTTTTAAACGATCATAGTTCCGCTTCTATAAATGCTAGAAAGCAAGAATTGTTGTCATTTAATAGGGAAAATATACCATTAGAGATCGCATTCAAAATTCAAATAATTCAAAAAATTCAAATCGCAAAAAAATTCAAATATTGGTTTGAATAAATTAAAAATTCACTTTGTTACAGGCAGTAACAAAATGGCATGGCCGAAAGACAAGGTAAATAAGCACTCTATTATTTAATAAGGCTTATTATACGACTTTCAAACACCGCGGGTGTGTGGTGTGCACAGCCTCTGTCCGCTTTGTGCAGGTACACGGCTGAATGATAAATCTGTGTGATGGACTTTTTAAGTTTTAAATGAATAAAACTTTTTTTTTTATATTTTTTCATATTTTATTGAATGATATTAGTTTTCGAATGTTTTATTTCCTGAAAGAATATGAAATATCATAAGCTATTGAGTGAATCATATGATATGTTAATGTATTAAATCATACAATTGGTCACTTATAGTTTAGAATAGTGGTCTCTTAGGTGCTGTGAAATTGAAAAAATTATTAAACAAAATTAAATATAAATTAGTGATGTTGTTTTTAAAAAAATAAAAATTCAATGATAATATGTAAAAATTTCCGATTTTCCATATTTATGGTTTTATTCAAAACTCATGCAATATCACAACCAACGTATTGGGGTTTAGCCCCATCTTTATGATTTAACTGCAATGTAATTTACGATGTTTAAAAACATTGGTACTATATATACATATTAAAATAAATTATTATTATGATCAACAACAGTATTATAGTTCATATTTTTAAAACCATGGAACACACGCTTTATATATATATATATATATATATATATATATATATATATATATATATATATATTCAATACAAAATACAATTCTGGCTTACATATTGAAATAAAAAAAATAAGAATCATGAATAATATAAAATAATAAAAGAAAAAAGAATTCTTGTGGAAGCAGAATAGACGATTACTAATAAAAAACAGCAAAGAGAGTGAGAAAAGAAACACATTCACCCGTTTAATAAAACATTATAGTTAAAATAATTATTTACATCTCATATTGAGAAAAATATATATATGCATAAATTTAGATTGTAATATGATACAGAAAAAAAAATCTATATATATATATATATATATATATATATATATATATATATCTTATTATTTCAATTTATTCATTAATCTATCTTAATTTGTCAACCATAAATCTAAATAACTATTTTTCCATTATATTATTAGGCAGTTATAAAACTATACCCAATAGTTTCTATTTCACTGTACAAGGAGTGTTTCTTCTATTCTTGTCTATGTACATTTTTATTTTTCTACTCCATATCTTTTATTTTTATTGGTTAAAATATATCATTTAAATACAATTCTCTGTTTTTTAAAATATTATTTACCTATATGGTTTGTTATATCGTTTATGAAAAAAAAATAATAGGAGTACCGTGAATTTTGTTTTATAATTTCAGTGAACAAGCTTGAGAACCACTTGTGTAAAAGTTGAGGAGCAAACTTCTAATTTTCAATTTAATTCGTAGGTACAGCAGCCTTTTTATGCTAATAAATTTATTTAAAAAATGTTTACTTTTCCCTAAAAAAATCGGATCTCCTCTCCTTCTTTATCTAGTTGTATTTGGTAATTATTTTAAATGTTTCGTCTCTGAATGTGCATGAATCGCTTTATGTCGGTTTGCTCAGGTCCATCATTCACAGGAAAAAAAATATTTTTTCCTCTTCACACATAGAAAACTATTGAATCATCTTGTAGTTGGGCATTCCTAGGAATGCGCTGGTAAGTCAACATTATATCACACTACGAGGAAAGTGATATTTAGGCAGATATTCAATGAGTCTTACGACATTCGCGAAACAAGGAAAAGATGACATGTTAAATTGTAGATGTGGTATGGTAGTCACATCATATATTGTGACGCTTTATGGAAGTTCTGTAATCTCACTGCTACCCATAGTATTCTATCTGTGTATTATAAAATGTCTATTATAATGATGAAAGTATAAAATAGTCTATTGTACGCGGATGACATAGTGTGCCAACTCACAGCAGAAAGTACAACAAGCTGTACTTGGATGGCAAAAGGAATTATGAAGAAATGGCCTCGCCATTAATACAGATAAAAGTAAAGTTATACATTTGGGAAGGGAGCCTCAGGCATTAAATATAATATGTAATGGCAAGTCACTTGAACAAGCTGATGACTACATATACCTGGATGTTATATTAGACAGAAATGGGAAAGTCGATGATGAGGTCAGCAACAGGATTAAGAAAGCTAGCAATATTTACTTCCCAATATGCAACTCCATCGTGGGTAAGAGGGAAATTGGAAGGGACGTTAAATTAAGGATATATATAAAGCAGTGTACCTTCCAACTTTACTTCCAAGGCAGTGAAAGCTGGGTAGTCCTAGAAAGACATAAAAATAGAATTACCACTGCTGAAATGAGATATCTCCGAAAAGTGGCAGAAAAACAAGACGAGACTGCATACGAAATGACAGAATTAGAGAAGAGTTACACGTCGAGCCACTGGGACGAATACTCGAGTAAAGACAGATTAAGTGGTATGGTCATGTCTGGAGAATGGGAGAATATAGAGAACCCAGAAGCTTCTATGAAGCCCGACCAACAGGTAAAAGGCCTACGGGCGAACCTCGAATGTCTTACAAAGACCACATATCCAGGCTAGGACGATCGCGAGGGAAGTCGAGAGGAGAGATGAAGGCGCTCGCGAGAGACCAAGATGTATGATTGCGATGGCTGGAAACACCTCCACGCTGAGAGGCATAAGTAGGGAGGAAAAGAAGAAGAAGAAGAAGTATAAAATAGAGTTGTATTGTTGTATAGAGTTGTACAATCCATTAATATAATTGTATATGAAAATGAAAATTATTTTTTTCCTCTGATGCAAATCATTTACCGTTTTTTAAGATATTAAATATTTTAAAATTTGTACAAGAGGCTACGGCAAATTTATTTTTAAAAATATTAGAGAATATTTAGTATATTGTAATATGAAAATATAGAGTTTATTTAAAATAAAAAAAGAAATATAGTCGATAATCATTCACTGGTCTCCTTTAACAAAAGAATAAGATTGTCGGTTTTGATTTTATAGCCGACGTGTTATCAATCTTCAGGGCTAAAACACAAATACATAAATAGACACAACTAATCATTTTGAAAGAAAAAAAAAAATATATATATATATATATATATATATATATATATATATATATATATATATATATATATATATTAAAAATGCACGATTAAATGAAAAAGAAATTAATTACCCAGTAAGGTATTGATCTTTCCTGAGATAAGAACTCTTATTTACATTAGTAAACAGTTCATCATTCCTAACTCTGGCATGATATTAGAGATAGAAAAACGAGTGATGCTATAGTAATTTCCGGCAGTATATATATATATATATACATATATATCATGCTATTATATAAAAGGACAACACATTTTTCGTTTGTAAAGTCTAACCGCGAAAACTACAGAAACAATCATTACTAAATTTTAACTATATCATCTTCATAGTTCCTAGAGGATTTTGCAATAACAACATATACCGATATCGATATTGTGGCTGCGCAAAAGCCGAGAAATCACTTCTATATTTTATTTACGCATAAATCGAAAAGTGTATACTTAGAAATAATAAAACCCGTTGAAACTGCTTTATTTTATATTTCGAGATTTCCAACAAAACATTTTTTTAAAAATTATATTACAGGAAAAATATAAACATGATAATTGAATTCTCTAAAAAAAAAAAACCGCTGCAGGTCGGAGGAACTGAAAAACATTAGCGCAAGGAAAATATTGTAATCAAATTTTAAGGGTCAAATTTTCGAAGTGCAGTTTTCAATAATTCTACTCTTTGCAGAGCCCTCTGAGTAAAAAACAAAACAACATATTTCGTATTTTTGACCATTGGTCTGTCTATTTATGTCACGATTATCTTATTCAACAAATTAACTAACTCTATTTTGAACTTCAATTAATTTTATTTTTTAGTTGTACATTTATACATACAATAATTTTTATCAAATTTTCAATTGTGTTAATTTAATCCATTAACTAGTGTATGTGTGTGTGTATATATATATATATATATATATATATATATATATATATATATATATATATATATATATATATATATATACAGAGAGAGAGAGAGAGAGAGAGAGAGAGAGAGAGAGAGAGAGAGAGAGAGAGAGAGAGAGAGAGAGAGAGTGTGTGAGTGAGAGAGAATGCTAGATTTAGGGGAAAAGAAGAATTATATAAACTAATTATTGGAAATACAGTCTATCATTTCCTTCAATTATTTTGTATTATTATATATTAGGAGGTGAGAAGCCCATTGGTGGGGTAAAAGTGATAATTTAATAATTTTCTGAAAACGGATTTTAAAGTTAAAACATTTTGATAAAACCTTAAACGGTTACGTTTTTATTATACTTATATTATGGCTGTGCTGTAATCCTATAAATAATTGAGCAAAATTGATTTTTAAAAACATTTTATATGCATCAAGTATGTATTATGTAACCTCATTTAACTCTATTTTTGAAAAATAATAAAATCACTTGTACCCCTTGTCTTCTCACTCACTCGTATAAAATCGCACCAAAATTTTGAATTTTTGTCAGCTACATCTACGTCTTTCAATGTCATTTGTATGCCACAAGAATTCTCTTTATTAGTGCTGCTTGTTCTTCGCTTAAGAGATCTGAAAAAACAACATTATCAGAAAATCAACTTATTTTACTCCAACGTGGGTGGAATAGAATATGTATTCATAAAAAATAATATGAAATCAATCATCAGCACTAATTGGAGTACTGAATATATTATTTAGTCCATTAATTAATTGTTGTATTAGTTGTTATTTAGTTTTATTTTTTTCTGCGATGCTGGTTGCGCCTCTGACTAATAATGAAGAACAAGTTCGTTTCTCGTTTTGTTTTGGTTTTTACTACCGTATGATAGGACCAATAATTTTTATTGATGTATTTTACTTGGATGTTGCCTACGAATTTTCTTTATTCGTTTTATACAAGTAGTTTTTCTCACTTTTTTCCTGAAGGCGACTTCATTTTCTGATTTCTTACTGTCGAAGTTACAAGTATCCCATGGACGATGGACGTTCTTTGATATCGATTTCTTTGATACAAGACCCATGGGATGTGGTTAGATAATATACGGAGGTTGGGTGATAACTCTTTTACTACATGAGATTTTGGAGGTTATAGAAATTAGGAATCATCGAATTTAATTATTGGCCAAACGATAGCTGACATGTCATTAATTCAATAGAATAAATTACTTATGAGTACTATTACAATGTGTCTTGTGGAAAACATTAGTGGTAATAATCTTGCCGATTCACACGAGGTATTTATCTAAGCTCTTGTTATATTTGTTTCCCTCTATATTAATATCCTATGCATCCGCTGGTATAGTACGTAGGATTGAGGTATAGAATGCAAACTAATGTTTACATCATTATTTTTAGGTTATGTTTCATTAGTGAGCTGTGGAAGGGGAAATGATCTGGAAGGCGTCTCATCCTTGAAACCTTTCTCTTGTAGTTATAACTTTTGAATCCAGAATAGTTTCGTTTCCTTGTTACCTATGTAATTAGTGAACATTACCAAAGTTTTATTTTATAGCGAAGCTAGAAAGACTAGATAGAGTTAATCAAGGTAGAGGGTAAATTAGCTTCTATTTTTTTTTTTTCCCTTTTTCAAATTAGTTTCCGTTCCCAAACCGCCTAAATATAAGTTCAAGGTGAGCATTAAAGAAGTATCAACATGGCTGACGTAGTTTGTTAATGGATGTTTTTCAGAACATTCCTACCCTTAATGACGCTATTGTCTAATGGTCAGATTGCCATTGAAATCTCAATTACTATATGCCTAATATTTCAGGCAACTCTCATGTACATCAAGTTTTCATTTGAAATAATTCTTCTATTCTATGTTGGGATTGTACTGAATTTCAACACTCAGTAAACATATAACACTCTATTATCTCCTATATGTGTGATTATGAATCACATGAAACAATAAAGTACATTATGCATGATATGATAAAATATATGAACACTACTAATTATTTTATTGGTAATTATATTAATATATGATTGATATTTTATCAGATTATTATATTGTATTTTATTGTTTCATGTAATTCACAATCTTTCCTTCAATGTTTTCACTTAACTTTACTTTTTCATTTTTTACAATGTATATTGTCATCTTTTTTTTTTTTGTATATACTTCATATATTTTTATTTTGCTTGTAATTTCTGTTTTTATCATTTTTTACGGTTATTGGTAATGCCTCTGTCCTTTTCAATGTTGTTATTTTGTTTTTCCTTTTAGCCCTGACGATGGCCTAAAACTTAGGCCGAAACGTTGGCACAAAATAAATAAGTATTACTTATTAAAGTGTTAGTTTTTTACTGCACCCCCCCGACCAACTTCTTCCTTAAGTTTATCTACGGTCAACCAAAACTCACTCCAATAAGAAAATTTATGTAGAGTAAAAATAAAATTGATCATAATTAACACATTCATTCCTATATAGAATATTTACAATTTACAGATTTAGTATAATATGGCGGATTTAAAAAAAAAAAATACACTACTTCGATGATTTGTGACAGCCTCGAACATATAAAAATATGAAAATTCTTTTCTATAATTTATACCACGCGGCACCGCAAGACGCCATAGACTTTGGCACGTCAAGAGATCAAAATCTAATTTAAGGCGATTCAACGTGGTCATAAAAAATCCGCATGAAAAATAATCGAAAAAAGACCATGTTTTTGACATAGTCTTTGAGACTATGTTGACTATATTTTGCCGAAATAACAAATATACGAGTATCTTAGGAATGAATGATACCCTTTACGTTTAGAAATATAAGCTAAAACTGTGTGGAGTGTCTATTGGTAACTGCTTGCCGAAGAAAGAATTGTAATTATTATCACAGCTAAAAAACCACAACCGCGACTCGAGTTGCTCTACCCCAGAGGTGGCCAAACCGTGGCGCATCGGACGATTGCAAGTGGCGCATATCAATTTTGCGCCTATTGCGAGGCTCCTTTCTTGGCGGGGTAGTCTTTTTTATATCACTCCTTTATACGGTTGTACTTTTTTTGCTGCGGGGTCAATTTTACAACAGCTATGTTTTTTTTTTGGATATTCAAATTTTTATTTAAAATTGTATGTCAAAACCGAAATACACAATTAAAGAAACATTTATCTGTCTACATAATGGGAACTTAATTAAATTATAAATTAAAATATAGATAATAATTAATTATATAAATAATATAAACATTTAGAATACATACAAATATACATTTTTGTACAAAGTTACATATGCATTTATTCTTTACATTTATGACGAATATTGAGGAGATGGAAAAATAAATGGTGTTTAAAAGAAGTTAGAAGGAGGTTTTACGAATGGAGATGGTTAGAAATTCAAAAACGAGGTAGCACGAATGATAAAGGAATTTTTAAAGGAAGCAGTTCCATGAAAAGTGATATACAAATTTAAGAGGGGGAGAGAAGAACGCAAGATGAGGAGGCCAATAATACAGGAAGGTTTTCTGGTTCTTGAGGATTGGAATCAGAAGGCACCGAGAAGGTATCGTCGTCCGAAATTAAGATAAAACCACTCTTGCTCGGAGAATCAGTGAGAGGCTCCTTAAAAAATCAGTCTACTTACCTTGGCATTAATCAGGAGACTATGATGACAAGACTTCCAAGATCAGGTACCTATCCTCTGCGGTTCTTTTTTCCGAATCATCTACACATAGTAAAAAATAAAATTAATTTTTTTAATAATAAATGTTTTATTAAATAATTTCATTATAATGAACATTAATTGTATGCTGTACCGCAGTAGGCCAGTCTCTAGATTAAAATAAATTATTGTATAACTTTACACATACGACTACAAGCATTCCTAAAAAAAAAACATTAAAGAAAAAACATAAAAAAATTTTCTCATTTCTAAAAACAAACAAAAATATCTGATGTGGACAACACATAACTTCCTTGTACGTCTATTAAACTATAAATCGGTGTTTCAAAAAGTGATCCTGAATTTGGTTACTAGTTTCCGAAGATCGCAGTATCTCAAAACGACACGGCGTCGCGACATCCATCTATTCACACAAACACACACATACTCTTGTATCTGGAGGTATCATTCCGTTATTATACGTCGTTTTCTTTCAGCAGGCAACTCGTTTCCGAGAGATTTCTGTATCTCAAAAACGACACTCGGCGTCGCGACATCCATCTATTTACACACATACTCTTATTTCTGGAGGTCTCATTCCGTTATTATTCATCGTTTTCTTTCAGCAGGCAACTAGTTTCCGAGAGATTTCTGCGAGTTCCGTAACAACATTAGAACTGTCACTAAATTCAATGTCACTAATAAAATCAATGTCACTAATAAAATCAATGTCACTAATAAAATCATTGGAAATCGACAGTTTCGTCATTTTGAGCGAAAGAACCCACTTAACTTATATCTTATTCTCCTGCTGCAGACTTGTTCATCTCACAAACGGGGAGAAAAATCAATATTTTACACTCAATTTTAACACTTAAAACAAGTAATAAAATTTAATTTAATTTTTATGACCGGACCATATTATGGCTGTATTTATTCTTAATATAATTCTTTATATAAGTTCATTATGGCCTTCAAGTAAATTACCCTTTTCGGCTCACGAATTTTAACCAAAATCTATAAAAGTCTTATTTACCAAATTTGAGATGTTTTACATTATATTTTAATGTAATTTTTAATGAAAGTCTAATATGACCTCCAAGTAAAGTACCACTTCCGGTCTGCCAATGTTAACCAAAATTTATTGTTATTTATATCAATATCTATGTCTTATATACCTAATTTGAGAACTTTTTCATTATATTTTAATCTAATTTTTGATGAAAATCCATAATGACTTTCAAGTAAAGTATCACTTTCGGTAATTATGTAGTGACCAAAAAGGGAGGCTCACAACTAGATTTTACAGCAATCTTAAATACAAAATTTTAACTTTCTACGGCTAACCGTTTCTGAGTTATGCGAGATACGCAGGTACGTAATTATGGTCAATATGGACATTACTATACTTCCTTTACTTCGTACAAGTAAAAAAAATGTATCTTACAATAATAAATGTTTAGTTCTTTTATGTGCATAACGTTTTGTACTATTTGTTTGTGATGTTTCAAATATTTTTTATAAATGGATTTTTCTGTACTTACATTTGAAAAAGATTTGTTTATATAGTTTTGTAATATATTCTTTAATGAAAGATATTCCCGATTCGTTATACATAATTTTAACTTTAGTATACAAAGGGTAATTCTCAGTGATTCATAAGCACTTATTGTGATATATTTGTAATTTCTTATAATTAGTTTTGCACAAAAGCTAAATGTTGGGCAAGCGTAAGTTAAAATTGGTCGTAGACAGGCTTTATATGATAATAACTTATTTGATGTTCTTAATTTAGAATTCCCGTTAAAATATGGATATATAGTACACAGAGCTCTGTTGGCTTTATTACACACATAATCAGTGTGGTAAGTAAAATTTAGCCTTTAATCTGTGTCCCAGGTACTTAATCTGAGCTTACTGACTGTTTGGAGCTAATATGTGGTCTTATCTCTGTAAATAGTATAGCTTGGGTTTTATTCTGATTTATTTTAATTTTCCACTTATAAAATCTCTCAATTTTTTACATCCTTGTACGAAGTAAAGGAAGTATTGTAATCGCGAAAATTTTCGGTTTTCAGATTTCAACGGAAATATCCATTTTGACCATACCTGAATCCATTTCGACTAATTTCGTCGTGACGTCTGTACGTACGTGCGTTTCTCGCATAACTAAAAACGGTTAGCCTTAGAACGCTAAAATTTTGTATTTAGAATTGCGGAAAAATCTAGTTGTGATTTTTGGCCTCCCTTTTTGGCCACTACATGATTACCGGTACATTACTTACTTTACTTAAGGCCATTATTGGTTTTCATGAAAAATTATATTAAAATATACTGAATTACTTTCAAATTAGGTATATAAGATTTACATATTAATATAAATAATATAATAAATTTTGGTAAACATTGGCTGACTTGAAGATCATATCAGACTTTCATCAATAATTATATTAAAATACATTAATGTAAAACATCTCAATTTTGGAATATAGGTTTTTTATATCATTGTATTTACTAGATTTTGGTTAAAATTGGTGAGCCGAAAAGGACAATTTACTTGAAAGTCATAAGAAACTTGCATCAAAAATTATATTAAAATTATATACCGAAATCATATGTTTTGGTAATAAAGGTTACAAACGCAACGTGGTTTCCAATCCAATTTAACATTTATATTACTTGTTTTAAGTGTTAAAATTGAGTCTAAAATACTAGTTTTCCTCTCCATTTGTGAGATCAACAAGTCTTCATCATGAGAATAAGATATTAGTTAAGTGGGTTTTTCCGCTTAAAATGTCGAAACTGTCCATTTCTAATGCTTTATCCAGTGATATTGACAGTTTTATTGTTGTAACGGAACACGAAGAAATCTCTTGGAAACTAGTTACCTACTGAAAGAAAACGACATATATTAACGGAATGAAACCTCCAGAAATAAGAATACGTGTGTCAATAGATGGATGTCGCGACGCCGAGTGTCGTTTTTGAGATACTGTAATCTTCGGAAATTAGTAACAAAATTCAGGATCACTTTTTGAGCCACCGATTTATAGTTTAATAGGCGTGCAAGGAAGTCATGTGTTGTCCACATCAGATATTTTTAATACTTTTGTCAGTCTATTAGTGAATGTGTCCGGTCTGTAACTTGAAGTATAAAAAGCAGTATCATCTGCAAACAGGGATTTTTGTATTTTAGATGTGTTAGGTATGTCATTAATATAAAACTGAAGAGCTTTGGTGATAGTTTTCGTCCCTGTGGGAGTCCGGCTTCAAGTGTACCTATTGGATAATGGTGGCCGACGATAACTACTTGTATCATCCGTTTAGATAAATAAGATTTTATTAATGCTATTATAAATGGCGGAAAATTGTAAACTGTCAACTTATTTATGGGCCCGTATTGCAAGATGCTACCGAATACAAAATTAGTTTTCTTGAATCAGACGCAGAAATTTTGGATAATAGATATATCCATTTCGAAAGAGAACAGCACATATAATCAGTGCCAGCGTGAGCCTAGAAACAGATATCGTCAGCACGTGTAACACCTCGTGAGTCTAAAACAGTTTGATCCAGAGTTATTTAATTATTTTATTTTTGTGCAAATTTTATGCACAGTAATTAATTTTTATTTTTTTCTGTTCAATAGTATATGACCTACTCTAGTACATACTATTAAAAAATACACACACATTAATATGATGAAAATTAAACTTTTTAAACGTTTTTTTTGTCTGTCTTTGAAAAGTTAGGATTTGACAATTTCATGGTTTTCCACTTTTGCCATCGATATGGTATGAAATAGTATTATTTATTAAATACGAATTACTGTAAGAACCAAATAATATTATAATCTGAAAATGGTTCTGAAGATCTAGAAGTGGTTTGCAAATTCAGCACCTCACGGAAGTGGAATTAATGGTTCCAAACTGGTCATCGCGATATGCCGACTTGTCCT
The DNA here is from genome assembly GCA_948150685.1 of Rhaphigaster nebulosa. Lineage (NCBI taxonomy): Eukaryota > Metazoa > Arthropoda > Insecta > Hemiptera > Pentatomidae > Rhaphigaster > Rhaphigaster nebulosa. Next base: position 39,216,281 of record OX411311.1, on the reverse strand, counting down.
CTGTATTTCAGTTGCCCTTGAGTTAATTTTAGTTCAGATGGATTTTCGAATTCATTTTTCCTTCTTTTTTTTTTACATATAATTCTTTTTTTAAAACATTTTAATGAATTGAAAAATGTTATCTCCTTTGCATCACAAAAAAAATTGTGACAGTCCTTTCCTCGGTTATCTTGACAGTTATTTCCCTGGAATACTTGGCTCAGCCATGATCTTCATAAGATAAAATAATTTCTGTGTATTAAATCGTATGTTATTTTCAAATAAACATTATTATGAGCATGCAAATATCGACAGTATAGAAGAGCTAAATTGAAAAACAAGTTACGTAATTTTTCGTTAGTCTTAAGAAAAAAGTAGTTATTTTTAGTTTAATTTTTTTCTGAATTAAAAATTCTTAAATGGATCTGGTACGAGAAATGGAATGAAAACATGATTTATTAATTTTAATTCTGAATTAACATGCAATTTCATTTAAGTTAATTATATTTTATAGGTTGTGTCGTAACTGTGTCCCAGCTACCATATTTCCTGAGCCGTATTCGGGACAGGTTATAAATTCTTGAGAGGAGGGGATAAGATGATTAAATTTCTAGGATTAGAGGGTGATTAATATTTTGCTAAAAGAAAGATACTTTTTTATGACTAGACATAAAATTTCTTTGATTTCTGAGAGGTGATAGTTGCAGTATTGTATTTTAAAATACCTTTTAATTAATATCTAAAAATAAAGCATAATTTACATATATACTTTTGAGAAAACCACGGGTCACAAACCCCTATAATCCACATGAAATTATGGTCTAGTTGAGAAATATTATGTGAAACTATTAGTTATTTTATAAAATATTCCCTCAGGGGATGTTCCTATTTTAAAAGGAAACTTAATGTGAAAACCAATACAATCAATGTGATGATTAAACGACATATTTATATTTTTATTTAAATGAAATTTATTGGGAATATTATTTCGAGGCGAAACGTTTGTAAATAATTATGAAATTAAATAATTTCACACGCTATGATCTTCTATATATTGATCATAAAATATTGTATAATGTGACTGGCTGGTAAAAAAAAAGACTCGAATGCGATGATTTGGGATAAGCTCGAAAGTATAAAAATTCTTTTGTATGCTTTATACCTCGCTGAACCGCAAAAACTAATTCCACGTCCGTATCTTTGCTCATGAAAATTGATCGAAAAATGACTAATTCCGCGTGACTATATTTTTCCGACGTAACTGTACATCTTTTCGGGATGGGCATCTTCGGCAATACTAGATTGTTATAAAAGTCTTTGTGCATTAGTACAGCTTTATTTCAGATTAAATATTTTAAACATTATTAATATTTCTCTACAAATTAAAGTCCATTGTTTTCAACTACTTTCACCCATCTTTGTGCCAGTAATTGGATTTGGTGCCGGTACGATTCCTTTGGAGCAAAGAACTCTTTACATCCTTTTTTACATCATTTTTACGTTATCGTAATTATTAAAGATCCGACCTTTTAAAAAATGAGCCATTGATCTAAGCAAACCATAACCTGATGGTGCCATTATCTGGGCTATACGCAGGAGAACGTTTACTCCTTGCAGTTCCGATAATTTTTCTTGGTCAAACAAGAACGATGTGCAGGGGAAGTAGTAGGGATTTTTTTGAGAAAGGAAGGTTTGAGTCCCTACTACGGCCGATAAATCACTAGTAGTTGCATTTGGTTCACACATTCAAGAAGAACGTCATCGCCAACGTCCGATGGGCGACCTGATCTGGTTTGTGCGGCAGTATTTAGATGGATAATTAACTCTCCTTCTATGGCACAAATTTCTTCGGCGGTAGCCTTTGCGCTTAAACCTTTTTTCCAGTAATGTCTAAAATACCGCGAATCATGATTTTTTCTTCTGACATTGCATATGCCTTTTAAAAATGTAAATGAACCCATAGTGCCAACTCAAGCCACAAGGAATTAAAGGATTAGTCAAAGTAAACATTGACATAAATAGTAGGAACAAAAACATTATTATAGGATAATTATAAAAGTTGGAACTAAGGGTTGTGTTCATTTTTACTGACTTTAGTAACAACCTAGTATATGTTCTTGGAGCTTGAAATATTACACAGATATACTTTGATTGAAGCTAGGAATTCAAAAATATTTCTACAGAACCACCTTAAAATAACCCGGTTATTGAGTTTGTTTAAGTTTTTTGGGAGGATTTATGATGAACAGTATTATTTTGGATTTTTGTCGACTCCTCGGATAAAAAAAACAGAAATGTCTGTTTTTCTTTTGTGAAAGTCGTTTTAAAACTACATCTCCTGATGTCAGTTCAAATCATGATTCAATGTAAAAAAAAAAATTCAGAATATGGTACCATAGGCATTTAATCTGGTAGGATTCCCGAGAAACCTCTGTCTCCCGATTCTATGAAGAGTTGAAATGCTTTTACTCTTCCTACCGTCGTTAGTACTTCCTGGCATCTTTTCTCTGCCAACTTATCCAAACCCGCCGTTCATCTTCGACCTCCTTCAGTTCAAATCTTCTGTCCACTCCGGCCATACCTGTTCTCGGCCTTCAAATTTATATACAGCGGCCCACCGATCCGCAGCTTTCGACAGATCTTTTCTTATGAGATCCTTATCCTTATGGAATTCTATTCCTTCTCCCATCCGTCGCTTCAATACCCTTCCTACCTTCAAATCCCACCTTCAAATCCCGCTTTTTAAATCACTTATTGTCTATCCATTTCCTAAAGAATTGTAAATAGAGTTTCTGGTAAATCTTTGGAATTGCTACTAACAACCGTTAAGAGGTCTACATTTTCGGACCAGGCTATACTTTCCCCCACTGCGCATGCGCAATTAAATCCTCAAACCGACGGATCCTTCTCAGTTGGAACGCTGGTGTAGGGTTAGGTCAGACTTCCAGCATTTTTACGAAGGGGTATTGCAATGCTAAGAAGACCCTCTACAGAGGACAAAGGTTAATTTGATCCATGACCAACACATTCGGGTTATGCTATAACAATTTCGATCCAAGGACTAAGTCAGGAACTGAGAACCATCATACTCGTACGTCAGGGAGCGGAAGAATGGTATGCCAGAGGTGTAGTAATGATAAACGATTGTTGACAACAAGTGGCGCATCCGGATTCGTTGAAGCTCAACGCCGCCTTTTCATTAGAAAATGAATGCAATTTTCTAAAACTTCATGGATGAAAATCTATTAATCCTTAGTTTTACACATAATTGGTAAACATTTTTCACCACTTGGACTAAACTTCCCAGATCCGAAGCTAATAGAACGTTGAAGAGATTGGCCATGATATTTAAACTTAAAGATGGTGTAGTAAAGAAGGCGGTGGGGACAAGAGATCTATTCGGTAAAAGGCGGGAAGTCTGACCTAACCCTACATGACTATTCCAAGTGTTTATCCAAAGGATCCATCGGTTTGAGTATTTAGTGGGTGAAAGTATAGTCTGGTCTGAGAATCTAGACCTCTTCAAGGTCGTTAGTAGCGATTCCAAAGGTTTACCGAGTTTCTTTCACTTCAATCAAAATTTGTAAATATGCGCTAATAGATTTTGTACCTTGTTAATTATTCTTGTCTCATTTTTAATTTTTATTATGTTTCATTATTATTAGATGGTTGTATGTTATTTATTTATTGTCAAATGTTTATTGCATTATGTCTTGTAATTTTCACTTCTATTTATTTATTGACTTTTTCATTTTTTTTAAATTTGTTAACTCGTGCTTTCCTATTCCATCTACTCTAAGGCTATGAAGCCCACCTATCACTGACTGCAATTGTCATTCTAGAGAGACTTGTCCCAGAATTACTAAAGAGTTTATTATTATTATTGTTTTTATTCATACTATTTATAATATTTATGCAAAAATCTTCCTGAAAATATTTTGTTTTTTCCAAAAATAGTAAAGAGTATCCGTAATGCAGTAAAAATATGCTTTCTTCGCATGGGCTGTTGAGTTTTCACAGCCAACCATTTCCAGACAGTGCTTTGTGAACATGAACATGGCAGTTTTCGTGGAACACACATTAATAGCTTGCCTTAAGTGTAAAAGGCATCTGTTTGTTAGGTCTGATATGAGCTTAGTAGGACCTCCTCCAAACTATTGAAAATAGTGTTGAGAACCTTTCATAAACTTCTGGAAGAAGATTTGTCTGTGTCAAGTGATATGAACTAAAAATAAATAATTAATATAACACCAATGGCTCTATAAGGTATAGGCGATGAACAAATAAAATTAAAACAAGATTGTAGTAAAAAAAAATGTGTAACATAAAACGAAAATTAAAAAAAAAAATCCTAGAAATTTTCTTAAATTTTATAAGATATTTAATTGTGGAACTGTGTAGAGGACTTTGTAAACCAACGCACAGATTAGACAAAGAAGAAATAGATTGATTAACCTAAATAAAATAAAGAAAAATGATCGCTACAGGAATGTACGTAATATTTTACTAAATAGTAATTTATTCATTGAATCGTTCAAATCCGGTTTGGTCATCCGTGAAATTTATTTTGTGGTGGTCGGAAGAAATCTTGATCTTCTGGCTATAATAGGTTGGTCAACTGTTGGATAATCTATCCTGTCTGCCTGAGTATATAAGTATCTTAAACAACAAATAGACAAAACAATTTATCGTAACTAAAAAAAATGATAATACTTTAGTACCTGAGGAAGATATGCAAAATAAAATAAATTTATTGCTGAATGCAGTTGTTGAAAATGTCCCCACTCGCCCACCATTATTATATTTTATTTTTTATTAATGACTAAATAATCGTCTGTCACGAAAATGTATAGTGTGATTAAATAATTCTCATTAAAAACTTAATCTGTCTGTTTCGTTATCGATAATTATAATCGGTTATTCTTTAATTATGCCCAATTAATGATTTGTTTTATACTGGAACAGCAGTTGAATAATTATTTTTCTCGTTTAACTGAGGAAATCAACCAATTAACCTCTTCAAGAAGAGGCTATCGCTACAACAAAATAGTTATCTATAATGTTTACTACATATAGCTGCCATTTTCTAGAATTGAAAAAAAAATTAATGATTTCCAAAACCAAAAAAAAAAAAAGAGCAAAATCAATGTACCTATTGGCAGGACGGAACGGGTCAGTGATTGTCAGACAACCCAAGAGCTGCTGATTGATACACGCTATCAGTTCTCATGCCCTTCGATTCGGTGATAACTCCATCTATGAATGGATTCATTGAATATTTTTCCAAGGTCGACAGACACTTTATAACTAATGTATTAAGTATATTACTCAAATTAGGATAAATATATATATATATATATATATATATATATATATATATATATATATATATATATATTATTATTATTATTTATTTATCGCGACGAAGGCCAACTAAGGACCACGCGTATATCACTTCATGGCATTCATTTTTCTTTCAGTCCACACCTTCTTCATCTTTTCCCCCATTTCCCTTCTACGCTCCTCTGTCCACCTTCCTTCCCCTCTTCTCCTCCTCTCCACCGCAAGGACCTTCTTTCCATCTATCATCCTTCTAAATTTCTCTCTGTCCTGGTAGTCCTCTTCTCTGATCCCCAGTTTTTCTATTTCTTCCTTTATCTGCTCGGGGTATCCTTTGATGTTTTTAAGTTTTATCACCCTATCAAAGATCTGCTTGTTCAATCTATCCTTGACCACCCTCTTCATGTGGCCGTAAAATTTCAATCTCCTTTTCCTCATTGAGGTCTCTAGGTATACCTCTCTCTCTCTCTCTCTCTCTCTCTCTCTCTCTCTCTCTCTCTCTCTATATATATATATATATATATATATATATATATATATATATTCTCTGAGAGCTCTTTAGAAAAAGAGAGAAAGTCTTTATTCATTGGTCCTTCCCTTTTTCGAAGGTTTGCTACAGCACAGCATTGATCAATTATGACATTTATACTTACATATATTAACGAACACACAATATTGTAACAGCCCCACATCAATAATTACAATAAAGGATATATTCCCTCTCCTTTTTATTATTCATTGTTTACCAGTTTCAATTATATATTTACAGATTATTAAAATGACTTATATACAACAACAAGGATATTAAAATATTTCTTATACCTCAAGGCAGCGGTTTTTTAATGGCCGAGATATTGGCATTTGGAACCTCAAATCGGCCGCCATTGCAAAATAAATTGGCGGATGGCAGTGTCGAGCTCGAAAGATCATCCTGGGATGGATGGCATATGACTGCGGTGCCAAATTTTAAAAAATCGGTCCGCTCCACAATGAGACCAATCGTAAATTTAGAAGTGCAAAACTCTTTCATGGCATGAAAAAAAAATTCTATTACTAATTGGATAATGATACAAAAACTTACTACATTGTGTTATGAAACTTAATAAAAGACTCAAAGGATACTTAAATAAATGCAATTGTAACTTGTTAGCAAAAAATACAATATTTCCAAAAATTAAAAATCATCATAACTATTCGAAATAAAGGAGGGTACTCCTTAGTTATCAAATCTACATTTAAAAAATCAAATTGATAAAATACATTGATAAAAACTTACTCGCTGGATCGTCTTCCATAGCCTGATGCAAAATAAATTCACTAAAAACAAAATTTTCTTACTGATTTTATTGCTTTCACAAAGATGTGTGGAAATAAAGTGACGATGGATTTGTCGTGTTTACACTTGTGTCATTCTGTTGGAATTTGCTTAAAATGATTACGAGGTTTGTAAATTTCTTTGGCAGGTCATTGTTTTTATGAGAGTGACATGTATTATTTATTTTTGAGATGTTAACTATTTCCACCTAGATGGACGATTCGTCCTATTGTGTAGCAGGCGAATATCTGATTATTGGATTGTACGTATCTGGAAACGTAAAACCTCAAGTTTTGAGGAAGAATTAATTTTTTTTTCCCTGGTCGATTATGAAGGTTCATTATTGAAAATAATAAACCAAAAATATATGCACATTTTCGAAATTTAAAAAGTTAATTAAAAAATTTGTTAAGAAATGTTTATTATTGTTATTTTACTTTATAATTACAAATATTCGATATCTGATCTTGTCTATTTGTTCTCATATTTTCATAGTAATACTGAATAACTTTACCTGAACTAAATATGAAATAAATAAGTTTTTGGATAAATAATCTTTTTTGATAAACTCCCAGGCATGAAAATGTGTATTTAAAGTGGTGAAAAAGCAACTTTGAATACACGTTTTCTTTTTAGTTAAATTTTTAATTTAAATTGATATTTTATTTTAATATAGTTACAATCTTATAACCTTTTCTGTCAACAAATATTATTCTAAAAATAGTTTTAAAAATTTCTTTCAAATGTATCAAATATAATATAATAACCTTCTAAATTATAGTATTAATTTTACTAGCTCCTTAAGTAAGTAAACCCTGTTTCATTTCCTAAAAAATAAATTAAAATCAACAAATAAAATAAATATATACATGTTTATATTAGATGAAACTTTAATTAAATAAATGTATGTCTTTTTCACATCACGTGCAACGAAACTGGACTTATGCAATGCCAGTTAATTGGCTTTCAATTCTCTCCCAACAATTGAACTTGATCAGCCTTGATGGCAATTAGATCTAGTTAAATATAGTACAATTGACCCTCTCAACCTCGGATCTGTCAAACTTTAATACATTTTCATTATGCAATATAATTTCTAATTATAGTATCCGGACATCTTAACAGCTATACATATTTGGTAACAATAATTAAAATTTTAATATCAGGACGTGAATGAAGTATGTCCCTTTTTTTTACCTTTGCGTTAAAATATAGGTAGTTTTCTCACTTATTAAATATATACTAAAATATTCTATCACTGGAATACTTTCTTTGAACGAAAAAACAATATTCTACCACTGGAATACATTCTTTGAACGACCAATTCGATGATCTAACGGACAATGAATGAGAGCTTCGATGCTCTTTTTACTTCCTTGTACGAAGTAAAGGAAGCATTGTAATCGCGAAAATTTTCGGTTTTCAGATTTCAACGGAAATATCCATTTTGACCATCCCTGAATCCATTTTGACTAGTTTCGTCGTGGCGTCTGTACGTACGTGCGTACGTTCGTTCGTTCGTATTTCGCATAACTCAAAAACGGTTAGCCGTTGAAATTTTGTATTTAGGATTGTTGTAAAATCTAGTTGTGAACTTCCCTTTTTGGTCACTGCTTAATTACCGTAAGTGGTACTTTACTTGAAGGTCATAATTGATTTCCATCAAAAATGATATTAAAATATTATGCAAAACTTCTCAAATTTAGTATTTATACTTTATATATTGATTTAAATAACATACTAGATTTTGGTCTAAACTGGAAAACTGGAAGAGGTACTGTACTTGAAGGTCATATTAGACTTTCATCAAAAATTACATTAAAATATAATGTAAAACATCTCAAATTTGGTAAATAGGACTTTTATATCAATATGAATGTATTTTCTAGATTATGGTTAAAATTGGTGAGCCGAAAAGGGTACTTTACTTGAAGGTCATAATAAACTTACATCAAAAATTATATTAAAATTAAATGGAGAAATCATATGGTTCGGTAATAAAGGTTACAAACGCGATTTTGTTTATACTCTAATTAAACATTTTTATTACTTATTTTAAGTGTTAATATTGGGCATATAATACTGGTTTTCCTCGCCATTTGTGCGATGAACAAGTCTGCAGCAGGAGAATAAGGTATAAGTTAAGTGGGTTCTTCCGCTTAAAATTTAGGAACTGTCGATTTCTACTGCTTTATCTAGTGATATTGACAGTTCTCATGTTGTCACGGAACACGAAGAAATCTCTTGGAAACTAGTTACCTACTGAAAAAAAAAACATATAATAACGGAATGAGACCTCCAGAAACAAGAGTATGTGTGTGTGTCAACAGATGGGTGTCGCGACGCCGAGTTTCTTTTTTGAGATACTGCAATTTTCGGCAATTAGGAACCAAATTGAGGATCACTTTTTGAGCCAACGATTTATAGTTTAATAGGAGTACAAGGAAGTCATGTGTTCTCCACATCAGATATTTTTAAGATTTATTTTCGGTACCTCGAGACGGGCTCATGTGCCGCACCTTTACGGCGAGTTAAAGTAGCTCTTCCCCCTCCAACCGTAGATAATACTTCCTCGGATCTTTCCTATACCAAACTATCACCACCCGACCCCTTTCTACATCTACAGCTTCCTACATTATAAATCCTCGGTCCACGCACAGGAAACAAGATCGCGCATTTCTGACCTCTATACCTCTTCCAACAGAACCAAAACATTGGAACGTTCCTTTCTCGCCCGCTCCTCTACCTCCTGGAATTCCATTCCTTCTAATATCCGCCATGCTTTTTCTCTATCCTCATTCAAACCTTCCTTTTCCAACACCTTCTTTCTTTCCAAAATGATGCTCTCTAATTACGAAATTTAAATTTTTGATTAACATCTAGATCAGAAGTAAATAATAGTTTTTAATGGACTAGCTTCAACTTTGCTAATTAGCCCGTTATTTTTGTATTTTTCATTTTCTCTTTCTTTTTTTTGTTCACATTAATTATTCTTTTCAGGACAAGAATTTATACTGTTTGTTTATTATTTTATTGAAAATATTATATACATTAATTGATCTTTATTTTGTAATCTTATGGCCAGATATTATTTCTGTTTTATTTGTTCAATCATGTTATTCTTAAGGGACCTAGTCCCAGAATAAAGTTCTTCTATCTATTTATCTATCTAATGCCAGCCTCTCAAATCTTGTAATGCAGGAATAAAAAACCCTCTAATTTCTTCTTTCTTTTTTTGTGGCATTATAACTTTTTTTTATTTATAATAATTTATAACTTAACTCGGCCATTTCCTAAAATCGCTAATTCCTTTCGTTAAACTGATTTATGTGTAAATTTAATTTAAAAACTGTTAAGATATAATTAGAAGATATTCCTGTTTCCCAAATTTATTTGAATGTAGTAGAAACTGTGTGAATACGGTGAAGAAACTCTCTCTGAATACTGTCCCTAGGGCTATGCTTGAGGTCGGATCTAATTCCAATTTTGTATCCCTACTCTATTACACCATATTACGACCCATCCCACAAAAAAATCTTTTAAAGCAAGGAAAGACAGTGATACACAAGGCAGGCGCACAGTGGAACGAAACGCTTGATTTTCAGGGCATGCCTTTATGCATTTAATCATACTGAATTGAATGGTGAAGTTTCTTGTTTTGTTTTTCAAATTCTCAACTAGCCTAATAAATTAGAATACAAATAAAGCCACTTAATTATTTTTTATTATTTCAAAACACCCAAGCCTACCATCAGCTCACAAATGGGCATCTCCTAAAAGCACATAAAAATTCCAGCTTGTTTTGATATTATTTATTTCTAAAGTCCTTAATCCAAGCCAATTCAAGTAAAAACGATATTCTTAAATAAAATTATACCCAAACTTAAAAACCAAGGGAAATTTCAAATGTCAGTCCAAATCGTTATTAATATGTTTAAAATCATTTAAACGCACTATCACTCGTTAATACCTGTGGAAGATAAGGAAATAGAACAACCGAGTAGCAGAATACAGTTGGAATAACAGATGAATCGGTTATTTTAGAAACGACATATATCCCATTCTAAAAATATGGACATGTATTGTTTATGAAATAACCGACTCAAATAGGACTAAAAGTGTTCGATTTTAATATTGATTCAAAGATCAACCTTTCTTTTCATGTCGCTTTTTATTTTTATTTTAAGTTATTAATTTACTATTCGTTAATTTCTAGCAAGTTCCACTTTACGCTGAATTCGAGCTTTAAAAAAACTCGAACAACAAAAAAATTGCTCTGTCGTCATCTTCGTTGTTGTAATTTCCAATTCGGTTGCCCATCATTTTCTTAAACGGATTTTATTTAAACTTTACAGGTTGTTAGGCTTTCGTTAAACGACGAAAATTTCGTCAATGAATCACAGAAATTGTGACACATTTCTGAGAATTAACCGCCTGAATTTAAAAATTCAATTTGCTATAACTTGCGTTTGACTCTGCTGATTTAAACTTTTATTAAAAATATTTTTTATTCTGAAACCGAGAATATCTTTACATAGTTTAATCTAAATCCAATAAAGTTTTAAACATTCGGGGCTGCGAAAGCGGGTTGAGGAAGCTTGTATGGGTCCATTCAAAATCCAAAGAGGCAGAAATTCCACATACCATCTAAAACTAGACAGCCTTAACATTTATTTTTGTTAGGCAATATTGCGAGTCTTGTACGAAAATATTTTAGATACTTTTAGAAAATTATTATCTCGTAAAACTTCTTAACGTTATAATCATACTGCTTATGATTTTTATTTTTAAGGGTGCCAGAACGTAAATATTGCACATTTTATAATATTTTGGAGCGAAACGCACAAAGTGGATAATATTGTTGAATTAATGGCCACGGTTAGAATGTCGAGTTCGGTAATATGGTTAAAATTTGAATTTGACTTTTTGACCAATATCCAGAAGAATATATATATATAGCCCAAACTCAATAATAATATTTTATTCCCAGGTATCACTTAACTAAATCCTTTTCAGCCTTTTTCAGGCATTTTCTGCAATGTCCAGATATTGACGTCGTTTTTTGAAAAAAGGCGTAAGCGCCATTTAGCGAACTGTACAGAAAACACATAAAACTATCTTTCGTCACATAGCGATATATTTTTTTTTTCAATTTTAATCTTTATTGTATACAGTTGAAGTTAGGTGGCAAAATCTTTAAAATTGCAATATTTTTTTATGACTTCTAGCACTGGTTAAGGCCAGAGTTACTACTGAGAGTCGTTTGTATTTGGTACTTACGTCATCAATTGTAGGTTTTTAGACAATTTCTAATTTTTTTTTCGATATAACGTAAGCGGGAATCGATAGAGGCGGTGTTTAGATCTCATAATAAGTTGAAACCTAAATTTCGAATTTTTGGCGCTGAGACCTTTTTCTAAAAACGATGTCGGTATGTTTTGTGGTTTATATATAATAGGTTTATAGATAGATAGAAAAAAAATTATTCTGGGACTAGGTCCTTTAAGAATAACAAAATTGAACAAATAAAAGTCATATCTGGCCAAAAAAATAAAATAATTATTGATTATATATATATATATATATATATATATATATATATATATATATATATATATATATATATATATATATATATAAATATGAATGCGTGATAAGAAGTGGCCGCATTTCCATATTCGGATGTCGGATAAATTTATTTAAAAAGATATTTTTTTATAAAACAGAATACATTTGATATTATAAGTTATGCCATAAATACCGCTGTACTAAAGAATTTCATATTTTTTTTTTCTGTTCAGATTCTGATTGATCTATAATTCCTAGAAAAATAAAAAATTATTAGGAACATTCAGATGATTAACCTTCGTTTTATTTCCCTGATAATTTCATATTAGATGTGATTTTGTTCCGGATCATAAAAACAAAAACTAAGCTGACCTTCTGTATGATAAAAAAAACAAAACAAATTTTCAGGCCAAAATTATAAAAATATGGACTACAGCTACAGTTACAGACCACAATTGGCTCCAGCGACCTTCGGTGTAATGAAAGCTCCTGAAGGACCTCTTAGAAAGCAGCCAGTAGGTAGGAAGTCCTCAATCCTGTTCTGCTAAATCCACCTTTGGGATTCCCCAAGATATATTATATAATAAAATAAAACAAACAATTTAGATTTATTTATTTCATGGTTAATGTGGAAAAACTTTCCATACACTTGTTGTATTGTTTTTTTAAAGTCATTATTAACTTTGAAATTTATAAAATATCCTGATACTAATTGAATATTGATATCTTATTTGCTTTAATATCGCTATGCGTACAAAATGTATTTATATATTTTCTTAATGATCATTCTGAATGAATAACATTCATTTGCATAATTCATTGAACTCAGTACTATCTTGTTGTTAGTTACAATATTTATTTACATTTTTTTCACACTTATATTTATTCCTTCTATCTATATGAGACAAAAAATAAAATTAAAATAATAAAAAAATTACGAAGTGTTAACTTTCTTATTAGCATACGTTTTAAAAAGCGAATGGAGTATTTTTATCATGAATGATATAACTATTTATTTGCTTACTGTGGTGTAAATAAAATCTGTGTATTTTTTACTTTCACTTACCTACATATTAAATATATGATGAGGGAAAGTTTTGCGATCGTCAAAATTTCAAATGTGAGTCTTCAACGAAAATACACGTTTTAAACATTTAGCGGTCAATGTACCCAATTAGGAACAAATGTTTTAAAAATATTTATCTTAAAGTAAACATTCACACAATATTTTTATTTGTTTACATAAAGTCAAAACTTATTTTTGAATGCAAAAGCTGAAAAAATTTGAGTTATTTGCGATTTTTCGAAATTCTTGAAATATGCATTTCTATATTTTTTCGTTTTAATTTATTTGTTTAGCAAAAGTTTCAATTCGATTTTTGCAACCATAAATATTTTTTCTAATGGAAAAAATATTCAAAATAAATATAAAAATTAGTTGGTATAAATAATTTGAAATGAAACTACGAGGGATTACGAATTCCAGGTGTGTTACTAATTAGGAAAATTAGCCAAGCCTGATTTTAGTACGGCTAGACGCTTATGTTTGTTCGTTCGTTTGTGTTTTGTGGCGTAAAACTGCTAGACGTGTATTTGTTTTTAAGTGTTTGACTTACTCCTCTACCTTCTTGCACAGCCGCTTTATTTATTGAGTATTGGTAGATCTATAATGCCTATTGTATATATGCTTATATACTATGCTAATATTCTATATGTTTATTGTATGAGGTTTTAATATCAATTCTGGGCAACTCGATTAGGTTCCGATTCATGATTGGATATTCATGGATGATATAAAGTTCCAAGGAATATCCATATAAAATGAAAATTTATACTGGTAATAAAGACAATGATAACACCAATCCTCTAGGAAGAATGGTAAATAGCCTTCTATCAATACCTATCAACCCTGCGTTGTTATCGACTCTTCCCATTTTATTTCATTAATGTCCCTGCCGTAGTTTATGGAGCATTTTTGATAATATTAACGCAAAAATTTGTGTATTTCTATACAACGCCGTTATTTCGTAAATTTAAACAAGATCAGCTTAAAGACCTTTTTGAACTTGAAGATAGATAAATAAACTTAATCTAATCCACTAATAGAAAGTTTTGGTTTTTCTGTATTGTATTTTTAGATTTAATTGTGGAAAATATGCTTTGAAAAATATATGATACTTTTTATAATGTATAATTCTTTTGTATCGTTTTTTTAGTGTAAGAACATTCAATTGTAATTATGTGGACGAAATTGCCGTAAACACTTATTCAAATGAATCGTGTGATTGTAATGACATGCTTTGTGCGGTCAAGGTCAGTGCTTACAGGATTTATTCAGAAAATTTAGATATAAAAGTATTACAGTATATATGTTTGTAAATTTTAATAATTAACATTAAAAATAAAAATCTTATTAAATATTAGGTATCTTTCGGAAGACAACGAACTTTCTTTCGTCTGTTGAGATATTCATATAATTTATCCATTAACATAGCCTATATTATAAATTCATAGGTGAATTTTGACTTTAAATTTAAAATGGTTTCAAATTTTAATGTTTCAATGAATTTTTATAAAAAATTAATTACATTTTATTGCCAATTCTTACATGTAAATGTCCTTATCTCAGATCTATCATTTCGACTGTCTCTTGGTTTATTCCGAGTTGGTTAGAATTCGGAAAACAAAGAAATTCACGCCAATCTTGAAAATTTTGACTAATTAGAATTTCGTCCCCCTGCTATAACTAAGTAATGAAGTTACACTTCAAGAAGTAATATTTTTTAGTTTTATTTCATGGTAGGTTCCCCTCAAGTTTGGGCTTGGCGAATGTCGAATTTCTCCGTTGTAAATGAGAAATGAAGAGATTTGGAAAATACTTCGGACTCTCTTCAAACGACTTGGTGAATGTTTACAATCTCCAGAAAATTTCTAAAGTCATCTAAATTCGGTCTTATCTGTAATATATACACGATAAACATAAATTTATAAATTTTTATACAAAATTAGGATGCCAAAGACTTTCGTATAACAATTTATTAGGAATTAAATTCTCCTACCATTTCATATCTATAATTTACAGTGGCTTTTAGATAAAAATAAAGATTTTTGAAACATGGGTTATTCAAATAGTTTATAAAATATTTAAACCCTATCTGTTTCCCAAAGAATGACACTTTGAATATTCTTAATTTTGGACAAACTGCAATAAAAAATAAAGTATTATTCGCTAAATTCATACAACAAAAGGAGCAGTTTCCCTTTTATCCTTCCAAGGTTAATAATTTAAATTGACGAGCTTCTCTCTTGCTTTGAAAATTAGATGATATAACTATGTTAATCGTGAAAAATGAATGAATTTTTATATCTCGAGATCGTATCTACAATCCTGTAATTTAGATTCTTTTTCGGATGATTCGTTGTAAATATTCATCCTAATTTTTAACTTCTAAAATATGTTTTTCAAGCCAAATCATTTTATGCATGATAGTTGGTAAGCCGTAATAGTAATGTTGATTTTTTAGTATCTAGATAAATGTTTTTGTATAGCTCCATTGTTAGATGTCAGGTAATCCCGATGTATCACACCTTGGCAAGGAGAGCTGGGTGGTAGAGGTTAGTTTCCATGATAGAGAGGAAGCGGTCAGGACTGGAGAATGCGAAGGACATGGAAGATTATATCCATATTCTCAGAATTGAGTATTTATAAAAGAAGATATAAGAAATTAGATGTCCTTCATTATATATGTTGCTTTACGTTCTAAATTCTATAAAATAAAATAAAAATCTCGAAAACTAATAATCGTTGGGAAGAGTTATAAAGTGGACATCGAGTTCCTTTGTCTATCAGCGCGGAGCTACTACCTCATTCCTTCTCCTGCATTTGTACCTGTCCTTGATTTTTCGCCAGATCTGGGTCATATTTAAGTTGCCTCTCTAACAAGTCTTTCCAGGTAATAAATAAGAGCGGTTCTCGGTATGTCTACCGGTTTCTTCCTTACCGGTTTGGCATGCGTTTATTCCACCTTCTTAACTTTTGGAACTGTTCAAACTATAACTAGGCGTTTGTGATTGTTCTTCACAATTTTGTCTTTTTAATTTTTTTTCTTTCATTGTAATATTAATTTTATATTAGTTTCTCATCATTTACATCCGAATAGTTCTCAGTATAAATATGTTATTAAATTTATATTTATAATTATATATTATAAGTTATAACTTATATTATACTGTAATGGAGGTCCTGTCCCAAGGACGGTTGTAATCATTTGGAAAAAAACAAAATACGTTATATTTATTTATTTAGCCTTAATTTGATAATTTACTAGGAAGTGACAATTTGATTTCCACAGCGTTTCCTAAGCCCCAGTATACTTTTATAACTTGAGATTTTTTTTCTTATTATTTTATCTGACTTTATCTAGATTAAATTTTTCCATTTTTCGGATTAATCGATTTTTTCAATATAAAAAAAAATTTTGAACAGTCAATTCGTCATTCCTCGTGTCCAGAGACGACCTTCCTAACTTTCATGTTCTAAATGAGGTTTTTCCCAGGGTTAATCGAGAGGATGGGCTCTCATTACATTGTAGATGTAATTATTATGTAATTAAATGTAAGATTTAATCTCTAGGGTTTCCATTATTTTATGTGAATTTCTCTCAAAATTTAATAGGCAAATATGCTTGTCCAGACTTGTTGTTAACGTCACCTAGTCCTCGGTGTTTTTCAAATTTCGGCTGTCACAGCTTTTTTTTCGTGCCAATTCTTTTTCATCTTTGGTTTCCCGTATATCTCATCTGTATCAAGTCTCGATCGTGATTGTCCAATCAACCCTCGTCACTCCCTCGTTGCAGGTTATATGCGTACCGTTCGAAATATTGTTTTCATTTTTTAACGTAGAGGAGCGCATAGAATATTTTTAATTTCTATACAATATTTTATGAATTATCAGTAAAGTAAAGAAAAACAGGAAACTCCTAATTTTACCGTCATATCTTCGTCCGTTTTTGTTCTATAAACGGACGGAGAATGACGCATTGAACAGGTGTTTTCTATTAAAATAACTAAGAAATAGAGATAGGGGAGGCAGCATTGAACAATATTGAATGGCTGTGAGAGTTTAGCGGGTCTGAACGAATGACAGATTCGGACGCACCTAAGGGTTATATTAAATTGTTTAATAAATTATTTAACGATAATTATTTTATACAACGTCAGTAGCGTACCAGGCTATTAAGTCCAGACTTGGCTTCACATTAAATTCCTCCCCGAACAAAAATTGATCTCCCAACATGCGCGCCTACTGTATATTACATCACTTATTTTTATGTCTATGTAATAAATGTACCAACAATTATAAATGAAATAAATTACAAAAACACTTTACCGCTTTTTCAATTTTTGACATGGTGGACTAGAACCTCGATACCTAATAGTGATAAAAAAATATATAAAGCATGTTGGATTTTTAATTCAATAATAATAATAAGCCTTATCATGAATTTTATTATTATTTAATAAATGTGAATTTAAGCTTTTTACAAACATAAAGAGTCAGGATCACCCCAAATTGATTATTATCTTTTCAGTGTGAATGAGTTTAATATAAACTCTAATATAATTAAGAATAATTAAAATTTTTTTTATTATATTCATGACTTCAATGTTGTCAATAAATGATGATTTTTCGAAAAAAACAAATATTTCAATTCATTACCATTCCTAAGTACTTCCTCAGTCACTTAAATTGAAGATAAATCTTATTAACTTGTACGTTTTAATAGTATTAAAAACTACAAATAAAAAATAGGTTAAAAAAGGAAGAAATCTAGAAATGAAAAGTTCAAAATACTATTCAATTTTCGGCCTGTTTTCGGTGGGTTAGCACATTAGACATAATAAGAACATAGGGGTGTTGTATGAAATTTTATGGTCTCCTACATTATTGCTAGTTGTAAAAACACTAGCTTTATTATAGCACACTTTATACATTTAGTATAGAAACACTATCTTAAAAATATTTCTAATAGAATTCTTGATTAGAATAGTGTTTATACACTACACGTTTACATAGTCTGGTAGGTTACTGACGGTCTATAAAACAATTATCGTTAAATTATTTATTAAACAATTTAATATGACTCTTAGGTGCGCTCGACCGTGTCACTCGTTCAGACCCATAAACCCTCGCAACCGTTTAGTATTGCAGGAACTGTTAGTCAGCCCTATGTCTATTTCTTAGTTATTTTTATAGACTGCACCTGATAGTGAATAAAGAGGATACCTGCAGACAACTTAATTGTGAGGAGAGATATTTCTATAATTATTAATGTATAATAAATTAAGCCAAAATAAATAAATATTATGTTTTGTATTTTTTCACAGTGATTACGATCGTGTTTGGGATGGGACCCCTTAGTATGTTATAAATACTCACAAAACCTTATCTCTGATAGTGATGGCACGTTGTTTTACAACCGATCTTGTATAAATAAATACTGGAAGTTTTTGAATGACTAATGTTGAAAAACACACCTTGAACTATTGCTGTCATTGCGATGGTTCTATATTATCGATTAATATCTATAATAAAAGTCATAGAAGCGTTTGCAATTAATGCGTTTTAATTAGACCTTGAGACAATGTGTTCAATACAAGGAGCCTGTTTTTTTTTTACACTTACCTCGACTAATTGACACGACTGAACTATCCGAAACAAAAATACTAAAATAATTTGATTTTTACTGATCCACTGCTTAAGATATTGTACAAATGTCCGTTGTCAAATGTTGAGACATTTTATGGGAATTCCTAAGATAATATTGTTCCACATATCTTTCTTTTTTGTCAACAAATGCCAAGGTCATATGAAATAACAAAAAATAAAAGCGATTAGCAAACTGTAATTTACTCTAGTTAAATAAGTTAATCGCGAGTTCCTCTTGCTCTTTTTAAATTGCGAAAGACATAATTACAGAACGATTATATGCAAACGATAGTTCTCTGTTATCAAATAACAATTTTCAAAATAATTTATGGTCATTTCATTTTTTTTTTTCAATTTAGTCTTGTTCATTAGTCCCCTAGTCTTATACAAGGGTTCACTAGGTCGTCTCGTGATTAGCATTAACAATGAGATCAGGAGACACTGACCACATATTTTGCATTAGTTCCAGTAATGAATTTATAATGAGGAATCACCAATTTTTTTGTTTATAAATTATTAATTCTCCACACTGCTCTACAGGTCAGAAATCAAATTTAGAAGGGAAATATTGAGTGAGTTCACTTTTTTTCACTTTTCTTACCTTTTTGGGTTGAAGTCAATTACAAAAACTGTTTGCTATATCTTCTCTTATAAAAGTCCAACTAATTTTATTTTAATATTTAGTTTTGTAAGCAATTAAATTATCTTTCAAATGCATATCTGAAATATTCCAGGAAATGTATGGTTTTCGAGTTATTAAAAAACTAAACACAGGTGAACCGGTGTCTACAGGAACATGAGCAGAATAATTCATAACATATGTACAAAGTTCAAAACGCTATATCTCTGCTGATACTGGAGCGATTCGGATGATTTTTTTTTTTGGGGGGGAAGGGAATTTTATTCCCATTGGAATGCTTTTATACTGGTAGTTTCAAAAAATATATCCTTTTTAAGCAATGTGCCAAAAGAAAGTTTTATTAATAAAATAACTTTTTTTCTGGTTTTTTTTTGGGGGGAGGGGAGGGGAGGTGTGCTATATAGACAAATTAATTAGAGCCGTTTTAGCGCTACCGTCTAAAGAAAAACACGTTTTTCGGCTATTGAACAGGGTGGCCGATTTGGTAGAAACGCATCGGGTTGTAAAGAACTACAAAACAATAATCAATTATGTCTTTCGCAATTTAAAAAGAGCAAGAGGAACTCGCGATTAACTTATTTAACTAGAGTAAATTACAGTTTGCTAATCGCTTTTATTTTTTGTTATTTCATATGACCTTGGCATTTGTTGACAAAAAAGAAAGATATGTGGAACAATATTATCTTAGGAATTCCCATAAAATGTCTCAACATTTGACAACGGACATTTGTAAAATATCTTAAGCAATGGATCAGTAAAAATCAAATTATTTTAGTATTTTTGTTTTGGATAGTTCAGTCGTGTCAATTAGTCGAGGTAAGTGTAAAAAAAACAGGCTCCTTGTATTGAGCACATTGTCTCAAGGGTATAATAATTAAAACACACTGATTGCAAACACTTCTATGACTTTCATTATAGATATTAATCGATAATATAGAGCCATTGCAATGACAGCAATAGTTCAAGGTATGTTTTTCAACATTCGTCATTCAAAAACTTCCAGTATTTATTTATACAAGATCAGTTGTAAAACAACGTGCGATCACTATCAGAGATAAGGTTTCGTGAGTATTTATAACATAATAAGGGGTCCGCTCGTTTAAGTGATAATCATGGCATAGGCACACAGACCAATGGCAAAAAATCCGTTGTTTCTTTACTCAGAAGGGTCTGTAAACGTATAGATCCGTTGAAAACTGAATTTGAAAATTTGACCCGATTACGATAGATTTCTTACCTATACGGTAAGGAAAGTAACAATTCACTTTCTCCGAGAATTTAGAGAGCGGCGAATTTCGAGCCAAATATTATTTTTAGGTTAGATAACAAATATTTTTTTTTTACTTTTTGATTGTTTTGACCACGATTCAGTTAATTTTATGAGATGATAATATCATAAAATAATGTAATAAAACTGTTTAATTTTATTGGAATGGAAAGTGAAAGAAGAGGCGGAAAAATTAGGCTTGCCCTCCTGGAAAATTATATCGGCACACAACTATCGATATTTGCCACGCATTTGCCACCTTGCCTCGTGCTAGTTACGCTCCTGTCTAAGTGTATAATTTGATTTGAATTTTAGACACTGTACACATTTTGCGCCATTATTTGCATTATTTAGAAATAAATATTTATTTAGAGACTTCACGCCCGAGGCGCTTGGTTGTCAAGAGACGAGAGCTCTATGAAGAAGTTAGAATATATTATACTCAGAAAGAGCCAAAATATTTAAGATATTGAAATATAAAGCTTAATCACTCATAAGGTATGATAAAACATCAATTAAATTTATATTTAGTACTAAGAGTTTATTATTCCTACAAAACAATGTTTTCCGACATATTTGATTTCTTCAGGGAGATTAATTCGGTTTGACAGAAACCCAACCTAAAATAAAATCACTAGATAACAGAAGATTACAATAATTTTTGGTCTGCCAATTATATCATTAAATATTGATGATATCTGGTTATAACATTGACGAATTTTACTGAAAATCATCAGTTTAAGACAAAATAAGATTGTCACGCATGTCTTTATATATTGTGTCCGCAGAAAGTGGACCCAGGAGCATGCGACGAGATCATTGTCCTGCTAATGAAGGAAGGATGGGCCGGCAGCGGTTGGAGCCAGTTGAGGCAGGAAGCAATTGTAACCAATCAGAGTCACTCATCCAACTGTAATCTTCAGGAGTCGTTAAGAGCGTTTTATTATTTGCTAAGCTTTACAAACGTCCCAATTATATTGCGCCTGATAGCATAGTATCAGCATTAAAAATAGTATGCTTTAAACTGTACTTTTGGAGTTATTTAATTTGATTCGAATATCATCATCTTGCTAAGGAAGTTTACAATTTGAATAATATAAGTGGGAAAAAAGGTACGTTTAGAAAGTAGGTTGGGATATAGTATTCCAAGCTCTCCAACAATTAATCTGATTCTTTATCATAGTATTTTCGATGTTACTAAATCGGTGAATAATTAAGATGATACTAAAGCTTTGTCAATGTTAGTCTTGGCTCCTTCAGGCGTATTAAGTATAAGCCGCATTACAAACTATCCGTCAAACAGATGGCATCAAAATTATTAAATTGACAATCAACCAATTTCCTTCCCTAATACGATAGACTTAATTATATTTAACATAGAAAATCTGGTGGATTACGCACATCACACAACCTCCATTTGCCACTCTATAATAATTATCGTGAAGCGCGTTACAATAATAATAATAATCGTGAAGTTAATGACAGAATTGAAAAGGGCGTATTGTTGACAACATAAAGTTGGAAATGGGGTAGCTAGATGGGAAATCCCGCGGTTTGGTAAGATCGGCCTTCTTTCGGACATTCCACTCGGCATTCCATTAACGCAACGCTCTTGTAGTCTAATATGGTGTATTTTTTGCCAATACTGTTCCGATTATATATATATATATATATATATATATATATATATATATATATATATATATATATATATATATATATATATTAGAGAATTTAATTACCTGTCATATGATAATATACATCTTCGTTACCATGCTAAACCAGCGAATACGAAAATCACTACTTGTGAGGAGAGTAAAAAAACCGTTGTATCCTTATGTGCATGAGAGATAAATTCGATAATTTTAATTTTTTCTGTTGTTGCATTTACAGAACGTACCTGTTAAACACAGAAAGACACAATAATGTTTTTTCTCTCCTAAAAAGTAATGATTTTAATATTCGTTAGTTTAGCATGAGAACAACGATATAATTTACCATAAAATGCATACCTACTTTTTGTGTTAAGGGTAAATAATATTTTCTTATTTTCAAATAAAAATAACATTTTCTCTGCATTTTTCGAATATGTACTACACACATGGATAGTAAAAGGACTTTAAGAAGAAGATTTTAGCCAAATTTCACCAAAATCGTTTTCTAGAAAATTATAAGAAAAAAAAAAAAAGAGGAAGAGTAAAATCGAAGACATAAAGTGACACTTACGGTAAGTTGATTTTAGCAACAAAGTTGCTGTAACATCCCTGGGATATACTTACCTTAAATACGTAACTTCAGTTTCGCACATTTCGTTTTTGAGCTAGGCTGTTCACATATACACAGACTATTTTGCGAGACTTGGTAATTTGGAATGAAGGGACCTTGAAATGTGTATTTCCGTTGAAAACTCGGATTCGAGTTTTTTCACGACCGCAATATACACTATATACTTTATAGTTAAGATAGAGGGTACAAATATCGCCCACTTCAACCATTTTAACCACTAGTTCTTTTTAGAGAACTAATCCATTTGCTTATTGTCTAAAAATAGTTTTAATCTGTTGTATAGAATGTTGTATACAAATAAATTGAATTATAACATAAAAACATTACATTAACATATAAAAACTGTTTCCAATATCGCCCACTACATATTCCTAATACCCCTTACGTCTAAAATAAAAGAAATAAAACTTATGTTACAATGATTAATCAAGTATATCAAAGAACTTGTTTATGCCATAATATGCGCTAAAGAAAGCGGTTGAGGTTTCCTTAGTGACAAGGAAACTGTCTCTTCTTGAACCCACTTCTTACCTTCACTTTTTGTTTTTCCTAAAATGGATTGGGAATATTATTTCTAATGGCAAGTTGAAATGCCATTCTTTTCACATATTTTTCCTTAATAAGTTGTTTTGTATTTTTCATTAGTAAACAATATTTTAATAATTATAAATAGATAAAAAAGACCTTCGTCCTTGTTGTATGACAAGCAATTTTTGAAGTTCATCTTCGGATCTTTTTGCATAAGACAATGTAAAAAAAAAAAACCGAATATGAACAATTAAAGGTCTTATGATCGTACATGAAAAACTTTAAATGCTTTAAGGGTCCCATCTCTTTATTTTTTACTTCCATTACCTCCTCTATACCGCCTAGATGGATATTAAAAACACTTAAGTGGGCGATATTGGGTACAACCTAAATCTCAAAGATGGCGAATTCTAACTTCACTAAATCAGAAACCTACCTATATGTCTCCTATTAAAGCCACTATAAATGCCTAAAATGAAAAAAAAAAAATTATCACTCTAACTTTCTTCATTGCACACAAAATAATGAAACATTTCTACTAACTCACAGTTCTCCAAAATCAGCAAAAATCCACAAAACGAAGGAAACAAAATACAGCTCCATCTAGCTTCACTATTGAATGAAAATATTCCATCGTTCCAGTGTTGGGAACGCAGTGTTAATCAGGGAGCGTTCGTATGCGATATTAGGAACGTAGGCAATATTTGGGCCCCCTACTTAAAGTGAAAATAATATTTTATGAATAGGTTGCAATATCGATTAGCTCACTTGTAATTACTTTTTTCTACTTCATTTTTACAGGATATAAAAAACTATGGGGGAATGAATATACCAAAAAATGTATTTATTTACAATTTTACTCATAAAATAGTATTCTTTTGAAAGCTGTTTTTTCAGTTTACTCTGTTCCTCTATAGTTGTTTACTTACTCTACCTCAGTTTTAAAAATACTTATCTGCCCTCAACAAACACTTTTAGTAAACATATGCCAAGCCATTCTCTCCACATGTTTTCTGACAAAAAAAATTTACTATCATGGGAAAAAGTTTATGAATAAAGTAAAATAAGTAAACAAAAAATGGAATTTATAATGAATGTCAAGAATCATAAATTATGAATTCACCAAAGTAGATGAGGTGTGCATATTGATTAAAAAGTATACAATCATCTTTCTTGGCGTCGTTGTTGATATCCCAAATTTAAGAACTTCAAAGTTTCTCGATACATACGGCTGAAAAGATTCTTATTTCACACTCTACTATTTTTCATACATGTCTTTTCTATTCCTCTGAGCCATAGGCTCTCATCTCAAAACACTGCTGGGTACTGAGAAAAGTCGCAAATGGACGACCAGGACAGACAAGATCTGCACCACCACTGTTACTTCAAATCTCTAGGCACATCTAATAGAAACTATTCTATTCTATTCTAGTAGAGAACAAATTCAGATGATTTGGACACTCATCCAGGAAGAACCGCGAGGATGACTTATGAGACGCTAGTTGAGGGAACCAGACCTCGGATCATCTGGAAGAAGGTGTGTGGGAGGCATTCAGGAAGCGAGGGCTAGACAGGAACAGGAGAGAGTTTGGTACCCTCGCACTAAGCAGCGACTGAACGATCGGAATATAATGATGATGTTATCAAGACATATAATTCATTATAATAATAATTTTTAATATATCTTTCTTATTGTATTCGTTAATACAATGTACGCTTATAAATTGATGAAAATTTTTAATATTTGTCTACTCATATTGTGTTTTTCCATATCGTAGAATTGTAACATATTTGTAAGTATGAAATGCCTAAAAGCGTGGAATATGTAAATGTTTTAATATTATTTCCTTTCGTAGTATCGGTATGGTAGAATAAGAAAATTGAGCAACAATCATAATCATTAGTTTTCATATTTCAATTTTTTTTTTCTCATTTTCTCAAGAAATGCGCTATTTATCCAAGCATAGAAAATTTTAGGTATTGATAAATTATTTTCTACTTCAATAATATTGTTTAATTGAATTTTGTTTATATTGCATATAATTTAATATTTATAATAATAGCAAACTACATTTTGAATTGCTTATTTTTGAATTTTTGTGTGTTTTTAGAACTGAAGAAGGATGTATAGCATTCGAAACTATTTTTTAATTAAACAAAATTATAGAAGTGGCAAATAATTTATCAATCCCTAATTAGATTGATCCTTCTATACCATCATGCGGATGTCAACTGATAGAAAATTTTTATTGCCAAAGTAATTTTTCAGCTAGACAGATTTGAAAAATGATCTCGCTATATAATGAGCTTAAAGAGAATATTTTTTTTTTATTACTTTTACACATTTTATTATCAGTATACATTTTTTTTAAAAATTGTAAATTAATTGCATATATGTTTTTGCTATTGTTTACCATTGTACATTTTTGCCTATTGATGGAAATTTGTTATTAAATAAATAAATGGGGAAAAATACCAAATATACCCAAAGTTCTACATAAAAAAGAAATTTAAACTGTATTGGTGCTTTAATTTTTAAAAATGCATTGCCCCTTGCCGAAATTGTAGCAGCACCTCTTCCAGAATTTTCTCTTATATATAGTACTGATTTATTAAAAAAAGAAATAAAAAAATGTTTTTTCTTCTAACCAAGGACTTCCCAAAACATTATAAACAACAGAGGTTGCTTTCCCAGGGTTTTTACGACTATAAACAAAAATAAACAAACGAACCCATGACATTGTTAATTAACAGAACTTTCCCACATCAGATATTGGATAACGATACCAGTACTAAAACGGGTTCTGTTAGAACAAATAGAAAAACCTATCATTCTGAAATTCTCTGAATCAAGAAGGCTTCGGCTAAATAAAACAGCAAACATCTTGTCCAAGCGCCCTTGGGGAAGCCCAGCCGCTCTAACCGGCTTGCTTTCCAACTATTGGGAACAATCCGTTTAAAACCCACATTCTTGTGAAACCAGTAGTTTATGATTACATTAATACTAATGCAAACGCTAATAATAACACTAAAAATTGTTTATAATAATAAATTAGAACTAGTAATCATTATATCATTTCCACACACAAGAAAGATGCTTAACTTGAGGTGCGTTTACACGGAGATAACTTTTCTAATAACACACGTTATTAACGTTTTTCAAGAACTTATGGCCCAGTTTACGCCAATTGAAACAGAAAGATACGCACTAAGGTTGAAATAACAGGACTCTATAGGAATCGAGATGTTATAAGGGTGTTAATAATAATATAATAATAATATTATGATAATATAATAGAATATTAATAATAATTAGAAGAGTGATAATATACGATGGACGGGCACATAATTAGAATGACTCCAAATCGGATTCCTCGGCGTATTCTAGATGAAAGCATTTATGGCACGAGAAGAGTGGGAACACCTCCGCTCCGATGGATCGATGGAGTAGCAGCGGATACAAGGCCCATTTTGGAGAGGGCCGGCAGACCAAAATGCAGGAGGCCTTGACTCTTCAAGAGTTGTAGCACCACGAATGATAATGATAACTTATATATGAGACTAGAAAATTGTGTCTTAATTATATTTTAATAATAGGTGTTTAATTCAAAACAAAAAGTACATTATTTAATGAGAGCGAGCTTACTGCGTCACGTTTATTAAGTGTAATTATTTTAATAAAGTAATCTCAACGAACCAGAACAGGGAAATACGCGGATATTATGTTGATGAGCCTGCTTGAGAAAACCCAATAAATATCAAAACATTATATAAATGCAATTGATGATAATGTTAACAGTTTTGGTTTTGTTTTTTTTAAATCGGACAGCTATATCCTTGTTAATTATTCATTGATTTTTAAGCTTTAGTTTACTGTTCTAGCCGTAACCAATTCTAAAGAGACAAGATTAAAATTAGTTTATTATTGAAGGTTAATAAAAACCCGCCTTTAGTCTCTTAATTCACAGTTAACTGGTCATCGTTCCTCCGTTGCAGGCATCATTAGGACTAAAAACACTAAAAATAAGCCTTAATTTTATTTTCCATTGGTACATTCCATGTTATTGGTAATCTAATGAAGATAGCAAATCTCACGTCAGCAGACGCTTGATCGGTAGGCGAGTTGATTGGTCCATGCTGTTGATAATCTTTATCTATTTTGATATACTTTATTTATTCTATTTTTCTCCCTACCTTGCCTTTTGGCAATGCGTGGATTCGACTTTATTGATTCCTTCTGACCGTACGCGAAGGCTTCGTAGTGTTTGTTGTTCTCTTCAGTGGCGAGATGAGGAAAATCATCTTCATCAAGACTGTTGAGACTAGTGCTTCTCTTTAGCTTGACCCTTAGTGCCCCAAACAGAGTGCTGGTCATGATCACATGTTCCGTAATTTTCAGGACGCCAGAACTCGGGTATAGGAGATCGACATCCATTCCAAGGCTGTGCAACTTGGTACAAAGTCTCCCGAGCCCCTAGAGAATTTGAGAGATCCAATCGTCAGGTTGGACCCATCTGGCAACTAGTCGAGACTGGACGGTGGGTAAATACTGAACTTAGGCTGGCTCTTTTGGTGATCGGACCCACCGTCAATTCCATTCCTGAATAGTATCTTTCGGCGATATCGAAATCATTTCTTAAGATTTGAGTTGTTTTTAAATGTGATTTAGCTTTGGATTGTGGTCCTCACGATGCCTCGATTGGTGAAGCGTGGACCGTTTAGTTATTAATCACGAATAGGGAATTCTTCCGTCCGCCAGCTCTCATCCTCTTCTGAGAACACCATGATTGAAGTGATCTGGCCCCCTCTTCCACGGGTAGTGAAAAGAAGATAGAAATCGCTCTCGGTGAGGAAGTGGAGTCTTTCTCCGGGGCGTGTTTCTTGCTTTTGAGCGTCAAAAGCGGTGCAGAACGTTACTACATGTTCGGTTGTTTCCGGAACGCCACAAGTGGGGTACAGGGGGTCGACGTCATTGCCAAAGTTATGAAGTTTTGCCCGATGATCCGCATGCCCCATGAGGACTTGCGTGACATAATAGTCCGTGAGCACTTATTTAGCCGCTAACCGGGACTGGGACTGGGTGGTGGGAAAGTATTTTCTCAACGTCGCCATTTCGGGGTTGTCGCCCACCGTTGGTTCCAATCCTCTGAGGCCGTGGTGGCCGAGAGTTTTAAGGCGTCGCCTTGGTGACTGCTACGGCGCCGGTTCGAATCCGGTCTTTGTAGATTAATTTATTTCGAGATGACCCCAGGTAATGACTCTCGGCCTTCCCTCTCTGGTTAGAATAGGTCGGTAACCTGTAGGATTCTAATTATAACCTAATATACTATGTTATCGCCACTAAAAAAATTTTATGATGACTGCTTAAGTCTCTGTCCAGGGAAGTTTTTACTCGATTTTTTTTTTTATTAACGAATAAAATCCCAAATGTTTCACCAAAAACGATTTTGTAGTTTATCAGAAAATAGAACGCTGTCGAAACTTAAGCAGTAACCAAATATAATTGTTGAGTAATCAATTGTTCTGAGGTGAACCTTAATTGATCATCGATTGAATAGAAGATCGATTAATTAATACGTTTTTAAAAAGTTCAAGGCAAGTGGGGATTAAACTGAAACATTTGTCTAAAGAAAAAAAAATTATGTTTTTATAAGGATTCCGTAACTTTATTAAAGTTATTTTATTTTTATGTAAAATATATCCAAAAATTAATTGTTAACTTCTTCTACTCCACAGTATATCACTGGCTAGTAAATTTTATTTTAAAAACCTCAATATGATGAAAATTAAATTTTTTTAGCGTTTTTTGTCTATACTGAAAATCAGAGATTTCACACTTTTTTCGACGATATGTCGAACTTCGAATACTGCGGAATTTTTCAGAGTATAGGATTTTAGAGTGCGCTGAGAAAGGCTATAATTTTTCTGGTCTTTTCCGAGAGCCCAATGACTATGAGGTCATTAGCAGGTGCTGAAGTGTCCATTAGTAGAGGGGTTCAGGTAGGACTCTGTATATAAAAGTATTTTAATACTTATTTATGTATATATCTATAAGTTATACAAAGTACGCAACTATAATTTCCGCTGTTATTAGTAAATCTCACGGTTTTTATAATAGTGTTTTGGAAGCATTCCTCTAACTTCAGATACAGTATATAACTTGGAATTAATTTCCATTCAGTAAGAAGACAATTTTATAAATACACCAATGATTTTCATAGGCACACATACTCATGAAACACGTATCACTTATAATTAGTGATACGTGTTACATGAGTATGTAAACAAATTTGTTTCTATTTTTTATCTTCCTTCAAAAACGTCTAAGATATTCCATACATGGTATGCACTATTTTGTGATATCAGAATATCAAATGCTAATTTTTTTTCTTCAGATTAATTTTATTTTTTATTTCTTTGTTTTATTTTATATTTTTATTTATTTGTTTCACCCATTTTTATTTCTTTTCATTAACATTTTTAAACTTACCCACATCTAATATCATTATCCTTACAAAACAGGTGTTATAATAATTAACATGGAACTTGTAAAATCATTTAATAAACCATTCATCTGTAGGAATATTATGGAAGGTGAAATCATAATAAAATAAAATCAATACACATTCACTAATTACTGTTATTAATTTGATCATTTGTAAACAAATATAAACAGTGTGTATCAGGTTTGGCGGTGTATCAGGCCAAGAGGTTATTCCCTACCTCATTTACAAAAAGAAAATTCATTTGGGCTATGGGCCAATTCCGAACAGGTAAGAAGTAAATTTTATATTATTTTAAGGTTTTCGTGTTTTTTTGTTTAATAGAAAGCGATAAAAACAAAACAAAAAAAAACACAAGTAATTAAGGTAGGTAATTCCAAATTTCAGCATCATAAACTTGACAAAACATTCTTCAAAAAGAAATAAATTTGTTATTGTTGAATTCATTTGAAGGAGACTTTCGAGCGCGTTAATTAAGTTGAGGTCTGTTATAGAATAGGCTGGAATCCGCATCTAACTTTGTAAAAAATCATTAAAATCATTAGATGTGAAACTACCAGTGCTTTCAGTAAAAATAATTACAATAAATTATTGCAAAGCTTTTTTTTTTTTTTTGTTCTGTGACCTGGAATGTATTGTAATAAATGACAAATGACATTCTCTTTTAGTAAAATTAAATAATATTACTTAATACTAGATTATTACAAAAGTCCTTGTGCATTAATATAGCTTTATTCAGATTACATATTTTAAACATTATTGAATACTACTCTTCAAAGCAAAGTACATTGTTTTCAACTACTTTCACCAATCTTTCTACCAATAATTGGATTTGATTCCGGCACCACTCCTTGGATTTTGAGGCAAAGAACTCTTCACACACAATTTTTGACGTTCTCGTAATTATCAAAGATCCTACCTTTTAAAAAATGAGCCATTGATCTAAATAAACCATAATCTGATGGTACAATATGTGGGCTATACGCAGGACGTGGCAAAACGTTTACTCCTTGCAGTTCTGCTAATTTTTCCTTGGTCAAACGAGAAAGATGTGCAGCGGTTTTGTCGTATTGCAAAATGTTTCGGTTCCTGTTGACCAAAGCGGCGTACTTTACTCTCAAAACTGTATAAACTCTGTCTCGCTGTTCACAGTAAAGATTTGAGTCCCAACGACGGTCGATAAATCACTCATTTGGGTCCTGGTTCACACATTGAAGAAGAACGTCATTGTCAACGACCGATGGAAGACCTGATCTGGATTGTGCGCCAGTATTTCGATGGACAATTGGCTCTCCTTCTATGGCACAAATTTTTTCGGCGGCAGCCTTTGCGCTTAAACATTTTTACCAGCAATGTCTCAAAAGACCGCGAATCACAATTTTTCTTCTAACATTTATAATATATTTTTTTTTTTAATGTAAATGACCTCATAAAGCCGACTCCATTCACTAGGAATTAAAGGACTATACAAAGTAAACATTGACATTAATAGTAGGAAACATTCTTATAGGATTAATTATAAGAGTTGGAATTAAGGGTTGTGTTCATGCACAAGAACTTTTGTAACAACCTATTTTGTATTCCTAGTTATTGATAATATGAAATTTTAAAGAAAATATTCAATATGCCCTCAACCCTGGGCACGATATTCCTTCGTCCTTTCCAACACGGCACCGGCTGTAGGGATGCTGGAAAATATATGAATATTTTTTCTCGATATATCGTCCTATTGATTTTAAAATTTGAGAATCGAAAATCGATATTTTTTCAAAAACAAGAGAATAAATAAAAAAAAATCTAAAAGGATGGCATTTTCGACAAACAAAGACCCATAAAAACTTTTGGTTTGTGATGTTCGATTTACTACCTATAGTGGCAGCGTTCTAGAGATAGGATATCGAAAGCAAAATACCGATATTGATATTGATATCGGTTAACAGTATTAATATCTTGATAAAATCCGCATAAAAATATCGTTAATATTTTTATAAAATAAAAAAAAATGTCGAAACGAATCGGAAGATGATTTGGAGATAACCTGTTTCTTGATATTTGAATTCTGCTGGAAACGAACTTAATTTTTAAAAAAAATATCTTAATTATATCGGCTCAGAAATATCGATATTTCAAAATATCGTTAATTCTTTTATCCAACTAAAAAAAAATATCCTCAACGAATCGAAAGGAGATTAAGAGATAGCCTGTTTCTTATTATTTAAATCTCTCTGTAAATGAACATAATAAAAACAATATCTTAATAATATCGACAGAGTAATATCGATTTTATAACAAAAATCTTTTATTGATATCGGCATAGAAAAATCGATATCTCAAAATATCGTTAATTATTTTATCAAATTAATAAATAAAACATAAGGAAATTATCTGTTTCTTAGTATTTAAAGTCCGCTTTAAATAAGACTGATTAAAATAATATCGGCTGTGAAATATCAATATTATATAAAAAATATTTCAATTATATCTACACAAAAATGTCGATATTATAAAAACAATAACTTAATTATCTCGTTCCAGAAATATCCGCATTACATAAACAATATCTTATATCGGTGCAGAAAAGAAGTACTATTCCAATATATTAAAAAAATATCGATATATTTTTTTTCGTTAATCACATCCCTAACCGGTTGCTGCAAGGATCGCTTCCCCCCCCCAAAAAAAAAATCTGGACCAGCTTCTTAAAAAAATAATTAAAAAATGCAACAAAATGAGGATTAAGAAGGCAGATATCCTTGCAGCAACCGATACCGTTTAATAAAAGACGAGGGTGTGCCCTGCCCAAGGTGGGGGGCATATTTTCATAAAATACATTTTACATTATCATTACCAACAATATTATCAATACATGGAAAAGTTAAATTACAGACAGCTAATCATAAAAAATGGAAATATTCATACTAAAAACCCCAAAAAATAAAATATAAAAAAAACCAAATAATTAAATAAGAAGGAATCTAACAAATACAAGAGTAAAGGGAAAGTTAAAATGCACAGAAGAGGAAGATCCTTTAAAAAAAAACAGTCTTTCCACAAAATATATTTATATGCAAGAGCAAAAGCTTATTTGATTTATTTTTATGATCTTTTGCACATGTTTGGATTTTTAGTAAAAATATTGTATCTTATTTTTTTTTTGTTGTTTGTTATTTAACTTTTCCCAGCTTTTGTCATGTTGCGTCCCTTATCCCTCAGTTCGTGTCGGGCTGTCTTGGTGTGGGGTGCTGTTTCTGGTTAGTGTCTTTTTTGACTGTGGATGTGAGATGTGCTGCATTTTGTTTTTTTCTTTTCTTTTTTTTCTCTCCTGTCCTGATGATAGCTGAATTGGCGAAATATCGACAGCCGATGTTTTTTTTAAGAAGGTTGGCTTTTTGTATGGTATTTTCCATTTATGTCCCAACATTTTTTTATTTCTCATTTTGACCTTTTGCTCTTGCATATTATCAAAATTTAAATTTACTCCTTACCTGTTCGAAATTGGACCATAGCCTAAATGAATTTTTTTGTTGCAAATGAGGTAGGAAATCAATTCCTATGGTCTACCAAACCTGTATATGGTTTGAAAATCTTTTTTTAAGTCGGGTAAAAATTACCCTGAATTATACACTTTGGATCTAATAATATATTTCGAAGGGGTTCTAACACAAAATACTTTAAAAGTAGGAGGTTTCAGAAAAAAAAAATTCAGTCCTGCAACAAATTATTTTTGTAACTTAAAAAAAAATATCATAATGGAGCTATAGTTGACAGAATCAAGGAGATGATATATAGATATAGCGAGATTACATGGGGGATATGAAAAAATAAATAAAACTAATATGCATAAAAATGCAAATATAAAGTATTGAAGTTTTTTAAGATATAAAACATAAATTTATAACTGCTAATAATGTTAGTAGCAGCTGTAAGTGGTAGGGAAAGAAGTGTTAAAGATGTAAAGGAGAACAAAACGTAAATTCAGCAATGACTCAAAAGGAAGAGCTAAAAACTGAAACATAAATAGTAAAAAGAAAAGAAAGTTATAACAGATGAGAGATACAGAATGAAAAAAAAAAATAAATAGAAATAGCAATGAAGAGCCTTACTTTGATTCTCGCCAGCTGGCAAGAGAATGACGGGTATATACTTTATTTGTCATAATTTTTCGTGGATAATCATCTATTGGAAAACAACGAAAATATTAAATGCAAGAGCTGTGTTTTGCATGTAGATAGATGAATAACATCTATCTACATGCAGAACACAGCATTTATCGGCATATATATTATATATGCCGATAAATGAAAAAGAGTCCTCAAAAAGTTTTGAGACAGTAATATTTTTTTCTAGGAACAGACAAATAATTTATTAACTTTAAATTTTGAGACTTCAGGCATTTATTTGTAACCTTCCAAAACATAAAAATAATTTTTTAAAATATCCAAAACAGGAATATTTTTTTAAAATATAGCTTTAGATATTTTTCCGACTCGATGAAATAATAGTCCAATGAAAATGGTAATTCGATTTTTTTTTTTTTTTTTTTTAGATATTTCATATCACTACAGTGTATTGTATTTTGAAAATTCGATTTGAGATTCCATGGAAGAATAAAGTTGAGGTATACGTTGATTTATCTTACGTTGAAAAATTAACATAGTAACATAGTAAAAATATTGCAGTTCACAACCAAGAAATAAGTCCACAATCTAGCCTGCGCAATATAAGAGATAACGGTTCTTGAAAAAGCTTGAGCTCTTGGGATAGTAATCATTAATCATAGTTGGCATATATTGAATATGTAATGAGCTTTTTATTGCTTACCATCAGGACAAGTTGTAGTCAACTGCCAACCGCAGCATACAATCGTCTGACGTCATTCGCTATGGTGCTGATGATGTACGTCAGATGTATCTATTAACTTATCTCTGGGGATATTAAATCAATTAGAGGAATCTACATTCGAAGAGAGCGTTTACTGAGATCTTCGAGGTGAACCTTGACGTAATGAAATTAATTGACTAGGAATCAGAACACATTTTGAAAACAATATAAAAATTACCATGTTGTAAGTTCAAACACTGCAAGGAAAGTTTATAAGATTACAATCGGAATCGTTCTTCTAATTTGTTGTATTGCTTCTAATTATAGTTCAATCACCATCCATATATCTGACAGGAGATAAGAATAACAAGTGCTTCAGATTGAGTTTCATGTTTAGTGATTGGCGTTTTTTCTGAATATGTTGACCCCATGTTATTTTCTTATCAAATGTTAGTACAAACCATTTCACAAAGTATGTTTGAGGGATTAATGAGTTATCAAGATAAACGGGAGGGCAGGTTTCTTGTCTAAGTGCAAAAGTGTTGTGTTGGGACTTGGGACTTTTCTTGGTTCATTCGAATCATCCATCATCATAACTTTTTTAAGTTTTGTTTTGGTGCAATGATCGGAACTGGTGGTTCTAGAGTAAATGGATGATTTGAATTGGAGTAGATCAAAGGCAAAAAAGGAGGAGATCGTTTGGAAATAGTCTGGTATTGGAAGGATCCTAGAAAAAATTATCTGCAGAAGGGTAGAGCTTCAGTCAATTACGTCACTTTAGCGTAAAAGAAATTTAGAGTTCCTGAAAGACCAGAAGACAAATCTGTCTACAAAGTTCATCAAACGTATTAATTTATTATGGAACTTTTCACGGAATCAAGCGTACACTATAATGCCATGATAGGAGAGAAAATGAGGGACGGAACAAGGATTTTATTAGTGTTTTGGAAAGGATATGGGAGGAACGCTGAAACTGATGGAGGGTAGCAATTACAACGCCGGAAAATTTGGAAAATATGGGGCTTCCAGGAGTTTTAAGTTCCTAGCAATGTGTGTCTAATTCCTGTCTGAGTTAATATTTATTCTTTGGTGATTCCGCAAAACGGCGACAATCTTCAGGTATAAAATAATTTAGAAGCCTTTTTAAAGGATTATCAAGGTTACTAATTTTCAAATAGAGACCTGTGGAAGATCTCTCATGTTTTTAACAGGATTGAATCAACTAAAATGTTACTAAGCAAATGGTGGATTTTGTACTGGTATTTTACACTATTCTTTCTCATCATAATACCCCTGTATACAATATCTTATGTACTCCTCTCTTGTTATTCGCCCTTATTTGTCACCAAAATGTTTCCTACATCCGTTCCCGTGTAAAAACTTTTACTCGCATATAACTTCAAGTAACTAACTCACTAACTCCCCGGCGCATGACTCTTGGCCTCCTGAGTTATTCTTCTACACTTCTCTCTGTCTTGTGTTTCTATCTTCCAATTGCTGACTCCTAGTTTCCTCGCGGCTATCTCCACTTGATCCTTCCACTTGCTTCTTGGTCTTCCCCTTTTCTTGGGAAGCCACTGAAGTGCGCTTCTAGTATTCTCCTCTACACCCTTTCATCCTCCATTCTGACCACATATCCTGTCCATCTCAGCCTACTTGCCTTGATACAGTTAATAATGTTATTATCCTCTAATATAGTCTCGATTTCACTGTTGCTCTTAATTTTCCACTCACCATTAGCTCTTGTAGCACCGTAAATCCTTCTTATTATCTTTCTTTCAAATGATTTTAGTTTAAAGCAATCCTCTTGTGACAAACACCATGTTTCCGCTCCATATGTGACTACTGGTCTAATAAGAGTTTTATATAGCTTTAATTTTGTAGCTTTTAATAACAACTTTTAGTTTTAGAATTTTAAGGTTCGCATATTAGGCTCTATTACCAGCCATTATCCAGTTATTAATTTCCTGACTGATTAAATTTTCTTTATTTAGGGCAGAATTAAGACGCACAAATGTGGGTACATTTTCGAACTTAAAATTCCTTATTTTAATGCCGCTGCAGGAGCTTCTGCTTCCTGCCGAGAAGTAAAACTTTATTATATGCATTTGATTTGATTATAAAAGCTACGTCTAAATAGTTGGGCCTAATCGTTAGCAAATAGGACCACTTGCCTTGTTAGGGTACATAGTTTTTTTATTAATTTGATCTTTGAGGTGAGACAACGATTATAAGAATCTTATTTAAAATCGAATAGGATATTATAGATCTTAGATATATATTATATATATATATATATATATATATATATATATATATATATATATATATATATATAAGGGTTCATTAATATTTGTTGATGACTTCTCATTAGTTTTTAGAGCTCGCAATACCGCATGTTTGGCTAATAGTTGTTATTAAAAAAAAAAAAAAAGTCACAAGGTGTGTAATAATATTTTTCTTCTATCCATTACCAACGAACAATTTTTTAAATATAAAAAATACAAGGAAAATAACAGCAGAAGAACGAATTCCGATATGAAGATCATTACAGTACGTTCTAGACCATAATTTTAGTAGAATGCTCTATAATGATGTATCGTTGCTAAATCATGGAAGTTCCCGTCAGCGCTTAAATGTTTTATAATTTTCCACCATTTTCATTTGAATTAATGATCGGCAAATTACTTAAGATCATCAACTCTGACGGTTCATAGCTCTTTCTCAAGGTGAAGCTTAGCTCTGAATGTATTAGCTGACGTTAGAACTGTTTACGATTTGCAGTTTAATGAATTGTGTTCAACTTTACTAAGCAATAATAAATGATCTCTTCTTATTCTAGCTTCTGCGTTTAAGGACTTTAAGCACTGCGTATTAGAATACTTAAAATTTCTAACAACATGGTACGAATCGTTCTGTTAATTTTTATTTGATTAATTTAACTGAAATGAAAATTTGATGCACCATAAACCTAATTTCTTGGTTACAATGATGTATATATATATATATGTGTGTGTATATATATATATATATATATATATATATATATATATATATATATATATATATAAAGGGACTGAAAAATTCTGCATATATTAATAAGGATTTTTAGTTAAATACATCAGATCCCATTGTATTCAGATTAATATGTTAAAATAACAAAGAGTTTTATGTCGCCAAACTTTTTCAGAAACGACACATGTATCATTTTCTCGATTCACATTTACACGTAAAAAAACTATTTACCACTAATATTCTAAAAAAATATATATATTG
Source organism: Rhaphigaster nebulosa (assembly GCA_948150685.1). Lineage (NCBI taxonomy): Eukaryota > Metazoa > Arthropoda > Insecta > Hemiptera > Pentatomidae > Rhaphigaster > Rhaphigaster nebulosa. Next base: position 39,178,049 of record OX411311.1, on the reverse strand, counting down.
TAAAAAATCAATTTGTTAATTATTTTCTCTAGTTTTTAGCAATATAAATATCATTAGATGTTCGGATATAATGTTCAGACAACTTTCAACTCAAAATCGGTTAAAATGACTCATGTGTTGTTTCTGAAATGACCGATATTATATTTAACATAGTATTAATTCAATGATCAAATAAAGAATTTTTGGAAGGATACTACTATAAAATCTATTTCTAGTCTGAGGGAAATATTATATAATATAGATTGCGGAATTGACATATTGTTATCAATTTCAAGAAATCTATCTTCAGATATGAATTAAATGTTTTGTTCTTTTTATAGTCGGTATATACACTTTTTTCTGTTTGAGGTTATCACGAAAATTATTTTATACAGAGTTGTGTAAGAATTAATAAGATTGTATCTATCTGTTGGAAACAATCAATTGATAAACCGGCGGTGAAAATTATAAAGAATTAATAAATTCGACTGTTATGTCATAAAAAGAAAAATAAATGATTGACAGAAGTAAAACAGAATTCTTCAGGTTCAAAAATATTCTTAAAATATTATTGATGTTAGTCTTTATTTTTTAATTTTTGAAAGACTTGAGAAAAAAACAAATTTTTTTTTGTAAATAGAATGCGGTATAACATAACTATTCGCTAATTAATGCTTGTAGCACGCTCAGAATAAAGCAACTTCGCTCGATAGACCTCCAATTCCTTCTTTTTTTTTAAATTTCTTCAGGTTTTGTACCATTAAACAAATAACCGTCTATAAGAAAATATTCGTGGTGGGCCCACTAATTCGTTTGATAGATGTCGTAGATCCACTATTGCTTGTTCTTTAAGTCGTAATAAAATATTTTTAAAAAAACAAAAAACATTTAGAATGTTATAATTTAGAATGGCACACCAAAGCTCTTCGCGAAAAATTAAAAATAAACGAAAGCATAAAAGGCAAAAAAATATGAAAATTCTTAAAAATTTTGCGTGGTTGTTAGTCATTACCTTTCCGAATCGTGGGGTTATTTCTACAACTAAGTTACTACAATCCAGCGTTTTGAGAAAACTAGATATTTGAATTTTTCCAGTAATAAAATGGCTTATTATTAGGAAAATTCAAATATCTAGTTTTCTCAAAATGCTATTTTTTCCTGATGATCAACTTATCTATTTTTTAAAAGGATATATGTATGCGTATCGTCTACAACACTTATGATTGTATATATGTATATATACAACAGATGCAGTTTGGCACGAAGAACGATACCTCCCTGCAGAATCGGTTTATTCATCCATCCGAACCTTCCACCCACTCTTTTTAATTGATTTCATTCATTTTTTTTATTGATCTTCTTTTTAATTGATTCTTTTTAATTTATATAGAATAATCGAAAAGAATAACAATCAAAATATATTTATTACTCATTTAAATTTCCACCCCGAACAACGTTCATATGTTGAGGAAAGTAAATAGTTATTAATAATTTTAAAAAAATAATAATTATGATTGTCTGAAATTGATGAAGTTTACAGATCATCTTTGAGGAGTGGAAAAAAATTATTTGAAGCTTATATCTGAAATGTACTAATTGATACTTTATGGATTTGATTTGGTGAGAACTTTATTGATTCAATTTTGATAAAAGTTTATCATAATTTGATCTATAATGCACGAAACAACAGAGAAAAAAACAGACCTGTCGAAACGATGCAACCCTAAAATGGCAGTTTTAACGCATTCGTAAAGTACACGACTGTTTTTTTTCTCTTATTGACAGGTCACTTGGAAAATCAGTAAAACCAATCGTGTAGGTCGGGCCACTTTTATCTAGTTGTAATATGGTGTGGGCCTAACCTAATTGAACCATTCTGTGCAATTTTCTGTTGTTTGCTTTGCTAAATTGGAGTTACCTGGTTGTAGAACTCATCCCAAGATATGAAGACAGTTGCTATTATTAATTATACAGTGGAGCGTCGATTATCCGAACGTCAGTTATCCGAACGTTCGATTATCGGAACGGTTTTTTAATTATTTTTTTTTATTTTTTATGTGTGTAATTTTAATTAACTTGATCATGTAAATTACTTATTGGTATTGTTAAAATGATTGTTATTTTGAATAAAATTAAACGAAAAATAAAATTATTTTTCCCAGAACGTCTATAAAGTAAGCCATCCTTAATTATTTATCAGAAACTGCTTCGTTAAATAGTATTTGTATACTAAGAACTGCATACTTAATTAGTTCATTGCATTTGTTTCTGTAAAACCCTTTCCTTTCATTTGGCTGGTTGTAGATAGCTAACTTTCAGTTTTAAACCGTTCTTTGTGAGGTGTATTCCGCATTGTGATCACTTTTTTAAAAATTAAAACATGTCAACAAAAAGAAAACAAGTGATTCTTTCATTAAAAGATAAAATGGAAATTATTACGCGGAAATTATATATATAATTATTAATTATATATATGTATGTATATATATATATATATATGTGTGTGTGTGTGTGTGTGTGTGTGTGTGTGTGTGTGTATGTGCGATTACGTGAATCTGTATTCTCTGAATTCCTTGAATGAAATTTTCATTTTAAATTAAGTTTAACTTTGCTTTTCTTATTGTGAACATTCTTCCTAAATATGACTTCGGTGGTGATTTATTCACAAATAGACCTTAGAAACTATTTTGCGCAAATACAAAAATAAATTAATTTTTAATACATGTCCTTATTAAATTATAAATATACATTTGTAAAAAACACGCAATCAGATATTATTTATATAATTTTTCAAATGTGTTATTGATTGTTCAGTTTTGGTTTTCCTTAGGCCTAAAAAATTACATTTGTTACTTCATTAACCCTCCCAAAAAAATACATTATTCTTGCCTGTAATTGTAATAACTTTTTAAATTAAGAACGTAGATTCGTAGAAACGTAGCTGTACACCAAAGAAAGTAGCCAAAATATCCATCAACAAGATTTAAATACTCCTTTTCTCCTAAGTTCTGAATGTCTTTAGCCTTACCGCTCTCTCGCATCCCTACTGGTTTTAATAATTAGCGCTGGGAATTCCCGAAGACCGGCTTTGCCCTTGTAACGTGGGAAGTGAGACCCGGTTCCGAATACATCTGGACCGAGTGTAAATTATGGCTGTGATTATAAGTGTATATAATGTATGATTGCGAACAGTTAGTACTATTACCTAATGCCTTTAATTGATCCAGTATATTAGTGCATTTTAGCAATAAAACCGTTTTAACAGAGAAAAGAAATATAATATTCGCCATGTTTAGCGAGAAAAAAAAATAATTTTTTTATATAGACTAACTAAAGAATAGATAGATAGATAGATTATATATTGTATAAAGCAATACATGCTTGTTACATTATCTTGGCATTGGCCTGCGGGGTGATACATTTAAATAATATTTATGATAATAAAACATTACAAAAATTTATACATATATACACATACACAGATTTTCCCAAAAAAAAAAAATTGTGAAAGAAAAACGAGATAAATATACACATACTTCAGTCATCAATACTTACTTCACAGTTAATACAAGATACATATATATAAGTATTCACACGCTTACAATAGAATAAAAAAAAAAAATTGTTAATAATATTAAAATAATAAATGATATCTGTATGTTAGAGTTTATCACTTTATCTGCCTATCATCACTTGAAATCAAATATCACAACAAGGTGAGGCCTCATCAATATGTATCGAGCCGGCTAAACTGTACAAGATTGGGAGTTATTGAAGACTGATGTGAGGAACAGAAATACTTGCTTTATTTTATTTATACTATTATAATTTAAGATGTTTTCTAGTGAAGAAAGTTCATCGTTTTCAGATATATAGTCCTTTAAGAATTGTTCTCTGTATGAATCACAAGAGGAACAGTGCAAAAGAAAATGTTTCAGAGTGTCTTCGATAGGTTTCTGAAAAAGTTTGCATGGTTCATAGAGCTTGAAGATCAGGCGCTTATTTTTCAGAGGAATCTGCAAGTATGCAGTGCCTGCGACTCTCAACTGGCTTATGGCTCTATGTTTTTGGATATTTAAACTGTGTAACAGATATTCTTCTGGTTGAGGATATGTGAAGTTGCAAATGCTTCTATAAAGGGGGTTGTGGATTGAGGTCATTGTCCGGCTTATATCAGTAGAGAACACATTATTTTCCACTCTTTCAATAATTGTGCTTTTGTTTGCTATTAATTTGTTTTCGTTTGACAAATCTGCAAAAAACTCCAGTGCATTGTTCATGGATGCATGCATACTTGTAATACCCAATTTGATCTGAGGTCTTGTTTTCTGTTATCCAAGGTTAAAAGTCTGTTAAAGCATTGCCGTGGTAATCTATCCCCAGGTAATGAAAGGATTTTTATGCAAAAATTAAGAAGTTTCTTAAAGACTATTACAGAAAGTGGGAGACGACCTGTTTCTAGGCGTACTAAATAGTTGGGCATAGTTTTAGGCCAGAAATATACGGATTTCAAAAACTTGGTTTGTACGGTTTCGACAACGTCCAAATAATTTAAGCTCCAGGTCTCTAAATTCTAACTAAAGAATAGAGTTTTATTAATAATAATAATCAGGACCGCGTAGCGGCGCGTTGAATTACTCTGGTGTGTGAAGATAAGGTATAGCACCTTTCAGAAAAAAAAAATATTGTATATGATTTACATATATTTTTTAACTAATCAGAGTAAGAAGTGGACATGAAAAATATTTTATTAATTAAAAATTGCTTATTTACAAAAAAATAAAACTTACACTACCTATATGAAAAAAACGCGTTGGGCTTTCATTTTTATAAATTTCACCCACAATTTGTCAATATTAATTGATTTCATCACTTTTCTTCTGATTCATACTTGACCGCAGATAATTCTTCATTATTTTCAATTTGGAAAAATTCCTCTCTCTCTTAGCAACTGGAACTGGTAGAATAAGTAGAACATTTACTTAAATCCGTCTTTAGCGTACTAATTTTTGGGACAACAGTTTCAGCTGTATATCTAATTCTTCTGGTTCAGTGTCTTTATTTTATTTATCAGTTAATATATTTTCTAGGGTTTTACATATTTTTTTTAAATATTTTCAACCATTTCATCTCATTCTTTGGTATTATATAAAAATTCAAACGTTCAGGAAATTCGTGAACATCAAAACATTTTATTTTAATTTTGATTTTCGTATCAACGGGCTCAGAAGCATCTGATGACACCTCGTTGAAAAATCTTTTTCTCTTTCGGATTTGACAGTGGTCAGTTGAACTAGTGGATAGATTACAAAATGGAATAAACTTGCTGAAAAATTACCAATTTTTTTATTTTTTCCTTATTCTATAATAAATTTAATTGGAAATTTGAATTTATACAGTTTTGAATAGAATATCATTCAAATGGACTCCCCCACTCTCCATGCACTGTAAAAGCCCTTTTCTCAAGTTTTCGTGCACTCTGTTGAGCATTTCGACGAGAATTTCGGCGATGTTGTTCTTGAGGGCTTCCAGGGTCCTGGAACGATCAGTATAAACCTTGGATTTAAGGTAGCCCCACAGAAAAAAAATCGCAAAGGACCAAATCAGAAGAGTGCGCTGGCCAGTTCAAATCGCCTCTCAGAGAGATGAGGCGCCGGGGGAACCTACCTTTCAAAAAGTTCATGACAATCCTTCCTGTGTGGGCTGTATCCCCGTCCTGCTGAAACCAGACTTCTTCCAGTTCCATCTCATCCAATTCAGGTAAGAAAAAACCCTGGATCAATCAAGATTTACTTTTACACAAAACGTGTGCTATTGCACTGACCACTCCATGTTGGCAACTAAATGGGGTCAGAACACAAACTTCCCATCCCCCTCCTACGAAAGATCGTACTTTCAACAATCCCCTCCCCCCCCCCCCAAATACCGTTACGAGGGGAGTGCCGCCCTTTTCAAATCTATCTTTCAGTGGCGCTCCACCCTGTATATCCAGTCTTTAAACTAAAACCATTTTCTAAAATATACATCGCAGAATAGCAACTTCCCTATCTAAAACTAAATCATTTGTCATTTATTTTTAATCTAAGAATTTGCCATCTTATTTTGGATATAGTTTAGGCGCCATTTTAATTACGGCGCTCTTCGCACACGTCACGCTCCGGCCCTGATGATAATAATAATGGTAAGACCTTGGGAAGATGAATGCTCGATTCCAATAACGCAAATATCTGCCTATTCTCTCTCCACTCAACACCGTCAAACCCGAATCTACCCGCCAGACTAAGCAATCTTCCAATATACTTCTTGGTCGTTAACCAGTTGGTTCAGCGCAGATAATTTTTTAATTAATCTTTCGTTTCCCAGAACCTCAACTTTGCTCCTCCGTCTACGTCTCGGTCGATCTCTCGGACGTTTACCTGTTTACCTGGGGATCTTTCGCTATCCAGAAGTACAAATCTGTACGCCCATTTCAGCAATGATATTACTTTTATTATATCCACTGGGTGGAGGTCAGCCGGTTCCGCGATGTTTTAGCCTTCTTAATTCTCCAATCGACTCATCCTTCTTTTGGCCAGTTCTCCTCCGCAATAATTTCTTTCATCAATATCAGAGGCCACGTTTGCCATTGGTAAAGAACAGTAGGTTTTCAAGTTTCTAGTCAGCAGATGCGAACTGACAAGGTGAGGGCACAGTGAATAAGTCACCGATTTTAATTTTTTTTTTTTTTTTGTGATTCCACATCCAAATGTATTGTACAGGTGTCCCGGCGTTCGTTCCAATGAAGCCTAGGAGCCAAGAACAAAATAAAACATGTTGAAACTGCTTGGAAATTTGCTTACATTATTGAGTAAACCAGCCTTATAGATTGTATCATTCCAAAAATTATGGCAGATTTTGATTCAGTACAACCCTTTATGTTAAATATCATAGAAAATTTTTTTTTAGTTCCGAGAGGGCTCAACATTTTTACGTTTCGATTTGGAGCTCTGTATCTCGTCTTCAGTTTATCCGATTTCGATTTTCTTGGCACCGTTGGAAAGAGGGAAGTTTTTTCTTTCCATAAATATAAACAGCTATTGCTTTATCTAAAATGTTTGTGTAAAAAAATGTGATTACAAAATAAAAACAAAATTGAGTCTTTTTTTTGTAGGTAAAGTTGGTTCTAAAACACTTAGGAACACCCAGGTTAAAAAAAATCCTGTAGTTTAAGAACCTTTACCGACCGTCCATATTTGATTTGAATCTGCCAAATGGATCCTGAACTATGGACGGTCATTTGAATCTTAAAAAAAAAAAAATTAAAGACCCCAAAAAAGACCCTTGGCGAATTTTTTTTTGGTTCGCCAAAAATTTCTTTCAGAATGCTTAAATCCCATCCGACACCAGTTTTGAATAAAAAACGTCTGTTGATATACTTCACTCCGTAGAAGAATATTATCGGATGTAGAATAACAAAAAAAAATTACCCATTGACAAGTTACCTATTGACTGTGTCATTCCCTTGTGAGTAATTTTGCAATAGACCAATCAGAAGTTTTTCCTGTTTTTAGTCTTGTTTTAATTTCCTCCTCATTGTTTTTTTATTTATTTATTTATTTTTTTTTATTGTACGAAATTTAGACTCAATATTCGAGAAAATAAAATAGAAAAAAATAAAATACATTAATTTTCTCATATTTTATTCTTCAGACATTCTGGTAGCACCAGGTTAAGAATAAGTAATAATATGGGATTTCTACATAATGTAAACAATAATAATAATGAAATATATGGAACTTCTGCAGAACTTCGCTATGTATTACTGTTGGTTGTTGAATATTAGTGTTTCATACTTGCTACACATTCACATTTTTAGTAGACATTTAAAAAAAGGTCGAAGAGTCACTTCACTTGTCCCTTCGCCATGAATATTTTCAACTTAGCAGCACTATGCGGTAATTCCATTTGTGCACATCAGTACAGGATTGCCTTAGCTTTATAAAATAAAAATACAATTACTTTATAGTTGTAAAAATACAATGTAAATATTTATTTGAGACGAGTAAATCAACAGAAATGGGACAGACGATAACCGTGCAGATGGTGCAGTCATCCCTCTAGATTGGGCTGAGAGTTGCAGAGGGAGCTGGGTTCACGTTAGCGCTGTCTGCTATGATTGTCTCATGTTCACACAAAATTTGTGTATCAAACAGCTCATCGCTCGTAAGCGAGGATTTTTTACAACACCTAATATAGCAAACAAAAGTTTATTCCGTTACCGAATCATGTATTAGTTCATGTATTTTCCTTTTATCAATAAACCTGTTAAAAAGAAATGAATTACTCTTTATTTTCTAAACGAAAATGTCCATGTATATAATAGCCCTTTTAATGTCTTCTGGGTGTTTAGAAACTGCCTGATTTACTTTGACTTAGTGGGAGTATCTAATATCCAGAAATCGTTACTGCTTTGTAACTAATTTTATTTGCTTTAATTTCGTATATAGTTACTTTCTAGTTCTGACCAATAATTTTCTTGATATTGAGCAAACCAACAGTTGCATGTTTTCTTACATTGTCGCAAAAGGTCACCTCTGATTCATTAAAACATCTAGGATATTCATCGCTAGACACTTGCAAACGAGTATGTGACGTTTTAAAGCTGTTTTTTTTTTTTTTTCGTTTGGAATTAATCTTTGATGTTATCAAGCAACGCATTCATATTTATCAAAATGCATTATTAATAACACTCACAAGTAGCATATCCTCGAGCAGAAGGCTCCAGGACTGTCTGATGCAACATTTTGCCGTGTCGACTCCATTCTAATCGGGGCGACCCCCGATGATATGGATATCGTCTGCGGCCCCAATCCCATGACCTCCGATAGCCCCGCGATAACGGTACTGTGTCGGGAATAGCAACGTGTTTTATAGTAAACGTGCATGTGCTTTTCATGGAGACATTAGAAGATATGGGCGCTAGATGCTGCCATTCATTCCAAGCATTTGCTTATATTTTCAAAATTGTTTAAGTAAATAGGAATCATTTATGATAAATTAAAGGGGTCCGTAAACGATCAAACAATTTGGCATACAGCATTTGAACAAACGGATTTGGCAAAGCGTTTCTGTCATTAACTCTCGTCATGTGTACACACAAAAAAAAAAAAAAAAAAAATGCTCAAGATAATAGTGACAACTTTGTTTCATGGATTCTAACAGTATTATGATACGAATAGAATGAAATTAGAAGCGTCCTGGTATAAAATGGTATCACTGTATTCTTACAGCACTAGCACCTATTGCTCCTGAGTATGGCAGCTTGTATTATTTTTCAGTAAAAAAAGAAAAAAAAAGAAAGAGAGATCCTATTATATTTAAAATTTGGATTGGACAACTCTTTTTATTTATTATTGACTAATAACCAATTCGCAAAAAACTCGACTAAATCTTGAAACGTGTTTTTCAAACTTACCGTCCATAAAATTTTCTTTCAAATCCATCAAGCAAAAAGGACATTTGACAACAAGCTAAAGCGGATACTTTCGAATTGTTTGATAATTTCTAGACCCTTTAACAGATAATCAAAAACCACATCTTTGTTTACCAGTTTGTCTAATATTTTTTTTTTCTGGGAAGATAAAATTGAACTCTTCTGTGATTGAAGATATCTCTTTTATAAATTGTTTGGTATTGATCGTGATAGTAAGCTGTGAAATATAAAAAATATCTTCAAATAAATTAGTGGTATCATATTCTAGGCACTATTAATAAATGGTTTAACGACCTTTGAAAAACTTGAGAAAAACATCAAGGCAGCATTTTTTTTTTAATTAACACTCTAGTCAAAGTCATTAATTAGTAATTTGTTAGACCTTGATAAAAATAGAGATAATCAGAAAAGTATATAAGGACTAGCAAGTCGTAAAAGAGAAAATATCAGCCCAAGAGACAAAGATAATAACGCTTGTAGTCTTTATTTAGTCTTAATAATAGAATATTTATTTATACAACGGGACTTCGGTATATCGAACTTCAAGGGGAACGACAAAACTTCGAATTGTCGAGAATTTCGAAGATTGATTTATCTAAGTGATTTCTAACTGACTATTCTATTGAGGATCACACTATGGATGTCGGCTATAACCGATAGCCGATAAGTGCCTAGGGAAACCTGAATAAATTAAGGTTGAACGCTACGAAAACTCAGTCCATTCTTATTGGTTCCAATTCTCTCCTCAGACCCAACGCCGCCTTTCCTAATTTATTCCTAAATGATCGCCCTATCACTTTCCCCTCCTCTGTCAATACTACTATTGTAACTACTGTTGGCCAAAACCTTTCCTGGAAACCCCATATTGTCCAAATTTCCCGACGGTCAATAAATACCCAAAAAAATATTCCATCTTTCCCGCCATCTTCTTCCACAATCCACCCTTAAGCTCCTCGGATCCTCACTCATTTTTCTCCAATTTGATTACGGCTGTGTGGTATACGGTGACATCTCGGTTGTACTCTAGGACAGATTGAAGCGTATCTCGTGGCGGTCTCACGTATCACAGCTTTACGGCGAGTCAAAGTGGCTCTTCCCCTTGGCTCGCAGACAATATTTCCTCGGATCTTTCCTGTACCAAACCATCAACTCACAGGCACCCTTCCTGCATCTACAGCCTCCTTCAATTCAAATCCTCTGTCCACTCACAGGGAAAAAGATCACGCCTTTCTGGACCAGAACCAATACATTCGAACGTTCCTTTCTGGAATTCCCTCCCTTCTAGTATCCGCCATTCTTCTTCTCTCTCCTCTTACAAGTTTCACCTTTTTCAGCATCTGCTCATATCCCAAAAAGACTCTGTCCAATCATGAAATTTTAATCCAAGATTAATATCTTGATTAGTAGGAAATATTTGTTTCTATTATCATGCAATGTTTCAACATTGTGAATCATTTCATTATTTCATTTTCATTATTTTTATCGTTTTTATATCTTCCAACCATGAAATTCTGTTGTAAGTAATTGTTTTTGACATTGTTTTAACTCTAGATTGTTTTATTATTTTTATATTTTAATTTTCTTTCTTTTTTTTGTTTGTTTTTCTTTTCATTTGTTTTTTTTTTGTCAGTACAATTATATTTATTTTTTTACCAGAAGAATATTCTTCTTTTTTTTCTTTACTTATGTGTTATTATTGTTAATATCAATTGACTATTGTTAATGTAGTCATTGGCCAGACATTATTCTTCTGTTTTCTTTTTTACTTGCACATACTTGCTATTCTTAAGGGACCTAGTCTGCTTGGTTTATTATTAATCAGATTAAGGTATATTTTTCTTAAAAAAAAAAAAAAAAAATGGCTTTTTCTAGCGTTGAACACATTTCACTTCAATAGCCAAAACAAAAGTCTTGGCAAATAGAGATAATGCAAAACAATTGCATGTACAGTGAAATGTACTATGTCTGGTTGGCTAAACCTTGTCTGGTTAATTATTTACTGCTATTTTATAGATTCAAGGTTTTATTTTTATATCTTCGAATTACCTAATAATAGATTTGCCTATATTTTGCTCTATTCAAAATTACTGAATAAATAAAAAATATATTAAAAGCTCTTTTTTGTTTCTTTTTTTTTTCTTTGGTAAAAATGGACAGATAACAAAATCATTTTGATAAATATTGTAAATAGAAAATTAAATTAATATAATAATAATATTGTTAGTTGTAAAAACATTTAAGTTTCCAAGCCCCCATCCTAATTTATAATAAGAATATATCCATTGTGTCAGAAAATAAATCCCAAACTAAATGAAATATTTCTCAAGCATTAATTTATTTATTTTATTTATTGAAAATTTTGGGCTCTTCAACCACTTGGGCTATTTTTGCCCTGTACTAAGCTTACAGACACTGGTAACTTACAAAATTTAATTTCAATCACAACAAATGACATAAAATTTACTTTGAAACTGGAAAGATTTTTAAATTTTATCATAAATTTCAACTTGTTTATGAAATCGTATCAATTTTGCTGCAGTCTTGATGATTTCTTTCAAAGTCACTGTTATATCAGTCCCGAGTCCAAATTCATCCCGTTCAGCATCACGCCAAGCACTTTGTCAAGATGTGAGATACCGTCAATAGTATCCCACAGGAGATACATTGAGGCGTGAGCGATTCTTGTATATCCTATCCTTAGGCGGGTTAACACAGTAATAATTAGCTTATAAAATTGTATTAGTGAAAGTAACACACAAAGAATAAAAATCTAAATGGAAATCGTTGCTCAAATTGGAAAAAGGATGTTTAAATGTGTATTGTCAGCGTTCAAGCAAAAGTCACTATGTCCAGTCAGTAAATGATTTCTATCAGGTAAAAAAAACAAAATACATAGATAGAAAAAGAACTTTATTCTTGGAATAGGTTCTTTGAGAATAACAGTGCTCCGTTACTCACAGCCATAGTGAAAATATCGGATGTGGACACTCCATGACCTCCTTCTACGCCTGTTAAACTATAAATCGGTGACTCAAAAAGTGACTCTGAATTTGGTTACTAGTTTCTGAAGATATCTCAAAAATGACACTCGGCTTAGCGGCAACCTCGATCTATTGATACATAGATCAATAGACACACACACATAAGCTCTTGTTTCTGGAGGTCTCATTCCTTTATTACATGTAGTTTTTTTTCAGTTGGTAACAAGTTCCCAAGAGATTTCTTCGTGTTCCTTGGCAACATTAGAACTGTCTATGTCACTAGATAAAGCATTGAAAATCGACGATTTCAACATTTTAAGCAGAAGAACCCGCTTTACTTATATATTATTCTCCTGCTGCAGACGTTCAGCTCACAAATAGGGCGGAAAAATAAGTATTTTACACTCAATTTAAGACTTAAAACAAGTAAAAAAAAACTGTCTAATTAGAGAGGAAAAAAATCGTGTTTGTAACCTTTATCACCGATCTCTGTGTTAAATGTCAGCAAACCTACCTTTTGATGTAAGTTTATTATGACCTTCAAGTAAAGTACCCCTTTCGGCTCTTCAATTTCATCCAAAATCTATTATATTATTTATATTGATATAAAAGTATAATTTACCAAATTTGAGATGTTTTACATTATACTTCAATATAATTTTTTATGAAAGTTTAATATGACCTTGAAGTAAACTACCACTTCCGGTTTGCCAATTTAGATCAATATAAAGTTAATACAAAATTTTAACTTTCAAAGGCTAATCGTTTTTTTGTCATGCGAGATACGCACGTACGAAGGTACATAGAGACGTCACGAAGAAACTAGTCAAAATGGATTCATGGTCAAAATTGAAATCTGAAAACCTAAAATTTTCGCGATTACAATAGTTCCTTTACTGCGTACATGGAAGTAAAAATGAACTGTGAATAAGGAATGTGAGTTTATTATAATTTTTAACTTGTGAAAAGTGGCACAAGTGGCTTTTGCTAGAATGCCGACGATGTTTGATAAGTGCGAATTTTTTTCCCTTTTCGAGTCCATTTTTCGTTCCAGGTAAGTCCTGTGAATAACAATGATAGAACTCTTGTTTTGCACTAAATCCTCCTCTTTCTCTTCTCCAAAAATAAAATAATCAAAATACTAAATATAAAAAATATGGATTCACTTGGCTCTAGCTCGGGCGAAGAACTAACGAACTAGCGCCGAGGTCATGGCCCTATCAACTTGAGCATTCAAGGTTGAGGTCTCATACTGTTTATAATCTTTTACTATTGTAATTTCTAATGAAATGATAATTTTAACATGAATATCAATCATAATTATATTATTTGGAATATAAATTAGTTCATTCATGAGGATGTCTTTGATTATCAATCAATGGGTGATTCCTATAATTTGTTCAATATTAATATTAATTATTGTATATTGACAAGAGAAAAAAAAATAAAGAACATTGAAACTATATTACATCCATAAAAAAACGAGATCGGCTGTTATGTAGAATTACAAAAGTTATGTATAAAGACCGGATTACCATATAATATGCTGAAAAAAATCGTCAAATATGCAGTATGCCAGTAATCACGCAAAAAATCAGCCAAAGGATATAGTTATTCTCACAACTCTTTAATTTGAGAATTATAACATATAATATTATGAACAAAAAACATAAATAAATTGAAGAAGAAATTTTATTCACAAATTTTTACATAGAATTGTTTTATAACTAAATAATTTTAAAATATTAAAATAATTGTGAAATAAAACATTTTTTTTTTTCATTTTGTTCCGTTTTCTTAATTACATTGACGATTAAATATTTCCCTCAGTGAAATTTTATTTCCTATCATTTAGAAGGTATTTATATCTAGAAAATGATCTTTCTAGATTCAATGAAGTGATTGGCGCTTATTGAAATTTAGATAATATAGCTGGATCTCTGATTTCACATGAAATAGATGGTTCAGCACTATGAATTGTATTTATACTTCTTAAAGTTACCAAGCCTACATTTTTCGTAAGAATATTTCTCACTTTTTCCTTTTCCAGGAACACCATAGACCAAAATTCGTCGATAATTTCACAATCCTCGTTTAATGGCAAACTTCTATTTTCTAATGTTTTAATAATATTCATTAGGGATTGCTAAATTATTTACCACTTCTATAAATTTGTTTTTATTGAAAACTAGTTTCAAATCTTATACATTCATCTTCAGTTCTAAAAACACGCCAACATTCAAAAATCAGCAATTTAATATGTATAATAATAGCGGTATTTTAAATTGCTGATTTTTGAATGTTTGTTTTTAGAACTGAAGATGAATGTATAAAATTTGAGGCTAGTTTTCAATAAAAACAAATTTATAGAAGTGGCAAATAATATATCAATCTTTAATTGGATTGATCCTTTTATACCATCATGCGTACTTCAACTAATATTCATTAGAAAGCTTAAACTGGTTTACGAAGTCTAATATCGTCTGCTAAATGAATTTCAACTTTAATGAATTAATTATAATTGTCAGCATAGAATATTCTCGATTCTAGCCAGGCTTCCCGTCTCGGCATTACTGAAAGTGACGTCAATGGTTTTTCTGTATCAGTATCTGATTTATTATTTTAATTGTAAGAAAAATCATTTAAAAAAAAAATTGGCCTAATATGCAAAATTATGCAGAATAAAATTTAGTAAATCAATGCCAAAAATTTATTGATTTGTAAAGATACTCAATTATTTTGGTTGATAAAGTAATAAAAAAAAAAAAAAACACTTGCTTATAAAATCAGGTCTTTAGTTATATGCTTATCACCTTATTAACGCAATTTAAAATAAGGGATCATTGGAATAATAGGTAGGAAGGACGTACGTAGTACGAACGAAGTTTATTTTTTTTAAATTCCAATTATAAGAATTTAAACAATGGCACAAATTATGCGTGAAAGTATTAGAAAGGGTTTGAGACAGAAGTCCGTGCGTCAAGACTTTCCAAATTGCAAACTTGACGTCAATAGGCCAATTATGTTAAACGATTGTTTTCTTCTTCTAAGCTATATCTATTAGCAAGAGCAGTTAGAATTGTCAAAATCACAAGAATCGGAAGATTAAGATAATTTTAATGGAAAAACAGCTATAGGAAATAAATACCAAAGCTTTTTTAGTATCTATATTATAATGCATATATATATATATATATATATATATATATATATATATATATATATATATATATATATATATATATATATATATATATATATTATATAAGGAGAAGACTTTAGACAAGTTTCATTAAAATTTTCTGCGCCGTTTTGGCGCTACACTCTAGGGAAGAAGTGGTTTTTCGGCTAGTGCACTGCCGCTCTATCTGTAGATTTTATTATTGCAAAGCCATCTAGGAATCATGAAGATGATGAAGTTAAAATTTGGTAAAGATTGGTCCTTTAGTTTTCGTGGTTAGCGTTTACAAACGAAACATGGGCTATCCTTTTATAAAATAGTATGATATCCATTATATACTTGTCTCCACTAATCCTTCTTAGAGTTAAAGGACAACTTCGGTGGCTGTTAGTAATGATTCTTTAGACCCAACTTGTTTCAGGAGCTAACTTTTTTATGGATACAATTTTTTTAGTAGGCTTTTGGAAAAAGTAGAATTATGATTGATATTTTTTTAAAAAGGTAGATACGTATGAAAGACAAATTACTTGTTTTACTGAAGATGGAAAGACTAGAGATAAATTAAATAAATTTATTTTACAAAAACACAAATTTATTATTTTAATCTGTTGCTCAAGAAGAGAGGCGTACGCAGAATTTTGCAATCACCTAAATGTCTATCTAGGTTTTAAGGATAAGCATGAAAATTGGATCATACATTTTTAATAATATATTAAAAATCACCAAAAGTATTACTCTAAACATAAATGGTGGTGGGTTGCATACCTTTCTGGGAGGGGGAGGGGATGTATTCTCCTGATCCCCCCTCTTCGTACGCCACTGCTGAAGAATTACAGTCGAAACTCTAAACTTCCATATTATAAACCTTGAATTTTTATTAGAAAAAAATATTCTGTCTATTGAATAAAATTTCTATATATGGAACAAAAAATTCTCATTTAAAAAAATGTAAAATGTGATCGTCATCAAAAAGAGTTCTTACTTAACGTATATTTGAATGGGTGATAATTAAATAAGGAACAAAAATGTTTCAGTGGGTTGCAAAGCAATGGAAATTCAGGGAACATCTTCTTTCCAAAGAATCTAAATTGTCTAAAACTTTTTCTTACATGGAGTGATAATTTCATTTTAAATTCAATTTAACATTGCCTTTCTTGTTGTCAATATTGCTCCTAAGCATGACTTCGTAAAAGACATTAGAAGCTTTGCGCGAAACAAAAATAAATTATTTTTTATGTTTGTTTGCATATTTTTAATACATGTCCTTATTAAATTATTAAAGTACATTTGTAAAAAATCTGCAATCACAGATATAATTTGTACAATTTTTCAAATAATTATTATTGACTCCAAACTTTGAAACTTCTTCGACCCTAAAGAATAGCTGTAATTTTTTTTAGCCTGAAAAGAATGACAAATTGCAATCTTTCTATATATCAATTTTCATATATCAAATTTCTTTCAAGGAACCTTCATGTTCGTTATATAGAGGTTCGACTCTATTTAATATTTCAAAAAAATTACAATCGAAAAGTTATTATTAGTCCACGCTCACTGTCGGATGTTGAGCCATTTTGTTATTGACCGATGTTGAGGTGCTTCTGTGTAGACAGTATGTTCCTCATCTTCTGGTCCAGAGCTCTACAGGTGATCTGTATCCATAGTTTCGTGGCCTCAGATTAAGTATTTATTAAATATGGCATGTTGGAGAGTTCAGAACTCGTATGCGATGGAGGTTCGAGGTCAGATATAGTCCGGCAAGATACAAAACAACCTTTTCCGAATTCGGAGGCGGGGCTGAGGTTTGGAGGAAGGGAAGGGAGCTCTCCCACTTCGCTCGAGTCCTAATCATCGCTAGAATCTGAGCTGGAACCCACTTCTAGTATTATTTTGTAAATTTCTTGATCAATGAGCCCGTCTCGTACCCAGTATTCATTTTAAATTTTCTTTAGATGAGTACAGAAATTTGACCATTTTACGGTAGTAAAATTTTGAAAAATTTCCTCTAATAAAATTCGTTTTCCTTTTAACGAGATTTTCGTAATTTTTTCACCTAATAACCTTTTTACCTCGGCCCAGACTAATTCGACCGGATTCAAACCAGAGTGGTAAGGTGGTAAATCAGCATAAACATTCCACTATTTTTACCTACTTTGACCTACATATTGCACATATTCGTCATATTAGAAGCACAATATCATTATTATAAATACTTTCACCGCCAACCAACCAGAGGTTATACATCCAGCATATATATTATATCCAAAAGGTTTCCATATATTAAAACCAGAACTATCGTGATAGAAAAGGACGACGATTACTAGGGGAAGGGGCATGCCATGCGCGGCCTGCTAAGCCGAATTCTGCGCAGATCGTTTTCTATCTTGACAGATAATACTTATGTCCGGTATTTAATCTAAATATAGCAACCACAATGCTCTCCCACGTCCTGCCTGCTGCTTTTTTTTTTGTGGTTTTCATCAATCCATTTATTGATTGCAGAGTATATTTGCGCTTTGGCTTCAAGAGAAGGCATGCTGAATGGCCGTGGCTGAGATGTTCCCACCTTTGCTGATTTGTAGGCCAATTCATTTTACACATGTTAACATGGCTGGAAACCCGACTCACCTGGAAGGCAAAAGTCAAACAATGCGTTGAAAAAGCGATGAAAAGATTTTCAGATACAAACTAGAGAGCTAACCAGGATGTGTTAACGGCGACATATTAAGCATACATAAGACCCTTCCTGAAATATGGAAGCGAAGTGACATTCACCACCAGCTCCTCAACTGCATATAAGATGCATATAACCATTCATGCCAAATCATCAAAAATTCGATTTTCTTCTTCTTTTCCTTCCTCCTTATACCTCTCAGCGTGGAGGTGTGTTTCCAGCCATCTCTAGTGCTACCCAGCTTTCACTACCGTAGAGCAAAGTTGGAAGGTGCACTGCTTTATACATCCTTAATTTAACGTCCCTTCCAACTTCCCTCTTACCCTGATTATCATGATGGAGTTGCATATTGGGAAGTAATTGCTTTCCTAATCCTGTTGCTGACCTCATCATCGGCTTTCCGATTTCTGCCTAATATAATATCCAGGTATATGTAGTCATCAGTTTGTTCAAGTGATTGGCCATTACCTATTATATTGAAAAATTTGATCAAGTTGATATTTTAAATTTTTTTCCGTTGATTCTTACTGCACTATGGTACTATGGCAGTTCGACTTCAGCACCAGAGGGGTAGACATTGTTTTAACTCATAACAAAGTTGTTGTATATACCATTATAAGGTTTGACTGTGAAAAGTCTCAAAGAGATAAACATTCAGCTCATCTTGTATTCGTTCTAAATCCATCCTTGCTTTTTCTAATTATAAACCTTGATAGAAGTAAAATTTACAACTAGTATGAAAGCTCAGACACAAACGGAGCCCCTTGAGGTCCACCGGGAAAGAAATGCATTTTGGTCCTGGGATCGTTCCAGAAGAGTGTAAAAGCATCAGTGGGACAATTACCAGCATTTAACTAACAGGTTCAAAACTCAAATCGTACCAGTCACTGCATATAATGCCGGCTCCACATCAGTGGAAAATCGTTTTTCAAACAACTGGACCAATGTTTGTGAATTTTGAAATGTGAAAATACAAATGAACAAATATGAAAGAAAACCGCCTGGGAACGGCCAATATCGGCCAGTATTTTCGCCAATGCTCCAACATTCACGAATACTCCGATCCATACAATTGCAGACGATTCGCCAAATGATTAGGCACAGATGTGGAAATACGGCTTGATACCTGTTGATGTAACGCTTGCGGAATTAATTAAATTAAATCAACGGCAAAAACACGACTCCTAGGAAGCGGAATTAAAAGAGGCCCCGCTCCTAATCATGCAATCGAAAGTTTAAGGCTAACGGGAGATGCATTCAAATTATAAGTGTTATCTCATAAAGAAGATGTTGTATCTACTTTTACAAGGCTTGACTGTAAACTCACAACGAGATAAAAATTTAGCTCATCTTGTATTCTTCGAAATAATGGATTTCGAAGAATACAAGATGAGCTAAATCTGCTGATGTTTTTTCTAGTTATGAACCAAGAAAGAAGTAAAATTTTCAACGATTACATTAAAACCATTACTTAGGTATCTATTTTTAACTGTATGGGGTCTGATATTTTTAATCGTGAAATTACTATTAATATCTATGATATATTTTTTTTTAATTCTCTATTTTTATTTATTATTGTGCTTTCATTATAAGTTATTATCATACATGGCCTCCGTGGCGCAATCGGCTAGCGCGTTCGGCTGTTAACCGAAAGGTTGGTGGTTCGAGCCCACCCGGGGGCGATTAATTTTATTATTATTCGAGGTATTAGGCTTTAAATATGATGTGAACGAAAATCTAGAAAAAGGTAATATTGATTTTTTTTTTCTATTGGTTCTTGCAGCGTGTGCCTGTTCGATTTTAGCACATGAGGTAGCCTTTGTTTTACCTCAAGCGGTCGGCCAAATCTTCTATTGCTATCGGTTATAAACTGGCACCAGAACATGGTAACGTGGTTTATCGTTTGTTAGATTTAAAAAAAAAAATTAACTGATAGTTAAATTGAATACACAATAAAAACCGGTTATTCGATACTAAAAAACCGGTTATCAATTGTAATCGACCAGTTTTTGACTGTTGACCGAAAAGGTGGTTTGAACGTCCCAGGAGCGACGAATAACCTTTTTTTAGTTTAGGTTCTGTATTAAGCTTTAAATATGATACGAGACTGAATTGAATAAAAAATTATTTGGAATTTATCTTTGATACATGGGAGCAATATCTATGTAGATATATGTAGATGCTCATTGGCCATTTTTTAATCCTTCACAAGAGCCCCCTTAAACGGTCAATATAATTGAGTCAGTATCGAATTTCGTCAATATATTGATCATCTGAGGGGTATATTGTAATAATAATATTGGCATTTGCGATATTATATGGCAAATTAAATAATATTGCTTCAATAATCTTGAGCGTATAAGAGGGGCAGAGGACAAGTATTGTGCCGATTCAATTTTAACTTCTTGTTTTTGCAACTTTTACATACACCAAACGATAGCTGTAAAGATTAGGAATCTAATCTTTTTTAAAACTGTCTTCTATTTTGTAAATCCCAATGGATAAAATAATTTGATGGATAATTTGATTTTGAAAATGTTTAGCATTTAATTAATTATAAAATAACTTATGAATGTACTAAATAATAATTTTTTTCAACTTTATTTCATCTTTCTTCTGAAAGATTTGACAGCAACTACAGTAACTCTTAGTGCAATGTACCTCATAAAAAATTACTAATCTTACTACAAGTGTTATATCGACTAATTTTTTTTTTTTTTTAATTCCAAAAGAATCTGTTGTACAAAATGAAATAAAACTATATATACATTAGTATATATATAAATTATGCTTGATCCAAACCACTCTACTAACCCCTGAAATCAACATCATATCCCATGGGACTTTTAAAAAAAACAAAAAACTTTTAGTTAGATAAAAAAAGAAATATAGCAATAGTAATATACTAAAGTAGCGTAAGTATAAACTTGCAGATTAATGGCAGCCATGTTTAGAGGCCCTCTAACCTTCATACTCAAAATTTGAAGATATGGTTATGTGTTTAACATAATATATATATATATATATATATATATATATATATATATATATATAAAAAAATTCAGCCTGCATATGTTTGTGATTGCAAAACTCGATAAGTCGATTTTGATGCGGTTTTCACTATCATTTAGCGAATTTCTTCGAGAAGTTTTATATGCATTAAATTGTTCGAAATGTTCGCTTTCAGGAGAGAAATGAGGAAAACTATTATGAAAATAGATAATTTTGTAATCGCTGTCATGGCAACTTGATACACGTTAAAGCAACTTCATTATGAAAACATTTTAACACGATTGAAATTATTGTGTTAAAGCGTCATTTGTTTATAAAATCCGTAAAAACGCGAAGCTTTATTGCCTTTTTGACGAATTTATTATCATTTTGACCCTGTTACTTAAAAACATCTAAATGAAATGAGACGAATTCTGAACAAAGCAGTCGATTACCGAGAAAAATTTTCACCTATTTGGCCTTGGAATATTTACAGTCAAAATTTTTGTTGGTAACCGGTTGTTTCGTTGAAAGTTCTAGTAGCCCCCCTCTCCTAAGAGTTCTAATAATTGAAACATAGAAATAATATAAATAAGAGTCTAAGTGTCTTTAGAAATTTTTTCAGAATTCAAATTTCAACTTGAAAGATATTAAAGAAATATGACTTAATTAAAAAAAAAAAAAAACATTTTTTTTTCTTATAACGTACGGTTGTATAAATAATAAAATCACATTTAAAATATTACTAATTTTACAATAAAATACCTGATGCAGACAACACATGACTTCCTTGTACGCTTCTTAAATTATAAATCGTTGGCTCAAAAAGTGGTCCTGAATTTGGTTACTAGTTTCCGAAGATTGCAGTATCTCAAAAACGACACTCGGCGTCGCGACATCCCTCTATTAACACACACACACACATACTCTTGTTTCTGGAGGTCTCATTCCGTTATTAAATGTCGTTTTCTTTTAGTAGATAACTAGTTTCCAAGAGATTTCTTCATGTTCCGTGGCAACATTAAAACTGTCAATATCACTAGATAAAGCATTGGAAATAAACAGTTTCGACATTTTTAGCGGAAAAACCCACTTAACTTACATTAACTTACAGTCTCCTGCTGCAGACTTGTCCATCTCACAAATGTGGGGAGAAACCATTATTTTACACTCAATTTTAACTCTTGAAACAAGTAATAAAAATGTTTAATTGGATTGGAAACCAAAATGCGTTAGTAATCTTTATTACCGAAACATATGATTTCTGTATTTAATTTTAATATAATTTTTTATGTGTTTATTATGACCTTCAAGTAAATTACCCTTTTCGACTCACCAATTTTAACCAAAATCTAGTAAATACATTCATATCGATATAAAAGTACTATTTACCAAATTTGAGATATTTCACATTATATTTTAATATAATTTTTGATAAAGTCTAATAAGACCTTCAAGTAAAATACCACTTCCGGTCTGTCAATGCTAACCAAAATTTATTATATTATTTATAGTAATATGTAAGTCTTTTATACCTAATTTGAGAAGTTTTTTATAATATTTTTATACAATTTTTGATGAAAATCAATTATGACCTAAAAATTAAAGTACCACTTCCGGTAGTCATGTAGTGACCAAAAAGATAGGTTCCCATCTAGATTTAGGTAATATTGTATTAGTAGTTATAAATACAATATGATATTATATTTTATTGCTATAAAAGCCAATTCGAGGCCAGTGGCTTTTGCCACCTTGCCACCTGCTAGTTATGTCCCTGTGTTGTATACTATCATTGTATTTTAGAAAAATAAATAAAGGAAATCCCAAACGTCATCGCTAATTATACTTTTGTAGTTATATAAATAATTGTTTGGTTCAGAGCTCAATCATAATCCTAAATCAAAGAACTAAGAGATTTACAATTTAAATCTCTGAGATTTACAGGCAAGAAACACTACCTGTAATATGAGGTTGCAACAATGATTAAACGAATTGTGTACTAGCGGATTTACAGTATGAGCTCATCCCAAAGATGTCTCCTACGACAGTAAAATGAAAAAAACGCTGCAAATTATTGCACAATGATTTATTATTTCCAAATAGTAATATTTCAAAAATATCTGGTCTGTCTATCCACAGGACTTTCCGTATTGTTTTAGTTTACAGTTCGGATAATTGGATTATCTTTCAAATGAGTATTTGGAGTATTTCGGGAAAGGAGCATGTGCAGAATACTTTATAAAACACAACTACCAAGTTCAGCAAAGAAATTAAGCTGTAGGCACCAAAGGAACAGAAATTTAAAGCTTGTCCCAAGATGATCGCCGTGAGAGTGCCGAACTGGTTGTGTTAAGAAGAAACTGCGTCAATGGTGCAGAGGAAATATTGGATGTGAATATCAGTGAGAAAAGAAAAAGGAAAGACTAAGGTAGCTAAAGGAAGTGCAAAAATAATCCAAGGAAAGATAAAGTAGAGAGATGCGAGGAACTCAGAAGTCCAATTGAGAAGTCAGGAGACCTAACGCCAAGATGGCCAGCAGCGCCGGAGAATTAGTCTATAAAGTTCTAATACTGGTCCGATTTAAATGATTTTTTTTCCTTTTGTAGGGAATTTCATCAGCTTTCGATTGAATAAAATAAAACCCAAAATTTTACAGACGGATTTTTTTTATTCAACATTTCTCCTCTTTCTTTATAAATGGCCGAGTTATCGGCTTATAAGATCTCTAATCGGCCGCCATTTTGAAACGACGGATAATAATGTAGATTTCTGAGGATCATCCTGGGGTGACCTGTGGCATTGTTGCCGAATCCCAAGAAAATCGGTCCAGTAGCCTCGGAGAAAAGCCGTGGATAGCTGACGGGAGGATTTTTTTTTAATTCGTTATTTAGATTCTACGTATCTTGAAACGTAAAACCTCAAATTTTGAGAGGGAGTTACAAATTTTTTTTGCTTGGTCGATTACAAAGTTCTATTATTGAAAATAATAAACCTAAAGAAATTTGGCTTATTAAAAAAAATATTTCTTAGATATTATCTGAAAAGTTATTAGAGTTTAATTTGAAAAAATAATGAAACTATTAACTCGTAACATTTGGGTACTTTTTTTTAGGTAAGGGGAAAAATCAAGTGTCACTTTTTTTTTTTAAATTGTAATTGGTATCAATGTATTCAGAATGAAAAGCTTTTTTCGAGGGAGTTAGCATGCAAAGAAATAAATTAACTAAATAAAAACTAATGCTTTTTCGCATTTTAACTCCTGGAAGAATGCCACTGAAGAAACAGTTTTTTTCCTCTGACCCTTCAATTAATATTTAGTAGGATTTTTTACTTCTACTTTCTTGGGTTGTTAATTATGTCATGTCCATCATTCAAAAAAGAAATTTTCCGGTTGTTAATTTCCACTTTTTAGTTTCCCGTAAGTAATTTTTTTTTTTTTTTTTAATTTTCCTTCTGCTTTCTTCTCTTACTTTTAATAAATCGTTTTCTGTAAAATAATACGAGCAACTTTATGGTTTAGATAATATTTTGATATTTCTTTTATGGGTCGAACAAAACTATCTTAGCATCCGATTTGCGATTTCCGTATAAGATATTGAACTATTCAAACTTTTGTTGTTTTTTTATGTAAAAGCTTTTTTTTTATTTGATTAAATATGATTAAAACTTCAATATCATCAAAAGTTGTTAAGAAAAAAAATGAAAACATACAAATGTTTACTTAAAACTTTTAAATTGATAAAATTTAAAGCTTTAAATTAAATTTACAATTTAAAAATTTCAAATTTTACTATATGACATGCTCAATAGAATTTAATTTTTACTTCTTTTTCAACAGAATTTTTTTTTTGGTTTCGAAATTCTTAAAAAATTATTTAAAAAGAAAATAAATAGGAAAAAAAAGGTCATAGTAATTTTCATTACATTTAATAGGTGGATGTGGATATAGGCACGCAATACCTATAGATCAACGTTTGTAAAATGATTTTTTTTTTTAATGTAATGCCTCATATACCGACTACAAAAACACGGATACTGACTAAACTTTCCCAACATAAAAAAATAGTCCGCATATAGCAGACAACAATTAATATCCTTGAATATTTAAATATGAAAGTCTCACATAAAATATATCGTTATTTTTTTTAATCTAAACAATCTCTCTAAGTTGTTTTTAAAGACATATAGGAAAAACACCATCAACTCGATTTCTCGGGAAATATTCTGATGAGACAGTGTATTGTTTATTTTTTTAAAGGCTAATTATTTTAAGGTGTTTGCAATGGGAAATACGGTTACTGCGTAGCTAGCGAGAATAATAGTGCGGAAGATAAGTGGAAAGGAACATTCAGACTAAACGTGGTGTGAAGTGCCCTTGCGTTGAGTTGTGCGGTTCAATGACTCAATGGGGAAATTAAACTCTAAGTATCTCAGACAAGATCGTGGCATACTGTCTCTGTAATTATAGCTCGTTGCTTTTAATTACTAAATAAACTGATATCCTTGAGAAAGTATTTCACTGGACCAATTTTGATGAAGAATTCCTTTTAACTGTGGTCCGCCGACACCAAGCCATTACCGGTGGTCCGCGAAACAATTTTGACATTGACTTTATGGATTCTACCTTTCTCCTTCCCCCCCTGCAACAAAAAGTAAAGTAAAATAAAATTAAAAAAGCATTGCACCCTGCGTGCTTCCTCTATCAACCCTTTCATCAAATTCAGTTTATTTTTACTTTCCTACCGCCAGTAGGTAAGGAGAGTATCGTAATCCGATCTAAATTTCGTATGTGCAGTTTTCAACGGATCTATGCGTTTTAGAGCTCCCCCCCTCCCCTGCCCCCAGGTAGGAACAAAGCGTTTTTGGCCATTGATCTATTTGTGTGTCTGTGCCTCTTTATATTTTGATGAAACTTGCCTAAAGTCTTCTACTTAAAAGTTTCTAACTATTTGTTAATAAGGTGCATCCTCGATAAAATGCAGGAAAAAAGTTATGATGAAAAGTATATTTTATTTGAGCTCAACTCGAAAAGTATGCATTTTATGGTTATCGTATTTCATTTATTTGAAAGATGACTGAATTATCTAAAAAACAAAAGAAATATCATCTAAATGGGACCAATATTAGCAAAGATACGAGGTATTGCACATTATAGTCATGCTATACCCACGGCTGCTGAGGTAGGTAAGTTGAAATCGGGTCAAAATTTCTATGTGCAATTTTCAACGGACTTATCTTTCAGAGCCCCTGAAATCAATACAAAAAAAAAAAGAAACATTTAAATCGGATCAGTATTAGCAAAGATTTATCTTATTGAACTTTAGACACTTGTTTAATAAACCATTTATACAAATATATTCTGTACATGTTCATTTGGAAACCGGTTCACCTTTTTTATTTGTTTTTTTTTTTAAATACCATAATTATGTTTTAAATGTCTGCAAAGCTAAACATAAACAGTAAAATCTTCATCGGATTAAAATTAGCGAAGAAACGGCAAACCGTTTTTATTTTGGATCATCGCCCAAAGTGATAAGGAAAGTCGTGTTGGTGGACACGCCAGATATTTCAATAATGCATTTTAATTTTCAAAATAACCAATGAAGTCTTCAAAAAAATTTAATGTGATATTATCATTCCAAATCGGGTAGCTACGACTCGAGAATTTTGTATCGCGACAATTTCGAGCAAGATAAAAAATGTTCCGTAACAGTTCTACGGACATTTTCGCTAGATGTATTCGAAAAAAACGCTCAGTAACTGTACTGCCTTGAATTAATAACTTATGTTCAAATTAAATAGGAAGTGTACTCACAGTTTCCTTCTGCTGATATTAATATTAAAACGCCCAGCGTTGGAGGCTCGCGCTGACAGAGGCGTCGCAGAAAATTTGTTCGGTGATTTCAATTTTTTGGGGAAAGAGCAGGTTTAATAAGAAGACCAAGTAATGACCAAAATGTCGACAATCGCCGAATTGGACGTAAGTTTTAAGGATGAACTTAAAAATTGGATAAAAAATTACTCAAAATACAAACCTTAAGCTGGTGATTATGAAAATCATATTTTTTCGTACATTTTGAGGGGGAAAATATATCCCCCGATCTATCCCCCTACGTACGTCACTGCGCGGTGATGTCATAATATTGTTATTAGGAACTTCTCTTTAAATAAAAAAACTGTAAATAAGTGAACTTCCAGCTAATGCTGCCATTCACAATTTTCCATATATCCCATCATTGGTACAGCTGATTACTTGATTATTATCTTCTTTATAAAAAGAGAAAAAAAACTCATACAAATAATAATTATAGGAAAACTTGATTTAATTTAAACTAAGCTTAATTAATAAAAATATATCTAAATAATAAATAAATTTGCAATGAATGTTAACAAAAAAAAAGATTAATTTAGACATTACGCCTCATAATTTTAGCGTAGCCATGCGTCCAAACAAAAAAATCTTTAGATTCGAAATTTTAGATAACTCACTCTTCTTTAATTTAGTATAACAAGAATATATGAATTTATTCGAATAATACATGTTTTCAAGATATAAACAAAAGAAAACAAATTTTTTTTTTGAAGGGGAGCTTTTTTTATACTTTAAGCAAACATTCGAGGTAGCAAAGTTGAAATTCGTAATCAGTACCTTAACAAACATAAATGATTAAATTTTTAGAACTTCTCCAAAACTTTCCTCCGAGAGCTCTTGCTCAAATTTGACTCGCGTTCGCTTCAAACGGGGATTTACAAAAAAAAAGAAATCTTAGGAATCGAAATTGTATATAATTCACTCTTATTTAATTTATTATTATTATATATATATATATAAATTTTCGAATAATATATGGTTTTCAAAGTATAAGATAAAAAAAAAATATATATATATATATATATATATATATATATATATATATATATATATATATATATATATATATATATATATATTTGCGTTTTTTTTTATACTTCCAGGAAAAATTCAAGGTAACAAAGTTTAAATTCCTAATCAGTACTCTCCAAAACATAAATAAACAAATTTTTAGAACTTCTTCAAAATTTTTCTCCGTGATCCCTTTCTGGTCTCAACTCGGATCCAGTTGTTTTTGACTTTCAATTTTGATTCTGCGGTCAAAGCGCATTCAACGTTTGAAGTACTCATTTTACTCAGAACATAATGCCATTTAATTTATAACAGAATAAAGTTTTCGCTAGGGTGCGCCGTTTAAATGTTATAAGTCAGAAACTGAATAAAAGTACGAAAAATCGGAGGTTTATCCTATCCCTCCATCATGGCTCACCACTTTGAACGGGGCAAACTTGATTTACCACAATCTGATGTCTAATGAACAGATTAAAACCATTTCCAGCTTTCCAACGATAACTTTCAACCGCGGTGCCCGAAAGGTCTAGATTAACTTGCCTTATATTACCTATATATAGTATGTATTAAGAAAGATTCCAAATTTGTGGAGGATTTCTCTTCTGCTTTATCTATTCAAGGAACAACTACGATGCACACAATCTAGTTTCATTGTGATTTCTTTTATTTTTGTATTTGTTTCTTTTTAATGATATCATAGCAGTAATCTCTGTATATTTCATAAAAACTACTATTTCATAAGTTTCGTTAATAATTACAGAGATCCCATATATCAAGGGATTGATACTTCCAATAATTGGATCCCAATTCAAGAGATTCTTAATTGACCTGAGAATTCAATTGGATAAGAGATATAATCATTGCAACACAGTCAATAACTGTATGAAAATGTTGATTTGAAACTGTTTTGAAAATACGATGTATGTAGAGTGTTTTTCGTAAACAAAAAAAAAACTAAAAACAAAATATTTTCTGATTTGTTTTTATGTTTTTCCTTTTTCTTTTCTTTTTTTTTCTTAAAACATCCGATTCTGTAATCGTAAATATTTTTGCATTTGAAGAGTAAATAACAACAAATCAATTTATTTTGGTAGAATATTTTACTTTTTATGTTCATATGACTATTTAAAAACATTTTTTAAGGTTGGTTTAAAGGAGAAGAGATCGACACTATTGCTAAATATGTAAACATTAAAATAATAAAAAAAATAATAAAATATTTCATACGGTAGGCACCTTTCATGTTTCATATCGTGTAAAAATGTTATTATTATTTATTTTTCTATTATTACTATTAATTTTCTTTTTTATCATGTAGGTTGAATTTCCTGTTTTTCCTATTTTTAATATACATTGTAGTTAAGCCATTAAATCTGTAGATTCAGTAATCTGTATTGTGAATGTTATATCGCCAAAATATATATTGTTATTATTTTTCATAAATGTAAATTAAAAATTTCTAATTTACTATTTATTATTAATATATAATGAGAAAATTATTATTTTATTACTAGTTTGTAGGCCCGTTGTGTGATGATAACAGGCATAGAGACATTTAAGGGATTCTTCCAAGGACTATTTCTTGAAATAATAATACAAATTTATACTTGGAGTCTGTAACTATACTAATTATACCGTTTCGGATGTTGGAATGGAGAATCTTATTGTATTTTGCTTTTGATATAGCATAGTGAAAAAGCAGTTCCATTTGATGGTTTTCACCAACAAGATTTAATGATGGGCATTCAGAGTATTCGAGATTAATTTTTACAAATTTATGAGGTTAAATTAATTGATCATACTTCCATGTTTGTGTAATTTCTTGAAAAGTCAATTTTCGTGGTCGTTTCGCAGTTTAGTAAATCCTATGATATTCAATTTTTTTTTCAGCAACAGCAATTTCTTTGTTTTGGTCCATTTTTTTTAAACTTAATTTAGGGCACTTTCGCTCAATAATGTTTCAGTTTAATTAATAATTGCCCAATGGCACATCGATGTTTTAAAATAAAAAAATGTGACACTTAATATTTCTCTTAGGAATTTATTATAAGATTATATCGATAAAAAGATTTTTGTTTACGCTAAATCTGATTCTGAGAAATCAGAACTGATTAAGGATTGATATAATGACACGAATAATACAAAAATAATATCTGGTGTGTCCTCATGCACACCAGTCCTTCCACTTCTGCGTAAAAATGTCCAATAAAACTACTATTTGCTGTATCTTCGCTAATATTGATCCGATTATTATTTTATTTTTTTTTCAGTCCGGTTTAGAGACTATTTAATAATATTTCAAATATGAAATCCTCTGGAGAATGTATAGTGTTTAAATTATTCTTCAAACATGTTTCCATGGGAACATGTCCAGAACACTTCAAAAATACTTTTAAAAACAAGAATAAAAAGCCCATTACATCCTATCTTTGTTAATACTATTCCCAATTCAAACGATTTATTTTTGGTTTTATATAGAATTTAATTACCGTCCAAATTATTGTATTGGATTGTTCATATAATGCTATAATGTTTTAGTTAAGCCCTAAAATGAAATTTCTTTTTGTCATAACTTCTAATCTCTGTTTTTTTTTCTCGGAGATTTACTATGAATGCAAAATTAAAGTGATTCAAAGAGAAGACTAATCTACAAGTCTCACCAAAATCGTTAGGGTATTTTTGGCGCTAAAGTTTATAGAATAACACGTATCTCAAAAACGACACTCGACGTCGCGACGTCCATCTATTGACACATACAGACATACACACACGCACAAGTGCACACACACATACAAACCAGCTCTTGTTTATTCGTTTTTTTCTTATATAATGTCGTTTTCTTTCAGTAGGTAGCAAGTTCCCAATAAATTTCTTCGTGTTCCTTGGGCATTAGAACTATCTTATGTCACTAGATGAAGCATTGGAAATCGACGGTTTCAACATTTTAAGCGGAAGAAACCGCTTAACTTATTCTTATTTCCGTTTTTTCTCGGAGATGAAATATAAATGCAAAATTGAAGTGATTCAAAGAGAAGACTAGACAAGTTTCACCAAAATCTTTAGGGCATTTTTGGCGCTAAAGTTTATATAAAACACGTTTTCGGCTATTGCGTACAGTGTACCCCCATATGTTACTCAGTTCGAAATTCAACAACAAGAAAAAATATTGTTCCACCCATTCAGAGATAATCGCGGCACAGACCAATGGCCAAAAATGTTTTTTTTTTCGACTCAAAGAACTCTGAAACGCATAGATCCGTTGAAAACTGCACATCGAAATTTTTGACCCGATTACAATACCCCTTCCTTAACGAGGTGGTAAGGAAAGTAAAGATTGTAAACAAAATTCTGTTTTTTCAACTATATTTCATCAAACTATGTTGTCAACCTAAAAAAACTTCCACAACTGAAATATTTCATCCTCATATCAAAGCAAATTAAACTGCAAAAGTCCCTAAAAATCGGTTTTAATTCTCTTGAATAGTGGTTATTCAATGGATAGTTCTTTAAAACTGTCTTTTTTCTCCAACTTGGTTGCGTTTTTTTTTTTTTTTTATAAGTTTCTCTGTTATATAAGACTGTGTACCATTTGATACAGTTAGGTACCTCCTAAAATTTCATTAAAAAGTGTTCAGTATTTTATTTGAACAACAGGTTAAGGGATAATGACACTTTATATAATTATTTTTATTCTTTCTTATTTTTTTAGACTTAGGGATTTCAAAACGTGTTTTTTTAAATATAATCTCAAAATCTTTTCTTAAACCATTTACTTCAGATTATCGTGGAATAAAATATCTCCCCAAATCGTCTTAAATTGACGATCGATGTTTCTCTATATTCTCTCGTACTCTTCAGAATCGAGGACCCTCACCTCGAACCACAAAAACCGCACCCAAACCATGGTAGGAAGACCTACGAGACCTTTGTGGAGGGAAGGAGACCTAGAGGATGACCGCGCATTTTCTCTTGGGCGAATTATGGATTGGAGCAGGTGAAGGGAGTTGGCCCAAGAAGAAGACATCTGGTCCAGACAATACAAGGCGTATCCCCACACTGCAGTAGCGGTAGAGGGGATTTTGATGATGGTCGTCTTAAATTTTGTTAGAAATTGTTGATTCCAGTAGAATTACATTGTACATGGGTAGTAATCGTTATCAATAGCGATAGTCAAACGTCGAATAACCTCGACGTATCGAGATAAGTCGTGACCTTCTGCAACAGAATATATTTAATATTTCTGCCTGATATAATTTTCTTATACCTTTCTGGCCGCGTTGAATGGCTATTTTTATATTCCGTGCAGCCTACAAGCTAAATTAATGCTATGAAGAGGCTCAAAAGTTCTTATCTCTTTCTATTTTTTATAAATCTTCTATGGAATGAGGAGGAATTGTTATGGCCATAGCAGGGGCATAACTAGGCTGGACTTTTAGTAACAACACAGGGACTAAAAAATGAAATCATAATATTTCATTATGATGTTCCTACTATGATGTCATTTATACCCATACTGTATTTTCTGATAGCAAAAGCAGAGCACTTTTTTTCTAATATGAAAATAATTAAATGTTATATGAGATCAACGATGAGTCAGGATCGACTAGCAGGTTTGTTACTGCTTTCAGTAGAAAATGAACGAACTAAAGAAATTGAATTTTCAAAGCTTTGATATTTTTTCACAGAAAAAATATAGGAGAAATAATATAACTATGCAGTCTAATATGTTCTGCAAGACTTTTGCAATGCCCTAAAGTTAGACTACAAGTTCGTGAAATCCATTAAGCAACACATTTATGGAATTAAAGGAGTTATCTTTATATATAAAAATTCAACTTGCGTATGTTTCTGTTCGCAAATCTCGAAAAGTAATCGGTCGATTTTGATGCGATTTTCAGTATCATTTAGCTAACAACAAACTGCTGATTTACAAGACAATTCTGAAACCTGTCTGGACCTATAGACTCGAACTCTGGGGGACAGCCAAATTTTCGAATTTCAAACGTATCCAATCCTATCAGTCCAAAGTCCTTCGAACAGTAGTCAATGCTCCGTACTATGTAACCAACAATACCATACATCATGACTTCAATATCCTATTTGTCTTAGACCTTATTCCATCCAAATTCTCCAAATTTCACCAGAAGCTTGCTCACCATTCTAATCCCTTAGCTCAATTCCCTATCCCAGCTCCACTCATCCCTACAATTCTCCTCGAAGGTTGAAACGGCAGTGGCCCCGAGACCTGTTGTAAAGATGTATATTGGATTTCTGGCAATGGCCAGGTTCTCCACTCAAGTTCTGTATGTCTGCGGCTTTAGCAGTCTCGCCCAGTCTCCACTGGCTTTCAATGCCAGTGACGCGACTGAGTGAGAAGCGTTGGAATCATGCATATTAATCATGCCCACAAGTGGAGGGATAAGCCTGGCTAGGGGAGTCCCAGGCTGATTGTAAATAATGTGCCTGTGTTTAAGATTTTACGTTTATTTTATTTTTTATAAGTTTATTTATCATTTCTTGTATTAAGCTTATTTTTTTGTTATTATTTCATTTTTTGTAAATATTGTAGGAATGATTTATTTTATCACCATTACCATTGTCCCTGCTGAGACAGAATGTAATATTTCTTTATAAATAAATAGTCAATATTTCACTATCATTTAGAGAATTTTTTCCAGAAGGTTTATATTCATTATATTTATCGAAATGTTCCTAATAAATGGGGAAAAACTACTAAAAATAAGAGGTAATTTTGCAATCGTTGTCGTGACAACTTCATGCATGTGGAAGGAATTTCACGTGAAGCTTTATTTTGAGCGTTTTGACAAATTTATTATCATTTTGATCCTGTTCCTAGAAAACATCTAAATGAAATAAGACGTATTCTAAACAATGCAGTCGATTACCGAGAAAAAATTTCACTCCTTTGCCCTCAGGATATTTAAATTCAAAACTTTCGTTGGCTACCGGTTGTTTCGTCCCTCCTCCTCCCCACCCTCCCCTAAGAGTTGTAATAATGGAAGCATTGCAATGTAAAAGATTCTAGCGCCTTTAGAAAACGTTTTCAGAATTCAAGTTTCAACTTGAACAATATTAAGGAAATATGACAATTAAAACATTCTTTCTGATAACCTATGGTTGTATAAGTAATAAAATCACATTTATAATAGTACTTTATAGTTTACAATAAATAAAGGATGTTTTTTACAACAAAATCTTTTTTTTTTGTACATTTGTTTTCAGGCAAGAAGCCTATACAAATAGAGTATCTCTAAATTATAATCATCACAATTATTATTATACATACTTTTTTTTTCCATTTTTTAAAAATTCAGATATTAATTCTACATTACACTAAATAACATGCTATAGAGTAAAAATAACAATTAAAAACTATTGCAATCAATATAAGCTTAAAAAATTATTATAAGCATGCATAAACTTTTAGATATGAAATAAGAAAATAAAACAATCTATACTACATTATGCTTTAAAATTAATTTTAAAAATGCAAATACGGAAGTCAAGATAATAAAAGCAGAGCCAAAAGTCATCTTATTAAAATAATATAAATAACAAGATTAAAACTCATTATAAGCTAAAAACTATTATTAGTAACACTAATTATCAACGTATGCATTCTTTTTTATTTCAACCAATTTACATAATAGCGTTAAAAATTAAATTATACTACTAAAAAATATGTATCATTAATACAATAAATATAGAAACAAAAATTATTATAAAGTCATTTACAGATAGACAAGGAATTTGTTTAATCTGGTCTACCCAAACAACTCTCTATAATTTGTAAGTCCAGCAATGAACAAGTACAATTTTCTCATTTCATCGATAGTTTGAGGTTCAAATATTACGAGTCCATTAAAATTTTCCCTTCCTTGGTAAAGTATTATCTCAAATTGGTATTTATAGCTATATTGTATATGATAACCGATGGTTGTATAAGTAATAAAATCACATTTATAATAGTTTACAATAAATAAATGATGTTTTTTACAAAAAAATCTTCCTTTCATTTCATTCCACATAGCCACAGCAAAGCCAGGGTACTGTGAATTGAATGATGTGTTTCCTTGGTGAATCTATGCTCGCTATAATACTTTTATTTAACTTCCCATTTATTTCATATAGCAATAACTATGATGACATGTGCAATGTATGATTAATGTGTTAAAAAAAAAATCAAATCACATTTATACTCAAATCTTTTTTTTTTTTTAAAAGTTGTTTGGAATAAATTTTACAGTGTGATGATGAATGATGATTAGGAATGATAAGAAGAATAGTTCTATCTTCTGTTATTCACATTATCTTTTACAAGTTAAACGTAAGATATCTGATGCAGACACCCCATGACTTTCTTATAGGCATATTAAACTATAAATCGGTGGCTCTTAAAAGTGACCCTGACTTTAGTTATTAGTTTCCGAAGATAGCAGTATCTCAAAAACGACACTCGGCATCGCTACCTCCATATATTAACACATACAGACACAACACTCACATAAGCTCTTTTTTCTGAAGGTCTCATTCCATTTTATATGTCATTCTTTTTCAACTCAAGTTCTGTTACTGTCTATATCACTAGATAAAGCATTGGAAATCGACGTTTTCAACATTTTGAACAGAACAACCCGCTTGGCTTATATCTCATTCTCTTGCAGCAGACTTGTTAAGCTCACAAATGGAGAGGGAAAAAAAAGTACTTTACACTCAATTTTAACACCTAAAACAAATAATAAAATTGTTTAATTAGAGCGAGAAAAAAGAATCGCGTTTATAACCTTTATCACCGAAACATATGAC
Source organism: Rhaphigaster nebulosa (assembly GCA_948150685.1). Lineage (NCBI taxonomy): Eukaryota > Metazoa > Arthropoda > Insecta > Hemiptera > Pentatomidae > Rhaphigaster > Rhaphigaster nebulosa. The sequence continues at coordinate 39,142,061 of OX411311.1, read as the reverse complement.
TGTATATTAAATGTCAATATACCTTTTGATTTAAGTTTATTACGACCTGCAAGCAAAGTATCCCTTTCGGCTCTTCAATTTCAACCAAAATCTATTACATTATTTATATTGATATAAAAGGCTAATTCACCAAATTTGAGATGTTTTACATTATATTTTAATATAATTTTTTATGAAAGTCTATTATGACTTTCTAATAAAGTACCCCTTCCGGTTTGCCAATTTTGATAAAAATTTATTATGTTATTTATATTGATATACAAGTCTTTTGTGCCAAATTTGAGAAGTTTCGTATTATATTTTAATATAATTTTTGATGAAAATCAATAATAACCTTCATGTAAAGTACCACTTCCGGTAATCATACAGTGACCAAAAAGGGAGCCTAACAACTAGATTTTACAATAATCTTAAATATAAAATTTTAACTTTCCACGGCTTACCGTTTTTGAGTTATGCGAGATACGTACGAACGAACGTACGTACATACGTCACAACGAAACTAGCCCAAATGGATTCCGGGAGCGTCAACATGGAAATCTGAAAACCGAAAATTTTCGCGATTACAATACTTCCTTTACTGCGTACAAGAAAGTAAAAAACAAGTAAACTGGAAATTTGGGAGCTTATTTAACTCTCAATTCTTTTCAAGGGCATCTAAAGCTAGTTTAAAATAACTATTTCATTTTTGTTTCTTTCATTATCCTTATAACTTCCATCGTCTTCTGATATTTTCCATTTCATGTGATTGTTTTAGTTTAATATTGTATCTGTATTGATAGTTATATCGACAAAAATGTAAAATATGTACTTTGGTAATTTTAGTTAACAATGAATAGAATGCATAAATCGATTATGTTATTGTTTTATTAGGAAACAATTTATGAAACATGAAGGAGGGGGGGAGGAGGGAGGCTCAAGAAAAACATGTTTCATCATTTTACCTAATTACAATATGATTCAATAGAAACTATTGTTTTCTAAAAAGTCATTTAATGATGTTTTGCGATTGATACTACCGAATTATATTTTCCTCGAAGTGTCTTCTGATAAATTTATGTAATTCTGATGCTAATTTATTTTATTGTTTGAAGTACTGTCATTAAAAAAACCATCAGTAATCACGTTGACATTCGACGTTGAGTGCTAGTGTAAATCACTCCGCTACCACTCTGACTGCAAAGCACTTAATAATATCTAAACAGCTTTGTTGAATAAAAAAAAAGCCATCCGGTTTAGCTAGTTGGAACTAAGGTTCCCATGAATTGTGTACTTCAAAATCCCCTTACGTCAATTAGCAACACTGCGGTTGATACTTCAATTGAATAATGAGAAGCGTATAATTTGCATGATAACAAACAACAAAACAACTAGAAACAAAAGCACGTCAATTATTAGTTACGTTGTTGTATTTTTGCTAAGAGAAATGCCAAATTATATTACGTAAAGCTACATTATCTTAAAGAATATGACAAGGCAGGTACATTTTGCGAATTTACTTAGTAATATGGTCATATCGGTGTACAAGGCCTTGTTCGGATAGCTTATGATATTTCTAGCATTTATTACACATGCCTTCCATTATATTAATTTTTGTATTTAGGCGTTCGTAATAATTTGTATTGTAATTATATTTTTTATAATTATATAATTATACTTCATATAATTTTGGTACTTATACCTCGCCGAGAAATATAAAAACGCAGCAAATGATTACACAATGGTTTATTATTTTTCAAATATTTATAAGTCAAAAATATCTGTTGTGTCCCCTAACATGAATTTTCTTACCGCTTTGGGTGAATGTCTAATATAAAATTTGTTTGCGATATGTTTTTTAATTAAAATACTATTAAGATTTTTTTTATTGTTTATTACCTTCCTTACCGCTACAAGGGAAGGAAATTACTGTAATCGGGTCAAAATATCGATGTACAGTTTTCTAAAGATCATTGATTGTCACTTACCGTACAGTAATTAAAATAAACTCATTTCAAAGCGATTTTAATTGGCCACAATATTTAGGGACTTTTTTTTTATTCGATTTTTGGATACAACATATCTTGAAATGAAGAAGTTCAAATTTTGAAGGTATGTTAAATCTGTTTTTTCAGGTTCAGTCATAAACCAAACATGCACTGTAGCAATATATTGTTTAAATTTGCTTGAGTTCACATAATAATAAATAAAACGTAGTAAATAATTGTTATGTGATTTAATATGATTAATTAAAAAAAAGTGTTTACTTTCAAAAGTAGCGCACATTGTTAACCACAGAAACTTTCCCAGTGGGATTTTCCTGGCGATGTTAAACGATATTCCCTAGCTCTAACCTTCTTTTTATATTGTTGTTGTTTTAATCTTTATTCGTATAATATTAAAAACGATCGTATATTAAATATTATTAACCAAAAGGTGTTGGTTTGTTATTATTTAGGGACAAATAATTGTTATAGACCATTTTTTTTAAATCATTATTAATATATGTTTATTTAGTTCACCTATCAGTAAATGAGAAAACTCTTTAAAGTTTAGGCTGACTTATTTTATATTTTATTCTTCTTTTTTTTACTCAAAGTAGCGTCAAATCTACACAAATGAAGAATAAGTCTCATCTGAGTTGATAGAATAAGATTTCGTGGTTAGGAAAATCCTGGTGCTTTGAATATAGGTGATATACAAATAAAAATAATCAAATAAATGTTTAGAGTAGCTCTAACAAATATTTCTTTTTATTTATTTTTTTTAATAACCGGGGATCATAACCTTATTAGATAAGCCTCGTAAAAATGAATTAAAACCGATGTAAATAGAAATTGTTTTATTTAAAACTTTATGAAAATCACATTTAAAAAAAAAAATAATTTAAAGAAAAAAATATTTCGTTTAGATATTTATTCGGCCCAACGCCCTTTATTTACTCCAACTAGCGGACGGTCCACTCCATCCTCGCGTTCATGGCTTTATTTTTTTACTGAGTTCAGTCCTACCAGATTAGGGGTTTTTCTGTAGATTTACGATTTTATTCACCCTCTGTGGTATTTTTTACTTAAAAAAAAAAAAAAAAAAAAAAAAAGAAGAAGAATTAAACATTTAGAATTAAAGTTGGAGGATTTAGAGGAAAATTTAGATAAGTTTAGGATGAAAGTTGGTGAATTTAGGGAAAAATGTAGAGAATTTTAGGGGAGAAATACAGGGCTGACCTGGCAACACTGAGTTAGGTACATCTTTGAGATAAGTTCGCCATTCGGATTTGATCCTATAAAGAGCCGTTTTATTAACGATTTTTTTGTTTTTTTTTATTGAACGATAATCGTCTGAACTTTGTAAAATTAGAAAAGTGAGTAGATTAATTCAAAAATATATAATTAATATTTGACGTTAGTAAAATATAATAAGTGTTATATTCAAATTAAGTTGGAAAATTATAATAATATTAATAATAAGCAAAGATTATCTTCCATTATCTTCTTTATTACATATTTTATAATATGTTAAAGTTTTGGGGATAACAAACAATATATAACATAATTTAATAGGTCCCATAAAGTTTTATGAGAATATAAAACTAATTACCTAACATTTTTCAATATTATTTCTGTTGTCAAAAGCTATATAATATTATCCAATCTTATTTTTATAACAATAATGTAAATTCATATAATTTCACAAGAGACTGAAATTGGTTACGACAATGAGTGCTTAAACAGAATGAAATTAGTTAATAAAACAATATGGTTGTTTTTATTATAATTAGATCTTATAATAAATATTAGACAAGAGAATTTACAGATGACAAAGTCCACTATAAGATAAATTATTTCATTAAAATTTCTTGTATTTATCATTTTCTTGTCTTCACCACAATATGTAATTATTTTTCTAAAAATAATAATTACATGTAATAATCTTTTATTTGTTCCCGAAACAGATTCTGGTTTAAAGACTTATTAGTATTTGCAAAACGTAATCCTCATAATATAATAATCTATATTTTCTTTTAAGTTTAATTAGGTCATATTATAAATATAATAAGTACACGGTAATCTGCGCAGATCAGCGGTGAGTTCAATGTAAACACAGCCGAAGATAACAATAAGTCTCTGGTTAAATCGACATGATCTGGATAAGCTCAGATCTGTTCTCAACCAGAGAGTCAACAATCCCATTTTAAACAATTTCATACGTTCGCTCTATAATTATCGACTTCGAAATCAGAAACGAAAAAAAAAATAGAACAATGTAAATAAACAAAACGGCGAAGGCGCGTGGTGGGGGCGCGGCGTTTGACGTCAACGGGACGCTCACTATATAACCCCAAGTGGGCACGGCAACCGGCATAGACCCAGAGTACAATCTGTGCCAGCAACATCATCATCAATCATGTACCCAAATCCGTTCGAAAGGAGACACTCCACCATCAGGCAGGTCATCGACAGGATCTTCAGGCCGGACTCCAACAATAACAAGAAGTCCACGGGAACAGTCAAGGTTCATCCGGTCAAGCAAGTCAGGGTATGAGGACTTCCATGTCTTCGGTGGAGTGTGTGTGTGCGAGAGTCAAGACTGCTTCAAAACTATCGGTGAGTACACGTGTTTGTGTTTATGTTTGTGTTGTCGAGTGATGTAGAAATTCGTTTCAAATGTAATGGATAAATTGAGAGTGAAAAAAAAAAAGATCAAAAATACATTCTTTTTTTCGTTTCATTGTTATCATAACTATATTCAAAGATTAAAATTGCAGTTTTACCATTCTTCAATATACTTGCTTATAATTTTATTTTTATTTTGAAACAAATTTCGAAATCCTAATTCTATACGTCAGAGGTAAACTTTCGCAAATCCACTATTGCTGATTTTGATTTTACTACTGTATTTGAATTATTCTGACCATAATTTCGTGGAAAAGTATCGTAAACTAATCAAAACAAGCAATACGATCTGAAACTTCTTTTTGCTTTCCTGTAAAACTTTGAAAATATTCCTTACCCCAGTTTATCTCTGAGGTATAGAAATGATGTATGATAAATACTATATATATTGAACTGAATTATGTGACTATAAACTTCAAACTATGACTACGGAAATTGACTTGTTGGTGAATTACTTTTCAAATTAATGTTCACTGTGTACACTTTCTTAATTTTTTTTTTTTTTTTTTTTTTGACTATCCGTTTATTCATATGAAAGAACTGTGCCAATTTTGATAAAGTAGATAATTCTAAATCTGTAATTTTTTTTTACAATTTAAAGCTTCAGTGTCCTATTTTATTACTAAGTACAAGTACAAGCAGAAAGACTTGTTTAGAGTTTACAAGTTACTTATCGTCATTAGATAATAATAATTGTATTCATTTTTGTTTTAACTTACTGTATTTTAATATAATTATTTTAAATGTTATCGTGTTTGAACATTTTTTTTATTTATTTATCCAACGTAAAAATATTTGCCATTTGGTGTCGTTCAGACCAATAAATATTTTATTATTTAGCTAAATAGTTTACAATATTTGAACATTATAACAATATATTAAAACTATACAACATCTTGTTCTTTACTTTATAGCCGCACCCTGTTTCGTGATAAAGTACAGAAGTACAAGTAGAATTTGGCCTATGACTTACACTGTAATATACGATAACATTTAAAATAGTGATATTATAAAACAGTAAATTAAAAAAAAATTAATAAAATTATCATTATCTAATGATAATAATTAACCTAGAACCTCTAAAAATGAACATATCCATTTGTACTTGAACTTTATTCTGAAATAGGGCCAAGATCATACCCAAAGCGTAATAATTTAGTTTTTTTTTTTTTATGATTTCGTAAATATGTAATTTCTAACCATAATTTTAAACTGCAAACATATAAAGTTTTTCAACTCAAATATTTATATTGATATTGACATGTAATTTTTAAATAATTCGATTCATCTATTTTTTCTCAGTTGTCACTGATATAACTTAATATTAACAAATTTAACCTTTTGAGATTCAAATAATTATATTTTGATTAAAATATAGTTAATTATAACTCGGGAGATACTTATCAATAGACGCCTCTCATTTCGCTCGCTATTAACAGTACCAAGGAATGAGATAAAGGTTCCAGCCCGAAAATAGCCCGTAACCTAAGATTAGACTCAACCTTGCTTGGACTAGCCAGCTCACTTTAAACATCTTAAGTGTTTATGTCCTGTTTAGGAGCAATTGGTTACGAGTGCATGAATTGTATTTTATACGTTGTTATTTAAATTTTCTAAACAAGTTTTAATCTAGTTGGAAGTTCTCTTTGAGATAAGTTATCAGATCAAACATTGCCCGGTAATAAGGTCGTAGTTAACCGTGATAGTCGCTTATCTGTTTGTGAATATAATGGGATCTATTCATTAACAGGGCAAAGAGTTAAACAATTTGTATCGGGTTTTTTTTTTTTTTTTTAAGAATGGCATGTGTATCATGAAATCTCCTAGATACTTCTGTTTAACTAAATTTATTAGGGCCTGAGCCGGTGTTCAAAAAAATAACATTTTCAAAAAACAAATGCTCTTTTTAGAGCTTCATACCAAGAATAGAATATTGTTGAAATATTTGCCCTAATAATAAATTCCAATTTTTTTTTTATTATTATTTTCAATAATGAACATTTGTAATCGGTCGAAAAAAAAAATAAATAAATAATCCTCTAAAATTCAGCAAAGCAAAGTCACAGGTTACCCAAGGATGACCCTCAGAATTTGACATTAGCAGCCGTTTTGCCCAAAGTTCATACGCCTTATCTCCGCCATTTATGAAGATAGAGAGAAAATATAAAGTGTTTTGGAATTAGTATACCAAAGAAAAGAAATAAAAAGAAAATACATATTATTTTTAATTTTTTTTGTTATTGCTGTGACTCATTAAATGGAAAAGTTAAGGCTTAAGTTCCCAAACTGACAGCTAGATAGTGACAATCGATTAGTTCGAGAACTTAAACCTTAGCTTTCCCATACAGAGAGTAACAGCAAACGTTATTCCACCAAAAAAAGTAATTGTCAAAAAAGTCACATCAAACATTACTCCCGCCAGCAATTCATATAATTATTTAGAAATCATATTCCGTAATGTATTAATTACAGTTTTTTTTTTTAATTTTTTCGATCACAAATTTGCACTTGTCCGACAAAAATATTGTGTCCCAACAAATTCGTGAAATTGCTTTCTTTGAGATTCATAATTGCATAATTAATAAAGATATTATTGATTTTCTAAAAAAAAACACATCTCTTTTATCGTAAACCATCCAAATGCACTCTAGCCCGACGCTTTGAAAATTACGTTACTGCTATAACGCCAATCAATGAGAGGGTTGTAGACGGAAATAACGGTACGGTCTAAATTGACTTATGGGATTTGCTTGGACTAGTTTAGAGGTAAACATACTAAAAGTTCCCGAATCTAGGAGCAGAGTATTAAATTTTCTACAATAGTGTTCCTTTTAATTTATTTCGTGTCTGTCGTATTTTAAGAAATATACGCACTTCAAAATAAATTTGAAAAAAATAAAGTATTGACTCCATGGCAACTGGACTATACTTTTCCTTTTATCATCTTTAGATACGATACAAAAAAATACGAAAGAAATTAATAGGGCCTTTCTGGTAGGAAATTGAATGCTCTTCATTTTTTTTAAATACAATGTTTTAAGGTACGACCAACTATTTTCGATATATAAACGAAAAACCGAAAATCATAGCCTTCTCCTCCCCCCTACTGTTTTTGCCTCTGCTTCTAAACCTGGGAACTTCAGTATGAATACCTCTTAACTAGCCCAAACAAATCCCTGAAGTCAATTCAGGCCGTCCCTTCATTTCATTTAGAGAATTCATTGACTGGGCTGTAAACACTGAGCTACATATTTCAACTTTTATTCTTCTTGACATGGTTTTATGAAGCTCTCCAAAAAGCTTCGACAACATTTTAATTAGTCAAGTTTTTATTAGCCGACTTAATAAATTATGTTAGAAATCTATACACCTTGTTCAGTAAGGAAACTCGAGTACTTTTCAAGGATGCCAACCTTGCTAAGTAATGTCGAAACAGAAGACATTGGACTTGACAGATCCGGCTGCTAATTATCGGTTCAAGGAAGAGGAAGCATTCCCCATATTCCCTACCTGAAATACCGGGAAACGGGCTTCCAGACGATCCACGGCGGTAAAAAGTATAAACCATTTAACACCCTGATTGCCTTGATTTAATAAATCAAGGAGGCCGATCGATAAATATATGAGAAGTGAAAAAATATCTTATTATATATTTTAATTATTCAAGTTGTGTATAGCCCGCCAAGCTGTACCTAATGCAATGCAAGTTTAAGTCAAGGTTTGTTGATAGCGACGTAGTATACTTGTCGATTCATGGCCAAGACATAGATAATTCTATTCATTGTAAACATCAATGCCATTACAATGTTGATTGGCTATTTTTTCATAGATGAACTAATTAAATAAATAAAAAAATAACTTGAAAGAGAGCATTAAAATTTAATTAATCTTCCCTCGGGCATTGTTCGAATTCGTGATTTTAAATTTTATTAAAAATAAACGTTAAATAACAAAACATATTACTAAAGATAAAAGGTCTTTAACCCTCCACATATTGGCCTTGATTTTCGTTCGAGAATAAGTATTCTCAAAATCCTAAAAATATTATCCTCATTTCACATGAAGACTGATAATTCTTTCTGAATAACGAATTCGCAAGACACACAAGGCGCAAGAGAATGGGCGAATCCTTGAGAAATTAGTGCAATTATTGTTGCAGAAGAAAAATAAACTAGCCATTGACGTCATGAGGCGGCCTCAATGTCAATGACAACTCTGGAACGGGTCGAAACTCCCGGAACCGGTTCCAGGTGAATCCAGTAGTTATTTTCGCCCGTCAAAAAAATAAATAAAATAATAAAGAAAGTAGTTAATTAAATGCAAATTATAAGATATTATTAGATATATCAAGAATTTTTAATAACTTGTATTGCATAAAACTCGCAAACTCATTTTAATACATTTGCATTTTTAATTTTTACACTAAATTACAAATTTAAGAACTGAACTTTTATTAAAAAAAACATACCAAAATAAAAATTCGTATTTTTCTTTTTTTAAGTAAAGAGGTGACGAAACTTAAGGAAAATAGATGAATGTGATTTTTTTTAATATGTTCGACCTTAGATTATATTAACTCATAAACTCCTCGTTTTGACTAATTAGGTATTTCAGATATTTCCAGTGATAGATTAGTCCTATCTTTATAATTGGCGTTGAAATGAAAAAAAAAAAAACATTCAGCAATAAGGAAGTTTCATTCGGCCTTGTTATTCGGATTGTATGCTCTTCTGGAGTCAATAAACTTTAAATTCATTAAATTTCAATACCTCTGGCTAACATTTGCGGGTCTTTAGATGAGATCTGCTTATTTCATTCGTTAATTAACAACTCTTCAAACGTGACCGGAAAGAGAGAAACGTATGATAAAAAATACAGTCGTGAAGTTTTTTTATTGAAATTGCAATATTTAATAATTTCCTTCCTTTTTTTTTCAACAAGCTTAAAACTTGGCCTCGCATGTTCTAGAACCTAGTCGATAATAACTTGGATGTTAGCAAGGCCATGAGTACAAAATACACATGAAAGCAATCTTTTTAAATTTCCTTATAATATAGTTATTCATTATAGTTTAATTTATGCAAATATTTATACTAATTTTTTTTTTTTCTGTTTGCAGATATTTACTCGTATGTCGGATAGTGGTGATGAATACATCGGAATGTTGGCGGGCAGTTATCCTAGATGGTAAATATCAATTTTTTATTTTTTATAAAATCTAGCAAAAGAAAAATATTGAATATTATAAAATAAAATAATTTTAAACCATTCAATATGACAATGAAATTAATATATTGTTATTTCTTCTTTGCAGATTAATTCATCGCGCAAGAAGCCCCTTGTTCTAGAACTGACAGTATTCACGCCAGACTATCTTGTGGATGGAAGATTTTGTATTTGTCGATATTTATATTATTTATTAATGTACATATTTATTTTTAATTTATATAAATTTAATATAAAATATTTCAAATTAATATTTTTTTTTCTTGAACCCAATATCCTGAAGTTTTATAACTGTAAAGCAACTTTTCATCTTAGTGACCTTCACAAAATTTCAGGAAATTCCGGAATATCTCGCTTGAAAAAAATTCCTTGAAAACGTTAAATTCCTCCAGTAAACAGGAAGTACTTATTTTTCACACATGCAGATTCTTCTGATTTCACACACTTATAATGTTTATACTTCCATTTAGGATTTCCAAGAAAATAATGGCTCGAAGAACAATATATTCATTAATTTGAACTAAAATAAATCAAATATAGATATAAATAAGTTGTAAACATTTCTGCAAGGAGATATAGAAAAAATATAATGATTTTTCTTTAAAAATTTCAATATTAACAATAGAATATTTCAAGTATAATCGAACAAGACAGATGTTTCGAAAATTCATTTGATCCTGTTACCTTTTAATTTTAATTAATAATGCTGATTGAAATAAATCATTGTTTTCGTTTCTCATCTTGGTGAAAAAAAAACCTAATAATTTTGGTTTATTATTTTTAATAATAAATCTTTTTAAACTACCAAGAAAAAAAAATTAACCCCCCTCAATATTTGAGGTGGTTCGTTCATAGGGATATATTTTTTATTTAGTCGATCAAAACTATTTCTTCGGTTTCATTTTTCGAAATTGGCTTCCTATTGATGATCTATTGTACATAGGAGTGATGCATGTGCTATCCTAAAAACAATATGCATAACGCTCGCAAATGTGAGCAATGGATATCAACTTTGCTTTTTCATAATAGAACCCCTATTTTTATTCCATAATCTACTTTAAATGTAATGAAGAAATGTCACATCGCTCGGTTTTAAATAATGCGTATTGCATGCAATAATCTGCGTAAAAAGCAATACTGAATATTTTCTCTAATATAACGTGTGACCCATGGTTTTCATTCCTATGGCTTAACTTTTTCAAGAAAAAAACACCCTATTCCAAATAATCAATGTTTAAGTAGGGAAAAATGGACATTGTTTATTTTGTAACGAGAGTAATTTTATATAAATAATAATTACTCACATGAATTAATAAAAAGTGCCCAATAAGAAATTTCGAAAGTTGAGCCAATGAACTGTTCTGTATTCAGCACCCGCCATGACAGATTGCTCCTCAACGCGCTCCTTGCATATATTGGCTAAGATTACTTCACAAGTATTGATTTCGCACTGTTCAAAAACTGACCTCTTAAATATTTATTAGTTGCTAGCTGACGAGAATGGCGTTCCCGTGAAAAGAATAAATTAAATACTCTTCCAAATTTCAAGTTTATTTGTTTTTAAAAGATAATGTGAGTAACAGAAGACAGAACTACTTTTCATATTAATCCTAATAATCATTCATCATTATACTCTAAAGTTTGTACAAAACTCTTACAGACAACTTTTATAAAAAAGAAAAGATTTAAATTTAACTTTGATTTTTAATATATTAATTATGTATTGGACATTTCATCATACCTGTTGCTATATGAAATGAATGGGAAAATAAATAGAAGTATTATAGCGAACATTGATTCACCGTGGAAACACACACCATTCAGTTTCGTAGCCAGGATTTCATTTCGGAGGAAGGGGTGGGAGGAGAGTCCATTCGAGAATCTACTTTAAAGAAACCCACCCCAACCGTGGTTGTAAGGGGGACCTCTATGTAATATTTTCTATGCCTAGGTATATTATTTATAAAATAGAATTCAAATAGGCTTATACAATTTTTGGTGTATTATTTTCAATAAACTTTGTAATCGACCAAGAAAAAAAAAAATGTTAACCCTCACTCAAAATTTGAGGCTTTATATTTCAAGATTCGTAGAATCCAAATATCGAATAAAAAAAAAATCTGTTCGTCAAAAATGATGTATCGAAACGTGATGAAATTTCCTACAAAAGTAAAAAAGAAATCATTAAAATCGGACCAGTATTAGCTGAGATGTAGCGTAATAAACTTCGTAGACTAATTCTCCGGCGCTACAGATCATCGTGACCCCAAGATCTCCTGACATTAATTGCTGGCTTCTGGCTTCCTCTCATCTCTCTACTTTATCCTTCCTTGTATTATTTCTACACTTATTTTAGCTTCTTGGTCTTTCCTTTTTCTTTCCCCACTGAAGAGTGCATCCAATCTTTTCTTCTTTACCATTTTACCCTCTGTTTACATGTCCTAATTATTTCAGCCTACTTGCATTGACACAATTTCTTCTTAACACTCCCATTTCGGCACTCTTACAACGATCATCTTGGGACAAGCTTCAAATTTCTACTCCATAGGTGTCTAATGCATTATTTCTTTGCTGAACTTGGTTGATATCTTTTATAAAGTATTCTGCGCATGTTCTTTTCCTGAAACATTCCAAATACTCATTTGAAAGATAATCTAAACTTTAAACTAAAGCAATAGGGAAAGTCCTGTGAATAGACAGACCACATATTTTTGAAATTTTACTATTTGGAAATAATAAACCATAGTGTAATAATTTGCAGCGTTTTGTTTATAGATATGAATAAGTAATAGTATTTTGTAATTTTGTGGGGGTTCGGACCATTGGACCTTCCCTTTGGCTACGCTACTGGCATCATTCAATTCAATACCCTGACTTGCTTTGCCATGGCTATGTGGAAAGTAAGGAAAGGAGAAAAAAAGATGTTTTTTACAAAAAAAGTCTTTTTTTTTTTTTAATTGTATAGCTTGTACTGTTTTAAATATGATGTTATATTCGAAACTGTAGATATTTTATTTTAAACTGTTTTATGATTTATTTCCAGTCAGAACCGAGTACGCAGGGGGTCTGGTATGTTCTCCTTCCCATGCAGGTCTGGAGAAATAATATACAAATATTTTTAGACGATGGACTAATGTTCAAAATAGCACCTCCCTCCCCCACTTATGGTGTAGTAATGATTCGAGATGAATATGGTGCTGAACATCGAAAGCTACACTCAATGAAATAAAATAATATATTTGAATCGAGACTGTGATTGGTAATCTACCTGTATCAACCGGAAATATGATATTATTACTTATACAACCATAAGTTATCAGAAAAAAATGTTTGTTTTTTTTTAATTGTCATATTTCTTTAATATTTTTAAGTTTGAAACGTATTCTGAAAACATTTTCTAATGGCACGTGGACTCTTTTGCATTTCCATGCTTCAATTATTAGAACTCTTGGGGGGAGGGAGGAACGGTCTACCAGAACTTTCAACGAAACAACCGGTAGCCAACGAAAGTTTTGAATTTAAATATCCTGAGGGCAAAAGAGTGAACATTTTTCTCGGTAATCGACTGCATTGTTTAGAATTCGACTCATTTCATTTAGACGTTTTCTAGGAACAGCAACAAAATTATAATTAATTTGTCAAAACGGCAATAAAGCGTCAGATTTTTACACTTTTTCCCCCTTAATCTCCGATTTTATTAACAGATGACGCTTTCACGCAATAATTTCCCTCTTGTTAAAATGTTTTTGTAGTGAACTTGTTTCCACTTGTATGAAGTTGTCATACCAACGATTACAAATTTACCTATTTTGTTTAATAGTTTTTCCCATTTCTTCCCTTAAGAGGGCATTTCGAAATAAAGTATTTAAACTTTCTGAAAGAAACTCTCTAAATGTAGTAAAAACCACATCAAAAGCGACCAGCTACTTTTCGAGTCCTGCGAGCAAAAATATACGCAGGCTGAATTTTTACTTTCCCTTACTATATACGAAGTATATAGTAAGGGAAAGTATTGCGATCGTGAAAATTTTCGAATTCGAGTTTTCGACGGAAATAAACGTTTTAAGGTCCCCTGAGTCCAAATGACCAAGTCTCGCAAAATGGTCTGTGTGTCCGTGTGTAAGTGAACAGTCTAGTTCAAAAACGGAAAGCTGTACGATACTGAAATTACGCATTTAAGGTTGGCACATGCATGTGATTTTACAGAAACATTTTCGTCAAAATCGACTAACCGGAAGTGCCACTTTATATAATCGATTTTACACTTTTTTACAATTTTCTCGAAAACGGCTCTAACGATTCTGATGAAACTTGCCTAAATTATTCTTCATAAAAACCTTTAACTTTTCATTTATGTAGTAAATCCGAGAAATTGCAGGGAAAAAAGTTATGATGAAAAGAATATTTTATTTGCGCATAGCTTAAAAAGTATCCATTTTAAGGTAATTTATCTATAGACCTTTATGAAAGGTAATTAAATCATCTAAACAACAATAAAAGAATCATCAAAATCGGACCAGTATTAACAAAGATACAGCGCATCGGACTAACCGGAATTAGCTATCATATCATGGATTTTATACTTTTTTACATTTTTCTCGAAAATGGCTCTAACGACCTGCCTAAATTATTCTTCATAAAGGCCTTTAACTTTGCATTTATGTAGTAAATCACCGAAAAAATGCAAGTAAAAAAGTTATGATGAAAAGAATATTTTATTTGCGCTTAACTTAAAAGCATGCAATTTATAGTAAATTATGTACAAGAATTATATGAAAGGTTATTAAATTATCTAAAAAAAAAAAAAAATCATCAAAATCGGACCATATTAGGACATTATTAGCAAAGATACAGTGTATTTTATGAGGAGCATAAAATAGATGGATAACCGAGCGCATCCGAAAGGAGATAGATGCGACCGAACCTCCTCCCACCAATCCGCCAATCTGTTGTAAACAATACGCTCTGTAACAAAGTTATTTAAGAATACAAAAACGGAAATTAACTTAATAATTTCTACTTTCACATTACTTAATGGAAAGAAAATGTTTCCATGGAAACTAAACCAGAAACTTTTAAAATATATTTGCAACTTGACAAAGTTAAGATATATAGGTAGTGTACAGAATTGTTGTACTAAAATTGTTTCAACAACCCTTTTATTGTACTTAAGTGGGAGAAGAAGTGAATGCTGTTGAGTTTATTTCAAGTATTGTTTATGTGAACTCTTTAAAATTATATTAAAAAGATAATTATTATAATAGCGGTAAGGAAAAGTTGTGTGATGCGCGCATCGCACCAGATTTTTATATATATAGATGATGGGAGTGGGGTAGCTGAATGTGTAAGGTACTGGACTGAACTTGTGAGTCAGGTTCGAGACAGTGTGATAGATTATTTATTTATCCTTTTATATCAGCTGTGGATCGACTCTGGGGTCTCCTCCACCTGTACCCCCATGTGGAGGTTTCATTTTCATCTTCATATAATTTTTTTTTAATAATTATAATTCGTATTAATTTTTTAAATAATTTATGTAAAATCAAAACTTTTATTGATAAAACAGATTTTATAAAAGAAATATAAAAACTCATTTTTATAAAATACTAATTTTAAATTTTGTTTGACATTATTTGCGTTTCTATATCATCTTAAATATAATTGTTAATTTAACTCTAGTGGCTAGAAAAAATATTAGAGCATGCCTTGAGAACCATTAGACAGCTCTAGAAATAAAACTAAAAACTTATCGTACTGTTTTCTAACGCTAAAAAAAGCGTACTGATAAATAATATTGAAAAACTATAACTTGTGAGAAAAAAAATTTAAGTGAGAAACCCAAGGATATTAAATTTTGAAAAACTCCTGAAACATATTTTGCAGGATGGACATAGACAGGAAACTTCATTATACATTTTTAATGTTTTTCGTTAATTCATTTTATTTTCCAGATTTTTACTGCATATTTTATGATTTCTAGTGCACGAAATAACGAAACGGTATATGAGTCCTTTCACTAACTTGGGTCAATTCATGTCTTTACAAAATTTTCACCCTTAGATGACGGATTATTAAAAATATTAGAATTATAATAAATTCTACCTATTTTATGCTAAATATTCAATTATCTTTTGTCATTAATAAGTCATCAGAAGTGAATTAAAAAAAAAAAGTCTTTGCATTTTTTCTTTCTTTTGTCATGTCCCCATTCTCGGGTACTCACTCCCCTTTATGGTTATCTGCAAACCTTACCTCCGACCTGAAAACGCTGGTTGTTTGGTTATGTTTAATGTAAACTCTTCTAACTTATACTATAGAAGTTCTGAACCTAAATCTATAAAAATGTAGAGTAGATAGTGCATTCTGTGCATGTGTTCCCCTCAAGTGGTCCTCAGTCCTTTGTCGAAACTTAAACTTGGCGGCAAGAAGGTATTAATTCTTTGATGGCATCACAGTTAGTTCCCTCCTAAGAAGATATAACCTTCAATGTTTCTAGAAAAGCTTTCCAGTATTGTGCAAGGTACAACTTGTTAGTGTTTTCGTGAATACATCACTTCATTTTCTCAGTCCTTTTCCTGTACTGGAGTCCTCGAAGAAGGTAAGTACACTTAGTTTTTTCAACGGAGTTCGTTGCTGAACGATTGCATGTTTTCACATAGAGAAAGTTGTTTTGTTTATATTGGCGATGATGTACTACATCGAAAAATACGTTGTGTTCTCAGTCCTTTGCTTCAATACCTTCAGGGACAGTAAAATTGAGAGTCTACTATTTAAATCTTATTTTATTTATTTTTGTTTTTGAGAAGGAGTCGGGATTTTAAACTGTAGTTTTCACATAGCCTTATTATCACACAATTTCCGTTAGAAAATCATTACGAGAATGCCAAAATTTTGAAATTAAAAAAAAAAATCAAACAATTTTTGCACAGATAATAATTATTTCAATGTGTTCAGAATCATTTAGAAAATCTTCTTTGCATGACTGAAATTTTCGCAAACAATTACTACTAAAATGTTTATTGGGAGGCTATTCGTGAGAATTGGTTCGAAGATTTTAGTGGCAGTTTTCGCTAGTATCACCATTCTGAATAATTGTTTTATGTGTCCACTTTCCTGAACGTATTATTTATTCTGTCGTATGGGATACTTATATTAAAATTTGTCTAATATAACTTTGAAGTCCCAGAAGAATATATCTTAGATACTAATATAAGCAATTATTATTTTATAATAGTTCAAATGGGAGATTAATTATATTTTAATTCTGGTGTTTAAATAAAGAATTTTTGTATAAATTTGATAACATATTTTTAACATTCTCAGCCCATTGCACCCTTGCTTTAGTCCTTTGTCAATAGTAATTAATGAATTAGCTAAATAACATTGTTCAAGCAAATAAATGAATACTGCTTTGGAGGATCAATGTCCATACATATAAGGTATGGGCTAGTAAAAAAAATTGATAAAACTAGCAAGTTAAAATCGTACATTTATGTTAACCAAAATGCCGTATTTCGTGAAATAACCCAAATGTTCCTGACTTCATTCTTATCAATGGGAATTATGTTGTCGGAAATAAACTCAGTGGAAAGATCTCAATACATAACACCACACACGGAACTGAATGAATACAATACTCGAATCTTGGCCGGGATAAGATTTTCATTTCTGTATTTGGGAGTGCTACCGTCAGAAGTATCTTTGCCAAAATGAATCTATGCCAGATTGCACAGACTACACCACGCGTTGTCTGTTTTGAATTGTAAAGATAATAATTGCCCTTGTTGATGGATAACTTTTGAAGAAAGACAATAGTAATAAAAAAAAATTTTTAACAAATAATAAGTTATAAATAATCGAGTACATGCCACGCAAAGTCGTTACTTATCGTTATATATAACACCTTTTCCTTGTTTTTTTTTTTCACCTCAAGGGAAACATCCGGCCTTTGACTGTGTAGAATTATAAATGAAACCTCCATAACACAGAAATTTGTTTAAGAACCTGTTACACACACTTAACGAGAACCTGATTTTTCTATCTATTTAAATAATAAAGTAAAACAATGTATTATTTTTTTTAAATTTCGATAATGCTGTATTTTGGCACTAAACACAGATATAGATATTAGATATTCAGTGATTTCACCTTAATAACTATTTTAGTGAAATTTATTGCAAAATACATAATATCTAATCTTATATACGATCAAATTACTTACAAAATTCATACAAAATATTTGTAATCGCTCTCAACGGACGACAAGAAATATTGAAATAACCATTTCCCTTTCTCTAAAATCACAATTGTGAGAATTTTACTTGGCGTCTGTTGAGAGTAATTACAAATATTTTGTATGAATCTTATAGGAAATTTTATCCTCTACAAGATTGGTTGTAATGATCTTTGCACTATAAATAGTTATTAGGGAGAAACCACTGAATACCTAACTTTTTTCGTTTTTTGACATTTTGCAGATTTTTACGGCTCCGTATCTCAGAATCTTTTTCGAATTGTAAAAAATATTACATAAAAACTTGCAGGAAATGTAAATTTCTTAAAAATTAGAAATGTCAAAGTTTTATCTAACATGCACTTGAAGCGAGTTAATGAGGAAAATCTGAAAAAAGTACACTATCTCTAAAATTATTTCAATATTTCTTTCGTCTTTTAAGATTAATTACAAATATTTTGTATTACAAATATTACAAATTGCAAATGTTGAGTATTTTAGGAAATTTAATCCTCTACAAGATTGGTTTTATGCATTTTGCACTAAATTGCACCAAAAAATAGTTATTAAGGCGAAACCACTGAATATCTAACTTTTTGCTTTTTTTGATATGTTGCAGATTTTTACGGCCCCGTATCCTCAGTAGCTGTTTCGAATTTAAAAAGATACTAATTATAAAATTTGCAGTTCATTTAACGATCTTTAAAATTCTTAATGTCAAAGTTTTATTTAAAATGGACTCGAAGTGAGTCACTGAGGAAAATCTGAAAAAAGTGTCGAAAATGAAGAATTTGTTGATTGAATTGAGTTGATTGAAAATTGTATTGAAACCGATCTAGGGTTGCAGATGTTCATATTTCCAATCCATGGTGAGAGTACTTTCGGCCTACATGATCAAAATTTTTCTTGAAATCAGACGCGTTTTTTGGCCTCAATCTCCCGGTCTATCACAGAACTCTAACAATGAAGGTTGACAGTTTGACAGTCTAACATTCATTCCTATTTAATATTTTTAGTTTTTAAATAATGTAACAACTGGCAACATATAAAGAATATGGATCCTATATAACTCGAGTAATGATTAAAACAACATTATATGTAACAATGTTAAATAAAATGAAATTATAAGATATGTCTAGATGACAAAGGAATACCTCAAGAGGTAGAAAAGTATATGTAAACATCAAATATAAAATTGGTAGAGGAAGATCCTTCATTCCAAAACATAGTGCCCAATATAAATGTTATATAATCTTCCATTTCTTGTAAAAAATTAACTTGAGATTTAATTAGTCGTTAGTAATGAAAAAGTTTGCCAAAGACATTTTTCTTATATCTGATTAAAATTTAAGTAATCAGTTTGAACTCGCTTATGATAATTTTGAATCGCATATCGATCACCCCGGAATACAACGTCATAACCCAAAAAATATCAATATTGAATTATTTGCACAGTTGTATTTACACACTCGTTATAGGAACGCGCTCATCTGATAGGGCAAATATTACCTCAAAGGTTAGAGCTATTCATAGGTTATTTATATAAGGTATATTTACATTGCTTATCGTAATATATTCTTTATTTTTTCGACCTTATGAGATGCTCTTAGCGTTTATAGTATTTATAAATATGGCATTCTTTCGTTTTATAAACATTCTTTTAAATGCGTTTATTACCTGGGATACTCAAAGAAGATTTTTGCCGCAAAAAAATGTAAAGTTATCTGCTGGATAAACTCCAAACCATATTAATTAAATCGCAGAGATGCCTGGGTAATTCTCAAATAAACTGTCAATTTCGAAGTGTTATATCAGCGACAAAGTGCAAAATGTAACTTGGTTTGCGAGTTATACAATTTTTTTTTCATAGCTCCTTATGAACATTTAATAACTGTATGTTATGCACTGCAAAAAAACAAAATTGTCTTGATTTTTCACTTTTTTTTTTGTGTTATTATCAAGTCGGACTGGTTGTCTTTGTGTTATGGACCCCCCGAAATCAAAATATACGTTCGCGCAAACATTTCACTAAACATTTTGTTTACAAGATTTTTATTATTTTTTTTTCAATATTAAATATTCCGAAATACATTCTGAATGCAGATTGAGAGTTAAAAAAAAAAAATTAAAACTAACAAGTTCGGTTTTCGAAGCTTAATAAAACATATATTATATAATAAAATGTTCATATATAATTAAAAATTTTAACTATTCAAGAGGCTTAACAATAGCAAATTGTGTGAACTGCACCCGGAAGTATAATTAAGGTGATAATACCGTAAAGGTTAAAATGGCTATATAAATTTGAGGACGAACGAATTTCTAAAACGTTAATAACCGCTGAACCAACGGATAAACGTTTGATGGTTAGACCAAAACGTAGGTAGGGGGATTATACTTTCAGATCTTGCTGACTTGGGTTTTGACGAAGGTAAGTGGATGGAGGGATGCAGGGAGGGAGGCGATTGTTGGTATGGGCATCGAATCTTTGGAACCGCTAAGCCTTGATTCATTTATTTATTTTCTATTCATAAAATATTCTCTTTATAGAAAATGGGAAATCAACTAGACACGGCGAACAAGTAGATTACAATAGTAGTCATTACATTTCTTTGCTTTAAACAAAGATTCTATTCCAGGATTTTTTTAAACAGTAGGCGAATAAAAATATTTTTAAAAAATGTCTAGTTGCATTACTGCAACCAAAAGATCCATATACGTCAAGGTAAGAAAGGTTTTCCCATCTAAAAATAGAATTATAATAATAAATCGAATTTATATTTACAATTAAAATGCGCAGAAAACGCATTTTATATAATATATTATTTATTATATTATATTATATTATATTATATTATATTATATTATATTATATTATATTATATTATATTATATTATATTATATTATATTATATTATATTATATTATATTATATTATATTATATTATATTATATTATATTATATTATATTATATTATATTTATTAATTATATTTATATAATATATAAACATTAACCGATTGCAATACTTTCCCTCAGTAGGAAAGCAAAACTATGGCTACAAAGTTCCATACTCTGTATCTTTGCTAATAATGGTATGATTGTATTGTAGTATTTTAGTAATAGCCGATTTCGCTGATTTTTGTTTTTGTTTTTTTGTTCTCTAGGAAATTTTAATATCTTTCAAATGAGTATTTGTATAATGTATAATGAAAAACATATTCTTTTCGAGCTTAAATAAAATATTCTTTCCGTCATAACTTTTTCCTTTTTTTCTCGCAGATGTAGTAAATGTGTGGATGGTAAAAGGGCTTTAAGGAGAAGACTTTAGAGAAGTTTCATTAAAATCATTTGAGCCATTTTGGCACTATACTTTATGGAGTAAATGTGTTTTTGGCTATTGCGCAGCCGCTATAGCGCACATGGTACACTGGCAGGAAGGGTTCAAACCCTACAAAACAAAAAAGATAGTGAAAAAATCGGTAATCACGTTCAAGAGGTAATCGTGAAAAGTCAGAAATAGAGATTAAGCTGAGTTAATAGAAAATATGTGATTTTTTAAATATTAATTTAAATCTACTCGATAATACCTGTCCAATCATATATCTATTCCCCCCTACTATGTATACCGAAGGAGTAGTCAGTATGGCATAAAAAACAAACAAGTATGACATAGATAATAAGATAACAAAGTGTTGCATAACAATGTTGTGTTACAACGTTACACAAAATAGCTTAATCTTTTTTTTATTTTTATACAGTGGATATATACATTTATTTATTTAATCAATAATTTAAAAATATTGTTGATACTGATCCAATCATCCTACTATAAATAGTAAAGGTTAAATTTTTATCATCTCAGCCAAGTGTTATATTTATAACTAATAGACCGGCTTTTCGTGCAATAAAAAACCGAAAAACGTACAATAAAAAACTGAAATTGTGCAAAACTGTGCAATGATAGCCCAATACGTGTAAACTTGTGGACATAACACCTACAACATAAAAAAATATCTGATGTGGACAACACATGACTTCCTTGTACGCCTATTAAACTATAAATCGGTGGCTCAAAAAGTGATCCTGAATTTTGTTACTAGTTTCCGAAGATTGCAGTATCTCAAAAACGACACTCGGCGTCACGACATCTATTGACACACACACGAACACAAATGGGGAGGAAAACCAGAATTTTACACTCAATTTTAACACTTAAAACAATTAATAAAAATGTTTAATTGGATTGGAAACCAAATTGCGTTTGTAACCATTATTACCGAAACATATGATTTATGTATTTAATTTGAATATAATTTTTGATGTAAGCTTATTATGACCTTCAAGTAAAGTACCCTTTTCGGCTCACCAATTTTCACTAAAATATAGTAAATACATTCATATCGATACAAAAGTCCTATTTACCAAATTTGAGATGGAAAAAAAAGTACTTTACATTCAATTTTAACACTTAAAACAAGTAAGAGAATTGTTTAATTAGAGCGAGAAAAAAAAAATCGCGTTTATAACCTTTATCACCCAAACATATGATCTGTATATTAAATGTCAATATACCTTTTGATTTAAGTTTATTACGACCTGCAAGCAAAGTATCCCTTTCGGCTCTTCAATTTCAACCAAAATCTATTACATTATTTATACTGATATAAAAGGCTAATTTACCAAATTTGAGATGTTTTACATTATATTATAATATAATTTTTTATGAAAGTCTATTATGACTTTCTAATAAAGTACCCCTTCCGGTTTGCCAATTTTGATAAAAATTTATTATGTTATTTATATTGATATACAAGTCTTTTGTGCCAAATTTGAGAAGTTTCGTATTATATTTTAATATAATTTATGATGGAAATCAATTATGACCTGCAAGTAAAGTACCACTTCCGGTGATCAAGCAGTCACCAAAAAGGAAGGTTCACAACGAGATTTTGCAACAATCTTAAATACAAAATTTCAACTTTCTACAGCTAACCGTTTTTGAGTTGTGCGAGGTACGAACGAACGTACGTACGTACAGACGCCACGACGAAACTAGTCAAAATGGATTCAGGGATGGTCAAAATGGATATTTCCGTTGAAATTTGAAAACCGAAAATTTTCGCGATTACAATACTTCCTTTACTTCGTACAAGGAAGTAAAAATCATATGTTTTGCTTAATTTATAATATTAATTCATGGTAAGTTTATTTACCTACAACACCCAAAAATCATCTGTTTTGTTTAATTTACAATTTTAATTCATGGTAAGTTTATTTATCTACAACTTGCAAAAATCATCTGTTTTGTTTAATTTATAATATTAATTCATGGTAAATTTACAAGGTACAGCCTCTGAATAAAAATGACGTATCACGTGTAGTAACGTGAGAAAAAAACTTATAGTAATACAGCAATAAATTACGATTAACCTAAATCTAGATGAAAGAGAACCTTGACCTATTAATTTAATAGTAGATTTAATTGGGAAAAAATAATATATATATATATATATATATATATATATATATATATATATATATATATATATATATATATATATATATACACACACACACAAAAGCGGATAAAACATGCAATAACATCGAAATCCGGTTTCTACTTAAACTTTTCTATTAAAACTATAAATTTAATGGTTGATTTAATAAGGAAAAAAATTAAATTAAAAATAATAAATAGTTACATAAACGCTTACATACCTTATAATATTCAAAGGTTCTAACTTTCAACTTTATGCTATCAAATTCGAAATCATCTAATTCAGCCCCAAAAGTTCAAAATATGCAGTTTTGTGCTATATTAAATTTAGCACATATCGTCAATTTTAGCATATACCCTAAGATTCTAAATTTGTTATACACAAGCGAATAAAATGTGCAATAACGTGGATATCTGGTCTGTTTTTATAAGTAAATAATTAATCCCTTTAAATTTCTATGTAAAGATATAAATTTATTCATACTGTCTGCCATTACTAGACATAGAAAATCAAAAATTTACAATTTTTTGTTTCTTCAGATTTTTGAAATATGTCCAATAAATCTAAATTTTACTCAAAGAATAATAAGTCGTATCAAATTTGAAGGTGCCTGTTCAGTCATTCAATGTGGCACGGTGGTCCCAAAAATCTCGAAAATGAGAGCAAAATTGGAATAATGAATTAAGCCGGATAGGTTCGAAAATTATACATCTCATTCAACTGTTCTCGAGGACTACTTACATACATTTATGCCACGAAAAAATGTGTTTTTAATTAAATAAAATGGACTATTATTGATGGTAATATTTTTTATCATTTGCTATCGAATATTCTTTGATGAAGGAAAAATATCAAGTGAATAATTTTTGGATACTCTCATGAGTAATATATAGTAATGTTTTTCTGAAAAAAAAAAGAAGGTAGGATTTAAAAAAAAAACAGACAAAAATAAAGCAAAAATAATTAGTAAAAAGTAAAATTGATCAAAGAGTAAATGAGAGTAATTCAAGAAACCAAATTTATATTGTAGAGAACATATAGATTGACAGACATTTGTCATTGATTAATGCGCAAGTTGCAGGGTAAAAAAATAATTCACACTGATTTTTAGAATAGAAAGAACTTCTTATATAAGTGCCAAAAGCTGGTGTTGGTAATAACAAAGACGGGAATTCAGAGAGGATATGGTATGTATCCTGCTCTATCAGCTTCCATATCGGGCATAGATGAAGAGCTAATTAAAAAGTTGTCTATAATTTTAGAAATTATTAATTCCTACTAAAATATTAGTGAAGAATATTTTGATCAATTGGCCAACCTGATGATGCCTAAATAGGCGAAAAATTTGGCTGTATAATTTTTTTTTTTTTTTTTCATGTTTGAGATTACTATGGCCTCCTGTATTTACGTCAAATAACAAACAGTATCCGTCCCTGGTCTTCTGATTAACGGATAAAATCTCTTACCTAAATCCTAGGATTTGTATTCGTGCGTCAATCGATTCTTCTTATCGCAAATTTAATAGGAAAAATGACTTGAAGATTAAAAACTGTGATAGTCGAATGATTTGATGATTCCTTAGATCAAAATACCATTCAGTTTGGCTATTTTTATTTAAGAAAATTAATTGATGTAAATTTGTGAGTAAACTTTGTACCTGAATGAAGATTTCATAAGATCTCAAATCCTGTTCAGGATTTCATATTAGAAAAAAAAAATATTTGTTTTTATTCAGTAAATATTCGTGAGATGACTTTTAGTAAAATGAGATTGTCGAAATTATGAAAGTTTCGTTGAAAAAAAAATTTGCATGCATATAGAATATTGATACTAATTTTAATTTATTTTGTATTACAAAATTATATAATATAAACTTTGACAACCCTAATCATCACGCCAGAGGGTTGATTTCCTAACGGGTCAACATTTATCATAAAGCTTATAATCAGTAGTGAGATTGTCACATGATATTGAGATTATTTTGTAATTAACAAACAATTAATTTTTTTTAATATAATTTAATTGTCCACGTGATCGTGTGTCGCCGGATGTTCCTTATATAGTGACTGGAAATTTCCTGACACTAATTAAGTAGAATGAAAAATGATCCCTTATCGAAATATGCAATGAAGCACAGACATTTTTTTTTCTATGTTTTAGAAAATATTATTAAATGTTATTTTTGAAAAAGCTCAACTTTGTGTCTGTAAATGGATGATTTAAACAGTTTATCCATGTAAAAACTAATTTCCTTAAAATAACTCGTTTCTTTCAATTATAATTTATTTTAATTTAAAATAGTCTAATTACTTTAATGAATGTGTACCTCAGAGCAATACGATACTATCACCATTTTTTTACAATTTCCTATCATTATTACAAATTTGTATTTAACTTTTTTTTCTTTCCCCAGAAGTATAGATAACTAATTCCTAGACCAATTTTATGGGGAGTTACTTGCTTTTAAATAGGCATGAAGTCCACTTTCATTCGGAGGGAAACATTAGCGAAATGAGGCATAGCCTATTTATACTTATAATTTATAATTTATATTTATAATTTATACTTCCTAGGTACTGATATAATATTTAAATTTTTTAAAACCAATGAATTCTGCTGAAAATGTTTAATAGGTTGCAAAATTGTATAACTTTATTAAAATTTTATTCTCAATTTTTATAATTTTTTTAATATTTTTTTTAGTTTTAGGTAAACGGTTTAAGGGTCAGGGTTTTTCCAGTAATGGCGGAGATTAATTTTTTTTTTCTGTTATAGATGGGAATAAATTTAAGATTGGACTATTGGAGATATTTATTTATAATCCAATCCAGATTTTTGCTTAAATGACCAAATAAATATCTCCAATAGTCCAATCTTAAATTTATTCCCATCTATAACAGAAAAAACAATTACTCACTGGCATTACTGGAAAAACCCTGACCATTAAACCGTTTACCTAAAAATATTCTGTCTACCTTTCGTTCATTGTTAGTTCAATGCGAGAAGAAACCAGTACAAACTTTTCTGTTTGATATAATCCATTTAAACCTTGGCGAGTACCAACATGTATTTGATTTCTTGTCTTAATTAAATTCATAATTCATAAATGTTTTATAATACTGATTTATATTAATCTAATTTAATATGCATAATAATACCAAACTATATTTTGAATTGCTTATTTTTGAATTTTTTGTGTTTTTAGAACTGAGGATGAATGTATAACATTCGAAACTAGTTTTCAATAAAACAAATTTATAGAAGTGGCATATAAATCAACCCCTAATTAGTTTCAGTAAGTATCTTATGGGGTTTTTTTTGTTCACCAAGTTGATCCAGTTTGTTCACCCCACCTCTCGGGCAAAACAATATAATAAAAGTATGGGTAAATTTCTTTATGTTAGGGAACTGTCTTTTGTGGGTCTGAAGTTTTTCTCACCCCCCGTTTTTTTTTAATATTTTGTATTTAAGTGAAAATACGACTTTAGTGATGGAGTTCTTCTGCTCACGGATTTTTTTTTTTTTTTTTTGGTGCCATTTTCAAACCAATTTGAACGTTGAATCTGAAACTAAAAAATGAGCTGAGAATTCAGAGAAAAATGTTAAAACACGACTGACAAAAAAAAAATGAGTTCTAGTAATAACACTAATTCAAACATAATTGCAAGTCACGACTTAGAAGATTTTTTCCTCATTCTCATTACTTTTTATTTCTCATTACTTTGAACTGATAGATTTCATATCTTAAGCCTCGTTTACTCGGTGACAGTTTTCTGGCAAAGTAGAACTGCCCCGACAGTGAGATGATAGCCTGGCTATATCCTCCTCTTAACGTTGGCAATAAACCTTGTTGTGACTGTTGTAATAATGCCTGATGTAGAAGATTTAGTTGACTGAATACTAGCAAATAGTAGGCAACCATTAAAACTAAATTGTATAGTTTTGATTCTTCTCCCAGGAATTAAATAAGGTTGGATACAATCAATTTCAAGTTCAAAAATAATCTGAGCATACATACAGTTGGTAGGTTAGGTTAAGAAGAAAAGTCACTGCCACGACAGATACTGTCGACTATCATATTAATCCTAATAGTGCCAGTAAATGCTGTCATCGTATAAACGGGCCTTTATGTATAGCTGCCGACCACGACATATTTAATATTAATTTGAATAATAGTATAATAAATATCACTTGTAACTTAAATGATGTCCTAGAAAAAAAATTGGTGCGGTGCGCGCATCACACAACTTTCCCTTACCAATCTATTATAATAATCTTTAACATTATTTTAAAGAGTTCACATAAACACTACTTGAAATAAACTCAGCAGAATGCACTTCTTCAAATCTTTTCTCACAAAAGTATAATAAATCAGTTTTTAAATTTTTTAGTACTACAATTCTGTACACTAAATATTTTTGGTCTGTCAGTCTGAAAGTATATTTTAAAAGTTTCGGTTTAGTTTTCGTGGAATCATTTTGTTACCATTAAATAACATAAAAGTATAAATTTAATTTAATTTAATTTTAATTAAGTTAATTTCTACTTTTATATTATTACAATGCATTGTTACAAAGCGTTTTGTTAATTATAGGTTGGCGGCTTGGTGGGAGGAGGTTCGGTTGCATTCGTCTTCCGGACGCGTTCGGCTTTCCATCTAGGGTCCAATAGTCCTTACGAGATACGCTGTATCTTTACTAATACTGGCCCAATTTAAATATATATATATATTTTTTAGAGAATTTAATATGATTTCATTCAAAATTTAACATAAAATGCTCACTTTTGAATTATGCGCAAATAAAATTTTCTTTTCACTATAATTTTTCCCCCTGCATTTTCTCCTCTCCTCTCCTCTCCCAGGGTACCTTAAAACCTGTATTTCCGCTGAAAACTTGAATTCAAAAATTTTCATGATCGCAATACTTCCCCTTACTTTCATATTTCATGTATAGGTAATGGAAAGTAAAAATTATACATATTTCTATATTTTCTCTACCCTAAGTATTGCAGTGTGGCGAAGGAAGTAAAACATGTGATAAATGGATATAGCGTTATTTAAGAAACGTGAATGAAGTCGACTAAAACGGAAATGAAAAGATAAATATAATCTTATCTTTATAAAATGGGGTTGAATGGTTTTTTAATGGGTTAGTTATGGTGCGTAGTTTCCACCATATTATTTTTGTTATAACAATAAGTTCTATTATTTCATACAACTACAAAGTAGATTAAACATATTATGTAATTATTTTGATATCAATTCATCTGAAAATAAGAAAACATGAACACTGATCACCTTGTGCTGTTGAAGTTTTTTTTTGAAATTACACCATTTTTATTATTTTTTGAGATGTACATTAGAGTTTTTTCTATGAAAATCAATATTAAATTTCTTACACAAATAAAGAGTTGTAGCTTGTTACATAGGTATGAAGTGTACATGAAAGAAAGTAAAAGGTTCGTTTAAAATGTTATGCTCGAGAAATAGCTTTTAGAGGTCATACGAAAAGTTATGTTTGTACCAGTATATAAGATAAGTTAAGAAAAACAAACTGTTTTTTTTTTTTTATGTTTTAAAACAATTACCACGAAATTCATTAATAAATGTAAATATAGTAAGATTGTTTCAACCTGATTTTATTCTAAACAAAGTAAATTAATACACGTTAATAAAATAAATAATTACAATACAGAATAAACATAACCAAAATATTATTACCTTAACAAAGAATTAAATTAAACGTCCTTTTAAAGGTAATAATTAGATTTAATACTTTAAACTAACCACAATGAACTAACCAAATAAAAGAAACAAAATGTTTATAACATGTGACTACCCTTAATTCAGGAATTTGTTTTATCACAAACTTCTACATATTTTGGTAAACAAACAGCCAGTGAAAACCCACTGATAAAAGAGATTGGTAATTATAACAAATGTAAACTCAAACGATACACTCATAAAAGGACAAAACATCTATTGTTAAACTAACAATCTTCATTCATGTATTTTTATTATGTTTTCATTAACTTAATTATAGCTTTAAATGTTTAGATTTATTATATATATCGTATATATTATTTATTGTCATCAGTTTCCTATTTTATTAATTTATTTTTATTATTCATTCATAATTACTATTAATATTGTTTTGTGTGTGTAGGTTTTTGATTAATTTTTCCTACTGTTGTTCCAATATATAAATTCACTTATGAGATACGACTTATTCTCAAACATTATTATCACAAAAATCAAATTTGTTAATTTTAAAGATAAGTTATCCGAAATCATGTTAAAATATTTGAAAATATTGTTAAAGTGTACATATGTAAATAAAACTTTCTATCTATCTAACATTTTGTAAGTAGGAGAAGCTTGCTTGGATTTGCGGCCAATGAATAAACACAAAAATAGGAAAAAACTTATATTGTGTGCCGACGTTTCGGCCTAAGTTTTAGGTCATCGTCAGGGCTAAGAAAAAACAAGATAACAAGAAAATCTTTGGTTTATTTTAATTCCATTATTGTTTAATTAATTCTTTTTGGCTTTTAACCAATATGTTTACCAGCAAGTTTACCAGTCTTTTAAATGAATAGTTTTACTACTTAATCCAGTGTTGTTTTTATATTTTAGTATCAAAAACAATATGCCACTCTGGTAAGGTTTTTTTTGGTCATTAAGTATTTTTTTGTCCTTCCTCTCCATCCTATTCCTATCCTTATTGTTTTATTTTTCTTCCCCACCTATGATAATTACTTATGATTATATTTAAGCTTACACAACTTTTTATCTTACACCTTAAATTTATTTTGTTATTTTTTACATACACTTTTCATGGATTTTGTTATATCTTACATATAAATCATTTACATTTCTTACATTATCATAATTATCCTGATATATTTTCCATACTCTTAAATCTTCATTCTAATAGTTGTGAATTTGTGTGGTCATGTATTTTATTATATCTTTCATATCATTCATCATCTTTCTTTCTATATTTTCGCAATATTTTTTTTTTTTTTTTATTGTTCACCTTATGATTAGCATGTTTTTCTTTATGTATTAATTTTTATTTTTTATCATACTGTCTTACCTTACTGTTTGTTATTTTTTTTACTATTATTCGTGCTGTCCCTGTTGTTTCATCTATTGTTATCTTGTTTTCTTCTTAGCTGATGATGGCCTAAAACTTAGCCTAAAACTATTTTTTATTGTTCACATTATGATTAGCATATTTTTCTTTATGTATTAATTTTTATTTTTTATCATACTGTCTTATCTTACTGTTTGTTATTTTTTTTACTATTATTGGTGCTGTCCCTGTTGTTTCATCTATAGTTATCTTATTTTCTTCTTAGCTGATGATGGCCTAAAACTTAGGCCGAAACTTAGGCACACAATATAATATGTTTTTCTTATTTGTGTGTTTATTCATTGACCGTATCCCCAACCAAGCTTCTCCACGGTTAACAATACTCCCACCATTATCTAATTAATATTTTGAACAGTTTCATAACCGAGTATATTGATTTTAGTTTCTTGTCCTTAGATTAGATGCTTTGTATAATATAATTCTGAGTATCTATTTAATTTTATAAACATTTAAATAAACGAATGAAAATAAAATAAATCAAACTATGGGCTTTATATCGTGAAAACAACCATCTTCATATTAAACTATAATCCAATTAATGAATATGCTTAAGTCAGAAAATCAATATTTTAAAATATTTTCTTAATTTTCATTTTAAAGAAGAAACCTACATTACTATGGATTCCATTCAACCCGTAGATATTCATATTTAAATCCTTGAATGTTAAAAGAGCCGTTCCTCATAAGACCCAACTTTTGGGAAATTAATGAAGGCTGTTTAACTTTTTTCCGCGAAATATATTTGCGAACTAAAAATATAGTAATTTTTCAGCGATGTCGAATATCATGAGAAATGATAAATTTGGATCGTTTAATCAATCCACGTAATCTAGATAAATTTTTTATAATAGCTGGAGTTCGGCCCTTTTAACATGTCAGGACATCTTTTAATAGAAATTTCGTAATTTTTCATCTTAAAAGTGGCAAAATTTAGGGTGTTGAAGTAAAAAAAAAAAAAAAAAAAAAAAAATTAAATGTCTATAGTGGGAAAAAAACTGTTATTTCCTTCAGTAATAAAGATTATAAACTTCAAGACAAAAAAAACAATTTTTTAAATAGATATTTTGAGCGAAACTATTACAAAGTATAAAAAATGACAAGATTTTAAACAAAGCATTGCCAGAAATAATTTTAGAGATCACTGTCGGTTTCTGTGATGTATGAATTATTTCTTCATAGAAAGTCTGGCTCTGTTTGAAAGGTACCTACTGCACGATTTTTCGAAGGTCTTCTATCTTTTTCTGATTCAATGGGACTTAGACAGATAGATAAGTATATGCTGCCGGAAATTCAACTGCGGTATTCTTAAGCAGACGAAAAGTATGATGAATATTGCCTTCGTATGCTAAAGCAACTATTCGTTTGAGGATTCGTTTGAGTTCAGCATCATATACGAATATCTGAAATGGGGAGACCAAAAATTGGACTCGGTTTGCTTTAGACAGGCTCCCAGTTTCCAACGAGCATGTGGTTTTTTTTTATTATAATATGCTGACCACTAACCACTGTAATCCACAGCAAATGTTAAAGAATCGTGAATCTACGTCACTGTAAATTTACGGGCATTGCTAGTATTTATTATTATTTGAATGACCTCATGAAGATGAACATTGAGATGCTCCTCAATATTTAAAAACGCTGCAAATTATTACACAATGATTTATTATTTCCACGTAGTAATATTTTAGAAATATCTATTCTGTCCAAGGAAAAGAAATGAAGCAGTAGGCACCAAAGGAAAAGAAATTTGAAGCTTGTCAATAGATGATCGCCGTGAGAGTGCTGAACTGGGAGTGTTAATTTAAAAAACTGTGTCAATGCAAGTAGGCTGTGATGTAAAATGATACGGAGGAAATATTTGATGTGCACTTCAGGAGGAAAAAAAAAGGATAGACTAAGGAAGCTAAAGGAAGTGCAGAAATAATACAAGGAAGGATACAGCAGAGAGATTCTGACGAGGAAGTCAGAAGCCCAATAGATAAGTCAGGAGACCTAGGGTCACGATGACTAGCCGTCCGGAGAATCAGTCTACGAAGTTCATATGCTATATCTCAGCTAATAACGATCCGATTTAAGTGATTTTTAGTTCGTTTTGCAGGGAATTTCATTAGCTTTCGTTTAAATACAATGCGGATTTATTCGATACTTGGATTCTACATATCATGAAATGTAAAATCTGAAATTTTGAGGGGAGAGAGAGGGGGGTACAATCATTTTTCCTTGGTCGATTCCAAAGGTCTATTATTGAAAATAGCTGAAAACCAAAATAGCTGTGTCCTTTAATAGGGAAAAAGTGAATAATTTTCTTGAATGTTTTAATGTCCACTAAAGCGACAAGCAGACTTGAAGAAAATGACCAAAAGTTTGAGAAAATTACTAATACAATTTTTTTCATTTAATTTTCTAAAGACATAATCTATCCAGTCAACTAATAAATCATGAGATTTACCAAGAATCTTGGGGCTTTTAATGTTACTAGGCGATGATAAGCACATAATACCCTTATTCATAAGAAAAATTCAATTCCTTTATTTCTTCAAATATTAAATAACATAATACTCATAGGTGAAAAGCATTAAGCTTTAAGGATAAAGCTCACAGGTATGTTTAGCTCAATTTAATTTCATTATATTTGATAGTGGAGGTACTTTTGACCGTAGAACAAATTAAAGAAGTTGATTGGGTGCGGTCAGAAAATAAAAACACACAGATAAGTATTAAAACTCCTTTTTAATGTGTCATTATCTTCTTATATTACTGTTTGTTTATACGGGTGAAGGCCTGCACACTTAGACCAAAACGTTGGCTCAAATTAATAATAAGTTTATACTTATCTGTGTTGGTCTTTCCTAACCGCACCACGCTATCAACTTCTCCTTAATTTTATCTGTTTAAAATTTTTAAAGGTTATACTTAAATATATTTAAACGATTAAGTATTTAAGGTTATATTTAAACGAGAGGTAAGTTCATATGAGTCGAGATTCATGGACAACTTAGGCACGAGCGCCGGCTCGCTGCATATTAAAATAGCAGTACTCCGAGATCGACCCTTTTAACATGCAGCGCTTTGAAACAGCTAAGTTTAAACAGCTCTTTAATACCCTGAAACTCCCTCTCTCTGTATGAGAACGCATCTTTCTGCATAGAACGAAGCAATACACCCAAATAGAACATGATAATGAAGATAACTCATATATCAAAAAAATTGGAGAACGGCCCTTGTAACATTTCAACGATTCATTTATTCAAGGCCATTTAGACAGTAATTTTAATTTCTTGCTGTAAAAAGTTATAAAAAATCTAAAACGAGAGAAAGAAGAAATGCTGAATAACCGTCATTTATTAGCCGCCCACGAGGAAATAAATAAAAAGAATTCCCAAATTACTTATTTTCTCTCGACATGATTAACATTTCTGAATTCGCATAATTCTGTCATTATTTATTCTGAATGATTATCTAACGCCAAGATTTAAATATTCCTTTGGCCTTGCTAGTACTATTATACAACTGTGCAGCACTACTGTGCATCATTATTTAAATTCTATTAATCTTCTGGAAATTTTTTGGTAATTGCTAATTTAACCGATAAATTTAAAAATATTAAACTCTAATTATAGTTCAAAGGCATTATACTGATTGGTCCTATTTAAATGGATTAAAAAATTACATGGCGAATTCGGGTAACTCTTATCGTAACATCTGAAAATATTATTTGGACTAACTTCTTTACCATTCTTCAGAAAATAAAAAGTAGAAAAAACTGATGATATTTTGGACTTTTAAATTTTTTTTTTTTTTTACATCTCTCTCAGATAGAAGAGCTTTATTTGGGACTAGGCCCCTTAAGAATAACATGATTGAACAAATAAAACAGAAACAATATCTGGCCATAAGACTACAAAATATAGATCAGTTAATGTTTACAATATTTTCAGTAAAATAAATAAGAAAATAAAATAAATTTTTTTCTCGGAAAATATAATTAATATGAACAAAAAAACGAGAAAAAAATGATGATCCATGCTATTTCTTATTATATCTGAAAATATACTTATGAGAGTTTCGTGTATTTACTATCCTACCGCTACGAGGATTGTAATCGGATCAATTTTTCGGTTTCCAGTTGGTAAAATTTTCACAAGATTCCGTAGGTCACCAGAGCCCGTAGAGTACAAAAAACCGAATTTCGGCCATAGTCTGTGTGCGACGACTATGATATAACTGACAAACATGTTTTTACTTAGACTGTAGCGTTAAAACGACTCTAACGGTTGTGATGGAACTTGTCCTGATTTATTTTCCTAAATCCCCTTTATGTTTTCATAATAGAGGATTCCCGAGAATTAGCAGGAATAAATTTATAACGAAAAGAAAATTTTACTTGCAAATAACGCAAAAATTATGCATTTTATAGTAAATTATATAATCATCTGAAAGGTAATTACATTATCTATCAAAATAAATCATCTAAATCAGACGAGCAATATAAGCAAAGATATGGATGGCGTTTTGATCTTTGTAGCCATGTTTTATAGTATTCTGTGAATGTTCCTATGGAAACCACTTTACCTTTTTTTCGGTTTTTTGAATAACTCCAATACCATACATCTCCCGGAACATTCAAGATGCTCATTTGAAATATAATTAAATTGTCTACAAAGCTAAACTAAACTAATCGGACACATATTAGCGAAGTTACAGCAAACAATTTTGACTTTGCACCCTGAGTGTCAAGAAAAGTGCAAAAGACTGTCAACGTGTATGTCAACACAGACACACCAGGTATTTTAGTAATCATGTAGAAAGTTGTACCAGGTACATTAGTTGCTCATTAGATATTAAATATAGTAATAAAACAAATTATATTGATGTTTATTTTAGGAAACGACATGAATACAAGACAGGCGATCCGGATTTGAAATGCGAAGGAGAAAAGAGAGCAAAAAAAAAAAAAGAAAAGTTAATTAATTTTATTTTCTACTTCTTTAAACACAGAAGTATTTTATTGATATAATTACATATATATTTATGTTATATTGCTACATATGTTTATTCATTTCTCTTTTCACTTCCTTGTACGAAGTAAAGGAAGTATTGTAATCGCGAAAATTTTCGGTTTTCAGATTTCAACGGAAATATCCATTTTGACCATCCCCCTGAATCCATTTTGACTAGTTTCGTCGTGGCGTCTGTACGTACGCTCGTACGTTCGTATTTCGCACAACTCAAAAACAGTTAGCCGTAGAAAGTTGAAATGTATTTAGGATTGCTATAAAATCTAGTTGTGAACCTCCCTTTTTGGTCACTGCTTGATCTCCGGAAGTGGTACTTTACTTTGACGTGAACTTTACTTGTGTACTTTAGTTTACTTGTGTACTTGTGTGAACTTTACTTTACTGTACTTTACTTTGAAGTGGTACTTTACTTTGGTCATAATTGGTTTCCTTCAAAAATTATATTAAAATACTATGCAAAACTTCTCAAATTTGGTATTTATTATGATATATTGATTTAAATAACATACTAGTTTTTGGTCTAAATTGCAAACCGGAAGTGGTACTTTACTTGAAGGTCATAATTGATTTCCAACAAAAATTATACTAAAATACGCAAAATTTATCTTATGGTAGCATCTCCCAGTTTAATTGTTTAAGGCACTCACAATTTACCTGAAAATCATTGAAGATGAGAATAATATATTTTAACAAGGCATTAGCTAATTGCTCTTAAAGTTGTATTATTTGTATGCCATTATTATGCATTTGCAAGCAACGCGGAAGAAGAAAGCACTGATGGAATAACAACTTCTGATTCGATAGGCCTTGGACTGTGACCCCGATCAGGAAAAAAGTGAATGTGTTATGAATGAATGCTGCATTCATATTCAATATATGGGTCGATCTCATCAGATTGGTCATATTGGCCCTTCTAGCAAGATTATTTTTATATAAAATAAAGCGTTTGCTTGTGATCTCTGCTACATTATGAGACTTTGCATCACTCAGTTTCAGAGGAGTTCAGGGTTACCACCTTAGAAAATTAATACTTCCTGAAATAATAAGGGTAACATACTTGAAATTCGTTTTCACCATACCCTGGAGACATAAGTTCTTAATGATCTCCAAACCATTGGAAATGCTCAAAAATTTTAATACCATTTATTTTTGAAAATGCCACACTTGTGCTTTGTAAGTACTACTTTCAATTTGAACTAGGCTTTTCTTTTCATTGATATAAGCCAATGAATGTTTTGGTGAATCAGGATGTGGACAGTAACATACTTGAGAATTTTTAATTTTAAAATTTATTTTAAATGTAAATATTTTGGCCATTTACCATTTACTAATAATAGGTTTACTCACCATAAAAATATATACATAAAAATTAGATCTCATTCCATAATAATTAGAGGTATGTAAAAACAACCTTAAAATCAAAAGACGTGAATGAGAATGAACCATACATAAAGATACTCTAGTTCTATATATATATATATATCGTATATAGCATATTTGATAAAGTATTTTTATTATTACTCATAAGAAATTTAGAAAATGAGTGCAGTTGTCATTTTCCTACATATCTGTAACGTAAAAAAAGGGTTACTTTGCTCCATATTTTGAACTTTTATCGATTTTCTTCGTTTTTTGACCCACTTACGGGAGTATTTCGTAATCAGCACCACAAAAAATTACTAATTTTTCAAAAATATCAATTTTCAGGAAAATTTCTCATATCAACTTCCAAAAGTTTACATAATCATTCTTCACGTCGTTTCAGACTCATCTTGCTCATTTTCAAGGGATCTAAAAAATATTGCATATCAACCATAAAGCATTCATGACAACCAAATCAACTGTTCAAAATTTAAAACTTATATATGTAATCAACAATGAAAAATTCCATATAAAATTAAGACTTTAAAATATTCATATCCACCTAAAAACATTTCTGACAGAGAATTCACCAAATGACTAACCAAAAATTTTCAAAGTTTGCAATGATTCATACCACTAATATAAAATTTGTTACCTTGTATTCGCTTTCCCCTTCCTATTTCTTCATGTGATATTATTCGTGTAGGAAATTTCTATTTGTCTTCCTAGCTCTAAAAACTATTCTTTTTTTTTATTCATCGATTTTTGCGATTTTCTCACATCCCGGTCCGCTTCGCCTTACGTCTTCTCTCCTATATCTCCTGTCAAAACAATCTTCCTCCGTCAGACCTCTAGCTGCCATTTCTTCTCTGACCTCTTCCATCCACTGCTTCCGAGGTCTTCCACGTCTTCTTCTCTTCTCAGGACAGTATTCAAGTGCTCGAAGGGGCCATCGCGTCTCGTCCATTCTCATGACGTGTCCAAACCACAGCAGTCTTTCAGCAAAAATCCATTTCTAGGGCCAGTAATTTAGTAGCATATTGTTTTGTTACTGTCCATGATTCTGACCCATATAACGTTGTAAAAATATTCTTAAAATCAATTAATAATTTAGACAAATGAGCCAATTTCCAGAACTTTTTCAAAACTTTCCATAGCAACCCTTGCTGGTCTCCAGTTGATAGATTAACGTCTGAAATAAAATTAACAATCACTAGATGGTCTGGCCAAATAATTTTACTAAAAAACGCTCCTTCCATGGCTTAAATTTACTTACATTATGGTATAATAAAATCCTTCAATCACGTCAATGTTTTTAGATTAATTTATTGTATTTTCCATTAAACTTATTGCGAAAACGTCTGTAGTACGTCCGTGGTGTTCATTAACCTCGGATTTTGTTATTTAGTGTGTTAAGTATTTTTATTTAAGTATTATGATGCTTGTGTGATGATTCATAATGACTTAGATTGAAATGTTTGTTTTCATTACTGTACGAGTATGTGTGTTTGTTTGTATTTACATATTTGAACAAATAAATAAATTATCAGGAGAAAAAAATTAATGAATGGCGTTGTTGACAAAAGAAGTTTAAAACCATTAAACAAAAAAGAACAGTACCGTACATTTGTAGTGAGCGAACCCAAAGATGTAGAGTTTATAACTTAGCTTGTTCATGCATTTTTATAATTACTACCTAAATGCTAATCTAAAACTTAAATTTTATTTCTGTTTCTAAAGCAATATTATGAATCAGAAATAATCCCCGCAAGCTCGGCATCGTTCTTCGGGGAAGAGTATCTAACCACTTATGCAAACAAATTTAATAGGAATGACAACAAAAAAAAAAAAAATTGAAATTTTAGGTTTGGCATTTCTTCTAAATTTCTTATGCCGAATATTGCAATAGTAGATTTTATTTATAGTAGATTTATGTGAAAATATTATTTTTAAAAATTTATAATTTGCCGATGACTGCTTTTTTTACACAAAAAATCCATAAATACCTTTTAATCTTAGAAATATATAAAAAAAATTATATTATCAAAATTTCAACCTAATTACTTTTGTCCTATAGAGAAATGTCTAATCGTCAATTTCAAACCAATTAACATACTTCATTAACCAACATACTTCATTTCCGCATTAACCAAGCAGCATCCCAACTTTTTTTATAGAAATTATATTATCTTTTCTGTTATCCTATTTTTAAATATATATATATATATATATATATATATATATATATATATATATATATATATATATATATATATAAACACACACACATCTATAAATTTTATTCTATTACTCATTTAATATATATTTATAATATATATTAAAATTATATATGTATATATTATATACATATATATTATATGTATGTATATATATATATATATATATATATATATATATATATATATATATATATATATAGAGAGAGAGAGAGAGAGAGAGAGAGAGAGAGAGAGAGAGAGAGTGAGAGAGAGAGAGAGATTCCAACATGAACATACATCAAATCATATAATCGATTGTTTTCCAGGAAAGAAAGAACAATGAGGACATAAGGAGCGCTCAATCACTATTATAGAATTTATTTAAATAATTAAATATTTAATATTTATGTAAATTTCATTTCAAGTTTGAATTCGGAAAAATAACACCTTTTCAGTTATTATTACTTTTCGATACTGATAACTGAAATTCTGATTCCAATAAGATTTTTTTTTTAATTATATTTTTCGAAATTTTTTTATTATTCTCTGGCAACATCTGAAACTGTTAGGATGTCCAAGTCCTTATATAGCAAGTCATTTGTCACATAGAATGGCGCGTCAATGCTTTTGACTGGAACGACTGAATTCTTTGGATGTTTGAAGTCTTGGCAGTGACGCATAATTCTATCACGTATGACCATAATGTTTTAATTAATACTTTGTAATTCCGTTAGTTAAGGATAATTTGGAGCGTATGTCAAGTAATGTGGATAATAGTCCAAATCATTTGTTCAGTTGTTTTCTGTTCAGTCTGATGTGGGCCCTCCATGTGCGTCTCTTGTCCAGATGAAATCCCAAATATCGCATTTCCTCAGATGTAGGAATCGCCACATTGTTAAAATACACCTGAGCCTATGAACAATGATCGAGTGTGAACACAATGAATACACTCTTCATTTCATTTCAACTTTCAACATCATAGCCCAACTACCAATCTCATCAGGGTAGTTTTGTAGTATGAAAGAAACTAATTGGGATTTTGGTTGGAGGAGTGCTGCGTCATGTTTCCAATAAAGTATGATCATGCTAATTATCATAATATCATAATCTAATATTATCTAATATCATAATAATATCTAATATTGTCTATCTAATATCATGATACTAATAAACAATAATAATAATGAATAAATAAATAATAAAATTATAACAACATTTAATTAAAATAAATTAAATTTATATTCTTTAATTTTGGTCGATGGCAATAATGTTTGATTCCAATAAAATA
Source organism: Rhaphigaster nebulosa (assembly GCA_948150685.1). NCBI lineage: Eukaryota > Metazoa > Arthropoda > Insecta > Hemiptera > Pentatomidae > Rhaphigaster > Rhaphigaster nebulosa. The sequence goes on along the minus strand of OX411311.1, from coordinate 39,101,403 downwards.
TTAATACTGATATTATAGGGAATGACGATTAAGTTCTTATAGAGCCTTCTGGCTTTCTTAGTTCTTGGCGTCTTTTGTCCTTCCTGAACAACCGGTCTAGCTGCTATTTTCAAGAGCAACATATTTGTGGTTGTAAATGCCAAAGTTGTGGATATCATTTGTTTACATAGTTATTTAACATGATGATTTGATTAATATTCTTTAATAATACTGAAAATCTTCTGAACTTCTCCAAGAGCCGCCAAGCGAAAATCTGACAATATTATCAATCAAAAATCTTTTGAAGAGCTTCATAATATCGAGTTTTGAAAGAATAGACTAAAGCTGAAATCCTTTTTATTTATTTATTTTTTTTTTTTTTTTGTGGGGAATGGCTCTCTGTGTATACCAGTGGATACTAAACAAACAATAAAAACTCCTCTTGTAGGACTTTATATTGAGTTGTTGATGCAAAAATAATACAGTTTTTTTTAAAAGTAAACTACAGCAATATATATATTAAATAATTTCCATCAGAATCTATACACTTCTACCAACGTGCAATAGCTTCGTTATCCCAGCAGAAATGAAAATGAACTCCCGAAAAGCCTTTTCAATATCACACTGACAAGGAGAGTGCACGATGTCGCCGATTTTGATCAAAATTTTTTGGGTGATTCTACATTGAAAAAAAGTTGGCCCATATCATATCGTTTTGTCCAAAGGGCCTTAGGAGCTGAGAAAAAAAAATAAAACATGCTGAAAATGCTTTCTTTTATGTCTCGTCTTTGAAGAATGATATTGACATAATTTTTTCAGCTAATTTTTTTTTTTAGAGTACATTAAACGAAAAATATAAACATTAAAAAATAATTCATTTTTGATCAAATAAATTTTAAAAAGATTTCAAATTATAAAGTAAACTAGCCTCATAGATTTTTTCACACCAAAAATGATTGCAGATTTGGATTCAGCCCATCAAAAAAGCTTAATTTTCAATCCCAAGAGTCCTCAAAATTTTTAAAGCTACCAAATTACGTTTGGGTTTGAAGCTCTATATCTCCTCTTCAGTTTATCCGATATCAGCTTTCTTGGACTTTTTAAAATGAGGGTAGTTTCTTCTTTCCATGCATGTAAAAACTATTGCATTATCTTAGATTGTCTGAATAAAAAAAATTTATTACCATATAAAAACAAAATTGAAGTTTTTTCGGATAACGTTAGTTCTAAACCACATAGAAACATCACTGTTAAATTAAATTGTGTAGTTTAAGAACATTTACAATGCCCCAAATTGTAATTATTCAAAATGTTCCTGACTTATGGACAACTTTTTGAGTATTTAAACAAATTTTAATCCTGCAGACACTTTCTTTCAACGTGCTTGTTGTAAGTCGGATCGGCTTGTATGGGAAGCCTTCCTTTGCTTTCCTAATTATGGAATCATATGCAGATTTGAAATCTATAAAAATAATGTATATGATCTTTTTAAACTCTTTTGCTTTTTCCATTATTTACCTATTTCTCCTAAACCCCTCTTGGTAATCACCCAACTGTGGCTTTACGTATTTCACTTACCAGTTGTATAAAACAGCAGAGATGCTTTAAAAGCAGTATTCCCAAGTAATTCCCAAGTAATTGCTGCAGTTTTTAGCATCTTTGTTCTTGAAAACGGGAATGATGACTGATTCCTTCCAGGTATCCATGCACTTTTTCAGACTCACAAATATAAGCAATTAGACGATTCAATTCTTCGACCACTGCTGGTATGCCGACTTTCAGAAATTCCACCGGTCTTTTGCAGAATTTAAAAGAACAGACCAAAGCTAAAATATGCCTCCCCATATCAAGAACCCAATTTTTTTTTAATAGATATTAAGACAGAACAAACAATAAAACCATTCTCTTAGGACTTGATAATATAAAGCTCATTCGAATCACTGACTTGTAATTCAAGATTATATTACTTCAAAATGATAAGTATTTATTGTTTCATTCTTGATGAATAACTGTTCAGTTCAGTAAGGATATTAAAATCCCCCCAAAAATGAGTAATAATTGGCTGAAAATATTAATTCTGTATTCTGTTCCCTAAATATATTGGAGATTCGCGATATAAAAAAAAATTAATATGCTCTCATAATTCCCCAAGCCTATTTTTTTAAATATTAAAATATGAAAGAATTAAGTTTCATGCATTCAATTACCTTATAGTATATTATTTATAATTCAAGGGACTAATTTGAAAATTTAATAATTGTACCTAAAATTTAATAATTTAATTTAATAATTGTATTTAAAATACCCTTCAACATACATGTGGGTTTGAAATCAACAAACTTGCACCTTTAAAAAACCTTAATATTGTTTCTTGGTATCTAATCATTTTAGATCCAACTCTAATTAATTCTTGTAATTTGATTTAATCTAGCCATATAAAAGACTCAGGATTAATTTACGGTTAATATATTGGAACTGTTGGTTATAGAGGAACTCACAAAAACCAAATAGACTTCTGAGAATGAGGAAATAACAGTTCTCTATCATTAAAAAAAAAAAAAAAAAAAAATTGAAGGTCTATGTTTGTTTACATTTCCATTGCATCTTTAAAACAAATATATCAATAGTAAATGGATTTGTCAAAAGCAGAAATGTACCATGGTGTCCTAGGTTCAACATGCCGACATATGTTTAGTCGTTACACGCAGTCAGTGTTATTTAAGTTATATTATCAAGAATTTTTTGTATTAATAATCTTCAAATTATATCAACTTGTTATTGTTATTTTTTACATCGCAAAAACATATTATATAACATCGAAACAGATTATCTTTTCAAATCAGTGTCTCGCTGAGTTTTGATAACCAAATTATTTACAAATTTTAAATATACAGTTAGAAAAAAAAGTACATACATCTGAAAATAAATTGAACATGGAATAAGAGAACGTAGAAAAATGGAACGAGGAATCAAAGTCAACAAAAAATAACAAAGCATGAAAAATTCAATACTTTGTTTCTCCGCCTTTATCTGTAATTACAGCTAATGAGCCTCCAAGACATAGAGTGGACTTTTGGTGATACCTGGAACCACTTATTCCATTCCGTCACAATTACATTTTTCAAGTCATTTTTATTCTGAATTTCATACTTCCCGATATTTCTTCACTATTTTCTTCAAATGGCAAATTACAATATTTGACAATAAAAATAGTTATTTAAAAAATGTCTGAGAGACAACCAAGATTTTATTAAAATCTTTTTTTCATACGACTTTTATTTTCCAATATTTTTCTAGAAAAAAGGATACAAAATTTGAATAATTTAAGTTCGCGCCAAAACGGTTTCTACACTTGTCGTTTATTTTCAAAATGAACCCTAAAGGTAGACTTTCGCTGGTACTGCCCGCAGTTGCGACTGGCAGAGTTTGCCAATCGTAGCCGCTAACTGATACTGCTTCTATATTTCGCTGAAACTGCTCACCGCAGCGGCCCACTCTTGCTCAACCTATAACGTTGTAACCTCTCCTGTATTTATAATCGTAGAATATCGTTATAAGTATATAGTATATACTTAAAACCTTTAAAATTATATGTTATATGTTTTTTTATTTTGTTTGATGAATCGTTTCTTTTTAAATATTTTCAGCGACTTTTAAGTGAGGTCGGACTATTAAAAGTTCCATTCTACAATAAAATGTCTACATCATATAGGTATTGCGCTGTAGAAGAGGAGGGAAAGATTTCCCTAATGGGAAATGGTTATTAATTCTGTGTTTAGATTCAACAGACCATTAATTTTTTTTTTTTTTTTTTTCTCCTTCGAATAGGTTCAAATAATTTCTTCGGGTTTATATTAGTGAAGTAGAGTCCATTGCTAATATTTCGTGGGGTTAATTCTACAACTAGGTAATTACAATTCAGCATTTCGAGAAAACTAAATATTTGAACTTTTCTTTGGAATTTTTTCCTGATGATCAAGTTTTATGTTCTTGAAAATGGTACATCTGTGAATCGTCTACAACAGTTACCTGGGTATAGTGTGTTGTAGACTTTAGAATGAAACCTCTCTGTGCAATTACCTATATTTTGCAAAAATTATTGTTACCCAGTTGTAGTAGTCCCTCCACGATTTGTAAATGATATAATTAAAAATAAAAAAAGTAAAATTTACTTGCATAACTGTTAATACTGTTAATACTTGCATAACTTTGTTAAAAGCATAACAAGTTATTTTTAACGTGCTCTTTCCAACAAAGAAATATTTGTTGAGGAATTATTATTTTCTGTTCTACTGAATTTTCTCTGTTTTATAATTATTAATATCCCCCTTATATATATATATATAATATATATATATATATATATATATATATTATATATATATATATATATATAAAATTAAATGTTCATAAGTCTTGTTTTAATTTATTTATTTTAAATAATAGTAACTGTTCCAACAATTATTTTTTTCACTTACAAACAAAGTATAATTTAAAATTTATAATAATAAGGCAGAGAAGAAACCTTGTTATTTTTTAATTTAAACTGTTCTAGGACTATGTAATTATCAAAATAGACCTTCTATTGCACTAGGAATTGAGCATATATTCCTTATGTTTTATAATGAATATGTCCTTGGCTTCTATCAGTCCTTTCTATCTATTCTATCAGTGGAAAAAAAAATTCATTTTATAAGACCAATTATAAAATTATTAAGTGGTGAATAGGTGCCATGTGAAAAAAAAATCGCTCAAAGCTAACGATAAACAATTAAGGAACATGATGCAAGAAACAGGTAAGTCCAAACTTACAAATTTTTGGTGAGAACCAAATGAAATTAAATAAGACACCACGTATGCCCACCATTAGGCTTTGAATAAATCAGCAAACATCTAAATTAAACTTTAAAGGAGAAGGCAGATGCATTCTAGATAGGTGAAATCATTAGTATTGGTGTCAAAAACATGGTAAGTCCAGACAAACCTGGTTTCTGCAGTAACGCATAACAGAGTTTCTGTTGGCCGATGATGTAGCCTTTCCAAAGAGTAAAGAATAACGCAGGGTGGCCTTCATAGGGATGGTGTGGGCTCACTAACTCCACCCTCATAACCTACAGGCAGCGAGCGCTAATAATAGGTGCGATTTGTTTTGTAATTTTCGCCTATGTACGATTTTTCTATTTGTTTTTTTTTTTCAGTGATTTTACTATCGTTTTATTTAAAAATGGGTGTGTGTAGCATATGAATGTGAAAATGGAAAACAGAAAAGATACAACAATATCTGCACCTGCGAAAAGAATACTTAGAAATAGAGCCATTGTTTTAAAATTTATCGTTAAATATATTCAATATATATTTAAATATATTGTCGATATTACGGATTATTTTTTAAATTTAACTTATGTAGTGATGTTTTTTTATAAAGCTGATATCCTGTTTTCAGGATATAATGTACGAAGACTCTAAACAACAATTAAATGCGAAGAGAAATCGAAGTCTAGTCCAAACTGCATTTGATGATATTTAATTCAATAGAATATACGACAAAATATTCAAAGCGTCATCAAAATCAAATATTAAAAATTTCGATCCGATTTTATTGCAATTAAGAGCGCGTTTACAGTATATATATATATATATATATATATATATATATATATATATATATATATATATATATATATATATATATATATATATATATGATGCCATAAAATATTCAACTGAAAAAAAAATAGTAACAAATAAAACCATTGTTTTCAACTATATTGCTGTACATAAATATAATATATTGCCGATATTGTAGATTATTTTTTACTTTAAGCTTATATATTATACCATAAAAAAAAGAGATTTGAACGAAAATATTCAAAAGAAAATTGCGACACAAATTAACCAAAAAATTTCATTTCAAATTACTAAAGTTCTGTTACTAGTAAGCGTCATTAGATAATTTGATTTATTGCCTAAGCACCAATCAAATATTGGTGAATGTAATAACAGTAGTTAATACATAACAAATTAGTAGCAAAAATAATTACAATAAAACAATTACTTATAATAAGAAGAATGAACATTTTAAAACAATAGAGCAGTTATCACTTGTAGCCTTAATTAATAGAGTTTAGCTTTTTGTTTTTTAATTATAGCAGACAAAAAATACAAAATCTACTTTATCTGCTTGAAAGCCAATTGAATTGTTTACAAGCTTGTGTTAGCAGCATGCTTTTATGTTAAAAAATAAAGAAGTTAAGGTTATTTTGATACAACTATGGACTAGGGGCGATCACCCGAACGTTGCCGGACTAGCACACTCTAGCGTCATTTGTGCTAACTAACTGTTTTGCATTCAATTGTAACATTCATATTCATTGGAATTATTAAAATTGTTCTTGCTTTAATCAGATATTATTTAAAATTATTAGTGCTGTCGACTTCCGCTCATTACGTTCGCCTAAGAACTAAACAAAACATCAACGGATCCTTTTCAGCTGAGGTCGGTGCCTTATCATTACTTCTATTATTATTGCTTTAATTAGATCACAGCTGTCGACTTCCGCTCGCTACGCTCGCTCAAGAGATAAATAAACCCAAAAGGTTCCATTTCAGTTGAGACGGGTCCTTACCGTAATTTAAAATATCACTCCTTTAAATTATTACAAAAATTTTCCCAGATCACCGGAAGTCGATAGCACTAGTAATTTTAAATAATATCTAATTAAAGCAGGGACAATTTTAATAATTCCAATGAATACGAATGTTACAATTGAATGCAAAGCAGTTATTTAGCACAAATGACGCTAGAATGTGCTAGTCCGGCAACCTTCGGATGACCTCGGAATGGACAACTGATAACGCGCCCCTAGTCTATAGTTGTACCGTTATTTTAAATAAATAAGTCTAATTGATCCTATAGAGGCTAAAGACTGGATGTGGGTTATGAGGATGGGGGTCAGAGGCAACCCCCTCCACTCATTTCATACTGGGAAGGCCTCTCTGTGCTATTCTGTACTCTATGAGTCTTTCCCATATTATTTACCAAACAGGAGAAGACCGATGTTATAATAGTGTCCGTTCTTGTAACAATCTAAACAGCTACATTGTTCAAAGGCAAAAATGTATAAAAAAAATAAATTATATAACTGGAAAATTTGGGATTACCTGGTTCTTGCATAAAGGCTCTCAATTGCTTTTCCGAGGAAAAAAAAATCAGATATTTATTCATGTATACGAAACTTTTCAATTTACATTTATTTATACATTTTATAATATGAACAATATTTTTTCATGTTCTTACATGTAGTTATTCTTTAGTCATATTATAAAATAATGAGAATTTCCTAAAACATTGCGGAGTTTCACTGATTTTAGCTTGTAGTCATAGAACCTGGATCTTCACTCCGATACGATCTGTAACATAAATTATGAATCAATTCGGCAATGTTATTTTCACTAAAATTACCCGAAACCTCTCCACTCTATAATATGTTTTTGGTTTATTGTTTTCAATAGTAGACCTTTGTAATCGATCAAGATATTTTTTTTTTAGACCTCCCTCAAAATTCAAAATGCTCCAAAGGTGTGTAATGCTTTATTTCTTTCCTGAACTTGGTAGATATGAAGTATTTCGCACATATTCCTTTCCCAAATGTTCATTTTAAAGATAATCTTATTATCTGAACTATAAACCAAAGGTCTGTGAATGGACAGACCAGATATTTTTGAATTATTATTATTTGGAAATAATAAACATTTTTGTAATAATTGGCAGCATTTTTTATTTATAAAATTAATACTTGTAGGATATCACACCTACTGAAGTTTTCGTACTTCGTTCATTGATTATTTCAATCTATAAATATTAGCAGATGATGGATTGGGAAATTTTTCCTTAAGAAACAGGATAGATTACAGTTCAAGGGCAGTGGCACTTCAATTATTCAGTGAAATTCAACCTGACATTCAGGGATTAATGGAATCCTATAAGCTAATAGCGGGAAGTCCCAACGAAAACCATCAACAACGGAATTTTACACTATCCTAACAAGGTCGAACTAAAAAGAGCAAGTAGTAAAATTAAGTGCATCTGTGTTATTTAATTCTTTTTTTTTATTATATTATAAAACAGTGAAAGATACATGTTGCAATGGTTAGTAAATAAAATCTATCGGGTTAAGGTATAGTGACCTGACTTCCCATATTAGGTGGAATTGTCCCACATTTAGATCCTCGTCCCACATCGAAAATTGTTCCACATTGTCCCCAATTGGGCAATCTTTTGTCATTTGGACTAAAAAATTTGGTGTTTATGAATGGATTCTTACGTAAAAATGTCTGAAAAACGAAAAGAAAAAGTCTACCACTCCCAGGAGGTGCGTAGGATTCATATGGCCGATTTTTCAAAAGGGTCTCCTTATATTTTTACGTTTATAGCCAATAAGTCCCAAAGTATTACAATTAGCTTGAATATGTGAATTGGTAAAATTTAAAAAATTAAATTTCGCAAATTTTAATATATAACAAGTATTAGTAGTTACATTTGTTATTACTAAAAAAATAGTTCTTAAACAATTATTATATATTGTTCATTTATACAAGGTGTATAGGATAAAAAACAGGACACTTCAGGTGCCGATTCTGCACTTCAAGAGTAACAAAAAAACTCATGTGAACAATGGTCCAATTCCCATAGGAAAGCTGAAAATTTAAGTTTTGTGCTTTGGTTTATTATTTAAAATAATGAACCTTTGTAATTGATCTAGAAAATCAAATTTAACTCCCCTTTTAAATAAAATTTTATAATTTATAATTTGTTTATTTTATAAATAATAAAAAATTGAAAAAAATATGTAGAATCCTGTCTTGCTCGAAAACAAAAATAAATTAATTTTTATGTATGTTTGCATACTTATAATGCATGTCCTTATTAAATTATAAATGTACATTTGTAAAAAATCTGCAACGACAGATGTGATTTGCACAATTTTTTAAATAAGTGTTATTGATCGTATAGTTTTGTTTTTTTTTACTCTAAAAAATTGCCTTTGTTACATCATTCACCCCATAAAATTTCCTTTGGTACTCCTCTAACCCTAAAGAATAGCTGTAATTGTTCTTAGCCTGAAAAGGATGAAAAATTGCAATCTTTCTATATATCGAAATTTCCAAATATCGAACTTTTTTCAAGGAATCTTCATGTTCGATATATAGAGGTTCGAATGTATTATATTATCTTTTTATGATCCTAATTTTTTTCCAAATTTGTAACTAGCACTTGTTTTGATTTTATGATGTTCGGTACAGCACAGAAAAATAGTTCCTCTGGGCCTGTTATATGGATTTTTATAGATAATTTAAATTATCAATAACTTATTTGGATTGATGATTTAAATGAATCTTTAAGTTTTACTGACTATTATCATTTTCATTATTATTATTATCATTTTCAAATAAACTTCCTGTTTTTTGTTTTTTTCTAATTGTTTTCATAAAACAGGTTTATTGAAGGTTTATGCGGAACAGGAACCGATTCAGTAACCGAAATAATTTTAATTATTTTTAATAATTATTTTCTGAGTAGCTTTGAATCATCACCAGAAATAAACAACATACTAGTTAAAGTGATTATTTCATTTAAAATTTGGAAAGTAAAAAATATTAAAGAAAATAAAAAGTTGAACACTAATAAGATGTAAAGAGTCCACTGGTTAAATATGGCATAATATATAGGCAGTTTATCTGAGCCTTAATTTTTACTTATTTACATTTTATGAATAATATTTACAAGTTTTGTTTTTACATATTGCTTCTCGTATAATGTGAAACGATCATTGTTCTGAACAAAATTAATTGCTTGATAATTGAGAGAAAAACTGTTGGACCTGTGAAACGATCATTGTTCTGAACAAAATTAATTGCTTGATAATTGAGAGAAAAACTGTTGGACCTCGTCTGGAGATGTAACCCGCGATGGTGGCACTATCTTTATGAACTGTGGCGAACTGTGTCATTTAAAATCATTGTAATTAAAGCTCTAAACAGAAAACAAAGCACTTTTTTAGTCACCTAAAGTTCACATCATTGTCCCTTCAGTTTTACTAAAATATTTAAATTCATATATTAGTAAAAATTAAGGTACAATAAAATGGAAAAAAAAAATTAATGGAAAAACATTTTTATTTTTATTTGTAATTCACACTTTTTTCTTGAAGGACTAAAATTTAAATAAATTTTATATTCTTTTGAAAAATGTTAATAACTGCACCTTCACACTTCTCTTACCTTTTCTTCATTTTGTGAAATTCCATTATCATACATCTATATATTTTATACGTTATCTTTTTTTATTTGGAGAATTATCAATACATCCTAAACTCTGGAAGTTTATTTTATTTGTTCATTATTCATTTTGCGTCCTTTTATTTAAAAGTTCTTATTTTTTTACTTTATTTTATAGATCTCTTACTATCCTGATGTAGAATGGCATATACTCGTATGAATGATAAAGTACAAAAACTAGATTAGAATTTATAAATAAAAGGACGTAAAATGAATAGTGGACAAATATACTTCCATAGTTTAGGATATAATGACAATTCTCCAAACAAAAACAAAAAAATGATAATGCATAAAAAATATAGATGTTAAATAATGGATAATGTCAGTCCGAAACATCCCGAAATGAAGTATGATGGTGTAGTTATTAAAAACTTCGAAACGAATATAAAATTATTTTTTTTTTTAAATAATTCTTTGAATAATCTCTCACTGCAATAAATTACCGCGGTCTTAAATTCGGTTTAATAGCTAGGCTTTTCGCTTTTTTTCATTCACGATTTTTCTCGACTGGTCTTTTTGGTTTTTTATTTTATTATATTATATCCTAATTTTGTCCAAATTTATAAATAGCGCTTATTTTCATATTATGATGTACTGTACATCACAGAAAAATAGTCCCCCCCCCCTCCCGAACCTTTTGTACACATGTGCCATAACTTATTTGTATTGATAATTTAAATAAATCCTTTACTGATTATTGATCGATCATAAAACAGGAAAAAAAGCATTTTTTTTTATCCAATAGATTTCTGAGGACTACTCTTGCTATAAAAGTTTAAGTAAAATCCTACCGCAAGATTTCGAAATTAAAGAAATTAATTCTGTCTAACAGGAACTGATTCAGTAACTGATAATAATTTATAAATTTATAAATAATTTAAATTATTTTTAATAATTATTTTCTGAGTAGCTTTGAATTATCACCAGAAATAAACAACATACTAGGTAAAGTGATTATTTCATTTCATAATAAGATGTAGAGTCCTATAGATTGCCCCTATAGATCAGTGAGCCCATGGCATAAATATGGCATAATATATAGACAATTTATCTGAGCCGTCATTCTTACTTATTTACATTTTATGAATAATATTTGCAAGATTAGTTTTTACATATTGCTTCTCGCGTAATGTGAAACGATCATTGTTCTGAAGAAAATTAATTGCTTGATAATTGAGAGAAAAACTGTTGGACCTCGTCTGGAGATATTACGTGCGATGGTGGCGCTATCTTTATGAACTGCGGCTATAAACAGGATAGGTGAATGGTGCAGGACCGACGGTTGGAAACCCAAGACGTAGGTGAGAAGATAGTGCTATAAATTCGACCTTGTGGATTTGTATTTTTATAGTTTTGAAAAACAGAGGCAACATCCACTCGGGAATGAACTTCCGGTATGCACTTCTCAAATATTTTTATCTTTTATCAACCAACCGTAATGAAAATTCCAGTCAAAACAAAAGGCATTGCCTCTTATCATTGTTATTAATTTTTTATCATTAGTGTCAAGAATATATAGGTTATGACGCACTGTTTATTACTGTGTCAAATATGATGGATCAGCCTGCGCGTTTGTTTTTGGTGTAGTACAAACGAATTAGGGACTGATAAATTATTTGCTTGACGTCCGCATGATGGTATAGAAGGATCAATCTAATCTAATTTATATTACACTTAATTTAATATGTATAATCGTATTTAACCAAACTGTATTATCGTATTTTTTTTTAGAACTGAAGATGAATGTATAACATTCGAGACTAGTTTTCAATAAAAACAAAATTATAGAAGTGGCAAATAATTTATCAATCCCTATTAGATAAATTATTTGCCACTTCTATAAAAAAAATTATAGAAATGGCAAATAATTTATCAATCCCTAATTAGATTGACCCTTCTATACCATCATGCGGACGTCAACTGACTAGTACAGACGAATTACGTTTTTTTAGAAAAATAACTATTTAAAAAATATTTAAATGTATGCAATATGGTAAAAACCAACTTGATATAACTCAAAAGGAGTTGGATGTGAAATCCAACTCTTTTTGTATTTCAAAACTTTAAAGCTTGCTTAACAGTTTTAAAACCTGCAATGAGTTATCCTTTTTGCAAAATAAAAAAGAGCAAAAATTAAAAAAAAAAAACAGATAAAAATTATTGTTGTGATATAATTGGAAGATTCGTAAAGAAAAAGCCTTAATATTTTCAATAACCATTAAATAACTAAGCAGTCAACGTTTCGCCAATTCTGACATCGTCAGGAATCAAAATGAAAGGACACATCAATGCATGCCAACGACAGCAGATCACACATTAATATTCCAGAAAAAAAAAAAACCATCGACTATAGACAGCACATCACCGTAAGACATCTCATAATGAAGGAAACTTTTTTACAGTAGCAGTTTCATTCTGTCATTGAGGAAGTAAAAAACTCAAAAAGCTAAACTGAAATGCCACCCATATCTTTAGTTGATAAGTATAGAATAAAGAGTAAGAGGAAAATCAACGACAGATTAAATTCAGAGCGACGCCAACGAAAAAAGACACTTGTTATTGCTTTTTCACATCTAGATAAATCTATCCGATATTTGAGGTTGTTCAAGGCAAAGTCATTAAATTCCTTAAATTTTATTTAATTTCAAAAGTTATAACTGAAGAAATCTTGTTATTTGTAAATGTTGGTGTCATTTGGAATCTTTGTTTACACGTTGGCAGTTTTCTATCGTGGTAGTAATTTGTTGACAGTGAGATAGTGTGGCAGTGCGGCAATGTTGTTTTCTAGACGCTGACAGTAAACAGTGTGACAGTTAAAAAAATGGTGGATGTAGAACAGCTGACTGAAAATTTGTAATTTGTTGGTCGCCATAACAACTAAATTACATAGGTTAGACTCTATTTATCGATGAAGGCTTCGTAACAATTCTTCCAGAGATGCAAGTATCAGGAAGTTTAATAAAGCACCTTCAAACTTTTTGCACAACTTTATCAAAAGTTTGACGTTTCGGACCAGCTGTCCATTATCAAAAACTTCTATCTGTCTATGTTAGCATTCTGCTATCTAACTCATATAATTCTATTCAAATCTAAATTATTTATAATACAAGGATGAATTAAACAAAATGTTTAAAGATAAAAATATGATAAACATAAAGATAATTAAACATAATACACAAAAAAGTTCCCAATGTAATCATTAATTTAAGATGTTTAAAAATAAATTAGAATGGAACAGAATTATGAGGGTGAGATAGCAGCATTTTAGCTAACATACACAAACGGAAGTTTTTGATAATGGACAACTAGCCTTAAACGTCAAACTTTTAATAAGGATGTGTAATAAGAATTGAAGGTGTTTTTTTTTAATCTTCCTAATGCTTGTATTTCTGTATGAATTACATAGGTTTTATTTCTCCACCAAGATAATTAAATAATATTGGCTACAATCGATTTCAAATTCATAAATAATCGAGACATACAGCTGATAAGTAGTTTAGGTTAGGTTGATAAGTAGATAAGATGCGACAGTTCACTGTCAAGGCTAGTGTCACATGTTGCAGTCAACGTGACACACTGGCTGCCACTGCCACGAAATATGTGAAGAGGAAAGATTAAACCTCAAAGCGAGCTGGACAGGTTTGGTTTAAAAAAATTAGAGGGCCTGACATTGAACCGAGAAAGTAAGTCTCTTTCGTGGTGCTCTGGATCATCGATCTGGGTTGGGGAATCCGGTTGTAGTTCTATATATTCGGGCATTTAGAAGCAATTAATATAATGTCATCAACAAATAGGCGATCAGTTTAAAATGTATTAAGTTAATTTCATCATTAACAAATTTGAAAAAAAAAGAAAAGAAAAAGAAAGAAACAGCAAGAGCCTTGAGGAGTTTATTTTAAACCATACTAGAAATAATTGGTATTATAATTAGTTCCATCTGTCACTGAAGTAGCTTATAATAAGGTTTGATAATTCCGGCATTGGACCATGCACTGTAAGGTATCAACCCGAGAGGTTCCCGCGAAAAGGCGTACCGACATAGCTCGATCATTAATCATCAGAACCAGCGACTTTCCATTAACATATAAAGTACTTTTTATTGTTATTCAAAACCTGCCTTAATGTTGGCAAATTAGTTATGAGTTAATGTTGCAGTATACAACGGCCGTCCATGCCGTCCATGACAGCTAATTATCATATACCTATCCAGCCCTCGGAAATATTCCCCTCTGATTCGTCAGTTGAATACTAATTGGAATCTCTGCTGAAAGTATAGGTAGGTGTGTTATAAAAAATTAAATTGAATTTTTATTGAGCGTCAACCCAAAATATAGACAATAGGGAACCAATATCATTCCTGATTCTTCGTGTATGTTTATACAATTACATATAAGTGCTGGTGGAAGTTTGGTTGACCATGGATATAATTTTAGGAAAAGTTTGGTTGGGGGATGCTTTTTCAATGAAGAAACACACAAATAAGAGAACTTATTTTTATTTTCTGCCGACGTTTCTGCCTAAGTTGTAGGCCATCATCTGGGCAGATATTTGTTTGTTTCTTCATCTATCGTATTCACCAACCAGAACTTTTCGTACAACATATATACATGCTTTATGTTTAATATTTACTGATATGAATACAAAGTTTCAGGATTTAGCTTGTTCAAATCAGGGTTACTGAATGGCTGAGAAACAGGTATAATCATTAGGGATTTGATTGCAACAGCTTTCAATAATAAAATTATCCCCTTTATTTAATAGAGGATGGGACAGAAATAATTGACACATTTTTATGGGCTCTAAATAACAAACCAAATCTCTAGAAAAAACTGGTTTTATTTTCAAAAATTACATCGAAAAGAAATTTATTTCAGTAAGTTTTATAAATAATTCTTCCAAATATCGGTCGTTCTTGGCGTGACCGGAAATTTCCCATCACACTTCTAGTCATTTCTGGTAGAATGGCATTGATGTCTTGTCTGATCCTCTCCTTCAAATCATCCAGAGAACGAAATCGGTGTTTAACCACCGATATATCTTAACAAAACCTCGAAATATCTCCAGAAAAAAAAATCAGCTGGAGATTATGCCGACAACCCCAAGTCACCGCTCAAAGAGATCAATCTGTCAGGCAAAATTTTCTCTCGAAAATCCAAGCGAACGTCGAGATGTTTGAGCCATGGAACCACACATCCATCCTATGAGACGATTTCATCCAACTTCAGATAAACTCCAGAACGTAGGATCTGTGGGGCGTAAGATAGCCTCCTCTTGTGCACGTTACCGATCGGAGTCCACAGTAACCGTTACTCTACCCTCCTCAAAGAAGTTCAGGGCGATAACAACGAGTATCCAAAAGCCTCCCACAGTGTCCTCCCGAAATGTGTCAGTTATTCCACCACAAATGACTCGGGAGAATGATGGAAAATTTCCGGGAAGGTCAATAGCGGCCGGCATTTGTATGATATTATTTTTAAAAACTATTTTCAATGTATTTTCTGAAAATAAAATGTTTTTTTTTCTAGAAACATTTGTTTGTTTTTTAGAACGCTTTAAAATGTGTCAGTTATTTCTGGTCCATCCTGTATAAGAAAACAATCGATGTAGGTAGCTTTAATAAATAAAAAATATGGTTAAAAGCCCTTCTTCTAGAATCGTCTTCTTATTGAGTTTTTCAATTGCCAACACAATGACCACAGCCCTCTTTGGCTAGATGGAGCGATGAACGTTTCGTTCTCAAGTCAACGAAAATTTCCGTTAATGAGCTCTGAAAGACTAACCAGAAAAGTCCGGTAATGCAAGGCTTGCAGATGACAGCCTCTGATGTCATTATCGGTCTAATCACTAACCTTTGGTCCACTAACACAACATTGTTAAGTAAGGGAAAACCTTGCATGTCTTAATGATTAAATCAATGTATAATCAAATGAACTATAAATATTATATATATATATATATATATATATATATATATATATATATATATATATATAATATTCGAAAAATCTTTCAGAATCTCGTCTCAAATCCTCGTGCAAATCATGGTATTTACCATTCTGATACCGCCCCTATTTAAAAAATGAACTCCAATCCTTTTTCTTATTCGGTAATAATGATAGTAATTGATGAGATTGAATTCAGCGCAATATCTTCGTCAGAAGATGTTCCGTACAACATGATGTCTGATTTTCAACCGCAGGAGCAGAGATATACTGTCCCTGCTAACTTTGGAGAGGGCTGATGGTGTTGCTCCGATGTGGACAGACCTGGGGCTAGGGGCGAGGGTACTAGGGTCGGTGCGAGGGATTATTCCAGGTTCCGGTGCGAAGTGCGGTGCTCCATTGTGGACGAGGCCTAAAACTCTAAGCTGTTTATAAAAGGAGCTAAGCTATCTCTGAAGAAACAGAATTTCATCACTTCTTTAATGGATAGGATCATCCTGAGGAGTGTGCAGATTCTGCAGTACGGAGAACGAAAAGACATGCCAGTTATATTTTAAAATAACGCATATCATGTTAAATAAATTACGCATTACTTCAAAAGAAAGCATATGTATTTTCACAGGTATCCTCAAAAATTAAATAAAAACAATAAATACATTTAAATCTGAGGGCAATTCAGGCAAATTCAGCGATGTTTCCAAGATCTTTTGAAACTAACATTCCTTCTCATACCTCCTCCTCCACATGTTCCTCCTTGCCCCACATTCCCTCTTGTAGCAATATCACTTGGTTTTTTTTTCGTTTAGTCGTATCTTCATTTGATATCTTTTTGCATGTACCTTTGCACTAGCTATGATATTTTGGCTCTCTAGAAGCTTATGAACAGCATCATCATTACTTACATGTTCAATTAACCGGAATATATTCATCATATTCCAGTTTAATGTCACAAATAAAACTACATCTCAGTTAACATGTGATAACATTAGAACATGTCAATTTATGAACATTAACTATTTAGATAACACTTAAGTATATTGTTATTAAGTCACTGGCATGTCTTTTCCACAAAAGATCCGAAACAGCTTATCCCATAATATGTAGACCTTATATTTAACTAGAATATGGTAGGTACTTCTATTATGGTTGTTTCTGCAGTACAGGGCATGAACTCAGCGATCTGATTAATTCAAATACTATCAGCAGATTCGTAAAGGTTATTGGCCTGTTTTGAGTATTGGATGGCACGTAATAGGCCTCATTGAGGTCTATCCCAAAGTCATGGATAAAAGCATATTTTTAGAATGTTAAATGGGCGATAGCATAATTTTTTTTTTAAATATTATGGAATATATCAATTATAAAATTAATGATTTAACAGCAGGTGTTCCGTAATATAGGGGAAAGCACTTAGTATCAAAGAGGACTTCTTGATTCTTGTGCTCCACCAAGCCTATCGTTGATGATTACCTGAAAAGTGGTAGGGGTTATATACAGTCTTGGTAGCCTTGGACTAAACTCGGGCAGTAGGTTATTCAACCGTGCTGAGAGGTATTTAGCAGGAAATGTTCAGTATTGTTACAAACTCTTCTTTGAAATTGCTAAATCTTTTTCCAATCTCACATGATCTTGACAAATCTTCTATTTAAAATCTACTGAATGCCATTCTTTTTCTTCATAGAAATCCTAACCTGTGCTGTCCATTACAACAGGAGAGCTGGTAATAATAAACGCAATACCATATATATATCTGAGACAATCATTAGGTTGCTAGGTAACAAGAAGAAGTAAAGTATTTTGTTCATATAAAATTCCCGAATATAATTGATTAACAGAGTGCAAATTATCACCGCCTAAAATAGCTTCTTATTCTCAAAATAAACCAAGCAAAACAATCAATTATGACTTGTAGACACATCGCAATGCATATTAATCTCAAGGGTGCCATTTTTCTCATCTATTTCGTTCTTAAAGTACACATGCACAGAAGCTGTGCGTCGCATCAAGATAAAAAAATAAATCTGAGTCTTTGAATATGATTTATTTTTAGAACCGCTCCCTAATATGAAGGAATTTATAGCATAAAATTCTTATTAACGTTAATGCCCATAATCTTGCTATTGTTTTTTATTTCTAGGGGATGGTTGAACAATACGACTGCTCTATCAATGATAATAAAATTAAGCTATTTAATTTTTGGACCTTGAAACGTTCTAAGTTCGTGTTGTATCTGATATTCGAAGGTCAGATATAGAGCATGATCCGTCCACCAGATTTACCTGTTACATAATTTAGTAAGGTCAAGGTATCTGGGGAATTTAGAACAGCGTTTAGAAGTTGCTATGCAGAAAACCTGTTGAAAACGTGGCAGGACCAAACGACCACATGAAGAATGTGGTTTTAGCTATAACTGAAAAAAAGATATCATGTCTGCATGTTCTTTTTTTTCTGATAGAAACTTTTTTAAAAATTCGTTACAACTTAATCAAAAGCCTCGTAAGGTATTTCCCACTTAGGTGCATGCAAATTATTACTGTTTTGTCAGCTACTAATTCTTTCAGCGGAATAAAGATAGTAAACTCTAAGGGCGGTTCCGATAAGAATGAAAGAACCGGATAAATAATGAATAAGAATGAAATTTGAATTGTAATAAAACAGAGAAAGCATGTACTATTAAGAAAATTGTATAAAAAAATTAATTCTACTTACAATTTTACGGCTCCTGCGAGATTCTTCTCTTGTGAAATACTGTGTAGGAGGTAAAGAAAAAAAGAGTAAAAGTAAAATCAGAATAGAAATAGGATTCGCAGAATTCCAGTGAGAGAAAGTACTATACCTTAATGAGGCAGCTGGAGGTATTTGGATTTATAGGCATAAGTAGATGAGTAAATGATGAATGAATTATTGGCACAAGGAATAACAACAGAAATAGGCATAAGAGAAATGTTTGAATATGAGAAACTGAGAACAACAACTGCACATGTGAACCAAACCAGGCGTGACTTGACTGGACTGAACTGACGCGGTTGTGAAAGAGAGAGGGGATTGCGGGAAAAGGCGGCAATGCCTGACTTAAACAAACAATTTATTGAATGATTCCTGACTGTTCATTCGCTACAATATATCGAAAGTTTACGTCCATAAAAAAACTAAACATTTTTTTTTATTTTCATAACACTTTCTTTATAACATTGTTCTACTAACGCTTTCTTTTAAAATATACAATTTCTTTCAAGTTATCAAAACATATTACAATCCGTCAATAATGTATAGTAATCAACACCCACTAGGCTACATTCATGTATTAAAAGAGGAACAGCAACAGAAAATAAACAGAAAAACTAACATAAGAATTTTAAGAAAAAAATATATAATCAAAAACAAAAATAGAAATTCTCATGTATTTCAGTTCGTCAGAGATGACATTTGGTAAGTAACATTTTCAAAGTTTTACAGGAGTTTCAGATCACACTTTTTGTGGATATTGATCAATCTTTACATTTGAAGTGTTGTGTATTTGATTACCCGTTTAGCTTATTTATGATATTGAAACTTCGAAAATATGGCCAGAATAATGCAAATACGATAATAAAATCAAATGCAGCCTGGAATGGATTTAAGATAGTTTACTTGTGGCATACAGATTTCCAATTTTTACACTCAGATAGGGGATCCCAAACCAAGCTCCTTCCAAATGAATGGGGCCAAAGAAGGATTTCTGGATATCTCAGTGCCGCACCCCAGCCGCCCGTTACTGGTGTCCAATAAAGGCGCATAAGCCGAAGAAGTAAGGAAGAAGCTGGTCGTATGATACCATAAGTCATATGATATTTTATGCAAAATATACCTCATTAGAAACCATACTATCTTACATTGCTTTATTAACTGATTAAACTCAGTTAAGTTCAATCACAAAAAAATTATATACAATTTATTTTAAAATAGCAATGATTTTTAAATATTGGTATGAATGTTATATAAATTTCTTTTAAGAAATAGAATCTATTTTTTGCAGCCTTTATGCTTTTTTTCAAAGAATAAATGTCAATTTATTTCAATATTTAAATTAACTGTTTAAATCACAAGAAAAACTATTGCAAAATTTATTGGTATCTAAATAAAAAAAAGTGAGTGTGCTTAGTGTACACGCTGGAAGTGAAAGCTTTAAAAATTTTAAAAATGGAGTGAATTCAGCAACAAAAAATCTAGAGAGCTGCTATTTTAAATTATTTTTATTTTGCTTACTTATTGAATATTTTGATCACTTCTATGCAAAAAAGAAAACATCAAATAAATGGCGGGATAAAGTGTGCCCGTAGTTGCGCATCGCGTATCCCGACAGATCTTGCTTCTGAGAATATCTCCGGAAATAGTTATCCGAAGTTTAACGTATCATTCGATCAAGCATTTACTTGACTTACTAATTTTAAAGTGGTCGTATTTTAAAAAGCACAAGTCGCGCGAGCGATGCCAACCGATAACTTTTAGAAAATCCGATTTTTCCCTCTCTATTGCCGTTCTTGAATTCATAGCTTCTCAAAGGATTTTCTATGGCATATCGGTTTAAAGAGGATTAACCAGGCTTCATTTTGGCTTACTTACAATTTACCTAGTCGTTTTAGTTTGCGAAAAAAAATAATCCAAAGTTTCACAAAATTCGTATAAAAATATATAAGAAAAATGGAAAGTGCTAGACCTATACTATGCTCAAACGAAATGTAGCAGGATTCTTCCTGTTTAAAATGGTACGCCTATAACAATCGTAGCTTGTTCCGTCAAAGACTTACAAGGAAAAGAACGGACAAAGACGTCAAAAGTCGTCGTCCGTGAGTGTCCTAAGGGCTGTGCATTGCGCCGCGTGGTCCCCACTCCTGTTATTATTGCATTGTCATCCACTCCTAAGATATGTTCCAAATTTTAAGATTAGAAATTGTAAGCTGGATTTAGGTAGGGTGCGGTAAGGTGTTGACGCTGCTTTTTTTTACCCCATTTCAAAAGAGCACAACGTGCCAAAAGAAGTTTACACTTCAAAAATAAAAAAACATTCATAAATTGATTGGATACAAATAGAAGATTCCAAACACAAGTCTCCACAAGGCTGATTAAAGGCGGATAAGCCAAAGAAGTAAGCAAGAATCTGGTCGTATGATTCCATAAGTCATATGATATTTTATGTAAAATATACTTCATTAGAAACCATACTATCAAGGTGTCTTACATTAAACTTAGTCAGTTGTAATAATAAAAATAGAAAAGAGGTCGTGAGTGTATATAAGTATGTCTTGAGTCTAGGTTTTCATAACATACTTTGGTGATATTCTGGATAATCAGTAAGATGAAGTTACTCTAATAACTGAGATCTCTTGAATGCTTATTCAATTGCAGTCAGTTATTGATTATTGTAATGCTTCATAAGCACTAATCAATATTTATTTATTTACAAATGTTTCGGCTCTTCAGCCCCTTGGGTAATCTTTGTCCTGTATTTAGTTTACAAACATTTGTAAATTACAATAGTAAGTTCAATCACAAAAAAAATTATATCAAATTTTGTTTGAAACAGCAATGATTTTTAAATGTTGGTTTAAATTTCATTTATTTTAAGAAATGGATCAATTTTTTGCACTCTAAATTTATTGCAATATTTAAATGAGCTGTTTAAATCACAAGAAAAACTACTGTCAAATGTATTTATGCCCTGATATAAAAAAAAATTATTAAATAAATTAAACAGACATAAATTGATTGGATACAAATAGAAGATTGTAAACACAAAATCTTAAGTCTCTAAAATGCCGGTAAACAAATTACTATTCAATTTTCGTCAAATCAGGCATCATATTACAGAAACAACAAAATCAGTATATAAAGACCAATTACAGCACATCTTCCATCAACGCAATAAGACGCATCAACTCAAGTAGAGAGAGCATATCACTTCAAGACATCCAATCACAAACTGAATAACAAGAGCTGAGATAGGTTTTATTGAAAGAACAGACCAACATAAAATAAAGATACTTATCAAGCAACCAAAATACTATAAAAAGGCCGTAAAAATAATAAATATAAAAAACAAAGTATATACAATAGAAAAACGCTGCAAATTATTACACAATGGTTTATTATTTCCACTTATTTATTCCACTTGTTTATTATTCCACAAAAATATCTATTCTGTCAAAGTAAAAAATATGAAGCAGTAGGTACTAAAGGAAAAGAAATTTGAAGCTTGTCACAAGATGTTCGCCATGAGAGTGCCGAACTATGTTAATTAAAAAAACTGCGTCAATGCAAGTAGGCTGTGATGTAAAATGATACAGAGAAAGTATTTGATGTGCACTTCACTAGGAAAAAATAAAAACGAAGGTCATAAAGCTATATCTCAGCTAATTAATGGTCCGATTTAGGTGATTTCTAGTTCGTATTGTAGGAATTTTCGTTAGCTTTCGTTTAAATACAATAAAAGCACCAAACAAAAAAATTTTTGCGGACGGATTTTTTTTTATTCGATATTTGGATTCTACGTATCTTGAAACGTAAAACCTCAAATTTTGAGGGGGGGTTACAAAAAAATTTTCTTTGGTCGATTCCAAAGGTCTATTAATGAAAATAATAAACCAAAAGCATTTACAGATAGAGATTTTTATTTTTTTTTTTTTTTTTTTTTTTTTTTTTTTTTTTTTTTTTTTTTTTTGGTTTCTCGTTATGCTGATTCCAAAACACCTTACATTTTCTCTCTATCTTTATAAATGACCGAGTTATGGACTTATTAGATCTCTAATCGGCCGCCATTTTGAAACAAACAGACGGATTATAATGTCGAGTTCCGAGGATCATCCCGGGGTGGCCTGTGACTTTGGTACCGAATCTCAAGAAAATCGGTCCAGTAGTCTCGGAGAAAAGCCGCGGACGGCGTACGGCGGACGGCGGACGGCGGACGGACGGATTTTTTTTTATTCGATATTTGGATTCTACGTATATTGAAACGTAAAACCTCAAATTTTGAGGGGGGGTTACAAAAAAATTTTCTTTGGTCGATTCCAAAGGTCTATTATTGAAAATAATAAACCAAATGAACAAATGAACGTGCACAGCTGACGGATGTTATATTCAAATGCAAATGGTCCGAAAAAAAATCATTTATAAAGGTTAATATAGTTAGATTTATTAGATAAGTCTAAAATAATTAATGTTTCTAAAGGAAAATTAATCCAAATTATTCCTATCAGTATTATAATTAACATCAATGTCCAAATTCTGTGCAATAGCCTCAAATATCTTCCTCTTCGAACCATTCCTCTCCTTCTCAATCAGTAGAATTAAGGAACAATTTAATTTTCATACCCGCCAACATAAGATTTGTATTTTGAGTAATATTTTTGGTAATTTTAATAATAGTTTTTGCTCCAAGTTTCATGCTTATCCTTAAATCTTACACCAAATTTAGCGATAAAAGATAAGGGATCGAGAGTGGCATTTCGCTCCTCCCCACCCCAATAATTTGATGTACAAAAAATTTAAAGAATTAAAATAAAAATCAATAACAAATAATCTACATGAAACAGTAAAACGAGTAAATTAAAACAATTAAGAAAATTAAAAAAAGTCTAATAGTAAAATTAAATTTAAATAAAGTAGAATCTAATTCTGTAAGTCTAAATCAGCCCGTCGTTCTTTGATTCGTTACAAAGATGCGAAATCCATATTGTTTGACTTATGCATATGAATTTTAATATAATTTTGCGATTTATCGATTCTTAGATATGATTTCTACTTAAAACTCACCTTGCTTAAAACTGACCGACTTTTCTTTATTCTAGAAGTTTTCGACTTCGATTGGACTCTAGATAAACCTGACGGTTTTCTTTTCCCTTTCTGCAAAGTTTTAAAATATTGAAAATTATTCTTGAAAATTATTTAATGTTTTAATCAATTTTATTTGAGTTGTGCATTTGTGGTAATATATATCTTAATAAATAAACATGACTAAATAAATAGATAAATAAATGACTATTATTGTCTGTGACATTGGGGGTTCATGAATAATGCCATCGAGGGTTCACTAAAATAATCTTCATAGTAACAAACTCAAAAATACAATGTAAAATAAACGCCACAAGTAGAGGCGTCTTAGGTTTTTGTGATACTACTCCTCCAGTGTCAGGTATAGTAACAAATAAATCAGCATTTCCAAACAGCTAACGAACCTAGTCCCCTCTCAACTTCGAAGCCCAATTTAGAGGGCTCAAGCTTTGCAGGTCGTGCCTATCAGAATGAAGGCGTTACGTTTCTGTTGATTTGCTCTGTATCAAATAAATATTTTCTATTTCTTATTACAATGTACTGGATAAGTATTATTATATTATAGTATAAGTAATTGTATTATTATTTTACAAATCAAGCGGAATCACATGCTCATGCGCACTAATGGAATAATCGCCACCATTCTATGATCCTTTGTAATAATAATACCAATTCAAGCTATAACTATAAATATGCTATGATGTCAAGCAGAGAAAGCCCTTCAGGTATGTTTTATATATATATATATATATATATATATATATATATATATATATAATCAATATATATGTATATTGAGCATATATAATCGTTGCTACATCTGTTAGTAATCGTGTAACTTCTGACTGACTGACAGATTTCTTGTGTGAATGTCATATTCATACTAATATATTTGTGAATTCGAGACGATGGTTTATAAAGATCCATATGGTTTATAATACGGAGGGGTCTCCATAGAGTTCCATATGTAGGGGTCTTATACGGAAAGCGGAAGCATTCAATTTTCTCTATATAGACGTTTTATTTTTTACAATTATTTGAACATTTAATTACAATTATGTAAGCATTTAATTATTTTTTCCCTGAAGAGACTCTATTGATTTAAAAAATGCTTATTTGTAGGAATAAATCTTCATGATAAATTTTAATTCGAATTCCTATATCCAAATGTATTCGCATAAATATGAGTATTATAATTCCTGCAAGGTCCCAAATTCTTTTTTGTTTCTTCTTCTTGCAAGCGCCTAGGTTCCTTTTATGTTGTTAGTACAACCTTCGGTGACCGGGTCTACGAAATTCGCTTCATTATTGACTGTTTGATGTTTGAAATTATATCCTTCAAGGTTCGGCATTCCACTCTAACTCCTCCAACAACCAGAAACTATGACTGACCCAGGTTTAATGAATTTTTTTATTAATATTAATAAAATTAATATCAGGCAAAAATAAATAACATTACAACCTTCCTTCTCCATTGTCCGTGCTAGTTTCATGTTTAATATAAAATATAAATCCGTCCGCTTTGTATATAAGACCCCCGATAGGTCGTGCTGTAGTCAAGTTACAAACCAATTCTATTGGTTTGTAACTTGACCTTTCTTACAATAAAGGTAAGATTCAAAATTTTATATTATTGGAAAATAATATTTAAAGTGTTTTTTTACCTTTTAAACTTTTATTGTTATTGTCACCTAATACATTACTAAAAACTTATCATAATTAAAGTATCCATACTTATGTGAAATTTAAGTCATTTGAAAAGTTTAAAACATTTACAAATAGCAAAAATTGTATCTTTATATACCTGAAAATTCCATCTTTATATGATTACTAGCGAAACCCGGCAGACGTTATCCTGCCTGTATATATTTATTTACCTCCGCTATCTACATTCGCTGTATAATTGAAACAACAAACTAATTCAAACTAATGCTAATATTTAGCGTAACGTGGGTGGATAAACAATATTTTTGATTTTCTGATTTGGTGTATAGATGCTCAGAGTTTTTTGAGTTCCTACTCTGGAGCAAGCATCATACAGTGGACCATGCAAAAAACTTGGATTTTATAAATTTAATCCGGCAACGCGCAGTTACAGCCCCTGAGCTTGGTTGATTATCATCGCGAACGCTAGACGTATAGGACTTCTGGTACACAGTAAAACTGTGGATCTTCTTCGGGTACTGGAAGAAGTGAGCCAACTGATCGCGTGTCCTTGGACATTGGATGTGGGCATGGAATTACTATATCTCACAATATTCGTCGCTCCAAACGATTTCATTTGAAAGCATGAGTTGTATTTCCGAATATGCTCTTGATAGTGTTTGGATCCTCGAGTAGCTACAGCTACATGAGTTAAAAGTGGTTCTGGTGGCCAGTGTTTGCACATTGGCTATTGGAGCAACACATGCCAGGCTTTGCTTTTTGAAACTTCAAATCGCGACAATGAAAGCACAAATTAGTCATTGGACCAAAGGCAGCATCGCGGCATTCTGTAAATGCAGTATTGTAATTGAATACCGCTTTTTGAGATGGATTCTAGTTCTTGATGGTCTCTTCCGTGATCGTTCGTTCATCTTCACTTTGTGTCTCGCTCTTGGGATGTTTCAGTATCTCTTGAAGTAGAGGCTCGTATCCGGTCAGTTTACCGGCGTGCGTCTCGCGCTTCAGATGTTTCAGTAGCTCTACTGGCTGACAGTTCTCGCGCATATCTGATTGATCTTACAATGTTTGATTTTTTAGGAGGCATTTCCAATAATTTCCATTGCTTAATGTTTGGTGACAGAAGAGACGTCCAAAGATAGTTTAATTGTGTGTGAGTGAGTGATAAAGAAAAGAAATGAGTGAATAAGTGCTAAAGAAAATACCGTATCAAACAAAACTGTTAGAATATATTTTACTCTTTCAACATTCAATATAGCATTTGATCTAATTATACAATTCACAACTAATAGATTATTAATTTACCACTATTTCATTAAGGGTCTTAAAACACATTTGCATTTTTGGTATTTTTTTCTCCGCCCTCGTCCCTCATTCGGGTCAAAATTAACGACGTTTCTCAGAATTTTGGATAGGATACGTTTGAAGGGATATTTTACTTTACTTCACACTTCTAAATACAAATAGATTTGATTCTTTTGAATTTGAACCATTAATTCATCTAATTCTGGGGTTCCCAAACCGTACACGTACCAATGGTGGTACGCAAGGACGTTCTGAGTAGTAAGCGATCGATCAAGAAAAATAATGGATAAAATTATGTTTTTAGCATGTTCAATGAGGGATAACAATTTTAAAATAAAATATTATTTAATGTATCAATTATAAGATGAAGAAACACGATTTACAATCAATAAAAATAATGCAGAATGGTTGCCGTAATAAAGGTGAAAATATTGTGTAGAAGTTGAGGTTCATGGAACATAACATGTAGCTGTGGTATTGATAAATTTTTCAAATTTATTTTCAATTTATTTTTTTCTTTAGCAAATTTACTGTAATATATGTTGTTTTGTTTTAAAAAAAAAAAATTTGTAAACCAGTTAGTATTTTTTTAAGATGACGAATCTTCAATAGTGAATTAATATTATAATATTACTTATATCAATATTATTATTATTAAATTAGATCAGTTAATGGTACGTCGCGTTATCTAAAAAGTAGAAGTGGTACGCAATGACTTTAAGTTTGGGAACCACTGATCTAAATGATGAGACGACTGCCCAATATTTATAACTAAAACAAAGTTATAGAGTTGTATTCCTTTCATTCTTTCATACATCTCTGGTAAAATTTTATGTTCTAGAATTGGTGATATGTTTCGATGTCTATAAAATAATGGAAGACATTAATGGTAATTACCTTGGCGACAGTACGAGTCTTACTAGCGGCCTTACGGACCTTCACGTTAGTCGTCGTTTTTACTACATTTTCTACGCTAGGGATAATGGCCGATTCTTCTTCGTGGATGAGCTTCTCCTCCTCCTCGACGCTGGGTTCGTAAGAAATGATGTTTCCATCAGCGTCGTAAATCTCCGGAGCCAGTAGGTGAGCCAGGTGGTTGAGTTTGCTTATTTCCACAAGAATTTCGTCCTCTTGCTTTAACACCGTTCTTAGTTCTTTCTCCAAATTAGAGTCTCCTGATTCCTGTTCCGAGTTGCCCAACGAGTCAGCTATATATTTACGAAGCAGCCTAAAAAGAGAGCATTCTTATACATATTATATTATTATAATATTATATCATATTATTAACCAAATAATTATCATTGATAATACAACAGAAGAGTTTAGCCATTACTGCTGCTTTGATATATCGAAAGCCAATATTTTAACCTACCAAATCGGCGTCAATTAATAGAAATTGGTTTGTCTCAAGTTATTGATTCGTTCAGCTTCCAGAGCGCAGACCAGTTCAAGTACTTAGGATCAGTTGTTTCCTCTACAAATAAGATTCTGATGGAAACAAGCCAGAGACTGATGTGATGGCTAACAGATGCTATTTGGCTTAAGGAAGCATCTCAGTAAGCCCATAATCTCTCGACGAACCAAGTGCCTAATTTACAAAACGCTCATCAGACCGGTCCTTACTTATGGATCCGAAACATGGACTTTGACAGCCAAAGAAGAAAAAGAAATCCTTATTTTCGAAAGAAAAATATTACGGAAGATTTTTGGCCCCATTAGACAAGGGGACCAGTGGAGAAGACGGCATAACAATGAATTATACGAGCTCCACGATGAAGCAAACATACTACGGACCATCAAGTTAGGAAGATTGAGGTGGGCCGGCCATGTCGCCAGAATGAAGGATGTCCAGATTCCCAAGTTATTGGAGGGGATGCTGGACTGCTCCAGAGTTAGATGCAGACCAAGACTCAGATGGGAGGACGCTGTTGCTAAGGACTCTTTGACCCTACTGGATGTATGAAACTGGAAAACAGCCGCACAAGATCGAGCCACCTAGCGAAGGTTCATTGAGGAGACCAGGGAACAAACCGGTCTGTAGCGCCACGGAAGAAGAAGAAGAGGTTTGTCTCAATAAAACCATGCTTTAATTATTATCGGATATTTATTTTTATTTTTTAAATATCTAAACCGGTTCGGGAGCTAGCGAGTACAAAGTTTATTAATTTATACCAACTTAAAACATTTTGGAGGGCTCGATAACACCAAGTTGTAGGACTTGATGAATGAATAGACTGAATGAATTAAAAAAATGTGTTTATTTTATTTATTTATTTTGTATGTTATTCTAACTGTTCAAGCTGTAAACTTTAGTTGTTTTTTGATCCGTTACTTTCTAATTTTTTAATTTCAAAATACGAAGTTATTTTTTTTTTTTTTTATGTTTGTATTGAAACGAGAAAAATAAGTTTACATTGTATTTGTTTCATCGGAACATATACCGTTTAGAAACCATCAAGAGACAACTGATTAGCTCTTACCATTTCGTCAGAAATCGAGCGTCATTTTTTTTGACATCGTCATGGTTTTCGACTATCGACGTCTACCCGTTACCCACTTTTCGTCAATGGAAATTTAGGAAAAAAGGGCCTTTCTCTCTCAAATACATCGGTCTCATGGCTTTCGACGTAATAAAGAATTCCTTTATTTCTTCGGCATTCATACGTTGGTGGTATATAGTGAAGAAATTAATTAACTTAATAAACTATTAATTAAATGTCGTGAAAGAGGTTATTAGCTTATCACTTGTGGTCAATTTATCATAATAAACCAAAACGATTTCATTGTTGTACAAAAGTAATTTTGTTTTCTATTTTGTTATGGATTATGTTTGTCAATTAGTTAAATTTTGCCCAATCTTCCAATAGATGTATATTTGTCCTAGTTATATATATATATGTATATATATTAGTTACTATATTTGCTAGACGTGACGGCCGAGTACGTTGGGGCGAGGGTCCCAGAGTGCCCGGTTCGGAACGTTGTGGTTTCGATGCCCACCTGGGTCGGTTAATATCTATTTCGTGGCGATCCCGCGAAATGAATCTTGACACTCCCACTCTAGTTAGTACGCGGCGGTGAAATAAAAGTAGCCGTCATGGGTTGGCAAAAAGGGCCGTAAGTAAGGCCCACTTGTCGGACTAGTTCCCCCCACCAATATCATTACTAGGACTATATTAGCCTAAACATTTTGTTTCCCAAACAATTAAGTTGCAAATATCCTTTTGTTGTTTTATTATTGTTATTTAGATTCGAAAGAAATTGTTTTTTATTTTTAATTTAAGTGCATCTTTAATTTACTTTATTTTTACATTAATTATTTAACTATCTTTTTTTTTTAATGTACACTATGTAATTTTCTCGTTTCAAAATTAAAATTAATTTATTTTATTGTATTTCAACTAATTTTTTTCAAAAACATTATTTTTTTTTTATGCTAAAAGATGGGCGTTAGTAGAACCGGGGTCGAGACATGATTGTTTTTATAACATCGCTCTCCCCACCATAGTTTTGGTCCTGGTAGGTTTGGTTTGGTTGCCGAATTTTTTTGAGTACTTCTTTACTTTTGATTTTATATTAGAAAAAAAAGATAGTTTGATTTTCCAGTTTGCCAATTTTTTTCAGTATTATATATTTTATACCACTAACATAGTAATATATGTAACATTCTGATAATTTATCACTTATAAGTTACGAAATGTCAAATTGGATAAAACGAGTTCTATGATATTAAGCCTCGTTTACATAGGTGGCGGTTTTCTGTTGTGGTAGTACTGTCCCGACAGTGAGATAATATGGCAGTGTGGATATGTCCTCTAGACGAGACAGTAAAGCTTGTTACTTTCTTTACTCCATAGCAAAGGAAAGTATTGTAATCGGATCAAATTTTCAATGTGCAGTTTTCTACGGATCTATACGTTTCAGGATCCTCTGAAACCCCCCTCCTAAAAAAAAACCCCGGCAAAAAACGTATTTTCAGCGATTGTCTACCAGTCTGTGCCACGATTATCTTTTGACCGGGTGGTCCGATTTTATTAATTTTTTTTTTGTTTTATATGGTATTGTCCCCCAATGCTTGTGTTCCAAATAAAAAAAACAACTGTTTTTGATGATACTTCTCTAAAATCTTTAAAACCATTTAAATTTTCGTATCTTGTACATCACCGAGAAAAAGCAACAAAAATGAAGAAAGGAATATTTTATTTGAGCATAACTCAAAAAGTATACATTTTACGGAAGTTTACAAAACAAAAAAAGTCATCGAAATAGCGTCATTATAAGCAAATATACAGCGTGTTGAACTTTTTATTATTTTCCTTACAACATAGATAAGGAAGGTATTTCAATCTGGTCAAATTTTCGATGTGTAGTTTTTAACGGATTTATGCCTTTCAAAACAACCTGAGTAAAAACGAACGCAATTTCAGTCTGCTTTTCTCCACCACAGTTATCTCTTGAAAGAGTGGATCCATGTTTTTTTAAGTATTCTACGCATGTTCCAATGGAAATCTGGTTTTAGTTTTTCAAATCATCTTCCGGGACATCTTAGATATACATTTGAACCATAATTAAATTGTCTACAAAGCTAAACTTTAAATAAAATAAAAAAAAAACCTTATCGGACCAATATTAGAATAGATCCAGCAAACAATTTTTGAATATGACTTTGCACCGAAAGAAGCTAGGAAAGTCATATGTTTGGACGCACAAGGGCCCTAATCCATAATAAAGTATATAAGTACAATTGGAAAGGTTCGTGTTTAGAGGTTACAAGTTACTTATCGTCGTTAGATAATAATAATTTTATTCATTTTTTTTTTTTACTTACTGTTTACTATTAATATTTTAGGTACTTATGTACTTCACGGTCGACCATATGTTGATGTTATAACCTGACACCATAAATAGATTCGTATTTATATCTCACCAGATTCGATCTAACTGAAAAGGACCCGTTGGGTTTTTTTTTTACGTCTTGAGCGAGCTTAGCGAGTGGAAGTCGAGATTTCCGATCCATTTAAAGGAGTAATAATAATAGTGTTGGTTATAACTCACAGCAATGATCGACCTTCAAATACGTAAGAAATCTATTTTAAATGTTATCGTGTCTCAACATTATAATAATTATTTTAACAATATATAATAACTTGTACACTTTACGTTATAGGCACACTCTGTATTATAATAATTATACAAAAGTATAAATACAAATTGGCCTAAGGCTTATTACAATTATGACTTTAACTGTCAAATGTTAAAACACGATAAGATTTGAAATAGTTATATTTAAAAAAACAGTAAATTAAAAAAAAAAAATAATACAATTTTTATGATCTAATGACGATAAGTAAACTGTAAGCTCTAAAAACGAGCATTTATTCTTGTACTTAGGATAAGATAAGACCCTGATGTTGGCAGTTGAAAATATGGCGTATATAGAACAGCTGACTATCAATTAGTTAACAAAAAATAAGTTATATAGTCTTTATTCCTCCTTCAAGAATTAAATAAGGTCGGATAAAATCAAATTTCGAGTTCAGAAATAATAGAAACATACAGTATAAGTAGCTATATACTGTATAGGTTAGTTTGAGTTTCGGCTAGATTGAGTATAGGTTAGTAACCGCCGCAACAGGTCAAGCCAAATACTGTCATGACGGCAACTCTCACCTTTAACGATTGCATAATTTCAAAAATCAAAGCTTGTTTAAAGTAAGTCGTTTTCCAAGATCTAAAGATGACGTCGTTATTGCTAATTACTGCGTTACCTGTTTCGCTTATTATCTACTATCGTAAGGCTGCATATTATGAAGCTCTTCAAAATGTTTTGACTTGGTATTAATAATAAGTTAATATATTACAGGCAACTACCGGACTAATATCAAGTTCTAGGCGAATATACTTTAATAATGTTCTATGACGTCATCTTCAGAGCTTCGGACTGCCGTCCCGTGATTCTTATTTTATCGGACAAATGATAATACATTGAGCATCGATTTGCTAAGATATAGCCTTCAAACACATTATTTGTTAAAATATTCAACCTGTTTCACATAATTTCGATGTATTTAAAAAAAAAAAAAAGGCTTAACCGCCAAACATTCGAAATTTAGTTTTCGATTTATTATGGGTCGTAAACACAACCGTTATCGATTCTCATTCTCGATTTATCGGAAAAAAAAATCGGAAATGTTCTAAAAATCGACTTTCGATAGTCGCACCAAATACTGGCGACTATCAGTCGTCATTCTGGCCTTGCTAGTGCTAAAAGCCTTAAAAATGTATTCTAATTATAAACATTTTGCCATCTTAATAAACTCCTACTGTACACGATAAAGAATAACATTTAAAAAAAATGTATAGTAATTTGGGAAAGAAACATTTCCTCTGTTCCCTGTAAAGTTTGGTGCATGGCACTTACGCCTCTTTCAAAATACGACGTCAATATATTAAATCTACCTTTAGGTGGAGGTTAGAGCGAATTATTAATCGAAGTATCAAATAGTTTTCATAGATCTGCAAATAAATCGAATTTCATTAAAATCCATTAGTGCAACTCCAGTAGCTTTGATTAAAAAAAATGCTAAAGTTGTAAAATTAAAATTTGAAAGTTATTTCTATGTGTATTTTTACTTTACGGGATCTTCGGGCTTGGGGTTTGTTCCGTAAAGGTGATACAGCCATTCCTTCATGAAGTTGAATATTCCTATTTCATTAAGGTAGTCAGTAACTCCTTGGGCGTACTCTGTTAAAATTGGGTCAGGTATCATCTAAAAATAAAAATGTCTAATTAAATACCGTATGGACTTAAATATCAAACTGAGATTGCAATACTGTGTAAGTTAAAAAGTTCTGATTTGTTAACATTTCATGTTAGTCTCTTCAGAAGAATTATCAGTCTATTACAAATGAACGAGACGATGATGGTTTACAAGGAATGAAGAGAATTGTTGGGGAGCGGAAGAAATAAAAGAGGAAGAAACAGTTAAGAGAGCGGGATCGCAAGCTGTTAAGAAATTGAAAAGATTAACCATTGTGATTTTTTGTACTTACAAAAGGCTCACACAATACATGGCGTTTGCTGATGATGTGGTTATCACAGGAAGAACCAAGTAGCATTGGCCGGCCGGTGATATGGAAGATTCAAGCGAGCTGCACCAGATTTAGAACTTACAATAAACCTAGAAAAGACCAGGTATGTGAAAACCTCTAGAGAGATCGGAGAGAGAAGAGATACTGTTGATTTGGAGAACGACACGTTTCGCAGCTGTAGTATATTTAGGTGCCTGAGAGGAGTAGTGCCGGAGAACGACAATTTAGAAGTTGAGATAAAAGGCAGAATGGTAGCAGGAACCATATGTTTTTATCACAAATCACAGAACTTATAATCAAAAGCCCAATTCTTTATCACAAAAAACGCTCGAATCCAAAAAATTAAATACATCCTAATTTATTTAACTTTTTTTTCGCCTATTTCTTAAAGATCGATTTAAGTAACTAGAGAGTGCTTAACAATTTAATATTAAACAGTAATAGATCACTAATTTTTTTGATGATTGGGGTTTTGTTGGGGCATGGAAACTGATGAGGCTAAAATTGTGTAATCTTTTATCATATCATATCAGGGGGACCACCGCTTTGAATCCAGTTACCGCTTTGCCGAGTTTCTTGCTGATGATGAATCCCGTTCCATAAGTGAGATCTCTCTCATTGTAGCTGTAGAACATGTTGTGTTGGTCCTTACTAAACGATCCTTGACCGGTCCATCTTATCACCTGGACAGCAGCTATATCCATCGAATATTTGTCTAGTTTAATCAGGAGCTGATCTAAGGCTCCTGGTCTATCTAGTGAAAGAACGTTCCACGTTTTAAATCCAACAGGCATTATGTTGTTACCGTTGAGTCAGCCCGGCTGTTCTCTGTGCAAGTTTCGTAATACTTGGCTTTAAGGGGAGCGGTATATCAGCCCCACAATCAGGTGGGGAGGGACTGCTTCCTACGTACTTCCCCATCCGAGGCAGCTGTCCAGGGGAGGTGGCACTATAAGTGACCTTTGTCTGTGACCTTTGTTGCAGCGTGGTGTATTTAGGATACCGTTTGTGCGTATTCGTGTAAGTTTTTCCCCAACCTGGAGGACCAGTGGCTGTTTTGTGGCGGTACAAGGATCCTTCCACTTCCCCTCCCCGAAATCACAAAATACTTTTACTTATTCCGATCAGTAAACAATGAATGTATAAATCTATTTGAATGTTATTTCTATATATATATATTTATATATATATTATATATAGCGAGAGCCCCCTTGCATTCTCGGTTTGGGTGGATTTCTTTAAAGTAGATCTGATTGGTAGGTTGAGATCTTGTATTCAAGAGATATATGGAGGAACGCGGGATGATGATTTGTAGAATATTGGACAATTTTTCGGATCTTCAAGATCAAAAAAAAAAGGACCGAAGAGGGATTGTCGTCGGAAATTAGAATAAAGTCAGGATAGCTCGGAATGCCACCAAGGAATGTGAGAGCCAGTGGTGAAAAAGAAAAAATTGGCAGTGACTATTTGAAGCAAATGAGAATCTCTTCCTAACGTTTTAATATATATGCATTTTACCGATAATCATCAAGTTTATGATTATTTAGTAATCAATATATTTCTTCACTCATTATCTTATCAATGATATACGTAATGTATCATACCGAAGTTTGTTTTACTCTTGGTTTCCATCTCTTTAACTTCGGTTTCTTTAATCCCGGTTTTTTGTCATCTTCTTTTTCCTCATTTGCAATCTCAGCCGCTTTTTTACATCCTGTTCAAATAAGACACTTTTATCACTTTTGAGAAAATTAACATATTACCTAATAATGTAAACATCTGCGAAATGTCCAGAAAACGCAAAAGGATATGTCAGATAGGTCAGTGGTTTCACCTTAATAACTATTTTTAAGTGCAGTTTAGCGCAAAATGCATAAGAACTAAGCTTGTAGAGGATTAAATTTTCTACAAAATTCATCCAAAATATTTGCATTAACTTTCAACAGACGTCGAGAAATATTGAAATGACAATTTTCCTTTTTCTAAAATTGCTATTTCAATATTATTTGGCGTCTGTTGAGAGTAATTACAAGTATTTTGTATGAATCTTGTGGGAAATGTAATTCTCGACAAACTTAGTTGTTTGACTTTTTGTACTAAACTGTACTAAACAATAATTATTAAGGGGAAGCCACTGGCATAGTGGCAATAACAATGTTTTACCTAAAATGCAGTGGAAGCGAGTTAATAAGGAAAATCTGAAAAAAATCTGGTGCGGTGCGCGCATCACACAACTTTTCCTTGCGAACCTATAATAATAATCTTTAAGATTATTTTAATGAGTTCGCATAAACACTACTCGAAATGAGCTCAGCAGAATACACTTCTTCAAGTCTTATCTCACAAAAGTATAATAAATTAGTTTTTTAAAATTTATTACTACAATTCTGTACACTAAATATTTTTGGTTTGTCAAGCTGAAAATACATTTTAAAAGTTTCGATTTAGTTTCCATGAAATATCCGTTTAGTTTCCATGGAATCATTTTGTTACCATTAAATAATATGAAAGTAGAAATTATTAAGTTAATCTCTAATCTTATATTATTACAATACATTCTTAAAGTGCGTTTTGTTAAAAATAGGTTGGCTGATTCGTGGGAGAAGATTCGGTTGCATTCGTCTCCTTCTGGACGCGGTCGGCTTTCCATCTAGGGTCCAGTAGTCCTTACGAGATACGCTGTATCTTTTCTAATGCAGGTTCGATTAAAAATTTATTTTTGTTTTTTTTTTTTTGTTTTTTTAGGGAATTTAATTACCTTTCATATAAAATTTACCATAAAATGCTCACTTTTTGAGTTATGCGCAAATCAAATTTTCTTTTCGCTATAACTTTTTCCCCTGCATTTTCCCGTTAATACACTACCTACACGAAAAGTTAAAGAGTTTTAAGGAGAAGACATTAGCCTTGTTTCATCAAAATCGTTAAAACCGTTTACGAGAAAATTGTAAAACAGTGTAAAATTGGTGATATAAAGTTGCACTTCCGGTCAGTCGATTTTGACGAGAAAGTAGCTGTAACATCCAATGAATATACCTACCTTAAATACGAAGTTTCAATTTCGTACACCTTTTCGTTTTTGAATTAGGCTGTTCACATACACACAGAGACACAGACCATGATGCGAAACATGGATATTTGGACTCAGGGGATCTTAAAACGTGTATTTCCGTTGAAAACTCGAATTCGAAAATTTGAACGATCGTAATCTTCTTACTATATATTTCACTTATAGGTAAGGGAGAGTAAAAAGTTTAAGAAAAGACAAATTCGTTGACCTATAAAATTGTATACCCCTTAACAAATTATATACTCCTTAACAAGGGTCAAAATGACTATTTTGACAAATAATAGCTTTAAAAAATAACTTCCCACATGACTTCCTTGTACGCCTATTAAATTATAAATCCGTGGCTCAAAAAGTGATACTGAATTTGGTTACTAGTTTCCGAAGATTGCAGTAAAAACGACACTCGGCGTTCCATCATCCATCTATTGACACACACACACACACACAAACACACACTCTTGTCACTGGAGGTCTCATTCCGTTATTATATGTCGTTTTCCTTCAGTAGGTAACTAGTTTCCAAGATTCTTTATGTTCCATGACAACAATAGAACTGTCAATATCACTGGATAAAGCATTAGAAATGGACAGTTTCGACATTTTAAGCGGAAAAACCCACTTAACTAATATCTTATTCTCATGATGAAGACTTGTTGATCTCACAAATGGGGAGGAAAACCAGTATTTTAGACTCAATTTTAACATTTAAAACAAGTAATAAAAATGTTAAATTGGATTGGAAACCAAATTGCGTTTGTAACCTTTATTACCGAAACATATGATTTCTCTTTTAATTTAAATATAATTTTTGATGTTAGCTTATTATGACCTTCCGCTCACGAATCAACCAAAATCTAGTAAATACATTTATATCGATATAAAAATCCTATTAACCAAATTTGAGAGGTTTTACATTATATTTTAATATATTTTTTGACGAAAGTCTAATGTGATCTTCAAGTAAAGTACCACTTCCGGTTTTCCAATTTAAACTAAAATCTAGTATGTTATTTAAATCAATATATAAGTCATAAATACTAAATTTGAGAAACTTTGCATAGTATTTTAATATAATTTTTGATAAAAATCAATTATGACCTTCAAGTAAAGTACCACTTTCGGTGATCAAGCAGTGACCAAAAAGAGAGGTTTACAACTAGATTTTACAACAATCCTAAATACATAATTTCAACTTTCTACGGCTAACCGTTTTTGAGTTATGCGAAATACGAACGAACGTACGTACAGACGCCACGACGAAACTAGTCAAAATGGATTCAGGGATGGTCAAAATGGATATTTCCGTTGAAATCTGAAAACCAAAATTTTCGCGAATACAATACTTCCTTTACCTCGAACAAGGAAGTAAAAAACCGTTTATAGTCGATTTTTTTTTTTAATTATAAGCACAAATGAATGTGAATAATGTAAATAACCAAAGGTTTTTTTTTTTCCATCAAAGATAACCAAGTTCAACTATTAACAACGATTAGTTATTTCATTAAAACAATTTAACATTCTGCTGAAGCCAAGACGCGTAGCGCTCATGAAATTGTTTATGGTTCCTAGCGACATTGTCCGATATACTATTAAGATCTGCAAGTAAATCCAGTCAAACTATACTACAAATTAGCGTAATACACAAAATAACATTGGGCTGTTTTTTAAAAAAAACTTCTTCAAAGTAAGAGCGATCAATAATACTGATTGATCACACTTTAGAGGCGTGCAATGTTTTCTGACGATTGAATCTTACTATTTAAATGTACCTTTTTAAGGTGCATACCTTGGCCAGTAAATTCCATGATTGCCTATGTTTTATTCCTAAAAGAAGGGATGTACTTGAAAGGAGAAATAAATTTTAACTGTTCAAGTGGTCACCTCAAAAGAATTGATTTTTAAAGTTTGACCGTTGTATTAACTCGCAAAGAGATGTGAACGAGGAGATAATGGTATAAATCAATGGTCTAAGGATTGGTTTAAAATACCCGGTAGTAGATTACTAAACGTACTGTCCACTAAACGTAGACTTTCGCTGGTACTGTCCGCGGTTGCGACTGGCAGAGTTTGCCAATCGTAGCCGCTAACTGTTACTGCTTCTATATTTCATTGAAACTGCCCACCGCAGCGGGCCAATTTTGCATAACCTATAACGTTATAACCTCTCCTATATTTGTAATCATACATATCGTTATAATTATATAGTATATCCTTAAAACCTTTAAAATTGTATGTTATTTAGAAACGTACAAATTATAGATAAATGAATACGTTTATTTACAAGTATTTACAGATATGCAACTATATATATACAACATATATATTGTTATGTTATTTGCAACTAGATATTTGTTAGGTATTTTAGACAATGAACAAAGTTCGTCTGTCAAGGTTTCTTTATTGTTTATTAATACAATAATAATAATGTGTGAATATACAAATAAAATATATTTTTCCACATTATTTTTTACTATCACATTCCTGTAATCCTTATGATTGTGGTCATAAAGTACCTGAAACTGATTTACAATCTACTAGAAATTCGTCGTCATAACAACTAAATCTCTTTTTGTTAAATGACATTGTATCAAATGATAAGCAGGAACCGTCGCGTCTGAGGCAGTATGACTCCTTCTGGAACGGTCAGGGACGCAGCATATAGGTATGTCGTCATACCTAGACTGCCGGGCAGTGCCAGCGAAATATGTCTCTACCTATTTAGTCAAAGTAGTAGTAAACTGCCTGCAAACTTTGCCGGCCGCAACCGCGGGCACTACCAGCAAAAGTCTACCTTAACGGTGCACTATACGCTCTTGCGAAGTGTACATCCGTGGGAAATTTTAAATTTGAATATTTACAATACATTAAATTTATACGAAAACACGTAATTACTTCGTGTAGGAGCAAATAAGTAGTAAAAAAAAAAGGGGAAATAATTAATATTTGTGAATTACCTATTCTTCTTTTCTCCGGCTTCTCTTCTGTTTCATTCTCATCTGATTCGCTTTTCAAAAGTTCTAGAATGGACGGAGTTTCCTCAGATTCAGAGTCATTAGACAACCTTTCGAAAGTCGTATCGCTTTCTGTCTCATCGAAGTTCGGTAATCTCGGACCGGACATGCATTCCAAGAACCCAATAGAATCAGCCTGGGCATTCTTGAGTATGATATCAGTCCCTGGCAGTTTGTACAGGCTGTGCAGAGAATCCCTTTTTTCTGCAATGCTTTTCTTCCTGGGCTGGGGGCCCAATTCTTCTTCCAGCGTCAGCTTTTGCTGTTTCGTTCCTTTGATGATTGAATCTGGATCTTTGATGGCTCGTATCACCCTTCTCATGTCTATAGCTTTCTGCTCTTCTACAACTGGTGCCAGCATGCGGCTAGACATTTCTTTAATCTTGAACGCTGTTAGTTTGGCACGTTTTGGGATTTTGACTTCTTCCTCTGCATCATGTTTCTGTTCTTCTGCCTCCATTATGTCGATATTAGCCAATTTAGTCTAAGCTAAAAATTTCGAACCCTTGTCATTCACTAGATGACTATTTTGACTTAATCAGGTATGTGATTAATATTCATAATTTATCATATGTTTTGAAACATGTACATTTTAAATGTATTGATTAATATTCGACTAATATACATCTACAAAGTTGTTTGATAACAGACAGTAGTAAATCTTATTCCACTTGACAGTACAACCATATCTTCCAGTAATAAGACAGCAAATTAGGGATTGATAAATTATTTTCCATTTCTATAATTTTGTTTTTATTGAAAACTAGTTTCGAATGTTATGCATCTTCAGTTCTAAAAGCACACAAAAATTCGAAAACCAGCATTTTGATTTGACAACATAATGTTGTGCTTCGTAATCAAAAAGATTATTGAATGAAACAGAATGACAAATCCAATCTGATTATGAATTTATTTAAACATGTTTTCGATCCGAATTTATTCTAAAATGATTTTCAGTTGACATCCGCATGCTGGTATAGAAGGATCAATCTAATTAGGGATCGATAAATTATTTGCCACTTCTAATGAATGAACATTCGAAACTAGTTTTCAATAAAACAAATTTATAGAAGTGGCAAATAATTTATCGATCCCTAATTAGATTGATCCTTCTATATCATCATGCGGGCGACAACTGAAGACAGCAAATGTTCTGCTTCCTAAACTGCTCAGTATAAAGGAAGTATGGCAATGTGTCGAAAAATACCGTTCTAGATCTCACAAAATTTACATATTTTAAAGTCTGATTAGCCACACCCCCAATAAAACAAAATAAGTAATAAAACCTGTATAACCCGTGAAGTGACGGAACTTTTTTCTACCTTCCTTGCCTTGCGGCAATACCGGATTTGGCTGTAGTGATTAACTGGACCCGATTAATCTTCCGGTAGTCTTCCTGATACCGGCGCCATTCTTCTTTTCTTCTGGACCGTTGATAGGACCAACGGTTGTATTGGGTAGGTCCCACCCAGTCGCCATTTTACCCCCCCTGGACCCGGGCTCAGGGCCCAGGAATCTATAGGGCCCAATACCTCTTTTGGTGTTTGTTGCTTTTCAAATATTAAATATTATAATGAACACCCACAAAAACAGTCTACACATCATAAAATTATGGCTTTGACGAGTAGGTATGTTCTTTATTTTTGTTAATAGTCCACACGTTGTTCAGAAAATAAATTCTCTAATCTGGAAGCCCCCACATATCTTAAAATATATCGGGCACCCAATTGGTTGAAGAAGAATGAGCCATTTTACTAAAAGTAATTGATCAATGATGAAATTAAGAAAAGGAAATATGTTCCCTAGGACTGGGTGGAGAAACTTTGATCCCTAAAGTTTTTGAAAATTTGTTACATTTCAATTTTTAATTTTAAGATTTGGCCTTTTTTTTTTATATTTCAATCATAATGGATGAGAACAAAGTAGCGAAAGAAGAAAGTAGACCACTGCGAGGGAAAAGAGCGATCTTCATAGATAGCCTATACCAAAATAATGCCTATTTAATAATGCAGAAACGTAGAAGTGTCTGGCTCATTTAATGTAATATGAATTTTATAGAAACTTAAGGAGATTTATATTCAATATATGTTAGAAAAACATGATTAGATTCGGCCTCTTACTGCATAACGTACATTGTATGAAAAATGTCTAACTCCAAAAATCAAACCTTACAATAGGTGAAAAAAAAACTGTTTTGAAAGGCTAAAATTCGACTTAGGTCATATTTCATCCCTTATTTGTATTACTTTGCATGCATTACCTATCTTTTCTGTTTTCGAAGGTAACCATGACCAGTGTTTATATGTAAAAACCTATTTTTGAATTTTTTTTCCCCCATCTCCCTTCGAAATTATTTACATTTTATTTATGATTACAATATATACAAAGGAATAAAGGACATATGCAAGTTTATTTCAAAATCCTTTTATTACCCGTGGGTATTTTAAGATTATCAAATTTGATTACAAAGTCCGCTATGTGGGGAGGTTTCAAGTTTCGCTTTGGCCTTTCTTTAGTTACAAATTTTATTAATTGAATTTTTTTTTTAATAATAACTATTTTCATTATAAGCCATCGACATGTTTTGCCAAAAGTGAAATTTTGTGAGAGGTGGCTTCTTTGGAACATCCACTTATATTCAAATATGTTTGGTTCCTTCTTCCTGATGTAAATATTCTTGTATTGTAGTTTGAATATTATTTCATTTATGATTGTTTAGCAATGTGTATTTTCTATGTGTGTATACAGAGTATATACAGCGAAATACTCCGAATTTATTGGGTTTCAATGAATGGATTAGTGGAAAAATTTAGTCGAAAAAATGATTATTATTCTTTTTTTTTTTTTAAATTTATCAAAAGTTACTTACTTACAATTATAAAGTTTTTT
Organism: Rhaphigaster nebulosa; assembly: GCA_948150685.1. NCBI lineage: Eukaryota > Metazoa > Arthropoda > Insecta > Hemiptera > Pentatomidae > Rhaphigaster > Rhaphigaster nebulosa. The sequence goes on along the minus strand of OX411311.1, from coordinate 39,058,309 downwards.
TCATAGTTGCCTATTAGATTTGTAACACTCCTGGTGGCATGTAGCACGTCTGTCAATAAGTTTTCATCACGTCTGTCATAAGATTCATCTTAAATAAGAACCCTGTTGTCAGTTTTGACAATAACATATCTTTAAATTTTTTATCAATTTCATTAAATTACCAGAAGATGGACCATTTACTAACAAAATGAATGTATATGTACGTTGCTAATACATACACTTCTTTAATTAAATTTGACAATTTTTTTTTTAAATTATTATTTTAACTTTTCATTACTAACCAGAATATTGAATAAAAGTTAATTTATTTGGTTTGTTGGTTCTAAATTATCTGATAGAAAATACAATAAGAAAAAATCAATTTATTAATAATGAAAATTAAAATTATACTTTTAAAAATTATGAAAATTTAATGTACAGAAGATTTTAGAAACTGATATTTAGAAGAGAATTAAATTGTTAAGTTTTTACTATTTTACGATTAATGGTGGATCGATTTAGTAATGTGGAATATTTGAAAAATAACAAAAACAAAATTTAAAAAAAAAAAAAAATTAAATTTAAGTTCTATCTACAAAATAATAAATGATATTCTGATATGTTATTAGATGTCTTGTTAACTCCTACTTAATATTCAACTTCTTTTTTCATAATCCCAAATTACGATATTTCACATGTTAAAACAAGTTAAACTTTGTCTTTACTCACTGACCTATATTTAATTTTGCTTTTAAAACTCATATACTGACATAAAGGCAATTTAAAATAAACTTGGCTCCATATAAGGCACTTAATCCAGTGAACGTCCAAGACTAAGTCCTCTTCCCTCGCTTATTACTCTAAAAAGCACCGCATCTCTTCCCACAATGACTTGCTAATTAAGAAAACATAATCAAAACAGTGCGTCAATATTCTTCGTTTTTCTTCATTTCATTTAAATGTCCATATTTACATTATAAAAAATTACATTATACTTTTTAGTTTAAATAAAAATATATTCTCATGTTTATAGAATAAAATTATTCTAAATAATTTTTTTAATGTATGTAAAAATTCTGCTTTTTGATCACTCAAAAATGATCACTTGTTCTACTGCTCATTTGATTTTAACACTACAACAATTCTAATATGAATAGTTTTTCTTTTTAAAATAAAATTGTTATAAGCCTATTTCTTTTGTATAAAATTATTATATTTAATGGCACTTTATTAAATTTTTAACTATAAACAATTTTATCATTGCATTGTACATATGCATCTACATAATGTCTGTTTGGAACAAGACTATAACTCGAAAAATGATTTCTTTATTGCGGAGTCAATTATAGCTTTGTCTTTGTAAATCAATCTAGATTTAATACTTTTACATTGAGCATAACCACAGGGTCCTGTGAAGAAAGCATTTTTTGAGTTATCATAGTCTTGTTCCAAACCGACGATATATTTTTATATACTTGTATATGTATATATTTAATATCTGCTTAAAAGCTTGTTATAAGTATTTAAATATTTTATTTTTCTTCCATTAATTATAATTTATTAACCTATTAAGATTTTTTGTTATCATCTTCCAATGTCCTTCTTTCCAATGGCATTTCTTTTTAAGAAAAATTTAAGAAAATTTATAAATTTCAAATTTATAAAATAATGAAGGTGGGTCAGGATAAATTGTTATAATAAAGGTTTCAATCGAAATTTGAGGTAGTTTCAATTAAATTTATTTTCTACATTAAATGAGCAATATAAATACGTGGTTAAAGTAGTAATCAATCACTTTAAAAAACAATCATTCAAATCTTAACTTACTTATAAAAATAAAAATCCAAATAAATAAATACTTCAACTTTTCAACAAAATTCATAAATAACATTATTTTATCTATGTTAATTATTTTAATGATAATTCAGACTAGATTCTAATTTGTTGCCAAAAATTACAATTTAAATAATTACTGATAAATACAGTACAGGAAGTAAACTGTAATAGAACACATACACTGCAATACAATTTTGAACAAATTATTCAAAAGAAATAAACCAACAAGAACACAGGCATTTTCTAATTCATCTCATTTCATCATGATAAACTTTCTTTGCGCACCAGGTCAGATGAATTCTAATAAATTCCTTGCAAAGAATTTTTCTTAGTGAATCTTATAAATATTCAGTTTCCTAACTTGGGGCTACTTGGACTCAAACCGAAAAAAAGTAGTGAGATGGTGATAAAGTGTCTCAGGACCTAACACCAGTGCTGCTACCTGTTGTAGAGATTGTTAATTATGTATATATTTTCATAATATAGTATAAAGCAATGTAGATATTATTTACAACTTATTTTCGGTAGGTCCAAGTAACTCCAAGTTATGGTACTAACAATCAATTATAATAACCTTTTTTTTATAACCATATTTTTTATGCCATCTTGTCTTCCCGTTTTTTGGAAAGCAATTGAGTTATTAATTGTAAAAAAATAAGGATTTTCTTCTGTAGGGCAATAAAATTTGTCAAACATTTTCTTCATTTTGCCAGTTGACTTGGATCCAACTGGTTCGAGCATGTTGTTCCAAAGCATATTAGCAACTGAAAATTTAAATTTATTTTTGTTAATAATTTTTTCTCATATAAATTAAAAAATTATTGAATATATTTACCTAAAGCATGCCCTTTCTGACTGAAATGAAAACAATCATAAGTAATGTACGAAATGTCGATAACCTCTTGCAGTTTGTATTTTTCATTGAGTGGCATATTATAAGCAGTCATGAATGGTTGAATGACAACTGTAAAATCAGGTTTTACATTATATCGACCACTTTCAATCTGCAAAAAAAAAAATTAAATATAATACAAAGTTAAATTTAATTAGGTATTGATAAATTATTTGCCACTTCTTTAATTTTCTTTTTATTGAAACTAGTTTCGAATGTCATACATTCATCTTCAGTTCAAGGTTTCAGTAGATTATATCAAACAGAAAAATCTGGTAAGGTGCGCGCATCACACAACTTTCCCTCACCGCCCTACAATAATTATCTTTTTAATATAATTCTAAAGAGTTCACATAAACAATACTTGAAATAAACTTAGCAGCATTCAATTCTTCTCCCACTTAAGTATAATAAAATAGTTTTTAAAACAATTTTAGTACAACAATTCTGTACACTACCTCTATATTTTAACTTTGTCAAGTTGCAAATATATTTTTAAAGTTGCTGGTTTAGTTTCTATGGAGACATTTTCTTTCCATGAAATAATGTGAAAGTAGAAATTATTAAGTTAATTTCCGTTTTTGTATTCTTAAATTACTTTGTTACACAGCAAATTGTTTAGAACAGATTGGCGGATTGGTGGGATGAGGTTCGGTCTCATCTATCTCCTTTCGGATGCGCTCGGTTATCCATCTATTTTATGCTCCTCATAAAATGCACTGTATCTTTGCTAATACTAGTCCGATTTTGATGATTTTTTTTTTTTTTTTTTAGATACTTTAATAACCTTTCATATCATTCTGTACATAATTTACTACAAATTGCATACTTTTTAAGCCATGCGAAAATAAAATATTCTTTTCTTCATAAATTTTTTTCCTGCATTTTCTCGGTGATTTACTACATAAATGAAAAGATAAAGGCCTTTATAAAGAATAATTTTGGCAAGATTCATCAAAATCGTTAGAGCCGTTTTTGAGAAAAATGTAAAAAAGTGTAAAATCCATGATATAATAGCTATATCCGGTTAGTCCGATGCGCTGCATCTTTGCTATTATTGGTCCGATTTTGATGATCCTTTTATTGTTTTTTAAATAATTTAATTATCTTTCATACAAGTCTATAGATGATTTACCATAAATTGCACGCTTTTGAAGTTATGCGTAAATAAAATATTCTTTTCATCATAACTTTTTTCCCTGCAATTCCTTGGTGATGTACCATATATATGAAAAGTTAAAGGTCTTTATGAAGAATAATTTAGGCAAGTTTCATCAAAATCGTTAGAGCCGTTTTCGAGAATATTGTAAACAATTGTAATATCCATGATATAATTACCATTTCCAGTTAGTCCGATGCGCTGTATCTTTGCTATTATTGGTCCGATTTTGATGATTCTTTTATTGTTTTTTAGATGATTTAATTACCTTTCATAAAAGTCTATAGATAAATTACCGTAAAATGCATACTTTTTAAGCTATGCGCAAATAAAATATTCTTTTCATCATAACTTTTTTACCTGCAATTCCTCGGTGATTTACTTCATAAATGAAAAGTTAAAGACCTTTATGAAGAATAATTTAGGCAGGTTTCATCAAAATCGTTAGAGCCGTTTTCGAGAAAATTGGAAAAAAGTGTAATATCCCTGATATAATAGCTATTTCCGGTTAGTCCGATGCGCTGCATCTTTGCTATTATTGGTCCGATTTTGATGATCCTTTTATTGTTTTTTTAGATAATTTAATTATCTTTCATACAAGTCTATAGATAATTTACCATAAATTGCACGCTTTTGAAGTTATGCGTAAATAAAATATTCTTTTCATCATAACTTTTTTCCCTGCAATTCCTCGGTGATGTACCATATATATGAAAAGTTAAAGGTCTTTATGGAGAATAATTTAGGCAAGTTTCATCAGAATCGTTCGAGCCATTTTCGAGAAAATTGTAAAAAAGTGTAAAATCGATTATATAAAGTGGCACTTCCGGTTAGTCGATTTTGACGAAAATGTTGCTGTAACATCACATGCATGTGCTAACCTTAAATATGTAATTTCAGTATCGTACAGCTTTCCTTTTTTGAGCTAGACTGATCACATACACACAGACACACAGACACACGGACACACAGACACACAGACACACAGACCCACAGACCATTTTGCGAGACTTGGTCATTTGGACTCAGGGGACCTTAAAACATGTATTTCCGTTGAAAACTCGAATTCGAAAATTTTCACGATCGCAATACTTCCCCTTACTATATACTTCGTATATAGGTAAGGGAAAGTAAAAATTTGTATTGGTTTGTTCTCACACTGAACTAGCGTTTGATATAATCTTCTTGAAGTGAAGATGAATGTATAACGTTTCGAAACTAGTTTTCAATAAAAACAAAATTATAGAAGTGGCAAATAATTTATCAATCCCTAATTAGATTGATCCTTTTATACCATCATGTGGATGTCAAGTTAAATTTATTAATATTTAAACAAAATATTAATGAAGAAGAATTTCTGTGAATTATTGGCGTCTAGCCATGAATTACTAATAGAGAACAATATGTTCACAGCTGAATTAATGCTCTTGTTGGTCTATAAACTTTTTAATTTATTCAAATTATTTTAGTTAAACTGTTAAAGTTAACTTTGTTGAAATTTATTTTTTAACAATATAACAAGTAGCAAATGTACTGTAATAAACTATATATATTTAGTGAAAACAACAACTTTCCTTTTACATTTCTTTATTGTCATTTCATTTATATTTTTATTAATCCTTCAACCAACGTAAAATGCAAGTTGTTGTTTTCACTAAATATATATTGTATTTTAATACTAAACTTCCAGAAAAGATTAGGCATTATATAATATGAGCACTGTAATAAATTGAATTTTTGATGAATTCAAATGGACAATTATTTTTGGTTGCCCAAGTGATCCATCATCCATTTCTTTATCAGTCTCTTTATCAATCTCTTTATCAGTCTGTGTTATTTTTTGTTCTATTAAATTAATGTGACACAATTTTAATAAAAATGGGAAAACATTTTAAGTTTCTGTAATATCTACCAATATAATAGTCTGTACTAAAAATATACATGAACTATAAAAGTTATAAATAAAGAGAATTATAAGTTAAAACTTGTTAGGTACATGAAATCGTGAGTTTATTTTCAGTCCTTTAAATTAGTTGTTTGTTTTTTTGGTTAATTTGTCTTTATAAATATATAACTAATTGGTTAAAATTTTTGTCTAAATAAGCTTTAATTAATAATGGTGTACATATTCATTAAAGGTACAACCACATTGTCAGTAGTATGAGATATTTTTGTTTAAGTTGTGAAAAGTTATAACTCAAAAAATTCAGTTTTACAATATGAAGAAAAATATTTTAAAATGTATTTTCTATATACTAATTTATTTATTTTCTCATTTCAGCTATCGCTTTTTAAATTGTATAAAGATCACATTATTGATTTTTTCATACTTACGAAGTATCATAGCTTAAATGACAATATGCCATATAATGTTAATATTATGAGTTTTGATTTAATTTATTCTTATATTTTTTGGGCTATATTCATACGTTGTCAAGGGCTCTATAAATTTGGGTTTAAAATATTTAAATAATAATATTGCATTTTTAGATTGCTAAATTAAGTTTGCTTACCAGTTGTTTTTCATGCTTTTGATAAAGTCTAGCCATTCTTGCCATTGTTTCTAGTGGATTAGACATCATGTGGTAACAGGAGCAGAAGAATCTATGAATGATTCTACATACCATTGAGCGTTTTATACGAACACTTACAGTCACATCTGAAAATAACAATAACAATATCAAACTACAAAACTTATTTTTCCATACATTCTTATAACAAGTCTTCATTATAACATACCAAGAGCAGAAACTAAGTTGACAAAGGCACGTGGCATATGGTCCTGGAGGTAGTCCAAGGCCAGGCGTAAGTTGTAAGCATGTGCAGAAGGAGAAGATCCCCTAGCATTGTAGCACTGTCCAGAGCAAAGATCATTTGCTCCAAAGAGAATTGTTACTACCTTAAAAATAAAAATATATTTTTTAAAATATATATTTTCAAAGGACAAACTTTTAGAAATAGTGTTATAATTTAGTTTTAGTTTTCAAAAAACATTATATCTATCTATATTATAGAAATATTTTTTTTTAAATACCTTCCAGGCAGTTGCATATCTTTTGCCGAGCATTTGACGCATCTTAGTCACCAAAGTTTTGGCCTGGCTTAGAGCACTATTATCAGCAGAAATGGGAAACGCAACATTTAATGCAGAAACTGGAGTCAGAAATTCAGCTCTTCCTTGTGAATACCCAGTTAGATTAGGATTCATTTCTTTTAAAATATTTGGGAGAGTGAGAAAACTATGCCAATCTCCATCACCTCCTGAAAATTAATTTAATATTCTGTCAAAATATCATTTTTTTTAATCTTAAAAATTTCCAAATATATGTAAGACAAACTGCAGACTAATATGTGGTTAGTTTTATAATGTATAAAATTAAATTTTAAATTAAACATTAAATTTCTTCTTAGAGGTCTTAAGTATTTTGTATTTATTTAAATTTTAATTATCCATAGCCACCATCAAAGTATAATTATGATTATTATCCTGAAATGTATAAATACTATTAAATTATTTTTTTTTAAAGATTAAATTCCTACTTTATCTATAACTGCCTCATTCATATGTTGCATCACAATTTTGAATTTGTTTAAATGTGGCCACTATCAAAACAAAAGCGCTGCAAATTATTACACAATGGTTTATCATTTCCAAATAGTAATATTTCACAAATATCTGGTCTGTCTATTCGCAGGACTTTCTGGATTGCTTTGGTTTACTGTTCAGAAAATTGGATTATCTTTCAAATGAGCATCTGGAGTGTTTCGGGAAAGGAACATGTGCAGAATACTTTATAAAACTGAGGCCGAGTTATGGGCTTATAAGATCTTTAATCAGCATTTATATAGATTTTTTTTTTTTTTTTAATGCCATGTTATGTTGACTCCAAAACACCTTACATTTCCCCTCAATCATTATAAATGGCCGAGTTATGGGCTTATAAGATCAATAATTGTTTGCCATTTTGAAGCAAATAGACGGATGGTAATGTCGAGTTCCAAGGATCATCCAGGGGTGACCTGAGACATTGGTGCCGAATTGCATATGATGGACAGCGGACGGATTTTTTTTAATTTGATATTTGGATTACACATATCTTGAAACATAAAGCCTCAAATTTTTAGGGGGGGTTACAAAATTGTTTTCCTTAGTTGATCACAAAGGTCTATTATTGAAAATAATAAACCAAAAGTTATGGTATTCTAGGTTCTACTGAAAACAATTGATCTTAGGGGTTGAGTTAGAGTCCTTACTTGTCCTGGGCACAAATCGATACTCCTGGGCTCAGAAATAAAAGTTAATGAGAGTGATAACAGGCACATAAATGAGAGTGATAACAGGCACATAAATAAGAGTGATAACAGGCACATAAAAAGAGATCTGAAGTAGCAAAAGTCGTATAAGGGGAGGAATATTGTTTCCTATATCCAGCAGATTAAAAGCCTTGGTGCTGCAAGTATACGAATATTCAAAAAGATGATTAGGTTCTCCAAACAAAATAAATCACAATGTTAACTATTAAATTTTTAATCCTTGTGTGTGTGTGTGTGTGTGTGTGTGTGTGTGTGTGTGTGTGCATTAAATATCTGTTTCGGTGTTTTTAAATGATGTTTAATCATTTAATTGCAGAATATTTAAGTATTCGATATGCATGTATACAGAATATATTGCATGTTTTATTTAATCTTTACAATATTTTAAAATAAAGCAATCTTGGTTCTAAATGAATAGAATAAAATAATCAATTATTTGAGTAACCCCATAAGTCATAGAGACCAAATTTTTGAAAAGTAACAAAAAACTTGTCCAGACCAAAGCATAATGGTTAAAGTTAGCCCAAAACAACTGCTAATTTAAACATGATTGACTCTAAAAACCTATTATGTTACCAATCAAGATAATAAGAGTCATTACTGTGTTTAAAATTAAATTTACTTACGGGGTTATTCAAATCAATCAACAATACAAATATAAGGAAAATAATAATTACCAATAAATATGTAAAAAAGTGTTTATTTATGATTAAATTGTTTATAAAAGTACATTCAGACAAAATTAGATAGCTTCTGATTCTTCATCCCTTTTAGACGTGTGCCACTGGAAAATATTTGACTTAACTTCACTGACTTAACACGCTTCTCAACTAAATCATAACTAGTCACCATTATAAAACAGCGAAAATGCGTCGGACTTATGGAGCATATACTCCCAAAACATGTGGCTATCTCAACAGAATTGAAATCCATAAAATTTTATATATCACCCAAAAAGTGAACTAACTTTTTCAAATCACTGGCTGATATCCTCTCTACTCAGTGATTTGCAATATAAACTAAAAAATTGAGATTTTCCTAGTTTATCATTTATGTGGATTCTGCGAAGGAAGTTACATGCATCAATAAAACATATATCAATATATTGGTACCAAAGTAATGAGTACTCAAGAAATTGATAAATTTGTAACTGCGCTTATAGAATCCTAATTAATAATTAACTAAGAAAACTTTTTTCATTTGATATGGATTATATTTAATTTCATATATGAGTATTTTTAAAATCTTATAAAAATATCAGTTTTACAAAAATATAAAAATTTCGGTCAATAAAAAATCGGAAGGGAATATGGGCCAGAATTATTTCATTTTTAGATATTTATACTAATATTTTTGATTAAGTTTTAATTACCTGCAGCCCATGAAACACCCCTACTCTCTATAAAAGATCCTAAAGCATTGCCTTCCATTGCACCATTGCCAGCTATTAATGAATCTCCCATTGCAGCAACTACAGCCACATCTCCCGGTCTCAGCCTGTCCACTCGGTCTGGAACTTTGGATGATTTTTCGAGGGAGCATGGAAACTTCACCTGCTTCGCTACCTTCTCCTGTTCTCTTGGATTCACTTCTACCATTCTAGAAGATTTCTATTAACAGAGGTGATTTTTCTTTAATTATATTTCTAATATATATTTAAATGTTCTAAATAACGTAGTGATAGTTTATTCAGTGTCATTCTGGATGAAAACCACGCAGGAAGTGATACATGGCATTTATTGTTGAAGGAGGCAAAGACTACAACTTAGCTAGACATTTAGATTTGAATCGAATATTAAATATAACATGAAATAAAAAAGTGATAAAATTACATAATGAATACACATCTTAATCTGTATTTTATGATGTTATTAAAGAGGATAATTATTAAATACTAGAAATATTTAAGGATATAGAGAATTTCCACATAACAATAAAAGCTTCTGTTAATGGTATTCCATTCATAAAATTTTTTTTAATATATATTATTATTATTTTTATATATATTTTTTAATATATTTCATTTCAATATCAATATTTTCATAATATTTCTTGTAACCATAGGACATTTAATATTATTCAAAATCCAATACAATTTCTAGGAATCATTCTGCTTTATCTAATTTTCAGTAAAAAAAAGATTACATAAACTATGTTCTGATTTTCAACAGTATGTAAATACAGTACTTCCTCTGATCTGGCATGTTCAGGATTTGAGACATGGTTACGAAATATTCTAGATTACAGAATGAATATCGGGAAAAGGTCAGTCAAAATATAACCGGCAGTAAAACATGTTTTTATTCTTTGAACACCTTTAGTAGAATAAAAAAATTCGTAGTAATGTCAAATATCTGATTATAAAACAAAAAAGTATACTGTACAGTTAAAAAAAAATTTAATTTGAAGTTGAGCAATAGGGTTGATCTATACCCATGGGATTGTTCTTACTGGTAGAAGCTATCTTAAACAAATCTCGAATGTCAATTTGTTTTTTAGTTTTCCCTCTTCATTTTTATTATGAACTCATTTCTTAGACAAACTTGGACAAGACTTCACTGATGTTTTTCAATTAATATTTTTCCCAAATTGTGCCAGATTATCCAGCGAGCAAGACCCCAGGATACCAGATCAGAGGAAGTTAATTGTATTTGAAAATATTTATTTATTTTTTTTTTTACATCTCAATTAATCCATTAAAGATCATATAATTCTGAGATCTAAATATTTCACTTAATCTAATGAAATAATTAGGAAGAAACGAGGCTTAGCGGGGCTAAGTGATCTAAGTGCCAAAAATTAATGGAAATGGAAAATGGACATATTGTTAGATCATTTTGAGGGAAAAGATAGGCATGGACTAAGAGCTCCATCTTTTGGTGCTTGTTTCAACTGAATAGAGGTCATTTCTGGAGCTAAATCAGTTGGCACGATATTGGCAATGGCACATTGATTATTTTTGTGAGAAAAAACTTTTTTTTCAATTTTTGGCTGTTAAATCACTTTATCCATTCATATAATATGGCGGTATTATATAATTATAATGATATGTAAGATGATCTCAGGAAGAAACTCCTGGTCATGGAAATGGACTACTGGCAATGAGCGGCGAGAATATCCAAAATGGATAAGGTCAAAAATGATACAATAAGAGAAAAGATAGAAGTAGAAAAATCATACTGGAAGATATTGAGAAAAAGTTCCTAAAGTGGTTTGGACATTTAAACAGAATGCCTGAAGGCTGGTAATAGACGTGTACACATGAAAATAGATGGAACAAGAAGGCGAGGTACACCAAGAAAAATATGGGATAATGAAGTGGAGGAATCTTTGATGGGACATGGTTTTCTAGAGGAATAGCTCTTGGTTAGAATAGTATGGAAGAAGGCCTTACAATATGTATGTTAAGGAAACCCAACGCTTAAGTGGAAAATCCTTAAAAATTTAAAAAATAAAAATTAAAAAATATTTTATAGAAATATTGTACTTTATTTTATTATTATGTTCCTTTTTTTAATAATCTTGATATGCATAATGTATGTGGAAAAAAAAACTATTTTTTTTTAATTTGCATTGTAAAAATAAATCGAACAAATGAGCTTTTGAAACAGGATTAAAAATATGTCAACATTGGCAAAATGTTGTAATTTTTTAATAAAATTCTCATAAATCTCTTTCTTTTTATGATATAAGTAGTTCTGGGTTGCATTAAAATTTTTAGTAAAATTTACATCTAAAAAGTAATTAAAAATCATATCAAAAACTAGAGAAAATTAATATGAACTTTTTAGCGGTAGAATCAATCCTATTTGAAATTTATCCTATGATCCTGTTCTACATCAAAATTTCAGTTAATTTCTCTGATTTTGGACATTTTTATTTTACATATTTTTAATTGGCTATTTTTCCTTAATGGATTATATTTATTCATTAGTTACTTCTTAACAGCATTATTATCTCCTTAATTTGTCACAAAAATGTTTTCAAAATATAATATCTTAATAATATTTGTCCTAATTAAGCAATTCAGTACTGTAAAATAACTTTTAAAGATTATTTCACATCGTATATAAAATACTAATCTTAATTTTTTTATAAACCATTCTGTCTACAACATTGTTCAATAGCTATTGAATAACTATTCAAATATAATAGTCCAAAACTATTATAATTACAATTTGTTCATTTTGATTGTCAAATAAACCAAAACTTCTTTTATTACATCTTAACTTATAAGCATTATGAAAGGTTTTTACCAAGTATGAAGACACATCATAAGGATTGAAAGAAAGCCTAGTTTGGGGTAAAAATTGTTGGGCGGCAGAACTGGCAAGAAAGACTGCCACTACCAAAGCCTGCAACATCTCGGGAGTCCATCAGAACCAAAGCAGTCGAGGCATGATAGTCTGTAACCTGGAACACAGGAGAAAAGAATGTTTATAGTGGGAAAAGTAATTATTATAACTATGTGAAAAAGAGAATCTTAGTAGACATTCATACAGCAATTGAATTTCATTAATGCAATAGTAGTTTGTTCCTAATTTAAGCAATGCAAATCACTTAAATTGTCTTGAAGTATTAAAGGTTTGCCATAGCAGGTTTAATACCACACTTGAAACTCTAGTACCCTTGGGTCATTAACTTCTTAGTATTGATATTTATTTGGGTAAATTTTATATTATAATAATAAGAAAGAAAGTTAGTTAGTTAAAGACTTGTGTAAGATGAATTTTTGGCAAAGACTAGTTAAGATAATCCAGGTTTAAATAGTTAAAGAGCCAAGTTAGCCCGGGAGGTATTTAGCTTAGAAATTTGTTTGTATATTGAATTGTTAATCTTATATTAATTATTAGATATAGGGTAAATGCACCAGCAGTAGACATTACGAGTTTAGACTTTAAAAAATAAGGGTATGAAATGAACCAGAAATTCATAATTGGTACCAAAAGGAGTGTGGTCCTGCTTGTTGCTGAGGGAGATTCCCTTCAATATTAGATTACTAACCATCTTAGTTTAAGACAGAGTGTTGAGTTCTGTGTCCACAGCTCAAGAAACTCCTTAAGGAGGTAAGTAGATTTTGCCATCTTATTTCTCAATAGTTTAAAATTTTTTGGTCATTAGTTGATTTAGGAGGTTCCATTTGATAATAATGATTAATTTATTTAACACTGTAAACAGAATAATTAACAATAAGAAGGGTTGTCTACTTGTAGTTAAAGATTTGTATGATATGTCATTTTCTTTAGCTTAAATTAATAATTTAGTGGCAATAAGCACGCCATAAGTTTGATCAATGCTATACTAGAGTTGACAGAGATGTCAGTTACTAGATTAAAGCTGTCTACTACTAGTACTTAATATTCAGAATATAGCAATTTTAAGTCAATACTTTTTCCATTTCAATTGAAACTTTTTTCAATTTTAATTGTAACCCTTTCCATTTTGATTGTAACCTATTCTATTTCAATGGTAAACTTTTTCACTTCAATTGAAACCCAACAGGTCTTAAATTAATTCTAATTACTTTATTTTGGAAGAAAGGAGGTGAAAATTTCATTGATTTGGTGATCATTCTTTGGGTTTTTGAAGTTGATAATGTCGAATTTACTATCAAAATTTTGTTCGAGCACGAGCATTTCTAATTTATTATTCGTTATCAAGATTCTTTGGTTTAAATATCGTTTATTGGTTTTTAGAGGACGACATTTTTTAATTAACTATTGGATTTTTGATCGCGCATGCGCATTTCGATTTACCGGTGCTGTTCCAGTTTTTCTTGATATAGGGATCACTTATCACTTATTAGGTTTTCGAGGATTCTCATTCCGTTTGTTTAATTGAATTCTTTATCGAGCATGGGCATTTCGAATTACCATTACAGTTGAAAAAAAAAATTGGTGTAGATTTATCGTTTATTAGATTTTAAAGGATGATATTCGAAAAAAAAAATGTCAAATTTAATGGTAATTCGAAATGCGCATGCTCAATAAAAATCCAATTCAAAAAAGGTATCAGAATTTCCGAAAACTTAATAAAGGATCTATATTTCAAATAAAACTTCAATAGTAACGGTAAATCAAAATGGGCTGGAACGATCAAAAATCTGATAGTAGTACATTCAAAAATATGCGTCCTCGAAAAATTAATTAACGATACCTGTAACAAAATAAATAACAACGATAACGGTAATTCGAAATGTGCATGTTCAATCAAAAACCCAATTCCAAAAATGGAATCAGAACCCTCGAAAACTGAACAAACGATCCCTATATCAAAGAAATTTTCAATAATAACAGTAAATCGAAATAAGCATGCGCTATCGAATATCCGATAGTAAATTCTGAAATAGCCTACGTGAAAACACATTAAACGATACATATACCAAAGAATTTTGCAAACTAATAATTAATTAGAAACTCTCGTGCCCCAACAAAATTTCGATAGTAAATTCGATATTAGCAACTTCGTTAGCATAACGAACGATCAACAAATCGATTAAATCCACACTCCATCCCTCTTCAAAAAAATGTTAGAAGTATATGCCGAAGTTCAAAAGCCATTATTGAAATTAAAATAATTATTTATACTTAAAAAAATGGATAAAATAGGATTAATTCAAGTCTGTTTGGGTTGCAATTGAAATGGAAAAAGTTACATTTAGAAAGAAGAAGTTACATTTAGGAAGAAGCAGGACGAGAGCAAAATTCTCGGGCTTCTTATAGAATGGTTTAAGAAAGAATGAGTTATCTAAAAAAAATTAAACAGTCAAAAGGTTTGTCCAAGAAATATATGCAATAAAATGATAAAAGTATCTCAATCAATAATAAATTTGTTATGTATCGTAAACATTATGACATATTTTACAGATATTTTCTTGTATCACCCTGATTTTTTTTTATTGATTTTTTTTTGTAAAGGTATTTTTCAGTGAATTTTTAATGTTCATTTTGCTTCTATAATTCGGAAACCATTCTTATAAGTTTGGTAAACGAGCAACCGATTGTAGCAACTTCACTTAAGAATGCCTAACGAGCCGGATTCAAAGATAAATATATGCTAATAAGTAGGAGTGTCCCCGGTTTCTTTAATTAAAAAACTTGTAAATATTTATTAGGACTGCTACAGTTTTGGAGATGTAATTCAAAGCATCATTAATGACATTCAAACTCCATTCAAACATATGCCATACGTGATCTACTTATTTGATTTTCGTTTCTTAAAAACGAATTTAGTTGATAAAAACTATTTCGTTTCACGCTGCAGAAACTTTTGCTCCGTTGCGTTGGCTTTTTGTTCTCATTCAATATATATTTATGAAACTCGTTTGGTCGACGCTTCCAAACATGACTATGGCCACAGCGACGTTGCTACAACAATCTATTAAGGAGAAGGACAAAATATAAAATTGATAACATATATGTTTATTGATTTATGCAAATAAACGAAGGCTGAAAAAAATTCACCATAAGTTCTTTTATTTGGATGCTAAGTTTCTAGCATTGTTAGTATTTTAAAGGCCTTTTCAGAGATACCTGAGATGGCTTAAAGGCCGAAACGTAGCATCCAAATAAAAGAATTTGTAGTGACTTTTTTCAGCCTTAATTTATTTAAAAATTTCCTAAAAATTTTTTTTGGCTGGTTTTCCTAACTATATTAAATATTCTAATTTTCCCCAACTCTTGACAACAATATTTTTTTTTCTATTCAAACACAACATTGGATCGATGTTATCCTAATTACTTAACTCAAAAGATATTGGTATGGGTTTTAAATTTTAGTAACTCTTTGAGTAAAATACTTTATCACAATTTTCGTAGTTTGAAGTATGTTTTCAAATTTCCTAACTTTTTGGGTCCTTTATCCTCCTCTACATGGCGACAACACTCTATGACCCCCCTCCTCCCCCCCCCCCTTCCCCTCTCCTCCCCAGTCTTATCTAGAAAATGGTTAAGTCTAAGTTTACCCTTTATGGGTAAACCTTACTTTCTATTGAATGTTGGTTCTAGTTTAGTGGTTTAAAAAGATAGGTTGAAGACTTATTTTTATGTTAATACATATCGCACATCTAGAATGAAAAGGACACAACTCAGTAAATGTGTTTTTGTTAGAATGAACATACGACTCAGGTTTAGTTATTCGTAGAAACCCCTAGTGTGTTTCCTCTAACACATGTTGCTGGTATTTAAGACCTGACTGCTCTTTGAGATGATAAAATTCCAACTATTAAAATGTCTGAGGTTAGAAATTATGAGCTGTGCCTTTATCATTCTGGATGGGTGATATGTAGTGCTGAAAAAAATTATGTCTCTGCCTGAAAAACAGGCTTAAAATTTATCAAGCTCCAGTTAATATGGCACTGTTACAGTTGTTTTAAATTATTTCATAATTGTATCAAGGTACCCTTTCGTTTTAATTTTCTGCCATAATAAAATTTTAAAAATAATTCTTGAGAATCTTAAACTGTTATTATATTATTCAGAACCAAGTAGATTTTTGTAATCTCCCTTTATAATAAATACCAACACAATTATATTATATTTCATAATAATTCGGTAAGAAAATTTTCATATTTATAAGTGGATATTGGCAAATGTGCCCCAGAGCATTATAAAACGCGAAAGATGATCATTTCAATAGATTTTATAAAGATTTCTATTACAATGAAATAATATAGTAGGTATTGTAATTTGTATTATATCGTATCACGTTTATCGGTAATGTGCAGGCACGTCAGAAAAAAAAACGTGCTAACACACGTGAGGTCGCAACGAAACGTTATAATGTCCTTAAATGATACCTGCCACGTAAAATGTCCTTAGTCCGCCCGGAGCACTCTTCTTCCAGAAACTTTTCAGTATATTTTTAAAATTTTATAATTTCCACCATTTCCAACATTTTTTTTTTTGTTTAAGTCACCATCTTGTTAGTATTCATGCATAAAAATGTAGTCACTCTAAGAACAGTGATTGATGTTGTGTAAACCCTCATCACTAAGAGCGTGGTATTAAGACAGCAATTACAGTCTTGGAACACACCCGTGACCAAACAAGCCTTGAAAACTCCTACCGACAGTTTTATTTCAACACTTATATTTAATTGATAGTTATTAATTAATACATAGTCTCATTTAAACAATAATTTATGGTAATTATAACCGAAGCACTAATCGATTTCGCAAGTCCTTCGTTCCTAGGAAATTAAGTGTTGTAAACATGCTTTTGTTTTAATTGTATTTTTTTTACAGGATAGGATATCACTGGCTAGTATTTAAAAAATATCTGATGTGGACAACACATGACTTCCTTGTACGCCTATTAAATTTTAAATCGGCGGCTCAAAAAGTGATCCTCAATTTGGTTACTAGTTTCCGAATATTGCAGTGTCTCAAAAACGACACTCGTCGTCGCGACATCCATCTATTGACACTCACATATCCACCCAAGTTCTTGTTTCTGGAGGTCTCATTCCATTATTATATTACATTTTCCCTAACGATTTCTTCGTGTTCCATTAGAACTGTCAATGTCACTAGATAAAACATTTGGAAATCGACAGTTTCGACATTTTAGCCGGAAGAATCCACTTAACTTATATCTTATTCTCCTGCAGCAGACTTGTTCATCTCACAAATGGGGAGGATAACCAGTATTTTACACTCAATTTTAACACTTAAAAGAAGTAATAAAATTTTTTAATTAGAGTGAAAAAAAATCGCGTTTGTAACCTTTATTATCTAACCACATGATCTCTGTATTTAACATTAATATAATTATTAATGAAAGTCTAATATTACCATCAAGTAAAGTACCCTTTTCGGGTACGAAAAGTCCTATTTACCAAATTTGAGATGCTTTACATCATATTTAAATGTAATTTTTGATGAAAGTCTAATATGACCTTCAAGTAAAGTACCGCTTCCGATTTTCCAATTTTAAACAAAATTTATTATGTTATATAATAATATGCAAGTCTCAAACACCGAATTTTGCATTACAGAGAAGTTTTACATTATATTTTAATATAATTTTTGATGAAAATCAGTAATGACCTTCAATTAAAGTACGACTTCTGGTTATCATATAGTGACCAAAAAGGGAGGTTCACAACTAGATTTTACAGCAATTCTAAATACAAAATTTTAACTTTCTACGGCTAATCGTTTTTGAGTTATGCGAGATTAACTTCGTATCTTAATAGACATCACGGACGAAACTATTCAAAATGGATTCAGGGATGGTCAAAATGGATCTTTCCGTTGAAATCTGAAAATTTTCGCGATTACAATACTTCCTTTACTGAGTACAAGGAATTAAAAAAAAAATCTTAATATAATGAAAATTGAATTATTTAAACTGAAATTGAAAATTAGGTGGTTTTACGCTTTTACCGACGATATATTAAATAAATAGTCGAACAAGCAACTAAATCTCAAGATAAGACTTCATTGCTCTTAAAGGATGTTGATAATTGTTGTGGTACCTTAGAGTTGACCGATAGAAATGTGGTTAACAAGGCTTCCTTCCTAAATTAATATAAAAACCTATCGACGTACATATGTACCAGTCAGTTTACTAAGTTTCTTTCACTGGTGTTCCTCTTGATACTGGTAATTATTTTTCTATTCTATTCTATAAAAAAAAAAAAAATCATGTAAAAATGTAACTATAGTGAATCAGCGTGTAAAATAAAGGAAATAATATAATTGTTGTAATAATAATAAAAAATCTTAAAACATAATTAGATACTTTAATTTGTTTTTAGATTAACAACTTGAAAATGGGCACGGAGCCTGAAGCGTTGATGTGTTTAGGTATTTGAACAAAAAATTAATCTAACAGGATTATTAAGCGAAATTTTCTGAAAAGATATAAAACTATAAGACAATAAATTACCCTTTGAAAATTAGTAGATATAATAATATAATAATCGTATAAATCAATGATATCTTTATGTAGTTTGTATTTTTTTTTGTTTACCTTATTCTTAGTCAAATCTTATTAGTACCTTCCATTAGTATTATATCAAATTTGGTTTGAGCTGCTGGCGTAATCTGTTCCATCTTAATTAATAATAATGAATAAAAAAATATTTTTATTATATTTTTTAAAATATTTATTAATTTATTAATCATTAAATGTAAAATAAACTGAATTATGTTATCTTATTTATTATTAAACTAAAAAAATAAAGTTATTTAATGAAATTAAATATATTCAAATAAATTATTTTGTTTCATTTTTCCTTTGCAATTAAATTATGCCATATTTTAATCTTGAAAAGTATTCCAAAACGCCTAAAAGCCACACCACTGGTTTATCCACATTTAGAAGTTGAGAATATAGATGCAGAAAAAATAAAAATATACAATTGATCATTCATCACTTGGCAAAAATAACCAATAATGAGTAATAATTAAAAAAATGAATCAATAACTTGCTTATTGAAAAAATCATTGAATAGATTATTCAAATAAAATTAATTCTATACTCCCCACAACTGTTAATTAGTGTGGCTTGAGGTGGTAGGCTGTTGACTTGAGTTGTGCTAACTTTAGTTATCTAGTTTTGTGATTCAGTGGTATGTAATCCTAATGATCCCTGAATGGACGAAACGTAGGACAGTTGATTAAAAATTGCTGTTCGATAGAAAAATGCTTTATTTAGTTTCCAATATTCCGATATAACTTACAAATATTCCACAACTTCAAAATTTATTAATGTGATTTCCAATTTGATTTTTGCTTCCACTTACATATATATGAAAAATTTCGAATCCGAGTTTTCAACGAAATTACACGTTTTATGGCTCTTTGAGTCCAAATAACAAACCAAGTCTCGCAAAATGGTGTGTGTGTGGGAGGGGACGGGGAAGGGGAATCTTAGCTCAAAAGCGAAAAGTTCTACGAAATTAGGTACTTAAGGTAGGTAGATACATGCCTGTAATGGTACAGCAACTTTTTCGTTAAAATTTACTTTCCGGAAGTGCCACTAATATCATCGGTGTTACTCTTTTTTACGATTTTCTCGAAAACGACCCTAACCGATTTTGATTAAATTCGCTATATCGATGTAAAATTAAATGGGCTAGGTTTTATCCTAATTGAAATAGTCTGACAGGGCTTAAATGCCGAATTTTCAAAATAGCTTTCTCTAAAGCACCTTTAATTTGTAATAAAAGAGTATATAAATAAACATAAAAAATGGCAAATTTAAAGTATGAAAGAATTTGATAATCAACTATTTAAATTTGATAAATATTTTCCTAGGTTGAATACAAATTTCCAATAATAGGATTAGTAATATAGATCTATAATATATCGTTGGAAAGCTAAAAAAAAATAAAAATAGAAAAGTAATATCTAACCAATACATGACGAAAGAGTGGTTCTTAAGTGATTCTTGTAGTTTGCAATTTATACTTTTATATTATTTAATGAACAGTAAACATTTTCATGGAAACTTTTAAAATTTATTTTTAGTAAGATGGTTTGTGAATGTTGTTTGATGCGCGCATTTTTAATAACTGTAAAATTGTGTTTGTGATATCTTACAGTAAAAAATATTTTCCCATAAAGTTTGTTGTACGGTTTTATATTAATACTATTATACTTATTCCAGTGGTAAGATGACAAGCCAGGATCTCCTGAAGTTATATGACAGGCCAACTGAGCCAGTGTTCATGCCGAAAGGTCGTAACAACACCACTTTCGACATCCCTCAGGAGTTTCTCGTATGAAAACATAATTAAAAAATTATGCTTAATCATTTCTTTGAAGTAATAATATTAATCGATTGTACTCTTATTGCAGAGCGATCGCTTCAAGCCACTGAAGAACAACTTGGACAATCGTTTCGGAAGCAGTAAGAAGATCGCTGTGAAGAAGATCGCCCTACCGGATCTTAGTTTGCCCGAACAGCTAGGACGCAGGGCGCAGTTCTCCCTCTTTATTCCGTCCCACAGAGCTATGGCTGCCAGGCTTGTAGAGGTCTTCATGGGTATGGAAAACATAGCGTAATATAGAAGTAGCAATAATTGAAAGTAAATCCTCCAATCATTCGGAGAACAAAAATAAAAAATAAACACATTACCTGAAAAAATAACCCATTAATTTTCTATACTGATTCATGAATTAGTTTTCTTTCGCATAAATAAAAAGCTTACCAAGTGTTTGTATTGTAATTATATGAAAATTCAGCAATCAATAAGACATTTATAAATTTTAATACATAATTGATTTATGGTTGTAATAGGTTATAAAAGACTAATTCATCATTTTTCGTTCTTAAATAAGGATTAATTTTATTATATTTTTTTTAAGGAGTGTTCTCCATTCTCCACTACAACTCATATAGGTCCGCTAGGTGGTAAAGAACTACTATTTTATGATTAACAGTTTACAGAGTTTAGAGTTATT
Source organism: Rhaphigaster nebulosa (assembly GCA_948150685.1). Lineage (NCBI taxonomy): Eukaryota > Metazoa > Arthropoda > Insecta > Hemiptera > Pentatomidae > Rhaphigaster > Rhaphigaster nebulosa. The sequence goes on along the minus strand of OX411311.1, from coordinate 39,036,715 downwards.
TTACATTTCCGGTAAGATAATATGACTAGATAGCAATGATAGGAATATACCGAAAACAATTTTTTTTTGTTTATTCCTTTTATTCTGCTATATAAATTTACGGCTATATTTTAACAAAATATTTATAATTACTTGAAATGAATTTAAAAAATATATGTATTTTTACAGATATAACCATCTTTTTATTTACATACATCTGGACTGACAAAATTCTCCCAGCTTGACGTAGCTTTTATTTTTATTGTCATTTGTATATATTGACGATTTTAGTCTATATAATTATTTGTAAGTCTATTAAGCTTTTATAATATGTCCTTATTATAATCATCAAATTTTTTTAATATATATATTTTTTTAAATAGTAAATGAATTAAAGAAGAAAGTATATATATTGTTTGTAGGTGACAATATAAACACATTATATCTAATTTAAAAAAAATATGAATATGAAAAAACTTTTCATATAAATTTTTTTTCTGACTCTGCCACCAGCCTCTCCGTCCTAACTGATCGATTGGCCAGATACAAACAGACATATAATACAGATATAATACAGGCAGTCCAGAATTGATTCACGGCTGATATAACCTAAAACAATCTTTTTACCACACAACCTGAGCCCGGTAGTAAGGAGCGTCCAAAACCCTAACTGTGGCAGTTATTCCATTTCTGCATATGAGCACGTAATTTGCCTAGCTTTATGAAAGAATAATATAATTAAATTATAGTAGTAAAAACAAATAGAAAATATTTATTGGTAATTGAGTAAATCAACAGAAATAGAACGCCGCCATTCTGATAGACGCTAACTGCACAGCTGGTACGCTGCTCCTCCTAGATTAGGCAATGAGGTGGAGGGAGACTGGGTTTCGCGTTGGAGGCACTGTGTCTGCTTTGAAACCCTCTTGGGCACACCATCCATTTCCAATTCATCTATTAGTTATTTATTTTCACTGTATCAATAAATGTGTTAAAAAGAAATGAATTACTCTTCATTACCTAAATAAAAATGACGCTGTTAGCCCTTTTAACACGTTCTAGTAGTTTGGAAGCTGCCAGCTGTACACTGACAAACGGAATAGTAAAGCCATAAAAACTGAAGGAGTTTCTACTTGTGACGGGTATTTTAAGCCGTATTTTTGTGTGAATCCCAGTTGCCAAACCATCCAGAAACCACCACTGGCCCCTTATTATTTTTTTGCTAGGATATTCAAGAATAAGTTGACCTTTTTTCTTTGAATATCCAAATAAGTTATATCGATATGTTATAAATAATCACCAAAGGTCAACGTAAATTTAAATTTTTATTTAACATGAAAATTCCAGGAATGCGAACCTTAGACGACTTCATCAGCGCTACGGTACTTTGTCGCGACCGCATGAACCCTTACATGTATATCTACGCCTTGTCGGTAGCAATCATTCACAGACCTGATACCCAGAATCTGGAGATACCTTCCTTCGCAGAAGTCTTCCCGGACAAGTACATGAACAGTGAAATATTCTCCAGGGCCAGGGAGGAATCCAACATCGTACCCGAAGAACAGCGGGTATGTCTGACACGTTTACTTTAAGTTGTTAGTACTTTTGAAACATTTTTGAATTCGCGATTCTCGCTTCGCAGGAGCCTTTGGAGATCCCTAGGGATTACACAGCTTCCGATCTTGAAATCGAGCACAGAGTAGCCTATTTCCGAGAGGACGTTGGAATAAACCTCCATCATTGGCATTGGCATTTGGTATATCCGTTCGACGGGCCGCGCTCCGTCGTGATGAAGGATAGGCGGGGAGAGCTCTTCTTCTACATGCACCAGCAAATAATGGCGAGGTGCGGTTCAATCTCAATTTATCATTTTAATTTTATTTAAATTATTTTATAATTATATTCATCTGGGTTTAAATAGGTACAATACGGAGAGACTCTGTAACAACCTATCACGCGTGAAGAGGTTGATCAACTTGAGAGAGCCACTGGAGGAAGGTTACTTCCCGAAGCTGGACAGTTTGGTATCCAGCAGGGTCTGGCCGCCTCGATTCGCCAATACCAAGCTTACTGTGAGCTAAAATTAATATTTACTAAATTTATTTATATATCGACGTCGATTTTTGAAAAAGGCTTAAGCGCCAAAATTTCGAAATTTAGGTTTCAGTTGATTTTGGGACGTATACACCACCTCTATCGATTCTCGCTCACTATGTATCGAGAAAAATAATTAGAAATGGTCTAAAAATCGAATATTGATGACGTAAGCACCAAATACTAACGACTCTCAGTCGTCACTCTGGCCATAACCAGTGCTATAATCCTTTCAAATATGTTGTAAATATAAAGGTTTGGCAGGTTAATAAACTCCAACTATATACAATAATGAATAAAATTTTAAAAAAATATACTGTTATTTCGGGAAAAATCGTTTCGTGTGTTTCCTGTAAAATATGCTAAATGGCGCTTACGCCTTTTTCAAAAAACGATATCGATATCGGAAGGGAAGAGGTCTTGTTTCAAGGATGGTTGTAATCACTGAGAAAAAATACAAAACATAATAGTTATTGATTTAGCCTTAATTTGTTAATTAATTTATTATTTATCTAGCTTTATTTATTCATGACTCCCCCACAATACAGTTGACTACATGTATTCTCTATATTCACTATCAGATGTTCAATAATTATGTAATGATATAACTTAGAAATAGGCACGGGGCATGTTATACAGTACCCGCAATACTGAACGATTGTAAGGTCTAGGGGGTCTAAACGAAGTACACGGTCGAACGCACCTACGGCTTTTGTTGCATAGAAATGCCGACGTTTATGCTCACTTCGTAGATCTTCGTCAGGGTAAATAAAAATAATGGTCCGGGAAAAGAAACAGAGTCTCATTCACCAATCAATAAATTATGTTATACATTTTTTAAAATTAAAAATAATCTATTAATAACGATATATTAAATAGGTAAACAAATTGACAAGTTGTAAAACCTATCAATCAATTATTTATGTATTTTTAATAAATAATAAATTAATATTATTTATAAATAATTAATATTAATGTTATATTATATTATTATTTAATTTATATTATTTATAAAAAAAAAAGTGAATTGTAAAATAAGTAAATATTTATAAAAAGTTAGCATTTAATTACTAAATGATTGCTAAAAAAAGTATCTAATGTTAACCACAAATCACCAACCAACAGAGAAAAATTAAGCTGCATTTTCCTTAGCTTTAATTGCGTTAAATAAACTCTGTCAAAATCCAAATTTACTGGGTCAGACCTAATAAAATCCTTCCACCTGTGTTTCGTACTACCACTCGGGCGTTTCTGTGCTCAATAGTAAATTAGATAATTATTTAGATTATTCATTATCAACTACTATTTATTATTATTCGTAAAATATACTAATATTTTGTGATTCTATCGTTAGTCAGTTCAACAAGTTGTCATGTCATGTTTTATATTGCTTCATTTATATTCACCGCCTGTCGGTCCAATGCAATTCCGCCTAATCTATCCTTCCAAATTCTCGAATCGACTCAACCTTCTTTGAGCCGAATATTCTACGTAATTATTTATTTCCGAGAACCTATTTCATAATAAGATATATATGAAATATTATTTTCTCACCAACGTTTTGAATTCGATGGTAGGTCACTGTCATGGTTAGAATGCAATAAGGAAAGCAGACGCAATTTTCATTTGATATAGCGATACTCTAAGATGGGATCAGTAAAACCTTATCTCAGTACGTCCTCTTTCCTCATTGAGAATATAGCATATATTTCATATGTTATTGGCAATAATTTATATCTAACATATATATTGCTGCTTGATAATAATATATTTATTATGTATTACGGATGAATGAGTACTGCATAGTATTGCATGATGAGTATTTGCATAGTTCTGTGGGGCCATTTTTTTTAAATTTAGTATAATATACGACTTGGTTAAATCCGCTTGGCAAAATATTTACATTGACATAAGCAATTCATACTAGCAAAGATGAGCGTAAAAATGAATAATGCTAAAGAAGTAGTAAGCATAATTGAAGTAAACTGCAGAATTATAAATAATAATGTTATAAACGTTATTTAAAGCTGATTAAAAATAAATAAAAAATCCTTATATAATTATAATTAAATTACCAACATAAATATTGTCTTTATTTATGCGCTTTTTATCATTAATATTATTATTCCTTTCTCATTCAGCATTTCCTTAATATTACAACTAATATCTAAATATTTGGCATCACCAAATCATTGGGGATTACCAAATCATGCGAAAAGCGTTGTCTTTTTAATTTAAATTGAATAGCTTGGTACATAAGGCATATCGAGAATGAAACGCGTACAACTTAAAAAATGTGTTATTATTAGAAGGAATATGTTTTAACGGCTTTTAGTTTTTTTAAACTGCTTAATTAAAACTTCACACTGCTTTACCGTAGTTAAATAACTACAAAAACTGAAGGCATCTTTACTTTTGAAGGGTATTCAACGTCATATTTTTTAGTTGGTTTCTATGAAAATTTAGAGAAGTAAGCGTTCGTAAAATCTTTCACCATAATAATTTTATTTGTGTGAATCTCCATTGCCCATATCCGGAAATGGGTATTCCCTTCACTTCATTGATATCGACAGTTTAATATTTGAAAATATATTTTTTTCTTGGAATGATCGTTTAAAGTTAATATAATTCGAAACTGCATGCGAATATAATTTACAAGTATTAATATTTTTTAACTTTCTCAATTTCCTCTTCTTTATACTTGAAAGTTCGTAAACTAATATAGTATCAGTCATAGTATTTGAATATATTATTAATCATTTATTCATTTTTAGTTTACACTTATTTAATTAAAGGATAATTAAATATATTTTCAGGATATTTACAGAGAGATAGATCAAATTAAATTCGATCTTCAGGACTTGGAGAGATGGAGAGACAGGATATTCGCTGCTATCCATAGCGGTACAGTAGTGGACGTAAGTGTATGCAAATCGTAAATGTAACAACATCCTTTGATATCGAGCTCAAAACAAATTCAAATAGCAATAATTTGATGTATCAAAGTACGAAGATTGTTCGTGAGGAATAAGATAGCGTTTTTTGAAAAAGTTAGACAAATATGTATAACTACGATAATTTTCTCATTCCTTTGGTGTATTAAAATTAATTTTTTTAAACTAATGATTTTTACTTCTTTGTACGCAATAAAGGAAGTACTGTAATCGCGAACATTTTCGGTTTTCAGATTTCAACGGAAATATTGACTAGTTGATTGACTAATTAGGGATTGATAAATTATTTGCCACTTCTATAAATTTGTTTTATTGAAAACTAGTTTCGAATGTTCTATACATTCATACATTCATCCTCAGTTCTAAAAACACACAAACAATTCAAAAATAAGCAATTCAAAATATAGTTTGGTATTATTATACATATTAAATTAGATTAATATAGATCAGTATTATAAAACATTTATGAATTATGAATTTAATTAAGACAAGAAATCAAATGCATGTTGGTACTCACCAAGGTTTAAATGGTTTATATCAAACAGAAAAATTTGTACTGGTTTCTTCTCGCATTGTACTAACAATGAATGAAAGGTAGGTAGGATGTTTTTAGGTAAACGGTTTATGGGTCTAGGTTTCTCAGTAATGCCGGTGAGTAATTGTTTTTTCTGTTATAGATGGGAATAAATTTAAGATTGGGCTATTGGAGATATTTATTTGGTCATTTAAGCAAAAATCTTGGATTGGAGGATTTTATTATTTCAAGTGCTTCATTTATATTTAATTTGAGGCTGTTTTCAACGTGATGTATTAATTTAACTCCTGAGTCTTTGATGATTTCTTTAGAACTGAGGATGAATGTATAACATTCGAAACTAGTTTTCAATAAAACAAATTTATAGAAGTGACAAATAATTTATCAATCCCTAATTAGATTGATCCTTCTATACCATCATGCGGATGTCAACTGAACTTTTGATAAGTAAAGACATCAATCAAGTCCAGATAAGTCAATACTTATTCTTTTCTCTCCTCTCCTTGCTTTTTAACGATTTTTAATTTTTTTTTTTATTACTTCCTTGTACGAAGTAAAGGAAGTATTGTAATGGCGTAAATTTTCGGTTTTCACATTTCAACGGAAATATCCATTTTGATCACCCCTGAATCCATTTTGACTAGTTTCGTCGTGGCGGCTGTACGTTCTTATCTCGCATAACTCGAAAACGGTTAACCGTAGAAAGTTGAAATTTTGTATTTAGGATTTTTGTAAAATCTAGTTGTGAACCTCCCTTTTTGGCCACTCCTTGATCACTGGAAGCGGTACTTTACTTGTAGGTCATAATTGATTCCCATAAAAAAATATATTAAAATGCTATGCAAAACTTCTCAAATTTAGTATTTATAACTTATATATTGATTTAAATAACATACTACATTTCGGTCTAAGTTGGAAAACCGGAAGTGGTACTTTACTTGAAGACCATATTAGACTCATAAAAAATTATATTAAAATATAATGTAAAACATCTCAAATTTGGTAAGTAGGACTTTTATATCGATATGAATGTATTTACTAGATTTTGGTTAAAATTAGTGAGCCGAAAAGGGTCCTTTACTTAAAGGTCAGAATAAGCTTACATCAAAAATTATATTTAAATTAAATACTTAAATCATATATGTTTCGGTAATAAAGGTTACAAACGCAATTTGGTTTCCAATCCAATTAAACATTTTTATTACGTGTTTTAAGTCTTAAAATTGAGTGTAAAATACTGGTTTTCCTCCCCATTTCTTAGATGACCAAGTCTGCAGCAGCAGAATAAGATATAAGTTGAGTGGGTTTTTCTGTTTAAATATCGAAACTGTCGATTTCCAGTGCTTTATCTATTGATATTGATAGCTTTAATGCTGTCACGGAACATGAAGAAATCTCTTGGGAACTAGTTACCTATTGAAGGAAAACGACATATAATGACGGAATAAGACCTCCAGAAACAAGAGTGTGTTTGTTTGTGTGTGTCAGCAGATGGATGTCGCGACGCCGACTGTCGTTTTTGAGAAACTGCAATCTTCGGAAACTAGAAACCAAATTCAGGATCACTTTTTGAGCCACCGATTTATAGTTTAATAGGCGTACAGGGAAGTCATGTGTTGTCCACATCAGATATTTTCTTCATAACATTTAAGTAAATTCACAACGTAAACAAAGTCTGTTAAATAAAATTAAAGTTGATATTTACATAAAAAAATATCGTGGGTGAGTTATACAACTAGATAAACATAATTTTGTAAAGGACGGGTAATTGCATAGAAAGGTGCAATTAGGTTTGGTTCAAAAATACTACAACTAGTTATTTATTTTCACTGTTTCGATAAGATTGATAAAAATAAATAAACTACTCTTTATTTCCCTATTTTCTATATACAACATCATACGTACATAAATCATCATAATTGTTGTAGATGATCAACAGATGTGCCATTTTCAAGAACAGATAACTTGATCATCGGGGGAAAATTCCATTCTATGGCATTTTCTAAAACTTGAACCCAACTCTGAACCAACGATTTGATGCCCCTGTGGATCAATAATCGAGTGAGTTCTGGACGATACTTACTTTTCGATCGTCTATAATGAATAATGTCTGTTCATTCAATAATTTCTGTCGAAAATTTGGTTTTTACGTATTTTCATTGAAAACCGGTTATGCTTCATAGTCATAGTTACCTTAAAAAACAGCAAAGATGCATGCAAAGTAATAAAAATATGGCTGAAAAAATTACCTAAATTTAAGCCTTTCCATATAGTTTTTTTCACTTTCTGCAAAGTTGGGTTCTTGCAAATGGACGTTTTTCATTATAGGCCATCTTTTTGATGGTATAGTCACTCTCTCTAATTTATTTTAATGAAACCAGCCCGATTCATTAATCTTTTCACATTTTTTAATTTCCCGATCGTTTTTATAGCATTATGGTTGATTTATAATAATAATAATGGGAAACCGTATGAATTTAAATTCCTAATTCTATCATTAATTTGATAAAAATCGATGAAATATTTCGCTGATTTGATACGTGCTTAAAATTAATTAAAAATAGACGCTTGATCCATCGGGAATGAGAAATATTTAATTAACACAATTATTAAAGCGCAAATACTTTATTCAAACATTACAATTAGAATAAGGATTCAGGATAAAAGTGAATTATATCTGATTATCTATATTGAATGGTCGATTAAATTAAATCCTTTTCAAATAATTAAAATATCGTCACATATAATATTTTTACTAATTAATAAAAAACTTTCTCAAGGAACAAGGGCAGTTTATCGAACTATCCGAAACACGTGGAATCGACATCCTTGGAAACTTACTTGAAGCAAGTATTTTATCAATCAATAGAAATCTATACGGCGATCTTCACAACTTGGGCCACGTCGCAATAGCTTTGTGCCACGATCCCGAAGCTAAAAATTTGGTAAATTTTTTATTATTTACATCAGATGATTATTATTTGTAGTTAAGTTTCCTCAATAATCGGCCTTCTGCAGGAAACATTTAGTATTATGGGAGATCCAGCTACGGCCATGAGGGACCCCATCTTCTACAGGTGGCACGCCTTCATCGACGATATATTCATGGAGCACAAGAACACATTACCACGCTACACTACGCAACAGGTTCGTAAAAATCATAAAAAGTTTTAATACAGTTTTTTACTAATAATAAATATGTTGATTATATAAAAAATGCACGCAGCTTGATTTCCCCGGAGTCAGGGTAACATCTGTAGAAATTCAGACGGATGGACAAAATCCCAAAAATCGGCTTTCAACATTCTGGCAACAAAACGACATCAACCTCTCCAGAGGTTTAGACTTCTCTCCAAGAGGACCTGTCTTCGCCAGATTCACTCATCTTCAACACAGACCGTTCACATACAAGATTCAGGTATGAACAGAGGAATAACTAAAGCTAAAACATTCCCATACTTAAAAAATAAAAATATCCATTTTTTTTTTTTGTATTTTAAAGGTTGAGAATAGCGGTGGAAATAAAACTGGAACCTGTAGGATTTTCATTGCTCCCAAGTTCGATGAAAGGGGATTACCTATGCTATTCAGGGACCAAAAGAACCTCTTCGTCGAACTGGATAAATTTACTGTCAACCGTAAGTAACGCATTGATTATTTCAAATTTACTGTCAACTGTAAGTAACGCATTGATTTTATTCAAATTTACAATCAACCGTAAGTAACGCATTGAATTTTTTTTTTTCAAGTTTACTGTAAACCGTAAGTACTGCATTGAGTTTTTTTTAAAGTTTACTGTCAACCGTAAGTAACGCATAGATTTGTTTTTCAAGTTTATTAGTCCGGTAATCGTAATGCAAAAATTTTACTTATGAATATCAAGTTAAACGTCTTGAAGACCTTCATAATAACAAGTTCTACAAGAATAAACTGTAGCTAAAATATTTAACCCAGTAGTGAGGGCCCAAAAAATTTATTATACTGAAATTTTAAAAACATTATGTGTCTAAATAATATATATATATATATATATATATATATATATATATATATATATATATATATATATATATATTGTAAATCGATTAGAAATAAATTAAAATCTGGTGCAGTGCGCGCATCACACAAATTTTACTTACAAATCTACTTCGAGTAGAAATTAATTTCTATTTAAGTAGGAATTGTGAAATTTTAAAATTTTCCTTTTAGTTTACATGGAAATTGTATCTAGTTTCTATTAAATTATATATATATATATAAATATAAATTATTAACTACAACAATCACTTAAGTTTATGTGTTTTTCAACACTTCATTCTGCAAAAATATTTTCCTTTAGTTACTTATCAAATTCTTTTATAGTTTATATTTATCCATTTTTTATTACTACTAACAATAAGAGACTGTTAATTATTTCAAATAAACAAAATTAAAGGTAGTTCAGAGGAAGCCATTTTGAAATTTCAACATTTAATAATGATGGCCAGCCATTTAATAGTTCTGATAAGAACTAGTTGATATTATTAATGACCATTTAATTGTACATTGGTATAACGAGTTTAATCAAAATCATTTGTGCCATTTTCGAGAATTAAAAAAAAAAAATATGTAAAATTGATACAAAGTGGTACTTCCGATAAGTCAATTTTAGCGAAAAAGTTGCTGTGACATCACAGGCATATACCTACCTACCTTAAATTTGTAATTTCAGTTTCATACAACTTCTCTCGTTTTTGACCTAGATTTACCAAATACAGACACACAGACCATTTTGCAAGGCTTGGTTATTTGCAAGACTTCCGATATCAATCCTTTTATATAAAGATAAAGAGTATGTTTGTATAAACGCGCTAATTTGATTAATTTAACATTTGATAAAATTCTGTTTGCGTTAAATAGACCATTTACTGAGGAATGTTTTAGGTTTGATAACGTCAAGCTACAACCCACAGGAACGGAGCAGTAACCATAAATAAATTTCTAAGAAAAAAGTGTTTATCCTGCCTACGTCCCGTTGTTACGACCGCTTCATCTGTCTATATCTATACTATTGTATAAAGCGGAATAACCGCCATGGCTGTGAAAGAAAGTTGATTTCACAAACTTTTTAATAAGTCTGAAATTATTGCGTAAAGTTATTTTGTTAATGAAATGGGAGGGTAAGAGAAAAAAAAATTGAAAACGTGAAACTTTATTACCATTTAAATAATGAAAAATCTTTTTGACCATGTTCTTAAAAAATCTTTGCAACAAATGAGACTGAGCAAGATATAATAGATTATTATTTTAAAGTTTTTTGTTTTGTTTTTTTGTTATTTTAGGAATTTATCCATTACTGGACATAAATAAACGCGACTGACAAGCAATAAACGCGAGTGACGCCGCGGGCCACAGTTAGTTTAATATATAGGTAACCGAAAGTAAAAACTCCTAAGTGAAATTGCTTTTTATAATGTTAATTAATATGAGGCTAATTTTTTCCAACAAACGAAGCCGAGCTAAACGCCTGTCCAACGATATGAAGATGTCATAGTGAGTTATTACTATTTACTAAGATACGTGTTCCTGAAATTTTGGTATTTTCCCAGTTTGGTAATCCTTGATCCCCTTACCAAGAGGAAGCTCCAAGGATTCTTCCTGGGAAGATATTTAAAAATTACACGCCTCAAAACTACATTTCTTCTATTTTGGAACTTGAAAAGTATTTGAGTAAAGATATTTTCAAAAATAAATCTTTTCAGTTGTAGTTTACTTACGTATATAATACATGTTTATTATTATTATATATAAAATTTGTACACACAAGAAAAAATAGTAATTTGCAAGTGGTTTATTACTTCAAAATAAAAGTGAGAAATATTTTTAAAAATATGAAACACTTTTGCGGGGCCCTCGGCGATAGAGTTCCAGTCCGGGCCTGATGAAACTCCCCAAATAATGTAAGCTCGATATTATTAAATCGATTTTTTCTCACTGGCTCCCTTTTTTAGACTTTTTATAGTTATGCTATAAATTCCTCATTATGATACTAAAATAATTAACTGAGACTAATTCTCTTGATATAGTGAAAGGATCCAAGAACACAATAACTCGCAAATCGACGGAATCGTCTGTCACCATCCCGTTCGAAAAGACTTTCAGGAACCTGGAACAGGACAGGCCAGCCGATGGGGACAACTTGGAGCAGTTCAACTACTGCGGTTGCGGCTGGCCCCAGCACATGCTGATATGCAAAGGGAATGCAGAGGGCTACCCCTGTCAGCTCTTCGTTATGATATCCAACTTCAACGATGATAAAGTAAGTATCTTTCTGGTATTATATTATTCTCTTTTTTTTTGTTCACTAAACGTTTGAAACAACCTTAAGAGTACAGCAATAACAGGTAATGGGTGATAGGTAACTATGTAAGGATAAAAAACGTCTTAAAAAGAACGAAGATTGTATGTTGTATTCATATCCTTTATTAGAGAACGCACGAACCATAATGCCGGACAGTCCTTCCATACGCCCCTGTCTGGCGGATGGTCCGGGGATATTCTTTACTCCCCTGGAAAATTTATTGAAGAATATTCTGTCTAGAACGTATTTAACAAAAATTTAACACTCTTGGGCTACAAAAGGTAGAATAGAATAGAATAGAAATTTTATTTGCCTTTGGGATTTCCCCATACAAATAGAGCCTGACTTGGCTAAACAATACAATAAACATTATTAGTGTTAATAATTTATATATAGATATTAAATACAATATTAGAAACATTACAAGAAAGAACCGAAATTACAATTATACAAAATTACAAATTAAACTGTTTGCAAATAACACTTTTAAAATTAAACAATCATTTCTCGTTTTTATGTGTACACATATATAAACTAGAATAAGTAATATGATCGGTATACGTATTTATGAGAAAAGATATTTGTGTTATTGAATGAATAGACATCTATTCAGATAGATATCTATGAATCTATTATGAATAGATATCTATTCTATATTGCTCAGGATATAGAATAGATATCCTATATCCTATTCATAAAAGATTCATAGATATCTATTCTATATTGCTCAGGATGGACTACCATATTTCCATGTTATTATTTATCTACAGTTTCTTTAATTCAGCCCATTATGTATATGTATAGTTTTAAGTGCATATTTAGTTAACACTTAGTTATTTGCTAATATAAAAAATAAATAAATTAAACTATGAAAGATCTTAATTTTAAACAGGCTACTATACAGTAATACATTAGTTTAGCTTTTGCTGGATCTTAAATAATTAATTTAACAAAAGATATACGACTGACTAATAAGCAAGTACCTGAGCACCTGTGGTACCCACCTTCCCCCCTCCCCTTCCCCATGCGCACGCCTGTGATTGTATTGCAGAGATTATCATAAATAAAATATCTATTCTACACTGAATATAATCACAAATTGAGTTGAAATTTGGTCAAAATTGGAATATCAGCTTTTGGGTATTTTATAATAGACAATTTTGGATTCTATATGTCCACGGTTCTTTAGATCTTTTAAAAGAGGGTTAAGATCTCTCTATACATCTAATTTTAATCTCATAGTATTAAGTCAAATAAATATATACGGATAAATGATATTTTTTTTCAATGTTCAATGTTTAATAATTGTAAAAGAATATCTGGGTCTTTCAAAAGCTATATAAAATCTTCTTTCTTAAATAAATTATGTTTCCAATTAATCAACTTAGTAATTTTCTATTAGATTTATGCCTCACATGAATGAATGGGGACCCGTTATTCTCCGAAGTATTTTTTAAGAATATCTGCCAGTCCACTGAGAAACCGTCATTATCAGTTACATAAAAAGTGAAAAAAAAATCCTGGGGGGATCCTTTGAAGTTCTTAGTAATTTAAAAAAAAAAAAAAAATGTATACGAAAATATCACAACCTACCGGTTGTGGGAAAAATAATAGTGCTGATTGCCTTGCATTCAGACTATACATATAAAATAAATTAATAAAAATTAACATAAGAAGTAAAAATAAATAAAAACTTTTAAATAAAATAATAAATATCTGGAACACTCACTCTCAGTGAGAAAACTCCTGAATCAAGTTTTTTCCCAGTGTATGAAAGATAAAGCAGAAATCCAGGTGTTTACAGCTACTACCCCTCCTGAAACACTAGTATAACAAGCCAGTGGAGGCTGATCAAGAGCATTAACCTTAGGAGCACAATTTAAAACGCTGGCCGCAAAACGACTCCAAAAGTCATATCTTACAATGTTTCGGGACCACTGCAGTTTTAATCTTAGCGGAAAGTTTACAAAGGTTATCTTATAGGGATGGACTAGAGGTTTAAGATGGTTATAATACTTTTGATGGAGAGAAGAATCATCAGGAAAATTCTAGGACCCAAAAAGACAGAAGAAGGATACAGGTTGCGGAGAAGACAGGAGGCCGAACAGAAATCCAAGATATGTTGAAACGTCCACTGCAATTCTATGGTCATAACAAGAGAATGCCCCAGACACCCGATTGACAAAACAGATCATGGCATACACTGAAAGTATAACGAATATGAGGTGGATAGCCGAAGTTAGAGAGGACTTGAAAGACGCTGGCATGACAGACTCAACATACAAGATAGGCAGATATCCAGAAAAAAAAATACATAAAGTGAGCCGAGAGATCAAGAAATTGAAGACTGGAACAACTTGGTCTGAAGAAAGGAAGAAAGCACACAGTGAGAAGATGAAAGAAGTGTGGCGCCTTAGGAAATCTCACATCAAGTAGACGCTTCGCGTGGTCCATTAGTGGCCTATATGAATGAATAGAATAGAATAGTTTTGATGTTTGTCGAGGACGGATTTAGTTGTTTTATTAATTGACGAATTATGTGCCCCATTCTGCTTAGTGTTGTTGGTTGCATATTAGGGAGAATTGATGATAGATCGGATCATTAGATTGAAAGAATTGAATACTTTTGATATTAAGGTGTTTTAATCTCAAGGTTGCTCTCACTTGGTCCAGATTTCGCGATGGTATTCTGTATGAGAATTTTGATGTAAAATGAAAGATTATAGGTCCTTAGTTGTATATAATTTTTTTTTAATCTGATGGTTTGTGGCAAATATTACTTTAAAATATAATGATCTCTTTTTGATGTGCCATTTTATTCTGTGCTGTTTATCTGATCATCCTTTTTGTATTAACGTATAGGGTAAAACAAGGATTGTGATGTTCTTATTCCTTTAAATATACCGTTATATACATACATATATATATATATATATATATATATATATATATATATATATATATATATAATATATATATATTTCTTTTTCGATTCCCAAGAACTACTTCACTAAAAACACATTCTTGACTCCCCCAGGTCAACCAGACGGGAACCGCACCAAAGTGCCAGGACGCCGTCAGTTATTGCGGCATCAGGAACCAGGTGTATCCAGACAAGAGGTCGATGGGTTACCCGTTCGATCGGTTGCCTAGAACGAGAGTGGACACCCTGGCGCAGTTCCTCACCTCGAACATGAGGGTGGTGGATGTCACTGTGCAACACACCAACACCACCGTCAGGCCTCAGGATAACAAGCAACAAATGACAGGTTAAAGTGGTCCAATACAAACTTAAATAATGGAAATAAATAACATCTATTGAAATAAAAATGTCTTTAATATCCTTATCTTAATATTTTTATTAATCATTTTGAGGAACTGAGGTTACTAGAAGTAACCTGTTCCTAATCTAGCGAAAATAAACGGATGTGTTCTGAATATAATCTATCTTTCATTACAGCCATGTGTCTAAGGTCGCTATCTACTAACTTGATATTTACTTAATTTTTTATTTTTTTATTTGAGAAATAATACAAGCTGCCACACTCAAGGGCAATAGGTATTAGGGCTATAAGAATCCATTCATACCATATATACAAGATAAAAGAAAAAACAAAAACAAACAAAAAAAAACAACATACAAATGAAAATAATAAATATCATATAAGAAGAAAGAAAAATGTACATTACTAATAAAAATTAATAGACAATTTAAATAATAACAAAATAAGTAAACAAATTAGTTTCGCTTTTTACTTAATTAGTTTTAGATTATAAATGTTTTATGGTTAATGTTATTGATAAGTTGCGTTACACCGGAAAAAATGTAATTAATTATTAAATACAATTAAATTAATCTCACTATGAACACTTTCTGGAAGCTAATGTATATTGCATTCGTCCGTATGGAAAATTAATAGTTGTTTTATATATGAATAATAATGATATTTCAGTGGAAATATTACGCTTCATATTTAAGTATATACATTTGTTAATTTAGTCACTAATTAATAAGAAAACAAACTTAAAAAAAAGACAAAAATCTTGGTTAAGATAAAAACCATGGATTTAAGGCTCTCAAACAGCACTAAATAATTAAACAGTCAAGTTTTCTAATTCAGGCATTAGCAGGACAGAAAAAGATAAGACCTCTAAATGCAGAACAAAGACAACACATCTCACATCAACATCTAAGAAAAAATTAACCAAAAAGAGATAGTGCAACTCCAAGGCAATTCAACATATACTTCTACAATTCTCAATTATTCTATTTAATTCTATTATCCATGGTTTAACTCAACCGTTGGCATTTTGTATGTCCATCTGTCTGTTTGCTACGCGATTACGACCAAAAGAGTCGTTCAATTTTCTTGAAATTTGGCACAAATGTTTCTTGAAGTCAGGAAAAATGGCGTTTGTTTATGGATTTTTATTTTTAATTCCGATTCGAGATGGTGGTCGTTTAAATGTCCCTCCTTCCCTCTCCTCCCCTCCCCCAATCATCAAAGATTTGTTTGTTTCGCGGTCACGATTTTCTTTTCTTCAAATATTCCTAGTTTTTTTTACGCATTGGCTCGGTTGGCAAAGGAAAAACAAAATCTGATAGTTGCAATAATCCTGAGGAAATTAATTTTTTCTAAAAATGAAAATTTTTGATCAATTGTACAACGGGTTCTGCGATTATTTGTCAACTATCTTTGATATCTTTAGCTCGAATTTTGTCGAATCCTGGCGTTTTGTTTTGACGTTGAGATCAGCAATTATTTAACTGATATCGATATTACAAGAGGACAATGTGAACTGAGGCGAAAGAAATTTATGCAAAATCACATTCGTATTCTGCATATTTGCGTTGTGATTGGAATCAACGGATGTAAAATAAAATAATCCCTAAATTGGTTCGCGAGTTATGCTGTTCACAAGACTACAAGTTTAAACTTATGTAAGTTACTAAGTTATTTTTATGAAGCCAATAAGACAAAATACAACCTAAACGTCTTCAGAAAAATAAACAGCCGTGCTGGGAATCGAACCTGTATATCCATGGTCCTTGGCAGTAGCGGATCCATAATGGGAGGCTAACACCGGGGGGTATGGAAATAGGAATACCTCATAGCAACTAGAGGGTCATCTTCTGAGATCACTGATCAAAATTGCCTCTAACAAGAGAACATATTGTAATTGTTTAATTATTTGGCTGAGAACATTCATGAGAACAAAAAGAGACCAATTTAAAAAAAAAAAATTTGTTTTGGGGGGCCCGATAGCTGTACCCTCCCCTCCCCCTTGAATCCGCTAGTGGTCCCTAGCTAATGCGCAGACAGGGTTCCTATCCGACATGGTACAGATTTCTCAGTGGTGGTCCCAACCGAAACAGGATAGAGATCTCACGAAACCAGGCTACGCAAATTAAGTGTTCTGCGGTTTGGCATTTAAAAACCAACACTTCAGTCTCATTCAATAGGTCTGAGGATCAAAGAAGATGAGATCTTTGGAAAGTATATTTTCTAATTACAAGCACAGACCCTGGTCAAGGCACTATGCATTAGTAGCGAATCAATTTGTGGTAAACCGAGAATCAAAACCTGGCAAATCGTTTTGTTAAAGCGTAGCGGCTATTATAGTTGCAATGTTATCCATTGAAATACATTTTATGTTCGTAATCTCAGAATCAGGGATGTTTAAACTGTCCATATAATATATACACGAAAATATTATTATACTCATATATAAAATAAAATAGAAATTCTTAGTTGCATTAATACGACTTATGTGGGTAAAGTTCGACTTTACAAGAATGTAAAATCTTTTTTATTATTTTGCTTTCAAGCCAACATTTCAACCACATTCATTGATGAGATTGATAATTCAGTTTAGAAGTACCTGACAGTTACTTGCCAATGCCTTGAGGGGTGATTGCGTACAAAGTATCTGGAAGGCTCATTATTCAAGCAGTAGCGGTTGTGGGGTAAGTGCAAAAAATTTCGTTTGCGGAGGATTATAATTTTGATGTAAAAATCAAAAACAGTTAAAACTTGTCTGAGATTTACATTTTAAACCTTCAGTCAGATTCATGAAGGTGGAATGTGAAACATCACACTTATTCCTACTATCTGCACTTATCCCTGCGCTCTGCACTTATCCCTACTAACATATTTTGCCATTAGGGATTGATAAATTATATGCCACTTCTATAATTTTTTTTTATTGAACACTAGTTTCGAATGTTATACAAACATCTTCAGTTATTACAGATTAGTTCAGTGCGAGAAGAAACCAGTACAAACTTTTCTGTTTGATATAATCCATTTAAACCTTGAACTGAAGTTGAATGTATAACATTCGAAACTAGTTTTCAATAAAAACAAAATCTTAGAAGTAGCAAATAATAAATTATTATTAAAGTGATAAACATTCCCTAATTAGATTGATCCTTCTATACCATCATGCGGACGTCCACTGATATTTTGCCATGGCAACTGCAGATAACTTTAGAAGATTCCACTTACCGCAAACATCTTTTTAAAAAATAAGGCCTCGTGGTGGATAAACACCGATACAGCTGTACCGTAGAAGTTGAAAGATCCAACTTAATCAACAGGTTGGAACTGATATCTTTACAACTCATTTTACTTCACCTTAGTTAACTGTTGTGCCTGAATTGTGATACATCAGCGTTTATAATTCATGCTCACAAAAGGACAGCTCTCAACAATTACAGGCTTGAATTTAACGAGACAATTAAGTACTTACTCCGAAAACGCCCTTTTCCCACATTACCTTACGTAATAAAAACCCAAATCCCTCCTATCTTATTCAGATTATAGATTAATCGGTAATTTTATCCTGTCAATTAATTTTATCCAGCAGAAGCATTAACATTCATATGGAATAGAATATATCATAAAATATTAATATTACTCAGTGCATAATGATGGAGTGCTCACAACAACTATTAATCAACTGTTTTGAAACCAGATATTACACGTTTCTCTGAGAGAACTTCTTAAGTGATTCAATAGGATGAAGAAGAAAAATAAAAAGAAGTTATACTGAAAATAATAAAAAACATGGAGATAGGCATTTAGGCATTATGTAACCCTTGTTTAAGATACACCTGCTAAGGAGGAGCTTTGGTATACAACACGATCTCTATTCAGTGCCTGATCTTCAATCCAAGCCAAATAACTTTATATGTTTACATATTTATATATGTATGCACACACATAACTATAAATAATAAAATACACAATTTCATCAGCCTAATTTGCAGAAAATAAACAAAATGTATTTATTTATTATAAATTCAAATAGAAGCATTTTATATTAAATATGAACTTTTTCGGTTTATAACAATAAAAAAAGGCTTTGTGCGACCTAAGGTTCGATACCAATTTCATAACACCAACATTCTTTAACTACTGGCCTCCTACCACTGAACTCTATTAAAACCCTATTCCTCAAGATCGAACAATTATGGACGTTTCGATTGGCACGTCGATTTAGAGTCGATTAACCGGTGATTCGTCCGTTATTCACCCGATAACTTTACACACTCATTACATTAGCCACAATGCTATCACTGCAGTTGTACAAGATAAAACTATAAAAAGGATTACTCTTGGGAGTCGAAAAAGGTAATTTAAAAAAAATGTTTTTGGTCTGAAAACTGGTCGAGACATTATTTGCAGGCCCATGTTCATAGGAAGCTTTTTGTTCAGCGTTATATTTGCTAGAATGCTCCCAAGAGTTATCCTTTTTTTTGGGATACCCTCAAAAAAAGTCCCTCGTTATCACTAACACGGTGATGGACCGAATTTTCCAGTTCGCGAAGTGATCTTACAATTTATACACACATTGTGTGTAGGTGACATTAAATATCCAATTTATAATTATTGGTATGTAAATCAACATCTATATTCTGAATGGATTCGATGTATCGATTCTGATAACATCGAGTTGATAAGAACCTTTAAGAAGGTTATAGTGTGTTAAAAATAAAAGTGTTTTAAAAACGGAGTCAGATTGTAAATCTTAATAAATAGCTTTTAGTCACAATCATCGCGTTGTTAATAAAATAATCCTACGTTGTGCCTTGAATTTTTAATACACTGTTTTTTATGATGGTTGATAAGGTTGATTGAGGAATATTAAATCTTTCAGCTATTCCAGTTTTGATTATCACGCCACTATCCACTTTATTTTTAATTTCTGATTTGCTTTTTAGGTTAATAGATCTCAGGATAACTATTTTTTATTTTTTTTTTCCACCAAAGCAACTCAATCTCGAATCTACCGATAATATACCACTTTGGGTCTTTTCCGTTTCGAGTACCTCAGTTACTAACTGGTGATTTCTGTGATAATGTCTATTATTTTGCATGCTTAATTTTAAACATCTGTTGTTATTATCAACTAACCTCGTTACCTGCTTTGTTTACACTACAAAGTTCTAAATTCGCGTAAAATAAATTTCTCTACACTTGTTACTGATTTTAATTACGAGGATAGTAGAAAAATGCGTCCAAATGGTCACACACACACATATATATATATATATATATATATATATATATATATATATATATATATCCATATGGAGCCTCTCCATCAGGGGGGTTTCGTCTGTAATTTGGAGATATAGAAGAACACGTTAACTACAACTCTATGAACTGAAACGTGGTTTAAAGTTACCATTTAAGACGTCACTATGGTCTATACATTCTTGGGCAAACGAGTATTTTACAATTAAGTTGTGTGAAACGGAGTTACAAATGAAACCTCAAGATCTGGATCTTGATGTTCTGGATTGATCTGGATTTTGTGACTGAGAAATAATAACCATTTTCCACCTTCATAACTCTGCATATATATATTTTTATTTGGGGATATATATTTTTTTAAATTTTATTCTTTATTGTATACAGTAGGAGTTTATTAAGGTGGTAAAATCTTTATAATTACAATATATTTTTAAGGCTTCTAGCTCTGGTCGAGGCCAGAATGACTATTGAGAGTCTTTAATATTTAATACTTACGTCATCAATAGTCGATTTTTAGACCATTCCCAATTTTTTTTCTCGATATATCATGAGGAGGAATCGATAGAGGTGGTCTTTACGTCCCATAATATATTGAAATCTAAATTTCGAATTATTGGCGCTTAAGCATTCTTCAAAAAACGATTTTCTTGAATATCATAACTATTCCGATATAGCTATTAAAAATTATTTGCCTAGGTGTGATTCAACTTCTTCCCTTCCCAAATAGAAAACACCAATTTGAATCCCGTGGTCAAAAATTAAACTATTTTCTATCTGTACCACTATGTTATTTTCCGATCTTTCCCTCCCATCTCTTCCTCCCAAGAATTCATCTAGCATACTAGTACACAGGTGCCCCCCTCTCTCCTCCCCTTCCTCCAAGAAAATTCCTGGATCCGCCACAGAATTTGCTACATAATTTTCTGCAATCAATGAAAATACTAAATCCTAATTTTATTTAGAGGCCTGGATTTCTGAACAAATTATAGCATATGAGGAAATACATTACTGTTTCGGTTTTGACATATTTGGATCAAATGTAAATGAACGGTAAAATTTCAACGTAAGAACCACCGATTGGATATATTTAAATAACTTCTAAGATCTGAAGCAACCTGGTTTATTAAATTTTCGAGGTCAATTTTTTTTAATGATTTCTATAAAATAAAAATATATTTAAAAAAAATCTCTAAAATTTCTATAAAATAAAAATATATTAAAAAAAAATCGTATTTTATTGAATGATAAGTAAACTTATAAACTAAAAGAAAAATAGTGTTAATTAGGCGTAACTAGTGATAAAATGTAATAATATTGGAATTTTAATAAAATCATACCTTGAAAGTAGACTGAAGAAAAAAGTAAAATAAAAATAAATCAAATAAAAAAATTGTTTGGTTATGATGAATTTAATAAATTAATAAAAATTATCTATAATTTGTTTAATAATAATAATAATAATAATATATATATATATATATATATATATATATATATATATATATATATATATATATATATATATATATATATATATATATATATATATATATATATATATATTTTTTTTTTTTTTTTTTTTTTTAATCTTTCAACAATTTATTCGCACCTGTCTGACAGAAGAGTGATAATAAGGAAATGTATGGATATATAAAATATACGTGGTATGAGGATGGATAGTACCCAGCAGCATCTTTTCTTGGTCTTGAATTAGTCCTTTAATTCAGGAAAGGAGATCTCTCACCCAGCTCCTTTTTAGCCTTCTCCTTATGGTCATGTCAGTCGGAGCCATATCGTCCATCAGTCTGTTGTGATGTACGTGAAGGTTATGAAGGTTATTACAGAAACGAGAATAAAGAATACGTATATGTTGATTGTTGTAAGTCGGTGTGGTACAGTTTTATTGTTTACATACCAAGGAGCTACTGTTATCAGTAATAAAATATTGGATTGAAAAGATTGCAGTTTTTGTAAGTGAGTCTTTTTTTCTGAACCGTAAACGTGTGATGCGTAAGTCCATATGGGTTTGCATATGTATGTGTATACATTTAGTTTCTGCCTAATTTTTAGTTTTGACGTTTTGGAAACAAGAGAGTACAATAATTACAGTCGTTTGATTAAAGTATTTCTTTTCATTTTGACGTCTGGGTCCCAAGGCATCCTTCAATCTAATATTAGTACAAGGTAAAGTACTGAGTCCGTCCGAGGAATTTGATGGTCGCCGATAAAAACTGGTGAACAAGTGTCTCGTCGAAGTGTGAAAGTTACATTTTGTGATTTGTTATGACTTAACCGCATTTTCCAAAGCCAGTACTAATTTTTTAAATGTAATAGATGATTTTGTAAAATCAGTGAGCCCAGTCGTGGTGTATTGTTAAAATTGTTTTATCGTCAGGTAGCACTCGGAGTTGGTAGGTATGTCAAGTGTATATATAATGTACAGTAACGGGTAAAGGATAAATAAATGAGCCTAGTATTGCTCGTTTTCCCACTATTTTCTAACTTAAAATTTTTAAAGTCAATTTATTTTAAAAAGTTTAGAAGTCAGTTTTGAATCTTGTCAAAGGTTTATTATTGCTTATATATTCAATTTCAGGTCAGGTTCCTTGTTTTAGTATAATGGTATAATCTTTTAGTATAATGTTATTAATGGAGCTAATGGAGTTTGCTTAACATGTATGTCGATATTAGGTTAAAACGTGAGAGATCGTGTTTTGTATTTCAGTATTGTGAAAGGAAATGTGTTGGACTGAACTCTGTTCTACGAGAATATTTGCGTGAGTAATTATGTGGTTATGTAATTTTAGATATTTTTGTCATTTCTTAAATCTCATTTCACTTTTTTGTAATATTCCTTTTCAATATAGAGGCCGTAAAAAGGAGGAAATCACTATTTGTTACATACAGCTTTAGTGTATGACAGTATAATATATAGCGCATTATAAAGCTTATAATATCCACAATAATTTATACGGTTTAGTATATCTATTGGCCACCGTTTCGACAGTTGTCGAGGTGGACTGTACAGTTTAGTTTTATAGCAGTATTCGTATTAAAGAGTATGTGTAGGAATTCAGTTGATTATGGAAATTTTCGGAAATTTGTAACATAGAATGGCGTGTTAACTATTTTGGGCAGAGCATTTGAAAATATTGAAGATTTGTTCTATAGTATTTTATAGATCGTATGTTTGTTGGTTAAAGATTATTTCCATATCTATTAATAGTCCATATCGTCTGTTTAGACCCTTTCTTTTCAGTCTGATGTGGATTCTTCAAGGAGATTTACTTGTGCAAAGAGAAATATTAAAATACAAATACAATAAAGTTTTTAAGGCCATATCATAAAAGTAGGATTCACTGTCTTGATAATGAATAATACTCATTCCACAGATTGAATCAAAAACTTTTATTCCCTGATATGAAGTTTTCAGTTTTTTTTTTTGTTTTTTTTAGCAAAAACCCGTAACTTTTACAGGGAGTACAGTAGTCATTCCAGGAAAATGTTTTCATCTAATGGTATCTAATTGTTTGTACAGGATGGAACAGAATTAAATCACACAATTTGAAAGGCTTTAGAAAAACAAACTAATTCCTCTAGAAAAAAAAGGTTTTATTTTCACAAAGTACATTGAAAATAGTTTTATTCAACGGATTTTAAAAATTACATCTTCCAAATGTCGACCGTTATCGACGCTTCCGAAAAATTTTCATCAAGCTTTTAGACATTTATGGAAGAACGATCATTGATTTCTTACCTGATTCTCTCCTTAAAATCATCCGGAGAATACATCGTCCTTGAGATATTCCCCAGAGAAAAAAATCGCATGGAGATGAAGCTGGTGATTGTTCTGGCTACCCCAAGTCTCCCATCAAAGAGATCATTTTGTTACAGAACCATCCCCTCAGAATTCCAAGCAAATCTCGAGATGTGTAAGCCGTGCCTCCATCTTGGAATCACAAATCCTCTGTTTGTCAGACAATTTCATCCAACTTAGGGCGTAGGATAGTCAACAACATGTGCACGTAACGGTCGGAGTTCACAATTTTAATATTGCATCTCATCCAAAAAAAAGTACGAGACAATAACATCAAAGTACCTCAATAGTGACCTCCTCAAAGGTGTCAGTTGTTCCACCAGTTAAGGGGATCGAAATTTCCTGGAACATCTTTGGCGAAGTATAGTCAATAACGGGCAACCTTTGGAAGACGAATTGTTTAAAATCCACTGAAAAAATTTCATTGCACTTTTTGAAAATAAAACCATTTTTTATCTAGAACATTTGTTTGTTTATTATAGCTCTTCAGAATGTATTCGTTACTTCTACTCCACTCTTATCTATCTTATATATTTATAGGATGATAGATTTGAAAATAACTTTCAGAAAATAGATATGAAATCCAATCCTAAAATGAGTTTTTTTGCATCAAATTCGTCATATTTCAGCTCATTATATTCAATATTATATCTTTTCATTTTGTTCGTTAGGAACACTGTTGATTATAATCGTACATTGATGGTAAGTCGACAATGAGAATTTCCATTAATCCAGGAAGCAACGGATTTTGAAGAAAGGAATGCTAATCCTTCGACTCTTCACACTCATTATCTTTACTTCCTCGACTGTCTAAAGTAGAGAAAGTACGGCCGAAAAAACAATTTTCGATATGATACTCAAATCACATATTTTATAGGCTCTATCAGTCCATATAAGAGTTTTTTTGTTTTTTTTAATATTGTGATGTCTTCGCCCACTATTTCTTAGTACTCTTAGTTCTACTAATTAGTCAACCGTTGGTTCAATTAGTGAATGAAGGAGTATGTAATGGAGAATTCATCAATTCAGCATCATGAAGAGTTTTAAGAAGACATATCGCACATCCACAATGAAAAAGACACAACTCAACATTACTAACGCCTGAAATTTTAATAATTGGACCCTATGATCCCAAAGAGCAGCCAGCCTTCAAGAATCAGACCAAAACAATAAATCCAATGGGTGAACTACAAGTAGTATGTGTTAGAACATAGGTTATGGAAATTTACATTTTTTTAAATTAAATAAAACAAAGAATGCAGTGAATATTTTTTTTTATGAACATCAGATGGCCTTTGCTTAAGTTAGAATAAACGTTTTCGGACAAATAAGGATTATCTCTTATGCAGAAATCATAATATATTTTAATAAAATAAAAACAATTGTTATAAATCATGACTTGTTGAATATGAACATCATGACTAAATGAACATCAAAATAAGAAGATGACCGGCTTGAAAATCAAAATGAGCCCGCAACGTACGTCATATAATAAATGAAAGAATTTTAAAAGGATTTAAATTGATTTTCGTGAAAATTATAATATTGTAATAATTTTTGTACGCTTTTGTTAAAATATATATATATATATATATATATATATATATATATATATATATATATATATATACATTTGAACTTAAAATATCAACAGTTAAACTCCTTTCCTTACGTTATTGGCTACTTGACTCAACATTCTATTATCCTTAACTTTTGAGTTTAATTATCCTAATTCTTATATTCTACTACTTTATATATATATATATATATATATATATATATATATATATATATATATATATACATATATATATATATAAAGTAGTTAGGTATAAAATAGGCCAGTAGTAGAATTTAAAAACTAGGATGAATCAAACCCAAAGTATGAGGAAATAGAACGTGCAGTCAAGTGGCCAATAATATGTATGGCGAAATTAAAAAATATTTATTAAGAATATTATTATGTAATTAAAATGCATTAGATTGATATCCAGATAAACGAATTTTGATAATGGAGGAATTGTATAAAACGTCAATATGTTAATATTAAAAATTAATATTAAAAATGTTAAAATATTAATAATTATGAAAATAAGTATGCTTAAAACTCATAGTGATTTTTTTCCAATCTGATATGTTTTAATAATTTCGAAAACTCTTGTTTTGGTTAGGTGAATTTTTAATTATAATTATAATAATTTCATATTTTTTTAAATCTTCATCGTCTTGCGATATCAAAGAGTAACCTTAGAGGAATGAAATCGAAGGAGTCAAGCATAATCTAAAGCGGAAGCAGATCGAAAACTAGGATACTAAGGTTTTTCGTTAAGGCGTTTCTGTGGACGCGCAGGTGTACCCGAAACTGGAAGAATACGGCAAAAGATCGTACAGACGCGGAGGTTGTAGGCCAAGGTTCGATGACGGGCTGTAATGTCAACTATGTAATGTTGGTTAAGGTGTTAGTTTGGGTCTAGAACTATGTACGTATAGTCAATATATCAATACATCAACTCATTTGTATATTTTGTAATGGTTTTTACGAAAATATTAACAGGGTTTATTAAGCAGCTAATATTATAGCCCCACTGAGGGAGAGAGAGGGAGGTAATAACGAAACTATATAAATAAAAGCAAAACATCTGTGCCAATGAAAATGGAAATTGAAAATTCGTAAACTAACGGTGTTCCTAGACAACTTGCTCCCAAATCCAGATTCAGCAAAATGTCTAAAATTTCAAGTACTAGATACTCAGCTATTTAAACTATTCTTTTTATATTCTTAACTGGATAATATAATACATTCTTTGCTAAAATTTTCCATTTTTTATTTACCTTTGAGGATCTATATTTCGCTAACTTGGAGATTTTGATACAAATATTACTACCGCAAATGATAGCAAAGTTAGTGCTCTACAAAAAACTGTTGCGGTATTTTTTTTTTTTGGTCAGGCACTATTAAAGAGTTACAAAACAAAAACCGAAAAAGATGACTCAGAGCGGTCGGACGCACGTACAGAAGCATCAAATTAGAAAATTTAGATTTTAAATAAGGGTCTAGATACATAGAACATATCCAAAATCCAAAACTTAATAACCTTTTGCATGGTAAACCTCCCCCTTTTCACGACCAGGCCACTAGGCTGCTAAGCGACTTTTGCAATTTTTTTTTTTGTGTGTGTAAGACATTATAATTTTAAGTGGTGGTTGGTACCACCATGGTAAAATTTACTGGGATTCTCAGCTCAAACATTCCTCAAGAGCCAGATTCAATGTCGAAAAAGTTTTAAATCTGCCTGAAATGTTAAATGAAATCGATGGTACAATTTATTTTTCTGGTATTATATTTTCTCAATTACCCAAAACAGGTTAATAAAAAAAGGTTGACTTCCAGTAAGAATGTTTATTTATATCGTAATCGACTTCCGTTTATGTTTCGGCCATCAAGCGATTTAAAAGTATATAAATAAGTTACCAATTTAATAACTAACTGTGATCCCAAGTAGGCCTCACCGAAAAAAAAAATAAATAAAAATATATATATATATATATATATATATATATATATATATATATATATATATACATATTTGTAAAATGTATAATAAATAAATTTTAAAAACTATACAAGAACTAAATATTTAGTATAATGAAATTAATAATATATAGATTAGAATAGAAAAATATCTGATGTGGACAACACATGACTTCCATGTACTCCTATTAAACTATAAATCGTTGGCTCAAAAAGTGATCCTCAATTTGGTTACTAATTTCCGAAAATTGCAATATCTCAAAAACGAAACTCGGCGTCGCGACACCCATCTATTGACACACACACACACATACTCTTGTCACTGGAGGTCTCATTCCGTTATTAAATGTCTTATTTTTTTCAGTAGGTAACTAGTTTCCAAGAGATTTCTTCGTGTTCCGTGACAACATTAAAACTGTCAATATCACTAGATAAACCATTAGAAATCGACAGTCTCTAAATTTTAAGCGGAAGAACCCACTTAACTTATATCTTATTCTCCTGCTGCAGACTTGTTCATCGCACAAATGGGGAGGAAAACCAGTATTATATGCCCAATATTAACACTTAAAATAAGTAATAAAAATGTTTAATTAGAGTATAAACAAAATCGCGTTTGTAACCTTTATTACCGAACCATATGATTTCTCCATTTAATTTTAATATAATTTTTGATGTAAGTTTATTATGACCTTCAAGTAAAGTACCCTTTTCGGCTCACCAATTTTAACAAAAATCTATAAAATACATTCATATTGATATAAAAGTCCTATTTACTAAATTTTAAATGTTTTACATTATATTTTAATATAATTTTTGATGAAAGTCTAATATGACCTTCAAATAAAGTACCTCTTCCAGTTTTCCAATTTAGACCAAAATATAGTGTGTTATTTAAATCAATATACAAAGTATAAATATTAAATATGAGAAGTTTTGCATAATATGTTAATATCATTTTTGATGGAAATCAATTATGACCTTCAAGTAAAGTACCACTTCCGGTGATTAAGCAGTGACCAAAAAGGGAGGTTCGCAACTAGATTTTACAACAATCCTAAATACAAAATTTCAACTTTATACGGGTAACCGTTTTTGAGTTATGCGAAATACGAACGAACCTACGTACGTACAGACGCCACGACGAAACTAGTCAAAATGGATTCAGGGATGGTAAAAATGGATATTTCCGTTGAAATCTGAAAACCGAAAATCTTCGCGATTACAATACTTCCTTTACTTCGTACAAGGAAGTAAAAACAACACTTTATCCTTAGCCTCTTAAGAATAACTAAGGAGTACTATAATAAAAAAATATTTCTGGCCAAAAGATCTAATACTGTCAATAAATAAAAAAATATTAAATATACACATAGGTATTAAAAATTAGGTTATATAGTTATTATAATAATAAGTCTATTTGAGAATCAAAACATTTAATTCTAAGAAATCATTTATACCCTTCCAAGTTCACTCTTTACTTTCTTAAAAGGCCAACGTTGTGATGTATTACGACTTTATGCATATTTTGAAAGTGGGATGTGGAATATAATTGAATAAATGTATTGGATTTTTTTTGTTAGTGCCCTAGTCAGCAGTTCCCTCAGCAAACCATGATACTAAGGGTAATTGTGAATGCAGACAAGCGCTTCAAAACTAGAAAACTGTCAAGGAGAAATGTAAATCACAAAGTATTTTGAAGAACAGCTTCTTATCCCGCTTACGGCAAAAAAAAAAAAAAAAACAGGCCTACAAGTAGATAAACACAAAATAGCTGTTTAGAAGATCTTGAAATATCAAACTTTATATCAAAAGGTTATAAACAATATCTTTACAATTGATTATATTTCAGCTTAAAGATTTTTATGATAAATCTATATGATTTATATGATTTATGATACATTAGTGTTTAAACTTCATGCTCCGTAAATGGCAGCTCTTTCCAGTTGAGGGTTTGGATTTGACGATAAAATTACGCACTTACCCCGAAAACGCACTTACCCCGTATCATCTTAAACCAATTTCGACTAAATAATTCGTAATGTATATGAACATTGAAGAAATGTGGCTTGTTAAAATGTTGTAAAGGAAGTTGAAGACTGTGGGAAGAAGGGATGGACTAAGTGGAAGAGGATACGATGGAGTGAGAACAGAAAGGAAAGAATTATTAAAATAAACAAAAGTATATAGGCTAAATTCTAAATAAAGAATTTTAAATATATTATTTCTATAATTTTATGAATTAATTAATTTTCAAGTTAATATCTTTAAAACTTTATAAGTCATCTGACATCACAACGAAAACAAATATATTTCTTACACCAAAGAGTCAAACGAATAAATAGTTGATTATTCCGCAAAATATCCAGCAATTAAACATGCAGTTTTATACATACCTTTTTATACTGTATGTTATTCACTTACAGGTCGTCACTGAACTGAGTGAAGACGGTGTGTCTTCTACTGCCCCACCAGCGACCCCTCCACCATGTCGAAGAAGTAGGCCTATTTCCGAATATATCTCATTTTGAAGTTTTATTGATTTTAGTATTTAATTTAAAATAAACCAGAAAATGAAGTATGTAATTCAAAATTTCGATCGAATCCTGACATTAAAAGGCCATCCCAGAACGATCATTTTTATTGTAAATCGTACTAATCTATTTTACCATAGTGTTTAAATTTTATATATATTTTAATAAAAGTATATAAAGTATTTTTAATTAGATCTTATTGAATAGGATCAAAAACTATACATTAAGCATTAGAACTATACCTTGAGAAAAGAGAAATTCTTGGCCTAACAAACTTGTGTGGTATAAAGAAATTTATTATTAGGCATACTCCTTTCTACATCTTATTATCCAAAGGTTTAATAGATATTTCTTTGAATCCTCCAGGTAAGATCAAGTTCTTCCACACCGAACTTAAATGGTTCTATCCTTCCTTCTGCTGACAATATTTCCTCGACTCCTTTCTGTACAAAACAACAGTGGAATCTCGCTAATCCGAACTGTCCATTAATCCGAAACACCCCCAAAAAAAAAAATTAATTTGAAGTAAATAAATCCGTTCAATAAAACCATCGGAATTATATCTATATCAATTCTGATTTAAAATAAAAATTAAGCTAAAAAAATTGTATTTATTTTCTCAATCTGTTTATCGGTGAAAATTAATTAATCTTTACATTAACTTCAGTTCTAAATTCTATTGTTAATGCAATGAGTTGTTTAAACTATTCCAAATATAATTAACTGTGAGTCATGAGAAGAAAACACAAAAATCGTTTTATTAGATTTTCAACACTCTGCACCACCCTGGTAGAGATGTAAATATCGATTTATACCGTATCGATAGTTTTCAAATATATCGAAATAGTGGATGGATAGATGGAAGAAAAATACCAATATTTCGAACCTCGATGTTTTTAATCTTTGAAAGCAGAAGAAGAGGGTTTTTACATTGAATTGAAGGATAGGATAGAATAAATTAATAAGTCTTAGACTTTTAATAGAGTTAATAGCAACAATTAAATATTCATAAATAGTTTACCACAAAAATTTATTAATGTATTAACATTTTCAAATAAATAAATAAAAAAAATTACATATAGGAACTACATATAGGAGAAAACATTAATTAATAGCTTAAACATTAATATAATTAAAAAAGACGGAAGAAAATCATATATTAATAAAGAAATATATCAATTCGATATTATATATCAATATATCAATTCAAAAATATCGATAATTCGATAAACCGGCCCTTGATATTTTTAATCTTTGAAAGGAGGAAACAAATTTTTTTGTGTTTAATTACATTTTGTATGAAAAAAATTATACTTTTCGATATTCAAATTTTAATGTAGATATTACGAGATATCGAAATAAAACAATAAGGGAAAAATCGATATCGATATTTTTCTAACATCCCTACACTCTGGTACTTTTTAGTAACCTACATCTGTACTAACTTTCCTCCCTAAATTATAGGGTACAATTTTGTTGATAACCATCAACTTCATATGGTTAATTTGTGTTAAACTGTTAAGGCCGCTTTACACGAGTAAGTTTTTATATCAAAGTTTTTATCAATAAATTGTAGTTATTAGTTCCATTTTGAGCAAGAAGGGGAAGATCATTACGCAAGTTTTTGATAAAAAAATTGCAGTTTTCAGCCACATAGGGAAGTTAATATACAGTAACGCACAAAAATATTCGCAATTTATTTTAAATTCTTCAGATTATAAAAAATTGATTTTTTTTCAAAGATTTTTCTAAAATATATGCATATATTTCAGAACAAAATGTTGTAGTTTCAAATTAATCCGCTAGGTTTGCCAGGAAAATAACGGTTGTTTTGATATTTTGCTTGTGGTTAGGTTACTTACCTTAAGTTGACGAATTTAAATTTGTATTCTAAGTTGTTAAAATGGAGCAGAGAAGGGCTTTGCTGATGGCTGGAGGAGCAGCTTAACTATTTAATGTAGTTTATAAACGAATTAAGTTGAACTTATTATTTAGTTAAAGTCCAGACTGGTACAACAGGCCCTGAAGTTTAAAAAAATTTGGCTGGGCAGGATTTACAACGAAATTGAAAAATAAAAAATTAAATTAAGCTAGTCCAAGTTGATAAATGGTTCCTCAGCTAACAAAACATTAAAATAAAAAAATGATAACACTAATAGCTATGCATTTTGATGGAAATTTGTCGCTCTTCAATGTGCGTTAACCGAAATATAGTTAATAACAAAAAGTTTCAACCCCTCAAATGCCGAAAAAATGTGAAACAAAATCGGTGAAATTATTATAGCTTCCAACTAAATGCTTATAAATCCTAATTAAATAACTTGCACACTTTTTTTTAAGTAATAAGGACAAAAAAGTGTACTAATGTGATAAGTCTTGGGCCCATGACATATTTTTAAATTAAAAAAAGAAATAGGTTATGGACTAGTACGGTCAGTTGAACACTAGCGCCCCTATTTGATAAAATTGTTCAAACATTTCAAACACGTTGGAAATATTTGATCGAATATTTTATCGTTGCCCTCATATAGGAGCAGGTGTTATCATTTTAACTGAGCGAGTTACAGTATTACACAGTAGGGGCGCTGCTAACGATATTTCATAATAAAAGTCCAACAAGTGGCACTTTTTTGATATAAAAACTTATCAAAGTCCATTTACACCTGTAAATTTTTTTATCAAACTTAATTTGATAAAAGTTTTGTTTAAAAAACTTACTCGTGTAAAGCGGCCTTTAAATTAAACAGAGGAGAAACTAGAGATAATAAATCCTATTGAAATTTAGCGATTTGCCGTCGTTTGACGAAGCAGTTTACTCATCACCACGAAGCAGATGCTGTCATAACTTTTGAAAAAGATGATTTCAATTTCAAAACAAACAAAATTTTCGGTCTAGTTCTCAACGAGATAATTAAAAGATAAATTTCTAAATAATGATTAACTACTGTCAAAACATTGTTAATATGTAATTTTTGTTTTTTAAATTAATTTATTATCAATCAAGCTACCTTTTTTTTCCCCATTCGGTGATCCTAATCTGAATCCTCTTAGTTCTAATGAGTTCGCATAAGTCTTTTTGTCTTTTATCCCGTCCAAATTAAATCATCTATATCCCACAGAACCACCAGATCCCGAGTTTCTGACATTTCTCATCGAGCTGTAGCGTGTGATAAATCCTTCCTGATCCACTCCTCTATCCTGTAGAATTCTCTTCCTCTCAACATTGATGCTACTTTTTAAATCCCTTCTTTTCCACCACCTCCTCTGCTTTAAAGCAGATATAATTTAATTTATAAGTCTTTTTAATTAATTTGAGTCGAATTTGTTTGAAAGAAAAACAAGTAATAGGTATATTGCTTTTATTCTATGATACTTGAGACTCAAAATGTTTCATTCATCTTTTAGGCAACATATCGATGACCGAGAGGCCCATGAATGAGACTTACTTTCAAGACACATCACCATTTCTAAATATTTGATACAGAATCTGGGAAACAGAGTTTCCTCCACTCATTAATTATCCGAACTGCGTCTGTGGTGTTATCGCTATTTTAATAATAATGGCGCATGAATTTCAAGTGTTAACACCAGTATTTTGTATAATTATACGAAAATCGCTTAAATCTTTGGCTAAATCATTTAAAAGTATAAACATGCATTGAATTAAAAATCGATTCCTGATGTAAAGGAAACACGAATGATTTAATAAACTTTTTTTTTCTTTACAAAGTAGTTTTAGTTATTAAAAGGGAAAAGTGCTCAGGCTTAAGTTTCGTTTAATATGTGACAGTTTTCTGTCGTGGGAGTACTGTCCCAAGATTGAGATAGTGCGGTAATGTCCTTCTCTACACACGGAGCAGAGATGGACATAATCATAATCATGATTACGATTTTGATTATGATTACGATTATAATACTTGTTACACGATTGTAATCATAAACACGGCCGTCACCAACATGACCGTAATTTAGATTACGATCGTTTAATCAAGTAATCATGTTCTTTTTTTATAATAATCGAAGTCAATCTTGTTTGAAAAATGGCGGATATAGAACAGCTGATTGAACACTGGCAATTTATAAGTCATCATAACAATTAAATTGTATAGTGGTTATTCTTTCTTCAAAAATTAAATAACGTCAAAAACGATGGATGCAATCAATTTCAAGTTCAGAAATAATCGAAACATACAGTTGATAACTAGGTAAGGTTAGGTTGATAGGTAGATAAGGTGTGACAGTTCACTTGTGATAGTTACTGGTAGCCACGTCAAACCTGATAGTGAAACAGTATTACCGCGACCGTAAATACCACCATGGTGATTACTGTCCTACAGTTTACCCAATGGTAGTACCTGCGACAGTTGCAGCCATGACAGTATTTACACCCTCGTATTTCTGTTTAGATATTTACTGATAACCATAAAAAATACTTAAATAATCTGGTTTGTAAGACCTTTGGCCACGAAATTCTGACCAATTTTAAAAAAATATGCCTTGATATAGTAAAACCCGAAAAATAAATTCTGCTGGATTTGTCGAAAAAATAATGCTGGGAAACCAGAATCAAATCAGTAAGCAATAATTATAAGCAATAAATAAATATAAGCAATAAAGAATCAGATCAATAAGCAATAATGACCCGCTTTGATAGATGTGGTTAATAATAATATAAATAAACCTAGATATAATACCAATTGAATCACATATTTCGGAAAAGGTTTCTTTGGACCTGCATCATCTTAAGTGAGTTTGCTACAATATTCTTTTCAAAGCATTGTAGCACTGTCATTATAGCATGGGTGTTCGTCTGGCAAAGAAGTTTTAAAACCAACTTGGCTTTGGAACCTCAACTGATTCACTTCTCTGACATTTTGGTTTGAAAAGAAAATCGTTAGTGTCGTTTCGGCTCTCTTTGACATGAGCAGTTTTACTTTGTGTCAAGCGTTTGTGATATTTCCGAGGCAAAGAATACTTGCGTAATTACTAGTTGCGAATTTTGTGAAATGTAATGTTGCCATCTTGTGTTGATGGTGATATTTTCCGACAACTTTTCGTTTTCAGTTTTCTACTTTGGCTTAGTTTTATTTTTCATTATATTTAGACACTTAAGTGATTACTTACCTTCTTTCCCTATTACTTACCTAAATTTCCTTCCGAAAAAAAAATCTGTGTACGCCCCTGGAGAGATGTATGATTATCAAGTTATTCGTAAAACTTAAAATTTAATAGGTTCTTCATGGGAACATGCACAGATTGCTTTAAAAATATGGCTACAAAGTCCAATACGCTGTATCTTTGCTAATACTGATCCGATTTCGACATATACGTGTTTTTTAGGAGATTTGATTGTCTTTTGCATGAACATTGGACAATTTATTGTAGAATCTATACATTTTGAGTTATGCGCAAATAAAATTGACTTTTCGCCATAGCATTTTTTCTACTTTTTCTCGGGAATGTACTATATATGAATAGTTAAAAGGTTTTAAGGATAATTTTCATCAAAATCGTTGGAGAAGTTTTGGCGCATTCTCGCTTTCGGCTATTGCACAAAGGTTATCTGATTTTATACAAAGGCATCGGAGATAAAAAAAATAAAATAATAATAAATAAATAAAAAATCGGTCCACCCGTTCAAGAAATGTGGTGTCATAGACACACAGACATACCAACGGCCGAAAATGCGTTTTTTTTTTTTTTTTACTCCGGTTGCTCTCAAACGTTAGAAATTTTGGCCCGATAACAATACTTTTCTTACCTATTAGCGATAAGAACGTAAAAATGGGCCCCTTGTGTACACATATCATATACTTGGGAGCACTAGGATACATATTTCAGTTATAGTCTACCTTTATAAGACTTATTATTAATTATGTCAACAAGAAATTTTAGATTAGCATTAATAAATTGCAGTCTTTGAGGCTCAGTAGATTGAGATGGGCCGGACATGTTGCTCGGATGGCTGCGAATGATCTGCCAAGGAAAATAATGACGGAAGTGATGCATGGAACAAGGCGAAGAGGAAGACCTCGTCTTCGATGGAGTGATGGAGCGGCTGGAGATGCTAGGATCGGAACAATTGGTAGAGGCTGGTGCAGGAGGCCAAGACTAGACATCGAGTTGTAGTGCCGATTGAATGAATGAATTAATAAATTAACCAAATGCCAGAATATTCCTGGATTATTCATGTACTATAAGATGTACGAGGGATTATAAGATCGATTAAAAATAAATATCCAAATAGATACAAACTATATAAGCTAAGTCGAGGTAGTCCATTCCAATGAATATAAAATAAATATAATAAATATATCTGCTAAATATAAAATTTTAAATATTGAGTTTAAGGTGCACTTCCTCCATTCTGTTTCGAATATTGTCGAGAAATATAACTTAATAACCCTAAAAACATTGATACTCCTTATTAAAATATTACATCTTAAAGAATACTAATCGACACAGAATAATGTCACCAGATAGTATTACCCCACAAGAGCAAGCATTGGAATAGCGCGGAGGTTGAATAATAAAAGGGCGTATGAAGCCGCATTGGGCTTACGAGAATAGATTATGTGAGAATAACAAAAGTATTATTGATTGTAAAACTATTGATTTGTTTCCAACGGGATTTCAAAGCGTCTGTGGGTATATAACACTAATTTATAACAGTAGGTAAGTTCTAGATATGGAATTAAGGATCGATAAATTATTTGCCGCTTCTATAATTTTGTTTTTATTGAAAACAAGTTTAGAATGTTATACACTCATATTTAGTTCGAAAACACAAAAAAATTCAAAAATAGGCAATTCAAAATACAGTTTGGTATTATTATACATATTAAATTAGATTAATATAAATCAGTATTATAAAACATTTATGAATTATGAATTTAATTAAGACAAGAAATCAAATACATGTTGCTACTCACCAAGATTTAAATGGATTATATCAAACAGAAAAGTTTGTACTGGTTTCTTCTCGCATTGGTTTCTTCTACCATTGCTCATACCACATTGCTCCTAAAGCAATGTTTACAACGAGATTTTAAACTGAATATAAAATGAAAATTTCATTCTATGCTAGGAAAGAGTTTCAGAGAATTTAGGTACTCCGGTGATTCTTCTGAAACAAGATCTTTCCTGAATTTCCATTGCTTTGCAAACCAGTGGAGCATTTCTATTTGTATTTAATTATCATCCATTCTTATGCATGTAAACTATGAGCTCTTTCTGATGACAATCACATTTTATATTTTTTTAAATTGGAATTTTTTGTTTGACATATAGAAATTTTATTCGATATACAGAATATTGTTTTTGTATTAAAAATTCAAGGTTTCTAAAAAAAAGTTCGATATATATATTGATTTTCGATACATGGAAGTTCGACTGTATTTATTTTTTGGATGATATAAAAAATAAATAGAAATAATTAGTATACTCAGATGGCAGCCTACAAAGCAGAGATGACACCCCACTCCTGCACAGTGAAATCACAACTGTTACTCGTAAATATTCAAGCTATGCAAATATAAAATCACCCTTTGTTCCGAAACATATGTTACCAATACTCGTATAGTTTCACTGTTGCTTCAAGAACAATTTTTATTCATAGCCAACAATTTTTCCGCATAGCCCGAGAATTTCATATCGAAAGAGGATACAGAAATGCCTCTATGGTGTGGAGAATAAAAAATAAAAACAAAAGATGAGGAAAAAAGGTCAGTGAGACTTGTGGTAACGGAAAAGGAAGTGAACCTTAACATTTGTGGTCAGGTGTAAACAGTGTGATATCTGGAATAAAACATCTAAATTCTTACAAAAAAAAGAAAAATATTCGAGAATAAAAAAAAATAAATTAAAATTGCGATTGTTATAGAAGTACCAGAGTCGGATAAACTGAGTAGGCAATACAGGCAGCCGCCTATGGCCCCCGAGCTTTCTAGGTTGAAAAATAAGCTGAGGTCCTTTTAATCCTACCAATTTTAGGTTTAGTTTCACAAAAATAAGCTGATAAGGTACACACTTATTTCCTCTCTAAAATAAAGCTCAATTACACTGGCTCACAGAGTCTATTGTCCCTCCGCTGTCTCCCTCAGCATTACTAGGCAATGTTTCAGATATAATACCGGATATAATATAATTACAGATATAATATAATACGCATTCAAAATAATACCGGGAGAACTCCCTCCTCGCACGATAAGTTTAATCATAAATAATATATTTTTGTACTACATTTTTATTACGTTATTTTTCATGTTGCTCAGCCATTGGGACCGTCGGCAGTGTTAAATATTTTACACGAGTTTCAAATTTAGAAAAGAGTGCGATATTTGTATAAATGGACTGTAAAGAAAATCAATGAAAATACGTAGTGAAGACGTTCTTACGTTCGTACGTGTATATCTCGCATAACTCAAAAACCGTTAGCCGTAGAAAGATAAAGTTTTGTAATTAGAATTTTTGTAAAATCTAGTTGTAAACCTCCCTTTTTGTTCACTACATGATTACCGGAAGTACTACTTTGCTCGAAAGTCATAATTGATTTTCATCAAAAAATACATTAAAATATAATGCAAAACTTCTCAAATTTAGTATTTATAACTTATATATTGATTTAAATAGCATACTAGATTTAGGTACAAATTGGAAAACCGGAAGCGGTACTTTACTTCAAAGTCAAAATAAACTTACATCAAAATTATACATTAAAATATAATTTAAAACATTTCATATTTGGTAAATTAGACTGTTATATCAATATAAATAACATACTAGATTTTGGTTAAAATTGGTGAGCCGAAAGGGATACTTTACTTAAAGGTCATAGTATACTTACGAAAATTACATTAAAATTAAATACAGAAATCAAATGGTTCGCTAATAAAGGTTACAAACGCGATTTTTTTTTTCACTCTAATTAAATATTTTTTGAACATACTTGTTTTAAGTGTTAAAATGCGTGTAAAATAATTGTATTCCATTCCATTTGTCAGCTGAACAAGTTTGCAGCAGGAGAATAAGATATAAGTTAAGTGAGTTCTTCCCCTTAAAATATCGAAACCGTCGATTTCCAGTGCTTTATCTATTGACATAGACAGTTCTATTGTTGTCACGGAAAAAGAAGAAATCTCTTGGGATCTTGTTATCTACTGAAAGAAAACGACATATAATAACGGAATGAGACCTCCAGAAATAAGAAGTTGTGTGTGAGTGTGTCAATAGATGGATGTGGCGAGGCCCATTGTCGTTTTTGAGATTTTTCAATCTTCGCAAAATAGAAAAAAAAACAGGATCACTTTTTGAGCCACCTATTTATAGTTTAGCAGGCGTACAAGGTAGTCATGTGTTGTCCCACATCAGATAGTTTTTATTTTATAAATTAGTTGCCTTAGTTAAAATAATCATGGCATCAGCTGTTTTTTTAGTGTTCAGTCAGCTGTTCTATATGCGCCATTTTTCTAACTGTTACTAGGTTAACTGTCAGGGTGTAGACAGGCACTAGCGCACTGCCACACTGTCGTGGCAATACTACCACGACATAAAAATGTTACAGTTGTAAACAAAGCTTAAAATATGAAGCATGTCCTTCCATTTATCATGAGTCAAGATAAATGAAAGGACATGTTTCATGTCAAGATTCTTGACAGTTTATTCTCCACTCTACCACAAAGCAAAATACCTCAGACTAAAGTTTTATACCACGTGGAGTCCCATCGTTAAATCTGAAACCCAATCTAATGGATTTAATTGGAATTAGCATCAGGCATCCGGTGCTGTTAAAGATATAGATCTTAAAGATCTTCTGATGTGTGTCAAGAGAAATTTGCACTGCTCTGGTGTCAAAGCGGTAACACGGCCAGATAAACGATTTCTGCCAACCTATTCTACTTTTCCCCGAGGATGAGTCTCATCCGTACCCCACGGGTCCGCAATCCATAGTGCACCTAACTCCTTACTCATAGACCCCAAACTTAAATGGCATTAATGCAGAAGAGCTAGAGATAGAATGTCTGCATTTATTGGATTATATGAGAGATCTCCAGATTCATGAGAGAAAGTGAAGAAAATTTAAGTATTTCGGAGCTATATAAGCAATTTAAAGCTGATAAGAACGAAGACACGTTTAAAAATGTTCAAATTTGTATGAGAATATTTGTATACACGATAGTTGCAAATTACAGTAGGTAAAGTTCCTACTAAAAATGAAAACGAATCAAGAACTGAGAAGTACTATGATCAGTTTATCACTGATGTCGATAGAATGTTACATACTTAAAGAAATAGACGGTGAAGAAGTAATTCATGATTTGGCCTGTCAAAATTCAAGAAAAGTACCTACCTGTTGTCACTATTTAATTTTTTAATTTGTTAATGTTTTTTACTTTATAAATATTAAATAAAATAATAATTTTAATTAGTATATTGTATATTTCTCTTGATAATCCAAAGATGTTCAGAAAATAAATTCTCTAATCTGATGAGTCCCATATCTTAACATACCTTCGGCCCCCAATTTGTTAAAGAGGGCCCTGCCTGAAATTGATATTTTTGGAATTTATAGTCAAAGGTAATTACCTTTTTTTGCATAATTCATTAAAAAGTTATGGAAAAAAAACTTCTTTATTTTCTTCATTCGTACATCTTTTAACCCCAATTACTATCATGTTAACTTAATTTTTGATTTATCTAATATAATGAAATCATGCAGGTCCCCAATGATAAGAACTTTTATACCCAAGTTCTATATTATTAAAGTTCACGTTAGAGCTCTTTAGTGAGATTATGATTATTATAAGTTCTCATTATTAATGTTCCCAATTAAATGTGGAAAATACTTACAGAATTGTATCTTGAAAGATTTTCTTATCTTAAAATGTTATTTCTTTAAATAAGCATTATGTACATGATTTAATTAAAAATAAAGCAATTTTTCTATTAAAATTCAAAATAAAAAGGCAATTGTTTTTCTACTTGTTCTTTTATTTCGAATTTTATTTATTATTCATATTTTTGTTAAATTTTTTTTTTAATTTTTTCAACAAAACTGCTTTAGCCGAGCTTTCTCCCACATTCCGAATATTCCTCTCAAGTTTTGCGCCATAAGGATGGCAAAACTTATATGTGAGAATTTATATTTAAAATGTTCAAGCAGGGACTTCTATTAACAAAACTTTTATTACAAATTTTTTTGGCAAGAACTTATATTAACAGAACTTTTATAAAATACGTTTTGGCAAGAACTTATATTAACAGAACTTTTAATGATATAAGTTCTTAAGGAACTTTTTATCAGAAGGTTCTTTTGTCATCAAAAATTATTTTTCTCTACAATATATTTATGGTTTTTAAATCTGGGGAAAAAAATAAATTAAAAAAAATGTTTAAATAATTAAAATATTATTTTAAAAAAATTCAAATATTAAAGCCATCGTATTAAAAAATTTATTAATCTGGCATATCCTTCAATATGATCCTGAGAACTACTTGTTACTAATCCTGATAGTTGAAGGAAAGTTATGACATGACTCGTACAAAAACAAAAGAAAATAATATCTGGTCTAGAAGTTAGCTGACTTAAATTGTACTGTTTATGTTCAAACCCTAAGAGAACTCGTCGATTAAGATAAATTTTGATGCACCCCAGTTATCATTGCACAATAGATTATGTCGAATCCCATAGACGAATCTACCTCCTACGATATATGGACAGCCAAAAGGAAGGTGAGGAAGAGTCACTCAACGTAGACGATGGAGGACGAATTGCGTAAAATCGGCAATAGATTGTCAAGGAAGGATGTTGAAGAGGCCGAGGTTCTTGAAGGATATTAGAATTAGAAGTTAATCAATCCATCAAAGTTTGGGACAAATATTTATGAATAACAAGCTGAATTGCCGGTGTTCGCCCGTGAAAATTTATGTATTTTGATTCTCAGAGTATTCAGCTTTGAACCAAAGTCCATTATGGAGAAATTAAGCCAAATGCAGAATGACAGTGAACAAAAAAAATAATCAAGTCAAAGTCGGTAGTCCGCCATCTTTGGACGCCATTTTAGCAAAGTGCGCCACTTTTTTTTCTGGGAACATTGGTTGTATTTGTAATCATTAGTCATGTTATACATTGATTTTTCTAAAATATTTAGCTTTTCAGCAGTACATGTACTTCTCCTATATATTACTATTCTTATTTCCGGAAATTTATTTACAACCTGAAAAAATATTGCTCTCTTTTTTCTCCTTTAGTTAATTATCAAATTCTTTCATGTTTATATTTTTTTATTACTGCTAACAATGAGTACTAAAAGTATTTTAGAAGAGGCCAATTTCAAAATTCGACATTTAAGCCCTTTCAGACTATTTTAATGAGGATGTGATCTAGCTGAAATTAAGGACCATTCAATTGTAGATTGATATAACGCGTTTGATCAAAATCGTTAAAGCCTTTTTTGATTAAATTTTAAAAATGTGTAAATTCAATAATATCGTTTTTCAAAAAGCCATAAGCACCAAAAATTCGAAATTTAGGTATAATGGGTTATAAGGTATAGTACATAATGGATTCTAAGCACTACCTCTATCGCTTCCCGCTCACGATATATATTAAAAAAAAAAATTGGAAATGGTCTAAAAATGGACTATTGATGGAATAAGCACCAAATCCTGACGATTCTCAGTCGTCACTCTGGCCTTGACCAGTGAGTCTTAAAAATATATCGTAATTATAAAAGTTTTGCAATTTTAATAAACTCCTACTGTACTCGATAAAGAATAAAATTAAAAATATACATATTGTTATTTAGAAAAAAACATTACGTGTGTTTCCTGTAAAGTTTGTCTAAGGACGCTTACACCTTTTTCAAAAAACGACGTACAGATAAAATGGCACTTCAAATAAGTCGCTTATGGCGAAAATATTTGCTATAACATCTCAGACTTTTACCTATCTTAGAAACTAATTTCAGTTTCGTACAATTTTTTTAGCATGGCTGTTCGCATACACACAGACCATTTTGCGAGACTTGATTATTTGGACTCTGGGGACCTTGAAAAGTGTATTTCCGTTGAAAGCTCGGATTTGAAATTTTCCACGATCGCAATACTTTCTCTTACTATATATTACATATATAGGGAAGGGAAAGTAAAAAATGAAAGTCGGGTAAACAATTTATTATTTTTAATAATTATAAATAAAACATTTTAATTCAAGTACAGTCCTCAAGAAGAAAAACGGCAAACATGTTGTAACCTATTGAACGTAACGGCCTGAAAATTACCAGTACCTTATCTTAGACTAATTAAAGACAATACGTAACGTAGGTGCCATCAAATCCCAAACTACCGGAGGACAAAAGGCACTCAATGGAGTTTATCCCACCTACCTAACAAAAAGTATGTCACTTATTTGCATGGAGGATTGCATTCTTTTAGATTAAGTAATCGAAAACATTACGAGATACAAGTTTCGTATTTTGAATCTCATAACCACGTTTTGACAAAATTGTGTTGTTTTTATTTTATTTTATTTTTATTTATTTTTTTCCAGCGGGTATCAAGTTGGAGATTGTTAAAAAATTGGCTTTCTGGAAACCTCCCTCCCTCCCTAATATAGGCCACTTACCTAAATATTTTTCTGGCCCATTCTCTTACACGGGAAGAAGTTGTCTACTATTAAACAGTATTAAAATAGTGTCTAATCAAATGTCTCTCTATTGGTCAATATAGTCCGTTCCGATTTAATAGCTAGCCAGGATATATCGCAGCCCGTATCAATGTTCAAACTGACTATCAGAAATAAGGACCTCTCCTTTACCAAAACTATTAATATTTTTACAACGTTTCAATATATGTGTAAATTCTCTTCAATGCAATATCGATGAATTTGTAACTTCAAATATGATCATACATTCACTATAGGATTGATATCAGGTGATCAAGGAGATGCTTCTTAATAGTATTTTAGCGCAATTTTAAAGTAGAAGTTCGCGTTTTATTAGTGCCTTAATGTTCTTAAAAGAGAGATCTGTGTTGTGCCTTACCTATACTATTTTCTATCCGTCAATACCGTGAATATTAAATTTAAATTAAATTAATTCGTGAAATAAGAATCGGGGCTCTGTTAAACATGCGGGAGATTCGGTAATGGTTTGGGGCTGTTTCGCGAAAAATGATCAGACTTATGGTAATGAACATATTTATGGTAAGAATAATGAGAAAAGATAAATATAATGAAATATTGCGAGGAAATTTACACTTAGAAAGAACATTCCATTATTATCAAGAAAATCAATCGAAATATAATGGACTAATAACACGCGAGTGGCTACTATGTAATTGCCCCAAAGTGCTAGA
The DNA here is from genome assembly GCA_948150685.1 of Rhaphigaster nebulosa. Classification (NCBI taxonomy): domain Eukaryota; kingdom Metazoa; phylum Arthropoda; class Insecta; order Hemiptera; family Pentatomidae; genus Rhaphigaster; species Rhaphigaster nebulosa. The sequence continues at coordinate 38,992,029 of OX411311.1, read as the reverse complement.
AACATCTCCTTGATCACTCGATCTCAACCCTTTTGTGTATGTATGGCCATATTTGAAATTACAAATTTGTAAAGATGAATTTTAAAATTTTGTACTGAATGGAAACAAATTTTCCGAAATTACAAGTGTAAGTTAATTAAATATATGTCTAATAGACTTAATGTAGTTTTACAACAAGAGCTATATATAAAATATTTAAAATTTTAAATGATAAAAAATTGTAAGCAGTATGAAAAATTATGAATAATTTTGTGACAAATTTATTTATAAATTTGATAAAATTGTTGTGTCAATAAATATTATATTTTTTAATTGAAAAATGGTGTATCTTTTTTAAATAGAATGAACCAAAATGAATATAAAACATATATAAAACATTTCTTTCATTTTGCATTAATTTTTAGGACTTGACTTGAAGTTAAAATAGAAAGAGCAAAATTAGGTATATTTTTGTGATACACTGTAGGTACAATAAAAAATTTTATTGAACAAATATATATAAATAAAAGAATCATTTCAATTTATAATATATAATAACTAGTTATTTTAATCATACTCTGACAGAGTTGCCCACGGGTGTACGCAGGAGAGGGAATCAGGGATATCCTTCTCCCAAAATGTACGAAAAAACATAATTTTCATATCCACCAACATAAGATTTGTATTTTGAGTAATATTTTTGGTTATTTTAACAATAGTTTTTGATCCAATTTTCATGTTTATTCTCAAAACGTACGCCAAATTTGGCGATTATAGGTGATTATTTGCCTTCTTCTTATTATATCCTCCCCCAAAAAAACAAATTTAAATCTCCCTCCGAAAAGAACTTCTATGTACGTACCTGGTGTAACCTAATGCTGTGGTGTTTGGATTAAAGAAGTACTAGTCATTTTTTATTGTCGGATTCCGATACTCAAATTTTAATATGTATACATCAAGGTAAAACTACTAAATAAAAATTACGGTGTATTTCTTTTATATTAATATTTCGATATTTTTTCAATATATTGAACTACTATTATGATATATTTGAAAACTATCGATACGATATATATATCTATATTTTTATGCAGTACGTATGACAAAGGAGTGCTACAATATTTTAATTAAAATTGTAAAGTAAAATATTAAATTGATATTTAATATACGAAATGAGGAATAATTATATTCCTTGAAAATAGGCCAATTTAAGGTAAATTTGATTAAATTATTATATCTTTTTTTAATGAACTTTCATTTTATAACTAAAAATCTTTTAAAAGAAATTGTTGAATTTAATATAAAAATATTGTTTTTAGTTCTGAAGATGGGGATCTATGCCCCGAAACGTTAACAAGTGTATAATATTGGATAATAAAAGTTACCAATTTGGAAGGATGATTGCCAAAATTTCCAACTAAATTAGAATAATTTCCTACAAAATTTTGTAACATATCAATATGTTGTTTTGTTTTTTCGATTTTCACATCCCTACCTTAATGTTACATTGTCATCGGATATCAAATTTCAGCTTGATCGGGTAATCGGAAGTTTGCTTGACTTCGATTACAAGATTCGATCCACAGCAGCGAAAGTAAATAAAAGCGTTTGAAAACGAGCATAGCAATCAAAGACCCATCATGGATAATAACAGTTGCGTTTTGTTTTTTCTTTACAATAACGAAGAATGAAAAATATTCTGAGGCTAAAGCCAAATGGATACGGTAAATACTATGGCCTCACCGAAACTTTGTTTTAAATTACCTAAAATCGCCGAAAAATTACCGATAAAACATACAAAAGAGATTGTGAAAGTAAAATAAATTTTATGAGAAGTAACACAGTAAGCCTGTGCTTTACAAGTGAGGAAAATTACTTCGTTATCATAACTCGGTGATGTAAAAGTTATCAACAACAATCCTAAATAAGCTAGGTAAGAAACAAAAAGATCTAAAGACTGCTTTCTCCAGTTGTAAAGAGATAGGAAGAACATGGACTATTATGTAAAGAGGTACAAGGTGAAATTGGTACGGAATGAACATGGCGGATATGCGTTTATAATTTACAACTCGATGACAACGCAAAGGAATTCACATAAAATTGCATAATGATGTGCTTCATAATCAAAAAGATTCTTGAATAACACAGAATGATAAATCCAATCTGATTATGAATTTATTTGAACATGTTTTCGATCCGAATTTATTCTAAAACGATTTTAATTTAATTCATAAAAGGTTATATTCATAAAAGGTACACATAAAAGGTTATAAATGTAAGATAATAATACAATAGAAACGAATGAAGAGTTGCCCAATTATTATTTCACATAGAGCCCTAGCACGCAATAATCTCGTCGTTGAAGGCCACCTATTAACTTACTAGGGCATGTCAAAAAGCATATCTGTAATTAGAACATTTTAAAACTACAAATGACAAGAGGTCCGTCCCCTGGCATCCGTTTTGATTTCTTTCTGGGTTTTGTAATGACCACCATGAAATGAATTTTCATCCTGGCTAGAATATGGATAGAACGTAACGGTAGGTTTAGAGTCCTGAAGAAAGCAAGGACGTCATTATGGGGGAGTTTCATCTCCCTCCCCAATGATATGAAACCCCCAAAAATTGGTAAATTTGAAATTTGGGAAACTACTCCAAACTGCTAAAACTGTGGTAAAACATTTTATCCAAAGATTCAGTGTAATGTGGGATGAGTGCATTTTCGGGGTAAGTGAGTAGTTGCCTCGTTAAATTCAAACCCTCAACTGGTAAGAATTGCCCTTTTACGGAGCATGTCTAAACACTGATGAATCAGATATAAGATATAACGAAAGTTCGCTAAGGCGAAGTATAATGAATTGTAAAGATATTAGTTACAACCTTTGATTGGGTTTTGCAATGACCACCATGAAATGTGGTTAATAAAGTTGTGCCTTTCAACTTTTGCCGTACAGGTGTATCGGTGTTGTTTTTTTTATTGTCGTAAGCGGAACCTACAGAAGTTGACAGTTTTATATCTTTAGAGCGCTTGTCCACAGTTACCCAGCAAAACATGATAGTAGGAGCAAGTGCTGACCTCGGTTGTGTGACAAGTGTATCATGTTTTGTAGTAGTACAGAAATTAACGTCATTAATTTGGAACTTATATTTTAAGAAGAAATTGATCAACCTTTAACTATCCACAATTTGAAGTAGCTTTTTTTATCACAAATGCATTGATTATTGACCTTACATTGAAGAAACGTAATAAATTTTTAAAGAATGTATCTGATATAAATTCGAGAACTAACAATTCAAGTTCGAGGTGAGCTGTGATGTAAGCCAGCGGTGGAATCCTACCATTATATTCTTTAGGACCACTTCATCTTCAAGGTCAAAAGGTTTTCGATCAGATGATTTAAAAATAGACACCAGCTTCACATCAACGTATACTTTTCATAGCCCAGGATTACTCTCGTAAGTAATTGGTCATATTTTAAAAATCAATTATCAATTAATAAATTCACTTGGTTGATTTAGCTTATTAATGATTTTTACGATAGCATCCAAAAAATGATAAATAATCTTATCCTTCTAATGCAAATAAAACTATCATGTTTAAGAATTTAATTCAATGGAAAACAATTTATATAACGAGAACTAAACATGCATTATAACGAGTCCAATCCCACATATATCATTAATTAATAGCATTTGGAATATAATATTGTATTTAAATATTAATTATAAAACCTTCTCCTACAATCCCCTCTCCCGGAAACTCCCTAATATCAAGTAGAGATGTCAATAACCGGCCGGTTATAACTGAAAACCGTTTTTTTTTTTGTACCAAAACGAAAACCCAAAATACATCTAAACTAACATTCACTTATTGAGGAAACTACTCCCTCCACCGTCATGTTTCCTTGTCCACTAGACCACCATTTTGCCAAATAGTTGCGCTCGTGATAGATATATCAGATAAAGTTTTTTTAATTATTTAAATATACTTATCTCCTCAATAAATAATTATATTTACATTTATATTTATATTATTATTGATATTTAATAATTTAGTTTTTCCATAGGTAATTACGAAGTTAAGCACCTTCCATCAATTTTTTCAATTAAAACTTTTTAGTACCAATAAAATAGCTGGTACTACGGACTGTTACGCTCGTGACTTTCTCAAGCATTCAAATAGTTTTCAAATTTTACTTGTTCATAGTTTCTGTAAAAAACTATGCCTTTAAATCTCCATTGCATTGAAAAGAACAGAATATCACTTAGCACCCGATACCGCACACTAACCTTGTTTCTGTGAGTTATACTGATTTTTTTTTTCTGACTACAAGTCCATCCTTAGAGATGAAGGCAGCTCCTCCCACCTATCTTCCTAGCAGGAAGGATGACATGTGTCAGTGAAGTTTATTTTCTTATAAAGTGGAGGTCATTGAAATCGGCGTTCCTTTTATCTCTAAGATATTTCTACTTTCCCATATTTTGTAGAATAGCTTTTACAATTTGTATCCTTATTACAGAAACAGAATGACATTAAAATTACAAGTTTTTGACTTGAGTAATCCGGATGATTAAGAATAAATCCTTATTTGGAAACGATGAAAAAAAAACCAAGTGGCAGATCTCCAAAGACATAAAGGAGATGAAATGCAGAGAAGTTTTTTTGCAGTATTTTTACTTATAGAAAAGAAGGAACGATAGTTTCCTTCACCACATCATTTTTTTGTTTTCCTTTAGTGAAAGGCAAAACAATGCGTACCTCTAGTTCTTTAACCCCTTTCTCCCGAAATATCAGTGTAAAATAGCTGATGTGGACACCGCATACTTCCTTGTATGCCTGCTAAACTATAAATCGGTGGCTCAAAAAGTGATCCTGAATTTGGTTACTAGTTTCCAAAGATAGCAATATCTCAAAAACGACACTCGGCGTCGCGACATCCCTCTATTGACACACACCCAAGCTCTTGTTTCTGGAGGTCTCATTTCTTTATTATATGTCGTTTTCTTTTAGTAGGTAACAACTTTCTAAGAGATTTCTTCGTGCCCCGTGACAACATTAGAACTGTCTGTCACTAAATAAAGCATTGGAAATCGACGGTTCCGACATTTTTAGCGGGGGAACGCGCTTTACTTATATCTTGTTCTCCCGATGCAGACTTTTTCAGCTCACTAATGAGGAGGAAAGCAAGTATTTTATACACAACAGGTAAAACAAGTAATAAAATTGTTTAATTAGAGAAAAAAATCGCGTTTGCAACCTTTATCACCGAACCATATAATATCTGTATTTAATTTTAATATAATTTTTTATGTAAGTTTATTATGACCTTCAAATAAAGTACCCCTTCTAGCTCACCAATTTCAATCAAAATCTATTATATTATTTATATTGATATAAAAGTCTTATTTACCAAATTTGAGATATTTTACATTATATTGTAATATAATTTTTGATGAAAGTTTATTATGAATATAAAAAAAAGTACTGCTTCCAGTTTCCCAATATAGACCAAAATCTAGTATGTTATTGAAATCAATATATAAATCATAAATACCAAATTTGAGAAGTTTTACGTTATATCACTACTATATATTATTACGGTAGTATAGATCCCTTTTCCGGCTCTCAGGAGCGATGGATTTTGACGTGTGAGGTATCAAAAGAAAGGGAATTTCACGGAGATGTGACGAATTCTGATTTTGTTTCTTAAAATCTTACAAGGGCTTAAATAAAAGTGACGAAAAAACTGGAAGGTTTCAAAACTTTGACCACTGAGAGTCGGCGGATCGAGACGGGATAAGTTGGGTTTTAAAGATTTTGACGCGGGCATCAAGATCATATACGCTCCAAAGGAGCGTATTGGTCCAGCGTTTTAAAGCTGAAAAACCTACCGTTTTTGAGATAACGCACGATATAAGTCCGCACGGGTCTCGTGCCATCTTTCGCACGTGCCATTGTCATGGCAACTTTATATCAATTTGAGTCTGTTTACAAAAACTTTTAATGAGTGGGAAATTATATTTTGTTTCCATGTCCAACCCTTAAGGTAACTGTTAAGTATAAATACTACATATAGAAAACGGTATAGCTGAATCTAATTGCCTAACTGCTAAATTGAAGAGATGTTTTCCAGTGGGATAAGCTTTAAGTACTTAATAAGTATGAACTGTAACTTCAACATAGTCATTACAAACTATGTATCTTCACCAAATGTGTGTGTTAAATAAATTTTTTTGGTAATATTATATTGTTTCCCTAATATCGCTTATTCTTCCAATGTATTAGGGATTAGAAGAAGGATTGATATCTAATGCGAGAGTTCTCGATCGGGTATATTTTAATATATTTTTATATGGAAATCAATTATGACCTTCAAGTAAAGTACCACTGCCAGTGATCATGTAGGGACCAAAAAGGGAGGCTCACAACTAGATTTTATAACAGTTCCAAATACAAAATTTTAACTTTCTACGCCTAACCGTTTTTGAGTTATGCGAGATACGCACGAACGAATGTACATAAAGACGTCACGGCGAAAGTAGTCAAAATGGATTCAGGGATGGTCAAAATGTATATTTCCGTTAAAAACCGAAATTTTTCTCGACTACAATACTTCATTTACTTCGTACAAGGAAATAAAAATGAATTAATCATATCTCACAGATAACGACGACAGCAATATGTTTTTTGAGGATAGTAATCGAGTATTAAATGGCTGAAAAAAATACAGAATTATTCACTCTACATTCTAAGAGTTCAGGACATCGAAGTGGCAATTTATTTGAGAATGGTCCGCATAGCTTCCTCACCATTTCCATTGCTATTTAAATAAGAAAAAACAGATGCAAACAACAAATGTCCGAGGAAAAACAGAAGTGTAAGGAAAAATATATTTTTTTTTTGTTATTTCGACGTGTTTTGGAAAATTATACAAAAAAAAAATTTAAAAAATAATGCCAAAGAGAATTTGATGAAATTTATACTGGGTCATTTGAAAACTAATCCGTATCTTTGCTCCAATTTAGGGTCAAATCGGACTAGCCGATTTTGTTATACTGGGGTGTCAAGGAAAATATGTTTGAGGATTTAGTGGGTAGAATTTGATAAAATAAATAATTGACAAATTTTACATTTATGAAGTAGGTTCTCAAATCTGAAATTTTCCATATTTTTTGTTTTAAATTATTGGAGGGGGTGACACCATAGCGACGTCTCTGCAGGTGGTAATAAACATGGTAGCTTCCGGTTCGTTAAACCTTATTATTATAACTTGTATTATTCCTGCTCTGGCTATTAAAGGGTGGAAAATTATACAATGTGGCAAATTACACCTTTATCACAATTTATCTAACATTATATATAGTGATGTGTCTGGCTATGCCTACTTTTACTTAGACAGATACCTATGTCTAGCCCCTAAAAAATTGTTGCACATATATACTCCAACTCAGGGTTTCAGAACACAATAATTAATCATATTTTCCTTGATTATAGACTATTATGGATACATTAAATTAAAAAATCGCTTCGATAGGATTCGCTAGAATGAAAATATGATTTGAACCTCACATTACATAAAAGACGCGATGACGTTGTGAATGAAATGTTTGTAATGATGTTGGTAAACATGAGAGGGGAATACTAGGAGGTTATGGAAGGGTTACTGGCGCAGTAATTCTGCTCTTCGGAAAATGATAACACTGTGTAAATTACACACTAGTCTTCCTTTCAAATTGACTAATATCCCCTTTTGGAATATGGAAACTATTTTGGCGTAGGATGTTCAAAATGGAGCCTCTAACACCCGAGGAGGAGGATTTCAGTGGCAGATTGCTTCACCAGGTGAATAATTAGTTATAAAAACAATATTTATTTGATCCTGTTTTGATTTTTTTTTATATTGCATTAATTTGTTATTGATTTTAGTCTCAGTTTTATTAAATTGTGTCCCATATATGCCTTCATTTCATGCATTTTTTTAAACTGTGGAAAGCAAGTACCAAGTAATGAAATTGAATGTTTGTATAAATATAGTTCATGATACTGGGAACAGAAATACTCTTTTTGTGTTGTATTCAACTATCTTACTGGGATTTGTCTTTATTTTACGAATCCTTGAACAAGTGAACAGGATTATATTTACCTCTATAATCTGATTTCCAATATGTTCTATCAATTTTCTGTGTTCCCCCATCAAGTGTCTGATTCCCAATTTGTTAATCAAGTTTCTTTTGAAGTAGTATTGTAGTAATACATGATTAACATATTTACATTTGCCCTTCCATGTATTCTTGTCAATCATGGTTAATCATCTGTAAATCTATTAAAGACTGGAATCATTTAAGATAAAATCCTTTATTCATATTGTCTGTAATTATTTTACAAATAACTACCTTATCTAATATAAATGAATGTAAAATAAAATAAAATAATGTTATTTTTATGGCAAGATATTTTTTATTTATATTGCAATTGAAAAGAGTAATTTCATATTGATCATTGTCTTTCTTTAGTGCTTACAAATTTATAATTCTTTCAATAAAACTCAGTTTTTCGATAAGATGAGCGAGTTAATTGACAGAAGGTATAGCATTAATTTTAATGTAGTTCATTAGTTAGTAAAAACCTAACTAATAAAAATTTTTAATGGACAGAAATGATTTAAAAGTTTTGGTAATTTAAAACTAATTTTTTTTAGCAATCATTTTTTTGTTCAATTTATTTTTTTTTGTATTTTTTGTTTTAATATTGGAAATGTTTTTTTATTAGTAAAGTGATATTTTAATTGTAAATCCATTTTATCTGATGTTTATATTTATAATGAAAATAATTTAATTCATAAATATTTTTGTTTATTCAATTCTGTGCGCATTGTGCATTAAAGCTTGAATTCATGATCATTTACTATAAAAAAAATTAAAAATATAATGTATTAAAAAACATGTAGATTATTCATTTATATTATGATTAATAAATTAAAAAAAAAAAAAAGTAATAGTTATAATGCAATTTTTTTATTATTTTTTTTTGTATATATAATTTTTATTTAAGATTTATATTACATATCAATATTGGGAAATATTACGGGCTGATTGCCAAAATTTAAAATGAATGTTGTGTACTCTGTTTTTGGAAAATATTATGAATTTATTTTACTAATTGTTACTTTTTTTATTTAAATATATTTAAAGCAATTTACTTTTGCTAATATTAAAAGTTTATCGTTAACGTTCTCATTAACTGATATTCATTTTATTACTTCATATAATACTAAAAAAAATCTCATTTTAGTCAGCATTATGGGACAACGCAGAACTTCTCGAAGATCTCTTGAGAGGAGATCAATTAAGTAATATGAACAGTCAGGATTCTTGGGGAAGAACACCACTGCATGCTGCTGCTACCACTGAAAACTCAACTTGTCTAAGAATTCTTTTACAAGCTGGAGGTACATAATATACATTTATCTATTACATTATTTTTATAATTATTATTTTTTTTAAATTGGCTAGTTATTACTTATTGCTAACATCATTCACAGCTGACCCAAATATACCTTGCGGCCCTAGAGGGGACAGTCGGGTAAAAATAAATTTTGAGCATTTTAAAGTTTCATTGTTTATTGTTTCTATTTTTTATTTTATATTTTTTTTTATTTTCTTAGACGCCTTTACATGTTTGTTCTGAACACGGATTTGTAAACAATATTATTCTTTTGGTCCAAAATGGTGCTGATTTGATGGCTAAAGATGCAAATGGATTAACTGCCCTTGACATAGCTGAAAAATCTGAACATGCAGAATGTATGAAAATACTAAAGAAAGCTGCCGGTATGTGTCAAGATTATGTTGATTTTTTTTTTAAATAGTTTGTATTTTGGTAAATGTATTTATTTTCATATAATTATCATTAGTTTATTTCACCTTCAATACTTAAATATTAATTATTAGTAATTTATTGGAATGTTTTTTTGTTTTTTTTAAATATTAAACATTTTAATTGGAAAAAAGTTAAATTTTTGGTTCTAATCAATCTGGGAAAATAAATATAAATTTTCATAATTATTTTATATTGCATTATCAATATATAAGTGTATTGTTATTTAATATACAATTGTTATTTAGTATATTAATGATCTAAAATATAATAAAGAATTTGGAATTCTTGAAGTTTAAATTCTTTGATTTTATTTGTAATTTTTTTTTAATGGTTTAAATAATTTATTATTCTAAATTACTTTAATAATTATTATTATGTATAATAAAAAAATGTATGCCGTACAGAATACTTTAATCCAATTAAGGAAAATATCGATTCTGTTATATAACTGAAGCCACCAGAAACCAAGGATAACAGGATTCTTAGAATAACAGTCCACCCTCATATTCATGAATAGTGTTATTTCAATAGGGGGTGTTAAAATGTTTAGTCTGGATCCTATGGTACATTTAGTATATACTTGGCACTCACCATATTTTTTTACCCAGTTAGGTTATTTACATACCATTCTTCTGCTTAATTTGTTAAAAAATTATGATAGCACCTGATCATAACCTAGAGTTGACTGATTTCCCATCCATTGAATGTGGTTGTGATGCTTATACATTTTTCATTGACGAAATATCTCCAGATGCAGGTAAATAAATAAGTAATAATAGCTTTTAATTGGTAATAAACTTAGTTTGTTTCTCGGTATTATTACTGTCTCAACAGTATTATCGTTTTATTCTTATGTAATAATTTGTTTTTATTAAATTGTAATACTAATTTGATTTTTAACTATAGTGAAATCTATATTGTAAGCTGTCATAACATGAATTCTTTTAAAACTGCTATTTTTTACTGTAATCTGAAATACAATTTTTCAACAAGTCCTTTAATTAAATTAGTTCCAAATTCCGTAAACTCAATTTTCCAGTTTGTTCCCTCATTGAGAAAATTTAATTCATATATATATATATATATATATATATATATATATATATATATATATATATATATATATATATTTTTTTTTTTTTTTAAAGTTATTAATCTTGTATATTAATATTTTATATTATAACTAAATTTAGAGAAGTGAAAGAAAATAACTAATTTTGGCAAATAACCAAATTTATTAGATTCTTTTTTAAATTGTCGATTTTTAAATTTTTTCTATTGTTCAGATAATTCTGTATCTCGGAGGTAAATGGCACTTAGTCAAATTTCCCCAACTTAATTGGAGAATAGTTAGAAAAGACATTTCTCTTCAAATAAAAGTGCACTTTGTGTTATTTTAAAAACATGTAATTTTCCTCACAGTTGGTTTAGGATATGGTTATCTATCTATGCCTATGAGTAAAGCAAAAACAGTTAAATACTAATGTATAATAATGCTAAATTGATAAAAAATGGGGCAGATTATAAAATGAAATAATTATATAACACATATATTTTTTTTTCTTTTTCAATTGCACAACTCATTTCATTTGGGTCAGAAATTTGCATGATTTGTTCTTACATCATTAAAACACTAAATTGAGCCTGACAAAAGAATAAATATAATATAAATTATTGATAAAAATATGAATTATTATAAATTTAAATATTATTAAATTTCATAACTTAAAACAGATATAGCCCTTTTATCAACATAAAATAAAAACAATAATATTGTAAGATAATAGAAAAACTATGAAAACAAACAAAATAACATGATTATATATTAAAATAATTATAAAAATAAAAAAAAATTAGTAAGTTTAGTAGCGAAATGTCTCATTACTAAGTGTAATAAAAAAAAAATGTATTAAAATATACAAGTATTAAACTTGGTAAGCATACTAAAAATTTCAAAAACGTTCTCAAAATAGCAATTTTTGGAGACAAGACGTTAGTTTTCTCAAAAACTAAGATCAAATTTAAATTTCTCACCCCTAAATTAAATAGTTTAATCCTTATTTTTGTGAAAATAAAAAAACAAAAAGTTTTTTTGCTAAAAATTCGCCTGCCCATTCAATCGTGTAATTAACCTTTGAAATTGGTCAATTTATTTAGAAGTTATAGCTAAAACATGTGAATTGCCATAAATCCTATACACTCTTCAAGTTAATATTCATAATCCTTGTTATCACAGACTATTATAAATAAAGGAACAATTCATTTTAACATGAACAAATCTTTATCATTTTGTTAAAAATGAATAGGATAAGAACTTGTCTGCGATTTTCAGCCTAATTTTGTAATATTTCATCCTTAAAATTTTTTTTAAAAAATCCATAAGAACTTTTGATAAATAAAGAAAGGTGGGGAAAAAGAAAAACTGTTGCTTACAATTTATTTATTGTTCAAACAAGGAAATATAAGGATGGTTTAATTTTGATAAAACAATAAATATTACAATTAGATAGTATGTATTACATTTCGTTTATGTCAGACGAATTTTTAGAAACAACATTTTGTTTTGTTTATTGTTTTTTTTTTATTTCTATTATTTTTGTGTAAATAACTGTTTTTAATATTCAGAGGCAAGAGAAAGTGTTAGGCAGAGCAGCCACAGAACTCTAAGAGAAGCAATAATCAGTGGCGATATAGCTGTGGCTCGTCAAGTGATCACAGAGCTAGCTGACGATGCCCCGTCTGTTGTCAACATTCAGCCTCATGGATCAAGTACATTACTATACCTGTATGTATGTTTTTTGATCTTTTCAAATTCAATATTTAAACATTAATTTAGTTTAATAATTTACATTATTTTTTACACCTGATTAAATTTAACTTTATATAAAAATAAAATGTTACTTAATTTTTATAAATTGTGGCAAATCCGTAAGAAAAAAAAAGTTGTGTCTCATCTGTTATAAAATTAGGGGATGAGGCTGATTAATAGCTCCAAAATTAAGTTATTCAACAAATGCATTGATCAATTTACCTTTAAAAAAATAATTATTACTGTAGATAGAATAGGTTTCATATTACCATTGAAATGTTTAATAGCTCTCAAGTTTACCAATTATAGGTTACTTTATTGGAAATGATGTTTCAGTATTGTTAGCTTGTTTCTATTGTCCACTAAATGTGGTTAAGATTAATAAGTAATTTTATTTATTTTTTGCTCCAGCGCCTGTGAATGTGGTAGGAAGGAAATCGTTAAGTTATTGTTAGATGCAGGAGCTGATGGTCGATCCCATCCTGTAACAAGGTATTCACCATTGTATATAGCATGTGTCAAAGGGAGGAAGGATATCGTAGAACTTCTACTTCGGGTAATTTTTTTTTTTTTTTTAATTTAACAATAGATTGAAAAACTATTTCATTCCTATTATTTTATGATTATTAAATAATAAAAAAAAAAATGTAAAAGCTCTGCCTTGTGTTTTGCTAATTATTGATAGATTTCTTCTAATATATGTTCTCTGGATAAATCACATGATATATCACTTTTAATGTTAACATTTGAAGAGTCCACGGGAAGAATGATTTTAGCCACAAAAATTCAAACAGAGAAAATTGTAGTTTAATGTTTCACTTTTCATTACATAATACATTCTCACAATTTGTTAACTAGTCAACTCGTTTTGTGAAAAAAAAAAAATCTTGGCTAAAAGACGAATAAAAATTAGTGATAAAAAAATTAATTTATTTTATTAACAGAAAAAAGTGGCATATTTTTATTTTTTTGTTTCCACAAAGATTGATGACCTACTTATTTTCATCGAAATTCCTACTCTCATCGGCTTCTTTTTTATTTTGGGTTCGTTTTCAAGCTCTCGTAAAAATGTTTGAGGTTTCGTTGATGAAGAATTTTGATGGCTCAAACTGATCAAATCCTTTCAAACGATCTTGATTGCCACTCGGACTGAAACTTGTAACAGGTGAGGTTCTAAGAGAAGAGAAATAATTCGTAACACAACTCTGTATTTTATTGCATATATCTTATAACCCTCTTATTAAAAACTTATTTATAAAACTAACTATTAGAACACCTGTTCCAAATAGGTATATCTTGTTACAATCTGAAATTATCAGAGCCCATTTAAAAAAAACAGAAACAAGGTGACTTAGCTCCAAAACACGTACAATCGAATAAACACATGTTGATTAAATAAACAAACAAGGATTAACAAGTGGGATAGTAACAATAAGGAGGGCAGTGCAAGGTTCATTCGAGTAATCACGACACAAGCGACATAAACATTTCTTTCTCAGGCTCGAGTACACTAAAATCAATCTTCGCCTGCACATGATATTTTTTACTGTGGCTAAGATCATTTTACCTGGAAACGATATCATCATTCGATAGTACTTCTCATTCTTCACAAAATGGCACTGCAATCTTGATTTACACAAAAAGTTTACTTAAATCATTCTTCCCGTGGACTCCTAATTTATTATACAAGTTTGAATATATTAACAATTTTGGACTTCAACAATAAATGTATGCTTTATTGGCTTCTCCATTAATGATCCAATCATGCAATTTCTTCCTCACAAATTCATGGAGTTTTATAAATAAATCGATTTCAGAGACATTTTAAGAGCATCGTTTTCTAGCTTGAAAAAAAAAAATTCCCATCTAATTTATTCATGAGATGTATCACTGATGACCATTTTATTTTTTTTAGCCTTGAACTATTTTATAAAAAAAAAAAATTCCTTCTAGGAATTTTATTTCTTGAATAAATTATATATAAGTGTGTGTGTTTTTTTTTTTTTTTTAAGTTGTTACACCATCAATGCCAATTTACAAGCTTTATGAGAACAAAATTAAAATTCATATTCCTTATTGAGAGCATCATTTATTTTTTAACTTGAGAATCACTTTTGGCTTGATTGGTGCTACTCCCTTACAATATTATATGATATTTACTAAAATATAGGCCAATGAACGCTTTCTCTGAAACTGTTTTCATGTGATGGACTAAATAGAATTATGAATTGAATTTTGAAGATTTTTTTTTATTATAGAAATTTCCAGAGCTAGTTAATGAGTCAACTGTTGAAAAATGGCTTCCAATGCATGCTGCTTGTATAAATGGCCATGTACCTATCATGGAAACTTTATTAAAATTTCCTTACCCACAATCTGTAATGATTAAGTACAGGTATCAAAAATAATATCTTGTTATTGTGAAATTTATTATTATTATTTTTAAACATTTTTGAATTTAATTTAAAAATAAAATTTTAGCAGCCATAATGAATGGGAATATGAGCTACCGTTTGACGTCAATTTTAAGGATGTAACAAGCCAAACACCTGTTTATATTGCATGTCTTCTTGGAAATCATAAAATGGTGGAGATAATGTTGAAGTTCAAAGTGAAAGCTGTACGAGTTAAGGTTAGTTTTTATTTTATTTTACTTAGTTAATTCATTACCTTAAAAATTATTTTGTTTAAGGTCAAATTTGTTATATGGTACTGTACTACTGATGAACATTATTAAATTCAAAACCCAAGACAAGATTATTTTTACTTTAGGGACTGTAGGATTTATTTTTCGCTGAAACTGGGTTGAATTTAAAAAAAAAGAATGAAAAAAAGGAACTGAGCTGTTTTAAAAGTAAAAGGGAGACTTTTCAGTATATTCTATTTCAAAATTAAAAGGGACAGTCTCCAAAATTAAATCTTTTGAAACATAATCTTCTAGATATCATTAATAACTTTGTACTGATACTATCAGGGTCTGTTTTAATAATGTTGGCGTCTCATGTATTATCAGATATTTGTAGTTGATATCTAGAAGGCTTAGGTTCCAAAATTCCAGTTTTAGGGACCAGTGATTAACAAGTATTTATTACACTGACTGAAAAAAATTACTTATTCTGAGTTGATCATCAATTCAAGTTCTGAGTGATGAACAGATGAATAGGTCCCAGCTATTACTAATATAAGTTTGAACTGTTCTCTTGGGAACTGGACTGGACTACTTAACCTTCTGTTATGTGCAATCCTAACAGTCGGGCGCCACTAATCTGTGAGATAAAGGATACCAACATACGATAATTTGCATAGTAATAGGAAAATAGTTGCTGAAATGTCTTGGTTAACCATTCGGTTTGAAATTTTCTCCATTTATTATTCTGGCAGATTAGTATGAGCATTACAATTTCATCTTCTTATTAATTCTTACGTATTTTTAGTAACTGTATATTTTGTTAATTTATATATATGTGTGTGTATGTGTATATATATATATATATATATATATATATATATATATATATATATATATATATATATATACACACACACATTTATTTAGTACATCACATAATAAATATACAAAACACACACACACAATAAATATACAAACACACACACACACAATAAATATACAAAACACACACGCGCGCACACACACATGCGCGCACACACAAACAACACACACACACACACACACACACAGATAGATACAGACAGACACACACACACACCATTATCATTATTAATTTCTAATGTTGAATAATTATTATGTTACATTTCCAATTGATTTTTTTTTTTTTAACTAAACAAACTTTATTAAATATATTTATTATAATATAATTTCTTTTATTGTTATGATTGTATCTTTGTCATAGGAGGAGGAAGAAGAAAAGGAGAGAGATGAAAAGGCTGCATTGCCCTTAGGAACTAGAAGACGTATCTCAGATGGGATACAAACATTAATGACAAGGTTGAGCTTGGGCTCGAGAGGAGGGACCGAAGGAAGCCCGACAGAGCGTCAGTTGAGTCCTTGGGCCCTTGATGAAGCTTGTAATATAGAAGAAGAAACTGCTTTACATGCAGCTGTTAAGAATAATTATACTGAAATAGCCTCTTTACTTTTAAGTGCTGGAGCGAATCCCAACCTTCATTCTCATACTGTAAGTTATAACCGCAATCCTATGACCTTGGGAATGGGGAAAAAAGGCAACCTCATTAATAACAGATCAATTTAAATAAAAATTATATATTAAAAATATTTTTATAATAGTAAATCATTGTTCAGAAATTTATTTTTAAATTATTTTCTTGAGAAATAATTTGAAATTTTTATGAAGTTGTAAGCGTCTTTTTCAAAGCCTCAAACAGAAAAAAATATTACTCATTGTTAATTGTACCCCGCAGGGACTAGCCAAAGTGCCAGACTAGTGGGGAATAACGCTCCCCCGGGCTCCTGAGTTCAGTACATGGCACTCTCACATAACAGAACAGCACACTTTACACTTACTCATACACAAGGCCATATACAGTACACACCTCAGGGCCACCTTCCCTGGGAAGACCCATGGTTGGGTGGGTATTACCAAACCACCAGTTGTCCCGAGGATACGGGGCCTCTAGCACTGGGCCAATCACCCGTCTGGAGTATAGCAGATTCAGAGAAACCAACCTAGCCTCGGATGTGGACAGTCTTCACGGAATCGACTTAAGGATATACGAATGGGAACGTGGAACATAAAAACTTTAACAGGGAAGGAGGTCGAGTTGGTGGAGGAAATGAGGACCTACAAAGTAGAAATTCTCGGCATAAGTGAAGTGAAGAAGAAGGGCAGTGGAGAAATGAAATTGGCTAATAATTACTCCCTAATTTATGCTGGAGTACCTAGAGGGGTTTTTGCCAAAGAAGGGGTGGGCCTAGTAATGTCGCCAAATATGTATGAGCATTTAGAGAACTGGGAACCAATATCTCCAAGAATGATTGTAGCAGATTTTAAGATGACCATAGGTAAGATATCCATAATCCAGGTGTATGCACCAACGGAAGATGCTAGTGTTGCAGACAAGGAGGCATTCTACTCGGATTTGCAAAAAATAGTGGATAAAGCTAAAGGAAAAGGAAGGTCAGTAATCCTGAGTGGGGACTTCAATGCCAGAACAGGAAATGATGAAAGATCTGGATATGGAGCTCTAGGGCTACATGGAGGTGAGAATGTGAGGAATAGTAATGGACAGCGGCTAATAGACTTTTGTGTCCATAATGACTTCCTCATAGGAAATTCTTTCTATCCACACAAGAGGATCCACAAAATCACTTTCTCATGCATGGAACGAAATAGTGTAATTGACTATTTCATATATGATAGGAACGTAAGGCAGTATTTCGCTGATATAAAAGTAGTAAGAGGAGCGGAGATAGGCAGCGACCACCTTTTACTTGTGGCTGATACAAAGATCATCCCAGAGTATAAAAGGAAAATAAAAGCATTTGAAACCCTCAACGTAAGGGCCTTGGATGACCCAGAGAAAAGGGCCCTCTTTACAGAAAGCCTGGAAAATAAATTGCGAGAAACATCATTCGATGGGGACGTGGAAAAAATATGGAAGGCACTGAAAGCATGTATCCTGGAAACAGCAAATGCAGTATGTGGGAAGAAGAGAGTGTCCGGTAAGGGAAAGCGGACAGATTGGTGGACCAATGACCTCCAACGACTGGTTTCTCAGAAAAAGCTTGCCTGGAAAGCATACCTTAAAGATAGAACTGAAGGAAAGCTACACGTTTATCGAACAGCCAGGAATGAATGTAAGGTAGCCATACGCCAGGCCAAGAAAAAGTCATGGGAGGATTTTGGTAAAAGGCTGAGCGAGGACCATCGCGAATCTATAAGAGCATTTTGGCGAAAAGTTAAAACGTTAAGAGGAAAGCAATGCAAGCCCATTAGAAATGTAAAAGGTAGCGATGGAATCGTACTTACAGACAAGGAAAAGATCCTTGGCAGATGGAAGCAATATTTCCAGGAGCAATTCTCCGAAAGCCCAGAAACAGACCATTACCATGAACGAGAGTCCAATATGCAGGAAAGCCTGGAGGTTATAGAGGAAGAAGAAATAGAAAATGCAATCCGTAAGCTAAAAAGAGGCAAAGCATCAGGAAGGGATGGAATTGCACCAGAGTATTTGAAATATGGTGGTCAAGAACTTCTTAAAGCACTTCAATCGCTGTTTCAAGAAGTGTATGACAGAAAGAAAATTCCCATGGACTGGAAATATTGTATTATCCTCCCTATTTATAAAAAAGGATGCACAACAGACTGCAAAAATTATAGACCCATTAGTTTGCTTTCCGTAGTCTGTAAACTTTACACTTCTATTCTAGAAAAGAGACTCCGGCGGATTGTAGAAGGGCAGCTAGAAGCGGAACAGGCTGGTTTTCGTCCGGGCCGACAGACGCAGGATCATATCTTTGTTCTCAGAAATATTGCTGAAAAAGCTTGGGACAGAGATAGGAATCTATATCTTGCATTTCTTGATCTGAAGGCAGCGTTTGATGTGGTCCCAAGAAAAGAAATTTGGAATGCACTAATAGCCAAGGGTGTACCTGGAGACTTACTGGCAGCCATACAGTCAGCCTACCAAGGTGCCATGGCAGTGGTAAGAATAAATGGTATGGAATCGGAACCTTTTCCAATTGCGAAAGGAGTTAGACAGGGAGATAGCTTAAGTCCCCTTCTATTTATAAACGTAATGGACGAAATCCACAAAATCTGCAAGCGTCGAACTGCATGGACAACAATCGGGAAATGGAATATGAGAACTGTCCTCGTTCAAAGCCTTTTATACGCAGATGACATAGTCCTAATAGCCGACACCAAGACCAAACTACAACAAGCTCTGATAGAATGGGAAGAAGAGTTGCTCAGGAAAGGGATGCAAATTAACACCTTCAAGAGTAAAGTGCTGGTTATGGCGAGGGAAGAACAGGAAGATGTCCAACTCATCTGCAATGGCGAGACACTTGAGGTAGTGAAGGAATATACCTACTTAGGGACCGTAATTAGTAGCTCGGGTAAGATAGACGCCGAAATATCAAACAGAATAAGTAAGGCGAATCAAGTGTATTACCAGATTACTAATAGCATTATCGGCCACCGAGAAGTAGATAAGAAGACCAAAATGCATGTATATAAGTCTGTTTACCTACCTACACTCACCTACGGCGGAGAAAGCTGGACAACACTGGACAGGCACTCTAGTCGCATAACGGCAGCGGAAATGAGGTTCCTTCGCAGATCTGTAGGGAGAACTAGAAGGGATCGCATTAGAAACGAAAGCATTAGAGAGCAACTAGACGTTACAGAGCTTAAAACCACTCTAGAAAGACGGCAACTCCAGTGGTTTGGTCATGTCTGCCGGATGAACAAGGACACGAATCCAATAAAGGTATTAGAGGCTCGACCCACAGGAAAGAGACCACGCGGACGCCCCAGAATTACGTACCAAGAATATATCCAAAGAATTGGAAGTAAAAGAGGCAAATCGCTCAATGAGATGAAGCAGCTAAGCAGGGACCGGGAGGAGTGGTTACGCTGGATTGAGGCTCCTCGACGCTAGCTAATGGCATAAGAGGAAGAAAAAGAAGAAGTTAATTGTATTTTTAAACAGTATAAATTACTCATTGTATTAACAATGCAATTTTTTACTGGAGATTAATTTAATAAACAGGTTAAGGCTCTTTTTTGATATATCCCCGTCAGTTACTTTTAGTAATATCAGTGATTTAAAATAACACATGACAATATTTACATATATTATTGTTCATATGATCAAATTAATCTTGATATATGTCTGATTCATTATGGCTTTATTTCATTTACATGAGTGTTTTGAAAGCACTGAAAAAACAATTAGATTTTTACAAGAAAAAGGACTAATTCATTAAGAAAGAATGAATATGTTCTCAGGATCATTAGAATAGGTTAATAAATAGATATTAATATTTTAAAATCATATGTGCTTTTATTTTATATCATTTAATTCACTTATATTACTAAAAGTAACTGACGGGGATATATAAAAAAAAGACCCAATGAATGAATTAATTAATGATTTGGTTAATGAATGTCTATTGATTAAAAAATGGAGAAAATAAATACGATTCCAAATTTTTGTAGCTTATTATTTGTTTAAAATAATAAGAGTTGATATTTTTAATTAGATTTTTTTAAGCCTAACAGCATGGAAGGTATTAAATCCTGGACAAAAGTATCGCATCACTTGTATTTTTATATCTAAAATCATGGCACAGTCCAATACAGATATAGTTATAAACAGATTTTAAAAAAAAATTACATAAATAAACTTTTATTTATTTACAATTAAGTTAGGTATGATGAATTGTTTACCAATGTAAACCAGAGTTAATACCTTTTTATTTTACTTCCAAACATTAATATTTCCCTCTGTCATTAATGTAATTCACTGGATGATTCATTTCTCGTTCAGTTAATGGTGATTTTTTTTAAAAGAGGTTTTTATTCTTTCAAAATTAATAGACCACACACTTAGCAAAATTTATCGGAGAATAAATTCATAAAGACTTGATTTGTGTATTTACATTGCATGAAGAAGGAATTAGTCACCGGGGTATTCCAGACGCCTTAGCATTAACCAGTCAACGTTCTCCAAGACAGTAATGCATTATAGGGACAGGCAAGCACACAAGAAGATCTTTGTCAGGTCAGCCATGCTCTACAATAGGACACGATCACCGATTTATTCAATTACATGTTTTAAGAAACCGGTTTTCTTTTACCAATGAAGTAAGAATTTAATTGAGGGAGTCCGAGATGTTTAAATTTCTCAAAGAAGGGTTCGAAGATGATTAAATGAAGTTGATATGCATGCCAAAAGACCAGCAATAGGTACACTTATCACTATAGCAAATGAAGTTAAAATACTTCAGATTGCCCGAGAACACATTGATTGGACAAATGAAGGCTGGTCCCGTGTATTGTTAACAGATGAGTCAAGATTCGCTTTTAACTCACCTGATAGGAGGGAGAGAGTCTGGAGAAGATATTCACCGTACAATGTGTCTCCTAGAATGAGTTACCATGGAGGCTCAGTGATCGTGAACTTAATGAACTCTAAGTGAACTTAGAGGAGAATATATTGAAAAACAATAACAACAATTTTTTTCTTTCACCTTTCCTTCTTCCTCAGGCTGGAAACTTATGGACCTTACTATGTATATATTGCTGGTAGAAGCACTATAAATGTCGTCAGGTATATTGAAGACATCTTTCAAGAATATTTCATACCATTTGTACCATATATTGGGAATGATTTTGTGTAACCCCACTATAATGAGAGGCCTCACAGTGCTCAGGTAACTTTTGAGTACCTTCATTAGGGTGCTGCATTTTCCAGCAATAAAGCATGGCTGGAATATGATGGGAAGAAGAATGAAAAATGAATGTGTGAAATGATTGTGAAAAATCGTCAGGTTCTCCCGAGGACTCTCTATGAACTCAAGATAGCCCCAAGAAAAGAGTTTAATTTTAGCTCTACAGAATTTTTTTTTTTTAATGCCTCAACAACGGAACGCTGTTATCAGGGCTAGAGGAGGATTCGCTGAATACTGTTAGTGAACTGCTTTTGCATTTAACTTGTAATTTTTGTGATCAACAACTATTTTAATATTGTTCATATCCAATGAGATTCTAAATTATTTTAGAAAATTAATCAATTTAGATTAAGAAATAATAGACCTTATTAATCCCACAATACATTTATTAATTAAAACTAATTTACATAGCTATATATATTATTATTATTATTATGTAAATATATTATTGTTTTGTAACATTTTGGTCCTATTTAATACATTTTTTGGCCATTTTCAAATATAGGACATTGGCTCACCTATGTCCTATATTAAAATATTATTGACCTACTACTAAAAGTAATATGTATTTGTTATTAATTTTCAAAGTGCTGAACTTCTTCATAACCTATTTTGCCAAATTGGTTCATATCTTTTTCTGGGTGACTTGGCATTTCTAAAAAATATTTAGAACAATCATTTTATAACAAAAATTCAACAATTCTTTAATTTAAAAAACAATAAATTAAATTTAAATGTATTTGTTTTTCTGTAAATTTTATTTTAACAGCCAAATAGCCATTTGTTTTTCTTTTTTCATTGTACGCTATTTTATTATTATTGTCCCTTTGTTTTTTATTATACTGATAATTTTTGCTTGTTATAATCCCAAACTAAAATATTCTATGCAACTTTTTAAAATGACTTTTTCATTATAATGCATACAGTTTTATTGAATGTATTTATATACTTCAAATTTTTTTGGAGGGTGGGGGAGGTGATTTAATTAAGGAAGAGTCTGGATAAGTGAGGTTTGGATTAGTAAGTCTGTCATTTTTTTTTTCTATAAGTGGTTTATTTTTTTTTATTGGTGTTTAAAATCCTTTCCTAACTCTTATTAAGGGGAACAGGGCAGGTTATTCTTACAGGTTACCAACCTATTTTAACCAAAGTACGAAGGTTGAGATTCATTCCGTGTGTCCACCACAAAATAAATTTCAACCCACCCAGGCAGGATTCGAACCAGCGATGTAGCAGACTCGAAGTTGCTAAGATGATGCCTTAACAATCTCGGCCTCTTTCTATAAGTATTGTGTTAGAGACTGTCCCCGAAGGTCTGTTACCTCTACAATCATAATAATGCCCTTTCCCCCTCCCTTTAGGCAAATGATCTCATTATCCAACAGTATATATGTATCTTCAATAATACATGTTAGAAAATTATATCAAAATATATGAATAACTCAGATATTTCTAAATATGCATCCTTAGTTTCTTAATTACCCTATTAAACAAACAATCATTGCCACCTATATTTTTATCTAATAATTATTTAGTTCGGTAAATGACAAGAACATTTTTTTAAATTACTGTGTTTGGTGATAAATAAATTAGGATTTGTATTTGCATCACTGATGAAACTTAGTATAGATTTCTGATTTACTTTGTTTATATTCGAAGTAATTTGGTTTTCTGCTTAACATCAGGAAACTAAATTCCTTCAAATTTATGGATATTTTTTAAACTCTATTTCATTTTAAATTTCCATGTTTTAGGACTGCATTTGTTTAGTAGAGGCTTGTAAGCAAAGGAATATAACAATGGTCGACCTTCTTCTGCGCCATAATGCCCATGACCATGATTCAAAAGCATTGTCGGTTGCAATTTGTAGTAAAGATGATATCCTTATAGCGAAGCTACTTGCCATTAAGGTACTGTTATTATATAAATAATCGATCTATATTGTGCCACCTTGGCCAAATACAATTTTTGACCTCACCATCTCTAATTTTAAACATTTTTGGTTTATGGGGTTCCATGTATAAAGAGATTGTATATAATACAAACTTTTTGATCATCTTTTATGCCATCTCTGATTTTAAACATTTTTGGTTTATGGTGCTCCATGTATAAAGAGATTGTGTATAATACAAACTTTTAGATTGTTTTCATCTCAGCAACCATTAAGGATACAAAGATGAGTGTTTGATTACAAAGGTCTTTAGAAGAGCTTTCATTTGATATTGTTATCTCAAAAATACTTTCTTAATTTTTTTTTCTTTAATACGTTTTGTTGTATTGTTAAGATATTAGTTATCCATAGTATATTAATAAATTAGACAAAATTAGTAAAAGTTTATTGTTGGTTATCTATGCCAGTTATCAGAATGCTGACATGAGAGTTTACTGTATATAGCTTGGATCTCCTACTCTATTTTTTTTTTTAATTTATTGCTTACAAGCTGTGTCTCGCAGTTTTGCCCACGTTAAATTTGGTTTAATCCCTAAAATATTCTGATGTATTCTGATTAATTCTATGTTTAGGCACATACAGATCCAGAGTACAACCTAAACAAAAAAGCTATTACAGAAGCCGTTAACAAAGGACTAAGCTTCACATCCCTTCTGGCCAACACTCCGGTTATGGTAAATTGGCATGGAGGCCAGGCTTCTCTTCCGTACATCAGATGTCAATGGCTGGTAAAAAAATTTTCATACTGTCTATAAAGTATTTTTAATAAAATCATTTTTATCTCTTTGTTTTGTTCATAGATTGGTGCTGCTCTACATGTAAACCCTAAACTAAAATTGAATCCTAAAAGTCAGGACATTGTTCTGTATGCCATTACGAGATTAGATCTTTCAAATAACTGTTTAGCTTGGGTACCACCAATTGTTTTTCAACTTCAAAGTCTTAAGTAATGAAAAAAATGTTATTATTTAGATTTGTTAATTAGTAAATTACAATATACCCATTAATGAGTAAATTAAATTAAACGTAAACTCTCATTTATTTTTTATTAGGATCCTAAATATTGCTCAAAATAAAATTGAGAGATTACCAACTGTTGATGATTTTGATGATAGTTCAAAATATAAAATGAAATACCAGACCAAAGGGTACTCGGCTCCTTTTTTGGAAGAACTTTATTTGCAGGTAGGTTTCATATTCTTTTGTTTAAAAAAAAAAAAAAAACTATTTGATACTGATACTGATAATAAAGAGTTGACATCCACATGATGGTATAGAAGGATCAATCTAATTAGGGATTGATAAATTATTTGCCACTTCTATAATTTTGTTTTATTGAAAACTAGTTTCGAATGTTATACATTCATCTTCAGTTCTATCAACACACAAAAATTCAAAAATAAGCAATTGCTTATTGTTTATTATTTAAAAATTGTTTATTTTTGAATTTTCGTGTATTTTTAGAACTGAAGATGAATGTATAACATTCGAAACTAGTTTTCTATAAAACAAAATCAATCCCTAATTTGATAATAAAGAGTTTTTCATTTGATTCTAAATATTTAACAAGAATTTTTTCCTTTAAAAAAAAAGAGGAAAACATTTTTTTCCTTTGAAGGAAAAAAATAAAAAAACTTCTATTTTTTTAGATTAGATAATTTTTTTATTAGATAATTTATTTTATATTTTTGGGGGTTCATAATCTTTAAAAATACGGGTTATTACTAACTTTATTTTCATTGCATTTAATTATGTTTGTACAGCTATTGTTTGCTGCTATCTGTTTGTCATGTTTTTTATTGAAACAAGGTCAAATAAACTAATAAATATATTAAATTTATTATTACTATTATTTATTATTTATTAAATTACTAATAAATAAATTTTTTTCAACCATCCTTGTGACAGGCCCTCTCACTCATTATTAGAAAAAGTTAATAACATATTGTTAATTTTTATGAAACGCAAAAACAAAATAATTTTTAAAAGGAATTAAGTGAAAAATTGTATCCATTATCTATTTTCAGGACAATCGCCTGGATTTACTACCTGTTGAAATATTTTCTTTGCCATCCTTAAGCATTCTTGATGTCTCCAATAATAAATTATCCAGCCTTCCTTATCAAATGTGGAAATCTCCTAAATTAAAAGAATTGAATGCTGCTTTTAACCTCTTGAAAGAATTACCAACGATGCCTTGCGAAGTATGCTAACGATTATTAAGTTTGAATTATACCTATAGATATTTAATTTTTTAAATAATATTTTATCTTTTCTAGGAAACAAGCGAATGTGGAAGTGTTTGTTCTTTGGACTCTTCTAGAAGTGCTGATACAGACCTAGGGACCCCACAGGATATACCACATGCATTTAATAATGCAGAACAAGAAATATATTTACAGTAATTATTAATTTTATGTCTTTTCCAGTAGATAGTTTTATTTTAGATGAATAATGATGTAATGGTACTCAGAATGTGAAAAATAAATTGATTTGCATACTTTTTTTGGACCTAAATTGAGGCTGTTTTTGCAAGAAGGGTACATGCTCCAAAAGTTAGTTTTGAGATACAAGCTGGCAAAGGTTTTCAATACTGAAAATTTCTATGCTTCCCAACAACTCCTTCCAGCATTTCATTATGTCAACCAATTATTCCTAAGCGAGTACTGGAGATTTACAGTAAAGAGGACCATATTATTTCAATTTGATTAAAGAAACATCATAACTACTGATATGACCACTTTATGGATAAGACCATTAAAATAAAGTTAAATACTTTATTAAAAAACGCTGCAAATTGTTACACAATGGTTTAGTATTTCCAAATAGTAAATTTAATTATTTTTTTAATTCCTTTGTATGCTGATTCCAAAACACCTTACATTTCCTCTCTATCTTTATAAATGGCCGAGTTATGGGATTATAAAATCTCTTAATAGATCTCCATTTTGAAACAAGCTGATGGTGGATGATAATGTTGAGTTCTGAGGATCATTCTGGGGTGAGGTGTGACCTGGTTGCCAAATTTCAAGAAAATCGGTCCATTAGTCTCGGAGAAAAGACCTGGATGGCGTACAGCGGACGGACGGATTTTATTTTTATTCGATATTTGGATTCTATGTATCTTGAAGCGTAAAACCTGAAATTTTGAGGGGGGTTAAAAAAGTTTGTTTCTTGGTCGATTACAAAGGTCCTTTATTGAAAATAATAAACCAAAAGAAATATGTTTGCCTTTGTTACGAAAGAAAAAAGTAACTATACATCTAAGTTCAACAAATAAATATAAGGTTGAGTTGAAGAAAATATATTTGCACTTTGGGATTTCAAAAGAAAATTAAAAATTAAAACTAGGCACTTAAAATACAGCAAAATGTTTAAATAAAAGTTAAGACCTCTAATGTCACTATATAATTTTTTATTAAATAATTAAAGACTAGTTGCAGAATACTATGAGTGACCATATTTATTTAGTAAAACTGTTAACACTTGCATGTTAATAAATATATATAGTAAAAAAATAAGGATCTTCCTCCTCTTATTTCTCAGCTCATCCTTTTATCTTTATCCTATCCTTAGAGCTCCAAGATACTTGGTCAGAGAGCTAATACCCTTAGCTTGCTGATCGCTAGTGGTCCATTGGTTGTCCCTTCAACACATTTGATCGTCCTGTCTCAACCTTCTCCTGGTTCCATCAAGCTACCCTATTGGATATGCTTTGTTCGAGGCCTTTTGATACTTCTTATCACCCTTACCTCAACAATTGGTGACACATAAACAGTCGTGCTAACTTCATTCATTTCTTGATTGGAATAAGATTTTGTAGAGATATTCTTTATATTATATTCAAATCATTAAAGTGTTCTCCGCAAAAATGGCACGTATACTTATATGCCCATATTGCAGCTACAGCCTCAATTATAGTATAAAAATACTAAATTTGAATTGGTTCCAAAATTCTTTGCTTAAGATAAAGGTGATTGTTATAAAATTAACAATCGGCTATTCTTCTCAGATAAAACTTACATGGCCATTCATATATATATATATATATATATATATATATATATATATATATATATATATATATATATATATATATATATATATATATATATATATATATATTACTATTTTTTATGTTGTATTTATTTTTGTTTTACAGACAATATGAACTGGAGCATAAAAATTTATGGAACAAAAACGTTGAAGTAATTGAACACTCAGTGGTCAATGATGGAGACAACGATTCTCAGTTTTGTCAGATCACTTGGTTAAATCTCGCTCACAATCAATTTACTTCAGTACCTCCTCTTCTTCCCTGTTTAGCAGTCAACCTTTCAAGACTTAATCTTTCATATAATCGATTAAGAAGTATGAGCCACATTACTTCATATCCTGCAACCCTAAAACAGCTTGAACTGTCAGGAAATCAAATATGTTGTTGGATGTCTTTGCCCCAGGTAGATTGTTTAGATATGATGGAACAAGCTGCCATTGCTTGCTATGCACCTGCTCAGGGATCCCGGCCCAGTAAATTAGCTCGTGGTAGATCGTTTCGTAGCACTATACTTAATACTGTTTGCAGCCATAGGAGGCATTTAAGGCTAGATAACTTGCGTACATTGATTCTTGCAGATAATGCTATTACTCGTTTACAGTTAACTACCGACGATGATGGTTCGGCAGAAGCTGAAGATTGGGAAACTGTCGGTATGACTGCGACAAAATCTAAACTCATGTTTCCGAATTTGAGCATGCTTGATTTAAGTAATAACCTCCTTAAAGAAATACCTCCTATCATTCATGAGCTATCCAGTCTATCGGTTCTTAATGTGAGTGGAAATAATGAACTTTCAGATTTACCTCCTCAAATGGGTCTTTTGTCTCGATTGTGGAATCTAAACATGAAAGGGTGTAATCTTCAAGAACCACTGAAGTCAATGATAGAAAGTAAAAAATATAAAACAATGGATATCATAGGTTATTTAAAAAGTGTATTAGAAGATGCGAAACCGTACGCTCGAATGAAGCTTATGATAGTAGGAGTGCAAGGAATAGGAAAAACGTCATTATTAGAGCAATTAAGAAGTGAGGGTCATAAGAAGAAGCCTGTCGAACATTGGGCAAAAAGAATGGGAAATAAAAGCATCAATACCAAGAATAACAAGGGAACTAATTTATCAACAGTCGGTGTTGATATTGGTGATTGGACTTACGAAAAGAAAATTAGAGGGCAGTCTTCATATGGCCCAGTAACATTCAGAACATGGGATTTTGGAGGTCAGCGAGAATACTATGCTACTCATCAATATTTTTTATCCAAGAGGAGTTTGTACCTTGTTGTATGGAGAATACCGGATGGACAAAAAGGTATATCAGAAATACTTCAATGGCTTGTCAATATTCAAGCGAGAGCTCCGAATTCTCCTGTTCTTATTGTAGGTACTCACTATGACATGATGCAAGAAAATTATCCGGCTTCAAGAGCTGAAGATCTGCAACAGTCTATTAGGGAACGCTTTATCAATGTTGTCGATGCAGAAAAATGTGGGTTGCCTAGAGTCATAGATACAATAGAAGTAAGTTGTAAATCAAGACATAATATCAAAATACTTTGTAATCTTATTTATGATACTGTATTTAGTCTCCGAAGCCCTGGAAGTAAAACTTTGCTTTTGCAGCAATGTGTTCCTGCTAGTTACCTGGCCTTAGAGGATGTTATCGGTCAAATAGTTGCCGAACGAAGACAAGCCAAGCAAGATCCTGTCCTAACAACTGAACAATATCGAAATTTAGTCATCAGTCACGCTACTAATCTAAGGGATGCAGCAGAACTTCATCAGGCTACTTTATTTCTCCATGAAAATGGCGTGTTGTTGCATTATGAAGACTCAACTTTAAAAGATCTTTACTTTTTAGACCCTCAATGGCTTTGCGATATGTTAGCTCATGTTGTAACTATTCGTGAAATTAACCCTTTTGCACGAAACGGTGTTATGAGGCTTGATGATTTGAAGCATGTATTTAAATCTTCATGTTTAGGGGAAATGGATACAAAAAGTTACATTGTTCATCTTTTGAATAAATTTGAAGTTGCCTTAACCTGGGATAATAGGACCTTACTAATACCTTCACTTCTTCCTACAGAAGATGATATCTATACCCCACCTGTGAGGGTGAAAATTCCAGTGAGATCTCGTGCTTGGGCTGTGAGAAACAAGAAAACTATAGTTAATGAAGAAAGTGAATGTGAACTAACATCACGTCATGATCCAGATGTTGCAATTCGAAGACTGCTTCTAATGTCATACGTCCCATCAGGTTTCTGGTCTCGACTGATAACTAGGTTGTTAGCTGATGATATTATAATTCAAATAGTTAGAGAATTTTTTGTAGTTCCTAAAGAAGTATCTCAAGATGCAAAACTTGCCAGGCTTTTGGATGTAAGGGCTGAATGGAGTTTATGGCAAACAGGAATGGAGCTACGATATGCAGACACGCCATTGTTTTCGATGAAAGAGATTATACACTCAAATAACAATTCAGTCGATTATCAGTCCTTGAGACTTCAAATCAAACAGGAAGGAAATTGGACAGATGTTAATCTGCGGGGTGTTTGTCTTATTGAATTGTACCTACCTTTAGATACACTTGTTATCAAAAGACCTGTCATGGAAACTGGCTCAGTGATAGGCTACCAAGCGATAGTCTTAGAGCCTTCACCTCAAAAATCTGCTCACCTCTTAGCTTTAGCCACTGATCATATCGATACTCTTCTGGAAGACTGGTATCCTACTCTTGGAACAAGATTTGTGCATACTTCAGAAGGTAAACTATTAGTTACAAGAATTGTGCCTTGCCCTACATGTTTATCCCAAGCATATCATCAAGAAAAATTGGTGGAAGAAGAAGAAGTGATAGATGTTGTAAGGATATCTCAGGAAAGTGACCGAGACAGTGGTCATCCTGACAGTCCATCTTCTAGTTGTAAGAATTCTGAAGAAGGTCCTCATTTGAGAACTTCGGGACCTCAGTATAGCTGGATGGTTGAAGAATGTATTTTAGCAGCCATTGAGAAAAAAATTCTTCGGTGTCCAACACATGGTGAAATTTCATTGGCTCATGTAGCTCCAGATACATTATTCTTAGATGTCGGTGAACAGTACCTCATAAGCAGTAATTATGTGACCAGAGGACGTCTCTTGGGTAGGGGAGCTTTTGGATTCGTTTTTCAAGGTTCTTGTACTTCTCGAACCACTGGAACTAAAATGTCTGTAGCCATTAAAGCCATACAGCCAGTAGCACCACCTTCGGGAGCATCTAATTCAGCAATAATCGCTTATAAGAATGCACAGGTAAAATGGGAAAGAGATCCCATCCAGCACGCTAGCAAAGCTTATTCGACAGCAAGGCAGGAAATTGGAATACTTCTTAATGTTAGGCATTCGAATATAGTCCCTATGATAGGAATTTGTATTGACCCTCTATGCTTAGTTCTTGCATTAGCTCCTATGGGAGCTCTCCATGCAGTATTAAAAAATTACAGACGTTGTGCTGCATCTCTACACCCAAACACACTCCAAGGTATTGTTTTGCAAACAGCTAAAGCGTTGGAATACCTTCACCAACAACATATCATCTATAGAGACTTGAAATCAGAAAATGTTCTTGTTTGGTCGATGCCTGCTCCATTTCAAGCTCATTCCGAAGTTGAAGTTCATATTAAGTTAGCAGATTATGGCATCAGCCGTCTGACTCTTCCTTCAGGAACAAAAGGATTCGGTGGTACAGAAGGATTTATGGCCCCAGAAATTATGAAATACAATGGAGAAGAGGAATATAATGAAAAAGTCGACTGCTTCTCTTTTGGAATGTTCATTTATGAGTTAGTGACCCTCCATCAACCATTTGAAAGTCATGAATCTGTAAAAGAGTATATTCTTGAAGGTGGCAGGCCTGCATTAACTCACAGAGAAACATCTTGGCCTGCGAATATATTAGATTTGATGGTTTTGTGTTGGAGTCATCAGCCTTGTGACCGCCCGACTGCTTCACAAATAGTCAGCATTTCGTCTGCTCCCGAGTTCACTCATCTGTATGATGTCGTTTCCCTGCACACAACAGCCAATATTCTTTCTTATGCTTGCACGCCAATCATTAATTCAGACTATACTTATCACAGTGTGTGGTTAGGATGTTCAGACGGCTTGGTTTATCAGCTTTTAGCCACTGACCACACCTGGCTACAATGTTGCAGTTTAACACCACTTTCTGTAACAGCTACTGCTGCTGCTGTAGTTCATGATACCATATGGATAGGTGATGAATATTCTTGTATTTATGCTTATTCTGTTTGTGGATCAAAAAGATTGTGGTGGTACAGAATGGTAGAAGGTGAAGATCGAAGTCCGGTATTACGTTTATTATGGTTAGAGCCATTACGAAGATTAGCTATAGCTCTCGGAAGTGGTAGAATATTCCTTGTTACAGACACACCTCCTACTACATCTTCCATGGCAGAAGGATCATTTGTGCTGACTGAGCTGGGTTCGGCTACACTGCTTCATGACATGATTGCTTTATATGTTAATAACAATACAATCCAGTTATGGTGCGGTGAAGGTAATGGTGCAATGTCCATTTATACCATTGAAGACAATATTGTCACAAATTACGAAACTGTTAACCATTATAATCCTATAATAGCTAATGTTGATGTTGTTCAACTAGTTGCTGACAATCAATATATATGGACATATGTTTATCCAGGTTGTATAGTATATCAGTGGGATGGTGTAAGTAAGCATATACTACATAAGTTGGATTGCTCAAAACTAGTACCGTGCTCTGAAAGTTTAAAATCAATAAGTATTGATGAGCATTTAAGTCCTGGTAGATGCCAGGTAACGAGTCTTTGTGTGTTGGGTAAAGAACTATATATAGGAACAACCTGGGGCTGTATGGTTGTTGCGGAAACATGGTCTCTTCGTCCGATAACAGTATTTCGTCCATACGAAGGGGAACTTTCTGCAATACTTTCTTTTCCTTCTGCTCAACCCCCTATAATAGCAACTTTTGGAAGGGGTTATCGGGAATTAATTTCTAGGTATAAAGAAAACTATATCGTAGATAATATAGATTCAAATCATATTTACCCTATAATATGGTCGACTCAGTCATGGGTTCCACCATAATTTAAATATTAGGAGAGCAAAATTTAATTAATTGTTACGAATTTACTAGTCCAGTATTTTATTTCATAGTACAAATGGTGACCTTACTGCTAGTAAGGCTGTATCACTGCCATCATAGTCTAGCAGCTTTTAAATATATTCCTAGTTTTATTGTGAAATACTGTAGGTAGTACTTGAAGACTTTTAAACAATAAAAGTTATGGAAAAGTATTTTATGGTCAAATATTCGGTGACAAGCTTAATTTCAGTTTTTAATTTCTCAATGTTAATGAGTTATTTACACTTTGCTGTAGAAAATTGTAATTTTTTTTTTTTTTCACTATGGTAGAAGAATCTATAACCATTTCTAAACGTTAAAATAATTACTGTTTCTAGATTTGAAATTTATTTAAAAGGAATTTAGTATGATTTTCAAACTATGAATTCCTGTAATTATATACAGAATTAAAAACTTAAACATCTTGCTTCTTCCATCTAAATTAAATAAATGTTATAATTTTGATGGCATGTATTATTGGATGATTATGTATCTTTGATGATTATTATTCAACATTTCATTTTTATTCAATAATGGCAAACTACCATTTAAAATTCAGATCAAATTAAATGCAAGTGTTTCTTGGAGATTCTTTAAAGAATTGATGGTTGATCACAAATTAAATAATCTTAATTGTTATGCAGAAGTTTTTAAGTTTAAGACCTTTCCATTATGGTGCTTGACAAATAAAGCATATTTTGAATATAGAATAAATTTGGAATTTTGAACGTGTTTTTAATAACCGAGCTATTTTTCTGATACTTATGGTACCTACTCGTTAAGAAGGATAATTTTATTTCTTCTTTCAATTGGATTTTCATTGGTTCTTAATGATGTGGCTTGTCACTCAGTTAATTGATCATAATACATGTGAGTTGGCAGTATAGCCTAGTGGCTAGAGCTCTTGAAGTAGTAATGCAAACATCATAAGATCAAATATTAGTTTCTGCTTCCCAGTACGGGCTGGTCTCAAAGGGAAGTTAGACTTTCAAATTACCCTCTTAATGCGTACATGTTATTTCAATATAATTTTATTTTCAAGTGTACGATATGGGAACTGAGATGTTGAAATTGATTTTTAAATTTTGAAACAAGAGCATATAATGCCTTTAATTATATATTAAAATGGCATTAAATGAGATAACTGCTGGGTTTAAGTGATAGTGTTGTGTTACAAGACTTAAATTATGTGAGGTTTCCATTTGTATGATGTTCATTCGTAATATAGGTCACATTGTGTCTTTCAGTTAATTAATAATGAAATTTTGTAATTTGTGTACCTAAAATCTTTATTTAAGTATAAAATTTTTTTTAAATATAAATCAATAATAAATATACGAGTATATCATGTAATACACAATGTATACATTATATTTAGGATTGGGTTTGAATTAAATAATATTTTTAAAAAAGTAATTAAATGCATGTGATATAGGCTATATGTCAAAAGAAAAAACTATCAATGCTTTACTTATATTTTAGCTTAAAAACATTTTATTGGCATAGCAAATTTTATTTCTGGTTTGTAAAATCAATAATTTCCTTCCCAAGGAACATGTAAAAGGCCTTTTCATTTTTACCTGTTTTTAAAAGCATTAATAATGTTTTTTATTTGTTGAAATGAACTGCTAAGATTATGTTTTTTAATTGTCGATTATCATTATTTTTAAAATAAAAAAAATTCTAATTGATTAATAAATTTGTTTTTAAGTAATAGGATTGACTAGAAATAAATAAACTTATGAACATTTTCTTGAGTTACTCGAGAATATTTCATTTGAAAATTTAACTAAAAATAATAATCTATTTTAATGTACATTCGGATGGTTAATATCAAAGATTAATTGTATAAGTAGCATTTCTTTGCTTAAGTGACCACAAAGATTTGAACTCAACTGAGCATGAACTATGAACTTTTGTGGTCTATAAGATTAATTTAATTTTTCTGCTAGGAATCGAGCATAGTGCATGTAAAGTGGTGGGACACTTTTCTGAGTAGATAGTAGGAGTTTAAATTTCGGTTTAGAAAAACTATTACTAAATACTGTATAAAGTAAACCTGGCACATATTATTAGTAATAAACTATCAATTTTTATCTTATCAGATTCATAATTAATTTCAAGCTCCGTCATTTTTTCAAAATTCATTTTAACCAGTACAGAATGGATTTAAAACCTCTCTACCTCCTTTGACACTAGATTATCTATCAAAATTATATATTTTTATTTCAAAAATGATTTTAAATTTGAACAGATATTTCAAAATTTGAAACCCATTAACTTACGGCAGGTGCATTAAATCTAGTGTTGGCATTTTTAATCTCTTTTAAAAACATTTCCTTGATCATATAAGACTGATTCTTTTATTTCGATGAAGGATTGTAGTTACCATTGATTCTGAATAATTTTTTTGATGTAAATGAAATTGTCTGTTGTATCAATATCTGGCTTACACGTCTTTTTACCACATAATTAAAATTAAACAATTAAGGGTCAGTTACTGAGGGCTTAATCTAGAAATAAGGACCCAGAAACCGGCCCTAAATATAATTTTCAAAATTATTTGTTTTTAATTAATTTGTATCATGATTAATTTAAGTGAGTTCAAATCAGTAAATAACCCGAAGGAATATTTTTCAGAGATTTTATCATGATGTAAATATTTTGTAGATATTAAACTAATTATTTCCTCTTTAGTCAAACTTTTGTTTGATATATAAAGGTTGTACATATTTCACCTTTTTTTTTTTTTTTTTATATATATATATCAGTTTACCTTACTTTTTACCATGTTTAAGACAACGATTTTCACATAATCCTATCTCTATTGACAGCTATATTTAACAGAGTTTACGATTGTTATAATTTCCTATTGTTCTTTAGTTTATATTGTAATATGTTGTGAATAAGAGTAAGATAATAATCACTTTTCTTAATTTTTATTATTAGAACTGATACCTTGTAGTTACAAAGAATAATTAATCATTAGCATTATTTGTACTATAGGTCTCACATAAATCTATTTAATATTCCACTCTTTGGTATTTAATTGCTATATTTTCATTATTATTAAACTTAGTTTTTGATTTAAAATTTAGCAAATTAATGACTGATATTTTTTGTATAAATAATTGTGTTTTCGACCAAAGTTGTATTATTTTTAGTCTTGCCTTAAGCGATTCAAGTGTTTAAGTTTAAGAGACATTTAAATCTTTGAAAAGGTAATCTTAAAATAAAGATTATATCCCATACAATATCACAGATGTTATCTGTATCTAAGTATAGCTAGATTAATGGTTTCTTTAGAACATTGGTTCTCAAACTTTTTTTATCTAGCGGCACTCTGGAATTATTTAACGAATTTCATTGCACCCATGTTATTATTACTTTTTTTCTTTTTTGTAGTAAGTAAAGATATAAAGGATGAAAAGTATTGGAACAAAATAAAAGTTT
The DNA here is from genome assembly GCA_948150685.1 of Rhaphigaster nebulosa. Classification (NCBI taxonomy): domain Eukaryota; kingdom Metazoa; phylum Arthropoda; class Insecta; order Hemiptera; family Pentatomidae; genus Rhaphigaster; species Rhaphigaster nebulosa. The sequence continues at coordinate 38,955,326 of OX411311.1, read as the reverse complement.
TTTAAAGTAAATTTATTTCCAAATAACACAAAAACATTTAAAACAAGAGTCATTATAAAGATATGTGGAGATAAAACGTGAAGTATGTCCCTCATGGTGTTTGCATATTTCTTTAATATTAGGTTGTGTTATTGAAAGTTGTGCTTTCATCTCATTTTCAAAGGCTTTTAGCTTTTCTCTCTACTTTGTTATAATATTTACGAGTGCAGATAATCCCAGTTTACAGAAATATGATGTGAGAAACAGCAATCAAATATTAAGTACTTTGAACCGTTTATTGAGATATTTCTCATAATTGTTATACAAAATGAATTCAGACATACTCTGAATGCTTCAATCTAAAATGCTACAATTGTTGGATATATCAATCAATTCTTCGTCATCTGCAAGACAACTCATTTACTTTTTAATGTTATGAAAACCAATATTATTTTGTTAATAATGTTTTATTTAAGAATTTCGTGGATCCCATTTAGAGAACCGCTTCTTGTTTCTTTTAATAATTTCTTAAGAATGATTTACTTTATTTCTCAAGTTAAAATTGTCTTCTTTTTTTTTAATTTGTAAAATCAAACCTCTGTGTGGAACTTAAAGATTCCTTTAAAAAAAAGTTCATACCAAGAAATTTTGAAGAAAAAAATATGACATATTTACAGTAGACACACGCTAATTTGAACTAATTAAAACCAAGGGGGTTCGAATTAGCGAAAAATTCGGACTACTGAACGGGTAAAACAGGCAACTCAAACAAGTTAGTTTCAAAACAAAACAAAAATTATTTATTAAAAATATTTTTACAAAAGTAAATCATTGTTCAGAAATGTATTTTTTAATCATTTTCTTGAGAAGTAGTCTGAAAATTTTATTTCTTTGGAAAATGAAAGTATCTTTTTCAAAGCATCAGACCGAAAACTTATGACTCATCCTTTGTTATAATTTTCTATAGCGTAAACTACTCATTATATTAACAGTACAATTATTCACGGAAGTTGGCTACTTTGATGAAAAGGTTAATTAATATCCTCCAATAATGAAATTGAGAAAATAAATATCCTTCCAAATTTTTATACCTTAGTATTTATTTTAAATAATAGGAGTTGATTTTTTTAACTAGATTTTTTAAGCCTAAGAGCCCGTAATGTGTTTATAATGTATAGTTTTAAATAATCTATGCATTATACTTCAAATTTTCTCAAATATTTTTATTGGGGGGCAGGAGATTACAGAAAATTCCGGATTAGTGAGAATTTACTGTATTTACAAATTGTATAACTTATTTATTTAACTTCTGATTTTTCGTATATGAAATGTATTCATTAATATGTAGTTTGTGCATACAAATGCACAGAGGTTTATAGACTTTCTTCTTCAATATAAAGACAGTTTTTCCGATAAAAAAAAAAAATAAATATACCAACACAGATCTGGGATGCATGTCAGTTCAATATAGATATGGTAATCACCTGTATATGTATGGGATTTTATTTATATTGATTTTATTCACTAATTACATATTTGTAGTTAACTGTTGATTAAATGCTTTATGGCAGGACTAAGTACTATTATTATTAATAACACAGTTTTATTATTTTATTTAATGTAAATAATTATGAAATGTGATATTAATTTATATTTTAATGATAAAGCAGTATTTTAAAAATATATTGTAACTCGTTCCTCAGTATAAAGTCCGCTAAGTTTTATTGAGATGATTATTGTTATTAATTATATAGATAAGTTATGTATAATTCATTAAGAAAAAATTTTCAATACTTTTTATTATCATTTTATTTTATTTTTTTACTTGCGACATGCTTATTGTATTTATCAGTCTTTCATTACTCATTTGTACTGTTGCAATGTCCAAACTGATTTTTTTCGATTGAATACCTAGTCAGTAAAAAAAAAAAAAAAATGTAGATAATTACAATGAATGACAAAGCACATACATCTTATGATAAAATTGAAATAATTTTAACAATCTTTGTTCAACAACTGTTCATATTAAGTGTGTAAATGTTAAATTATTATGAGCACAATGTTTTATCATCTAATGCGCTTGTTAAATAAAGTTTTTATTTTTTTACTCATAAGTTATTTAATAGTTCATGATTTATATTTAAAAAATTAACAATGAATCCTTCTTACTAGCAATCGTTCATTGGCAATTCTTAGTTATGCAAATTTGGTTGAGAAAGCAACATGAATGAACTATTATGGGAAAGAGTCCCATTTTTAGTACATGATAAAAAAATGGTAAGTGCCATTCCCGTGGCTGTACTTCAAAAGTCAAGTATATGACTTTAAGAATGCTTAGTTTATACTTCAGCCAGATCTTGTTACCATCTTTTATGGGTCAGCAAATCGGTTCAAGAAGAGTGATGAAAAGTAAGTAAGCAAAACATCTGTTTAAATGTCACATATAGTTGAGAAAATTCTGTGTTTATTTCTTTATAACATGCGCATATTATATTGTAATTGTACTGAATATAATTCTGGTTAATGTAATGAATTCCGATATTGGCTAAGGCTGTAAACAGAATTAAAAACAGCACCCTCAACTCAAAGCTGACAGCAATCGCTCTTAATTCTTCTTTTTTTCACTTCCTCTTTTGTGCCATTTCTAGCCTCAATCCAATGGAGCCAGTCCACCCAGTCCTGACATATCCTCTTATTTGAGCAACAGTTTTCCCTCTACTTGCTCCCACTCTCTGTATGTAATCCTCGTAGAGAATTCTCGGGGCCTCCTGCCTTGCGGGCGGACTTCCGTAACCTTTCTAGGTTTCCCTTCCTTATCCATGCAACAAAAACATAGTCGAACCACTTGAACTGTTGCTTTTAAAGCGACTTTAGCTCAGAAATTTGTAGCTGATTGCTTATACTCTGATTTCGGAAGCGGATACTCCTTGTTTTACCAACTATTCTGCACAGGTATTTCATCTCTGCTCCTGTGATCCGGCTGATGTGCCTTTCAAGCATAATCCAACTTTCACTTCCATATAAGGGTTGGGAGGTAAACTGCTTTGTACATTTGAAGCTTCTTTGTTTTTCCTACATTCCGGTGGCCAATTATGGTATTACAGATATGGTAATATATTACGTTCGCCTTATTTATTCTATTTCCAATTTCTTTATCTACTTTACTAGACCTGCTAATGATGGTTCCTAGGCAGGAAAAGAGGTCCACCACTTCAAGTGCTTCACTGTCGTAAAATATAAGTACATCTTTGTATTCATGCATGGACATAACAAGCAATTCTATATTTTGATACATCAAAAACATATTAAGCATAACATCAGGTCATTTATGAAATGCATTAAGTTCGGAAAAATATGTTGCTGTAACGGGTGAATTATGGAATAAAATTAATAGTATGAGTGATGGTAATATAAAGTGGATGAATGGATTTTGGGGTGCCCTGATGTGCCGATAACTCAGGTCTTGTTCAGTTCATTCTACTATTCATACCATTAAAGAGAGGTATGAATCAGCTAGTCCTCCCACCTCCTAGATTGGTAAACGAATCCAATGCAGCAGGGGTTAGGTTTCAAGCTAACAATCTACCCCGTAGAAAATTCATGTTCAGAAACCTCAGCATCAACTAGCTGGACTATGGTATAAGCTGCTTTTTGTCGTGCCGATTGATTAGAGTAGATAGTAATGTAATTTTATTAATTATATGATCTTTGGATAAAGCATGATTCTTCAAATGAAAAAATTCTTTATTTCTCTCTTAATAAATAACTCATTCTTGAAGGAAATAAATTATCAGGTATTTTGCATCACTAGTTTTAAATATACAGATATTTATAAAATAGTCAAAGGTCTTGAAAAGAGGTTATCAGTCACTGATTGGTCTGGTAGTTGCTAATGAACTTTAATTTTTATCAGACTTCACAGATGTAAATATTTATCGTTTCATTTGTTAGTGGCAATACTTGTGGTGTGGCCATTATTTATGCAAACACCACAATAATTCCAATAACTCTCAGTTTTTCTTAAGTGATCTACTCAGCCTCATAAAGATGACTGAATTATTAATTCAAAAGAACAGAAATATTATGTTGAGGTGGATATCCTTTAACCTCATTACTTGAGTTTGCCGGTAGAAGGGAACTCTCGCTGCCTTTCCCCATTACGTAAACTTAATATCTCTAGTATTGGAACAAACATAATACTTGTATTTTTATCATTATAATTTTCCTTACTCCTAGAGTAGGGTTTTTGAAAGTATTTTTTCGCTTTATCTGATTGGTAAACATTGCAAATCAAAAGGGGAAAGAAAGAATGGAGGGGATTGCCAGGAAGAATGTTGGGCTAGTGCTCTATCTCTCCCTCCCTATCTAGCTCTATCCCCACTACCTCACTGGCAAACTCAAGTTAGACAGACTCAAGCATGGCAACATTTTCAGTAGGCATAACTGGTTAATTGAGCTATGGTTGTTTATCTTTTCTTAAGGAATTGATGGTGAGAAATCAGATTTCACCAACTACTGTTATTGATAGAAATAAACAGTTTAAATTTTAAAAAATCTGGTAAAATCTAGTTGTCCTTTATTTAAATTAAATTAAACTATGATTATGAAAACTGATGATACATTAAATTATGAAAACTATCAATACAGACATTTATTAGAATCATTTGGTTTCCTCCATATAAGATCTAAAAGAATAAAATTTATAAACTTAGCTTTAATGGGTGTATGACTGTTGATGATTTATAAAGAATAATTTTTATCAAGGATCAGTCAACAAATATGTTTTTATTTGATAATTAATTTATAGAATAGTTAATTATTTTATTATATTTATACAGTATTCATTTATTACAAAAATAATATTTTACATTAATAAAACTTCTATTCCTTACCAAAAGAATTATTTAATAGACAAATTATCAAAAGATTGGTCTAGACGGCTCTGATGAATGGCTTCAGAGAAGAGTTCTTCGGCCAAATGAAAGTTATCTGACAGCTGAGACACACTAATATCTATTTCTTTAAAATTATTATGCAATTCCGATAAATCTGTGTCAGCAAAAACCTGAATCTCGACCTCTGCCTTCATCAATTCCTTCATATAAATGTCCAACTGAAAAATTAAAATTAGAAACAACTTTTTTAAGATGAAATTGCCTGAGAACAAGTTCACAAAAATGTAAAATGAATTAATGGTGAGAGTATAGTTGACCGTGGAGAAGTATGAAGGAGAATCTTGGTTGGGGGGAGAGGGGGACGGTCAATAAATGAACACACAAATTTGGCACACATTATATAAGTTTTTCTTATTTGTGTGTTCATTTATAGACCGCCCCCCTCCCCCCAATCAAGATTCTCCTTCATAAAATGAATTAACATGTAAATATAGCTTGGAAAATGTTAATATAAATTTCTAGACTTACCGCAGCCGATCGAGATTGTAAATCTTTTATTTCTTGTTCTAAACTGGATTTATCTAATTGTGATTCATTACTCAAAGTTTCTGCCGAATATGGCAGTTTAACAGAGTCTTTTATCAATTCCTGAAAAATAATTTTCAAAATTAAAAGTTTATAAATGAAATCATCATGATAACAGCCAATTAAAATCACATAGATAATGAAATATAAACTTGTTTGAACACATTAACTCCAATTATATTTCATTATAATGTGATTTTTTAAAATCTATATTTCATTTATAAAATAAATTATTTCAAGTTTCAAAAACTCGAAAAAATTTTTCAATAATTCATCCTTTTCAAGTTAGAAGTTAACATCTAAAAATTAAAATTGCATTGTTTTCATCAATCATTTTTCTTGAAACTTTTTATAATTTTAATATTCTTGTTTTATTAAAAACAATTCCATAGTTTTCATCTAATTCCATTCAATAGTTTTGACAAAAACAACAATAGAATAAACTAATTTATTTGAAATGATCTTTTGTGACAAAGCCTCAAAAATGGTAGAAAAGCAAGTTTTCTCTCATTTTTAAAACATCACAAAAATGAATAGCATCATATTTTAATATCAATTTTAAGATTTTCACATTGAATTCAACCCTGAGAAATGACTTGAGGTAAGTTCAGAAAAAGAATTTATGACTTAGTCCAAAAATATTGAAATAATTGAAAAAGCATACTGTGACCGATCAACAGATGAATATAAATGTCGAGAACAAGAAAAGCAGATTAACACTATATTTTCTAGTTTTTCATTCGGCTTTATCCAGCTTTCGAACAAAGAAAGCTGGAAAAAAAAACTTCTATTCTGTTCTATCTTTCTGTTCCAATTCCTTGAGAGAAAAAAAAGCTTCCCTATATCTGAATACCTTTATTTATAGATTTGATCTCTGAATTCCTCCTCTCTCCTTTCTTTGAATACAGGATCCCTATACATCACTTTGTACAATCCCTAAATAAAAATTTTATGACTCTCATAAAACTATAATAAAAATCCTTTATTATTCATGAAGTTATATTTACAGGGTGTCTAGCCATATAGCATGAAAAAATTCAAGCATAATTCTAGGATGTCAAGGCTGTGAACTGTAAAAGTAAAGGGACTTTTCATAAATCTAAAACAAAATTGGAACTATAAAATTAGGGATTAATAAATTATTTGCCACTTCTATAAATTTGGTTTATTGAAGACTAGTTTCCAATGTTATAAATTCATCTTCAGTTCTAAAACCACACAAAAAATTGAAAAATAAACAATTCAAAATATAGTTTGGTATTATACATATTAAATGTATGACGAACTATAAAATGTTGACAGAATTTAGAATAATTATAAAGGTTATATTACAGTTTGATAATGAAAAATTGTTACTTAACTGTTTACATTTAGGGCTTAACACATCCCCATATAATAAAAAATATAGTATAATACAAAAACAATTCCAAGTGGAAATAAATAAAATTTAAGTTCAATTTTAAGATTCAAAAGGTATCCAGTGATTCCACCAGCTACCCCTCTTTGAATTCTTGAAATGAAATTAGAAGCAAAATTATTGTTTCATAGACAGAATGGACCTTACTTGCAGGCAGTCATTCCTCACCCCTGGACTAACTGAACCTATAACGCTGTTCCCTGTCCACATTCAAATGTTAAAATCTATTCAAAAACAGGATAATGCTCCAAACATTCTGAAGTATCTGATATTGGAAACTATTTGCCAAAGATATCCGAAAGAATCATGGTTGCATGTTTTCAGTGATGGATAAGGGCGAGGTGTGTCTAAGAATGCTGATGTTGGAATACTGTGAGGAATTCAAATTGGCTCACTTTGTGGGAAAAGTTGCTCAGAATTATATTATAAGGAGCTGAGAGCAATAAGATTGGCTTTAGAAAAGCTTTGTAGGAGACAAGAAAAGAGCTTTTTTTATTATCTCTCTTAAAGATTGAGTATTGAAATAAATTTCACCACAATTTTATTCTTAAAAGTTATTTTACATAACAAAAAAAAAAATCATAATTCTAGGAATAAAATAAATCCAAGTCACTCCACCCTCAGCTTCAAGGGCGAGAGGTGAACATATTATAAGAAGATGAGTGTAAATCAGTTGAAATTTAAACTTATATTATTTAAGCTAATAAATTATTTTACCGTTCCATGGATATAGACAGGTAGAGCGACTCGGTAAGGTGAGACAGAACATAGAATGAGTGCATGTTCCACTGATGAACAAAGTTAGAGGAAAGAAGTTTTTTCTAGCTTTCATGGAAATAGAAATAGCAAGGAGAACAACTACATCAACCTTATCAATATTTTAAACATTTGTTGCTTAGTGCTGATGGAAAAATGGAATCATTAGACTAAAAATATCCGAAGACTGGCAGCTTTTCAAGCGTATTTTCCAATGTAAAAAATTCAAGCAGACTTCCCGATCTTCAAGGCTGCTGGAAACCCTGTATTTATTTATGCTTGACCCACAACCAATAAGTAAATACAAAACTAATGCAGGCCCAACCTGTTTAATTATGTTATTATCAGCCAATAAAATGTCACAGATTAAATTATTTTCCATGTTATTCATTTCATTTCAATATAGCAGTCATCATTTAAGCAACTGAGTCCAACAGACGTGATCCATGAGTAAATAGAGCAGAGTTAAGAATCCTTTTAAAATGACTAATGATTTTACTGATAGTAATATAATCAATACCATAATCTTCCTAACAGCAATCATATATTCTCTGATAGTTAATACAAATAAATCAAATGTTGTTTTTAATTCATGCAATTAAGTTAATTATTACCTCCATCTCCATTTTATGGTTTTCAACAGCTTCCAAATAATATTTTTTAATTTCTGCAAACTCTTTTTCATTAGTAAAACCAAACTTATTAGAAAGTTTTTTTTTGCTGTCTTCTACAGCAGCATCCACCAAATCTTCAATACAACCCTTAACTAAAAATAATATAATCTTTATATTATCTTTATCTTTATTATAAATAATCTTTATTTTTTATATCTGAAAAATTATTAGATTTAAGGGCATAAAGAGATAGTTAAAGGAAAATTTCTATCCATACTTTTATATCACAACCATATTGAAATATTTAAAAAAAGTAAAAGTGTAAAATAAAATTTATTACAAAAATAAATAAATTTAAATCATATTTCCTTAAAGTCATGTTTCTTGAATAGATTTTTCTGGAACTGTTGACTGCAGGCAGCACTATTGTATCTTTGTTTATTCTTTCTAGCTATCTGAATTTGAATCTCTCATGTGATCTTTTTCCAACTACTGTTCTGGAGATAAAGCCACCCTGAAGTAAAGCTTTAAGTCGGAAAGCTCAACTTAAGCACTTTAACAACTGGTAAGACATATTCAGTTCCATTAAATGATTCTTAATGTTTGTTTCTCCTCCTTTTTTTAAACTTTGATTCCATATCACTGCCACATTAGAACAATGACGCAACCACACAATTGGTTCAAAATTAAATTAGTGTTACAATTATGTCAGAAATAGGTAGCCTAAATTATTGTACATTTTATGAATACTTACTGCATCATTACACTGGAGCCATTGTGCCATAGGACATATGTCTCATATATCAAATGGTTTTTTTGTTTTTCCTCTAAAATTTCATACTTTGCAGCATTGTGCAACCAGAGCATTGTTCTGCCAGAGCAGCAATATTACTTCAGTAATAGTCTTTGATTCCTTGGAGTATTTCTTTCAAGAAATCTCATTCCACTTTTATTATAGTTTTACCTGTACATTTACAAGCACCATACATTCAATATTTGTGTAGATGTCTAACATCTCTAGTTGATATGTCATTTTAGACTGTAGATGTGAGATGTGCTACTGGATATAGGCAATCTCCTGTCCTGATGATACCTGAATAGGTGAAACGTCAACTGGTTAGTTGTTTACCCATATTTTAGAGTCTCGAGGCTTCTTGTGTGGAATCTTCTATCATAACAATTATTTTATGCCTCTTATTGCGTTTTTGCTCTTCCATGTTCATTTATACCGAATTGATAATCCAAAAACCCAAGTTATAGTTAAAAACATTAGAGCTCAATAAAGACAAATACAAAAATAATGCACACAAAAATAAACCCACAACTTTTCCTTCACGATGTAATGTAGGTGATAGGAACTAGCACTTCATTTTTCTTCGATTAATAATTATCATGAAATAATCAACATTGGAAAAAATGGTGAGTTGAAGATGGGGTTGAAGATTCTTGCCTCTGCTGCCCCAATACTTCTAGGAAACCAGTGCTTCACACCACATTTGTAAAAACAATTTTTTTAATTATAAAATAGAAAAATTGCCTGATACCAGATCTTCTGATAAAACAAACAGGTAAATTTTTGTCTAAAAATAGAACATCTTTTACTACATGTAACTCATACTTTCATGCTGTAAATAAAGAAAACCATTTCCTCTGGTGATGCAGACTAACAGACTAACATGTAGCATGGATTCTTACTGTGATACCATATTGGTTAGATAGAAAATATTTAAATGTTAAAGATATTTCATCATTATTTTGAAAAACATAATATAAGGAGGGTCCAAATAGTATTTTAAAGAACATAACCTTCAGCAATAACTTCCAGGGCAGTAAAACCATAAAAGTCAAATTCCAACTCATTTTTATAAAAATCTTCAAGGTTGCTCATTATGGCCTTGGTTTTTAACCCGAAAAATCAAATGATGAACTGACAATAAACAAATATATTTTACAAACAATTCAACCAAAATATAGAAAATTGAAGGTTACACCAAACTTCAATCAGCCGCCAAAACTTACCTGTCATTGTGGAATGAATTAAATTCATAAATATATTATCTGATATTCCCTTTATTACTGAACTGAAAATATCCAAAAATATTAATAAAAGATTTATACATCATTTTTAATTCATATATGTAAAACTTAAAATAACAAAAAAAAATCTAATTGATATAATTTTGTGGGCATAGTAGTTATGATAAATATTTTTATTTAATTTAAAATATTGTAATAAAATTAATATATATAGACGTATGAATACTATCAACAGTATAATATTTAAATACTATCAAAAGATGTTGAGGGAATGCACGACTGAGGTTCTGGGGACGCCATTGGTTTTGTTCTCTCCGGTTTCGTTATTTTTTTTTTTGTGGATTTATATAAAAGTAAGTGATTAATGTTTATTTTACATTAAGTTGTATTATAGTTTTAGTTTTTATAGTAAAGTGATTCGTTACCATCTTCTGAATTTCCATTCTATTACTGTGTGGCATGATGTTCCCTATACCTCTATACCTGTGTTTAACCCACTTTTTCAAATTTATTTTACTTGAAATGATTACATTGTAATGATACTCTTAGTTAGTCCATGAATGTTAAGCTGACACTAAATTTTAATGGAATTTCCAATTGTGTTGTTATTAAACAAGTTTATTATCACATACAACTATTAAATTCTTAGTATAACTTGAAGAATCTTGGATCTCATTATTTCAGCTTTTTAAATTTATAAAAGTACGTTCTGTCTCTTCCAGCTCCTGCCATTAATTATTGTTTATTACTCTATTAATTTAGATTCTGTGAATATCAAACCAGTTTTCTGCTGTATGATGTCTGTGATAAACATTATTTGATAATTCTTTGATTTTTCATTTCTATTTGATAATGATCTAGTGTTAATTTTTTAAAAAATGTGTAATCTGACATGCTTTTACTTTTGTGTTTAAGTGACGTATGTCTCAAGAAAGGCACCAACACATATTATTTGATGTTTACTCGTAATTATTTTTTTATATTGTTACATTTTTGGTTTAGTTTCCCTGTTAATGTTTTCACTTTTATTTTTAGTAACCGGACATATGACAAGGGAGGCTTTCCCTGGGTTCAACCCTCCCTCACCTCCCCTTAGTCATGTAGCTCTATGCGAACAAACAAACAATAGACGTGAATAAAATCATCTTTTTATCTGCTTCAATGAGGGATAAAAAAATAATAATTGAATGTATCCATTTAAGGATCAATGAACACTACAATTATTAAAAATAATTCAAGATGGTTACCGTAGTAAGGGCAAAACACTCAGTGTTGAGGAGGGTTTAAGAATCAAGTTGAGCAACTTCAAGCCTAAGATCAGTGATTGTAAATGAACAACTTTCTTCCAAATGAAAAATATTTATGCTCTTCTTCAGAATGTCCAAATTTCTTACTTTTAATGGATGCGCTTTTATTTGTTGAGTATTTATTTGAATATTACTGTTGTTGTTTAAATTGATAAACTTTTGATTTGAGATGTTGTAACTTCCTAAGGAAGTTTACTGTTATTTGTATTGTTTTGTCAGTTAAATAAACTTTAGCAAATCAGTTTGTATTTTTTATTACAAGTCTTAATTACTAATATAATAAGATCATGTAGTGTTACGCTCAGATATCAAAGAAGTGAGAATGGTATGCAATGACATTAAGTCTCGGAACCATTGTATTAGTGAACCAATAGGATTTAACGGTAAATCAATATCGTATTATACTGTCTCACAAAATATATGAATATATTATGTGAGACACAAGGACCACTAGTCCTCTTCCTTGTTTTGGACTAAACATTGATACCTAATAAATGGAATTATAAACCTATACAAAGCCTTTTATCGGTCCTTGAATCCTCCTTATTAATATGCCTATTTGTGCTCCTGTAAGTTGCAAATGTAAACTAAAGTACTTGATTATTTTATTATTATTGTTAATAGCTAATATGGGGCATATAATAAGCAAAGTATCATAAGTGCCAAACTGAATGAAAATTAGTTACTGAATTAGAAAATTGAAACTTACGATGATTTACAGGATTGTGTGTGGAGCAAGAGAGGGAGGGTTTTGTTTATTTTATTAAGATTTTATTCAATGAAACTATTTTATTTTATTGGACGTAATTTTAAATAGTTATGTTGGAGAAATTATATATCATCACTTTTAAGTTATTGTTTATTCTTAATTGTCAATAGACGTTCCAAGTATTCTATCTGTGATGTGACAATATATTCACCTAAGGTGATATATTTAACTTAGTTATTATATTTATTATGAAGTATTGTGTCCAAAATTTAATTTCATCTTAAGCTGTTTGTTTAAGTTGTATAGTCACAAATTTTATTATTTAAAGAGGATTTCTAAAACCCCTAAAGCAAAAAGATATTTTGATCTATAATAGCAATTATTTTCAATTTATTTTGTAAGTATACTAAAAGTTTGTGCTGTTACTGTTATGTTTATGTAACTATTATAACTGATCTTAGCAACTTCTGGTTTGAGTTTAAGTTAGTCACCAAGAGATCAAGTTATCACTGTTTATTGTTCTTGAAGTTATTTTTATTAGCTTTACTTTTCATATAACTTCTTTTGTTGAGAGATGGGAAACTCATTTACACCTCGTCCCTTATGGATTTTTTGTGAATATCCCATGAATCTAATGGCGGGATGCAGCCAACATAATAAAATTTTTATTGTACAATCCAATGTTTCGGCCCTATCATGTGAGTCATCATGAGAGCTGAAATTAAATCAAAAATACAAGAGAGATATGATATGTTCCGTAAAAATATAAATAATAAAAGTGAATTACAGATAACTTAGTTATTAATATGAATAATAGTATAATATATTATAAGTTACACTTATTAGTGTGTTCTTCATTGACTGCACCTCCTGACCAACTTACTCTGTTAATTACATCTACAGTCAACAAAACATGTACCAATAAAATATATATAAAGTTGTAAAAAACTAATTTTCTATCACTATCCTGTGTGGAAGGTCTAGTTTTAAATTAACAGATTTTTAAAGATAAAAATTTGATTCCAAGAAATTTTTTTTCTGAGATCAACCCGTCCTGCATCTCACTATTCTTCTTTTTATTGCATTCAGTTTTCACATTATTTTCTATCCAGTCTATTATATATATTTTATTCAGTTGCCAATAATCATCAGTTTTTTTTTTTTTTTTGTTTTTTTTATATTACTCTCTTCCAATTTATCTGCTTTGAACTATTCTTTTATTATATGCTGAAGAACATAATATTTAAGATTTAAATATATATTTATTTATTCTTAAGAATGTAACATTTTTTTCATTGTTCTTTTCAAGCGAGTGTAAATAGACAGCTGTGATCTCTTTAAATCTGAAACGATCTATCTAAAAATTTGTAACAACGCCAAAAGCTGTAGTTGCACGTAATAATAGCTTTACTTGAATTACAGCTCTCCATATCTGCTCAAGGAATATAGGATCCTTCTCTCCATCTTCCCTCTCCATAATAGGAGCCTTGTCAGCGAAGGTTGGACAGATATCAATCACATTTGTTTGATTTTTAATAAAATAAAAACTATCCCCGACCATCCTTAGTAACAAGGGTACTCACAATCTTTGTGGATTCTTGGTTTTAGCATCATTGTTTTTACATCCTTATTTTTATTTAGAACTAGTTGTTACAGATTTATGGTAGTTTATTGTAATTACCTGTTTTAACTAATAAGTTAAGTACTCATTTGTTTGTAATGAAATTCGAGGATTAATTAGTATCTCTTTAGTTAATAAATGTTATTTTCAGGTTTGAAATAATGTCACAATATGGAAATTCTCCTAAAACTCCACCTTGGGTCAGATCAGGTATTTAAAAAAAAAAAAATGTTTTCTATATTCATTGTTAATAGCTATGACCTGCAAATTTTAATTATAAAACAAAATTTAGGTGTTGGTCAAAATACTGCAGCTGTTACACAGTCCCTCATGGCTGCTAACCCGCTACAAACTGCTGGTATGCTTCAATATCCTCAGGTCTTTCAAGGACAGCAGGTAGATGATAGTATACTAACCATGTATTTTACTTTCGGTTGATATTTAAGATTTATTTAAAAAAATTTAAAGATTGGTTTGTAGAACTATTGCAAAAGTCTAAATGAAAATTTCATTCGTTTTATAAACTTTGGCCCTTCCTACAAATAAGAGAATCAAATTATTACCTTTTGTACTATTTTTTTAATTTATATTTTTGATCATTAAGTAGCTTAAATTTTAATAGTTGCTGGCTTGTTTCTTTTTGCCATGCCCAAAATTTCACATTTTATATTAATTGAAAAAAATTAGTACTCATTTTATTTAAGGATAAAATGCACTTGTTATTATGTTATAAAGTTAGTTCCTTAAGATTAGAGGAATATGTGTAATCATAATTTTCTGCTATGGTCTTGCTGTTCTTAATGAGAAATGATTCCAAATTTTATTTTGCAACTTTCACGCGCTATGGTTAGCTGTCATGTACATTTTACTGCTTATCAAATCCTTTGGTTTGTCATGATTTTTCACAAGGTGGTTTTTGGGTGATTTCTCCATTGTTGTATAAAATAAGCTTTTACCAATTTAAAAATGTTTTTTAAAATATGAATTTTTATATATATATATATATATATATATATATATATATATATATATATATATATATATATATATATATATATATATTGTTTAATCCCACATAATAACAATATATTTTATATTTGTGCTCATTTCCATGTTCAGGTCATGAAATTACTCTCTACTTTTGTTATTTTTTTATATTTTCTCTCTAGCATTAAATATTCATTTTATTATAGTCATATAAATATTATAGCTTTTGAAGCATTCTCTTGTGCAAAGCTCTGTATTTATGTTTTCTTTAATGTTTATTCTAAATTTTAGATCTTTAAGATGCTTCTAATTATATTAACTGGATCTGTCATTTATAATTTTATTAATTATATGGCTAACTTGTTCATTCCCCAACAGAGTTGTTCTGGCTTTCTATACCCTGTTCTTCATTGGTGTTAGTTCCTTTCTTTTTGTACCATTCCATTTGAACTAAGAAAAAATAAGTATTTTGTCATTAAAGAAGCAACAGGAGTCAAAAAAAAAATTCAGTATGTATATCTTTTATAATCTATGCCATCACCTCTTAGAATCCTTTATTGAGTTTTATCTGCTAAGTTTTTTGTCCATCTTCATTTAAACATATCCAAGCTGCAAAATTTAAATTTATGTTTGCTGGTTGTTTTTATTGATTATTTTGAATGCACATAGAATATTTTCTTTCTTTTACTTCGATAGTTAATCTAAGTCTTTTTTTTTTTTTTTACTTAGTTTATTAGTTACCAATTAAAATTAATATAGAACTTAAAAAAAAAAGAATATAGGAATAAATATCACTCATGTGTAATTTCCAAAATTAAATTTGAATATTTCCAGACCACTGCGGTAGAAGATAGGCATATAGGATATTTTTCATGACAACTTACCAATCCACTTAAGTCATTTCTTTTATGCATTCATTCATGATGAATCTAATGATTTAAATTGATCTTAATAGATGTTGTTAGTTCCAGCGAACAATATGGAGTCAAAATATAAAAATCACCAAAATGCCACACAAGATATTTTCTTGTGACGGTGATACCTTATTTTATCCAGGTAAATGCCATAAGTTTGAACCCATCTTTATACTGGATTGAGACACATTTTTGATCAATATGGCAGGAATGTATTTAGTGCATTAAACACTTATAAAAAATAAAATTAAAACATTTTGTGAAAAAGTGCATTTTTATAGTTTCGAAAATGATGGCCTCTTTTGCTTTGATATTAAAAAATTGATGTTCTATATTTTAATTTTTGTTGATTATTTTAACCTAAAATTATCCATTTCGTTTATCTTACCAATTTGGATTTCTACAGATGTATGGTGCTGTGTCATACCCCACGAGAGCATTGAACACTGCAGCATTTCAGCAAGGACAGCAACAAGGAGGTGGTTCACAGTCAGGTAACAAACAGCAGCGTGTATTTACTGGAACTGTCACTAAAGTTCAGGACAACTTTGGTTTTGTGGATGAAGACGTCTTCTTCCAATCAAGGTAATTTTATATTGAAAATGTCTATTGAGTGCTCGTATGATAGACAAAAATGAAAATCAGAAATAGATAAATCTCATTTCATGAGATTCATCAAACGCTGAATTACATTATTTGAAAAAAGAATATTATTTGGTTTGATCAATTTGATTATTTTTAGCAATAATAATACTTTTATAAAAGTCTAATTTATGGTTTAAATGTTTCATCTGTAATATCACTTTCGTACATGAATGCCCCATGTAATAAGAGTGATTCTTGCATGATCCTTGCCTTAAAGACCTACTGCATAAAATAACTATAGTTATTAAACATATTTATTATATCATTGACAAAAATCATATGCAGGAATGTTAGAAGAAAAGCAATGAAATAAATAAAATAAAACTGTAGCAAATAACAAGTTATCTAAGCTCCGGTTAGTCAGTTTAATGTTAGTGCATTCATCTTTTATTAGTTCATATTCTACTGTTTGTTCATTCATCTTAAAAATTAAAGCTAGTCTGGTGTATAATGTGAAAATAAATTTTGTTCCTTCTCATGCCAGTTCTTTGTTTGGGAAGCACACTTTCATTAAATTAAATTTTTGTCAAATATGCTACTGTTGTGAAATGTATGTTTGAAAGCTTATACATTAAAGAAATTCTTTAATGATGAAGATCATCATATATCTGAGTTTGCACAAAAAGTTTTAGGTGCCTTTTTGTTGTATGATCAGAAACTTTTTATTGTAAGTTTTTATTTACATTTTTAGCCATTTTTATAGGTTAGTTTGATTTTGTTATTTTATTGTATTAGTAGTGAACATATGATTCATATTTACTTAATGTGTTGATGTAAGTAAGCTCACAAGTTATTAAAAGTTAAGTTCATATTGGACAAATAATACGGGAAATCTCTTTGATAATTTCTGATTAAGGTAAGATTCAGTTTTAGTCTGTGTTTCCATTATAAAAAAGTTTAGCTAACTTATGTTAACTTTATTTAGTATTTCAATAATTTGAAATAATTTTTAAATCAGCTCTACTTTAGAAATTGATCTGATTTATTTCTTCATGTTAATTTAATATCGTTCCTAAATTTCAATTTTTACAACAACTGATTTTGGTGTTTTTAGCACCATTACCTAATAGTATGAAATCCTTCACAGTTTCAACTGATATTTTTACTTTCCCTTACCTATATACGAAGTATATAGAAAGGGGAAGTATTGCGATCATGAAAATTTTCGAATTCGAGTTTTTAAATTAATGATATAAAAGTAATTTGCAATTGGTCAAGCTTAATATACAGATATTATGGCTGAAGCAGAATGGATTTTTCCATGTAATATTAAAATTATTATTATAATTTTTACTTTCCTTCCTGCTAGGTAAGAAAAGGAGTCTTTTGCAGATTATCCCCACCAGTTATTTTTCAATAGTAACCTGTTATTTTACATGATTAAAGAAACACACATGATATCGAAAGCTTTAATTATAATTAACCTAATTCACTTTTCTTTTTTTTTTTTTTTTTTTTTACATTATTCTCATGGCTCTTTGATATTTAATAATAATGTCTTAAACAAATCTTTTCCGTGGTGTCTTCTCCACCTAACAAACTCTCATAGATATGAGTCCATCATATTTCTGGCTGTGCCACATTCCTTCTTGTTTCTTCTCATAGCAGCAGCCCACATTGACTCTACACTTAAAGTGTTCGCTCCAGTATTATGATTTATGAAATTACATGAATGGTTCACTGTTAGGTGCATTCCTCTATGATCTCCATAAATCAGATATAATAGTTGTGCCTGGATGAATGGTTTCTTTAATGCATTTCAAAGAGAGTTACTGAGGTCCTGTCTGGGACGGCATTCAGGAAGCACTCCTTTGTCTCGCGACATATGTCTCCAAACACCTATTGTTGGGGAAATATCGTTCCTACATTGTACTTCCGCTTAGAAAAGCGCGACTCATAAATCTCGACAATTGTTTTAGGCCCTCTGATTTTGATCAGAATGTTGCTTGCACAAACCTCCCGCAGATAATTCTTTCAATCTGTTATAGTATGTTCTGCCATAGCTAATTCTTCATCACAGTACTTTGTAATAGTGTACTCATCACACCAGGAATAAATAAATAATATGGAAGTGGTTAAAGGTAATCTTATATGCTCTAACCATGTATTGCAGAGTATTCCCTTCTCATTTCTACACGAGCGTGCATAACACCTCCACTTATCATATTCACCATTTCTTTCTATGAGATTCATTAGGTGTCCATTATTACAGAATCACTCCTTATAGATAAGTAGATAAATAGTGCCAAAACAGCTGTATGGATTTCGATTAAACTTCCTTAAAGTTCTCTATACAGTCCTTTAACTTTCCATCAAAATATTACATCCCTGAGAAAATGTAGGAACAAAGTTGTGAGGAAAAGAAAATTTTATTGGCATATAATTTGAAAAAAGTATCCATTTGATGGTAAATTGTTTATATAATCTTTTTAAAGGTAATTAAATTCACTACACAACAAAAAAAAAATCATCTGAATCAGACGAGTATTAGCAAAGATACAGTGTATTGGACCTGTAGCCATGTTTTTACTTTCTTACCTCTACTAAGTATTTTTCAAAGTATTCTGCGCGGGTTCCTATGGAAACCCGTACCGTTTGTTCAAATAATTCAAAAACATCTCCCGTACACATTCCAGTTTCTAATGAAGGATAATGAAATTGTATACAAAGCTCTTATCTTAAAATAAAAATTGATCAGACCAATATTAGCGACCAAAGTGCCTTTTGGAGTTTTCAACTTTTTACTCCTCCTCCTCCTCCTGCCATTTTGATTTTTTCAATTTTTTTTTTGTTACTATTAAAGATAATTTAAAATATGATGTTAATGACAGAGCTCTGCTGCTCATACTTTTTTTTTTATTAGTATTTTTATGTGAAAACATCTTAATCAAAACATGATGTGTAATTACTTATTTGAAATGAGATACTTTTTTCAGTTGCTGTGTGAAAGGATCTTCTCCTCAGGTCGGCGATCGGGTCCTGGTTGAAGCAGTCTACAATGCTAATATGCCTTTCAAATGGAATGCCACTAGAATTCAAGTTTTATCAATGCAAGATCAACGTTCCGGCCAAAATTATGGGCGATCACAGTCTAACTATAATGCTGTACCCCCACCAAGTAAGTAAATTTAACTTAGCCGCAAGGTTTTTTTTTTTTAAGTATACTTGGCACCTAACATTATCATTAGACTAAATATAACGATGAAGAGAAATGAGTATTATTGTGGTATACGGCATTTTAGGATTTTTATATAGTTCAAGGATTTATTGTAATTACTGGATTCATATAAATATATATATTGTATACACTATTTGATATGGTATATATATTTTTGAACCACTTATCTAAATTTCTATATCTCTGTATTGCTGTTAGGCATGGATATCGGATCCTGTCCTGCATTGATTTGCACCTCTCATGTGCTTCCTCTTCACTGGCCCAAGTTTAATCTCTATCTTCTCACATATTGGCCATATGCCTAATTCCTTCTCATTTGGTCTCATTTCTCATTCTGTCCTGTCAAGTTTTGTCCACTATCTATCACAGGTAAATTTACATTCATAGACTTATCAAGTGTGGTCCAGCGCTCTGAACCATACAATAGAACCAGAAGGTATACTGACTAGTAAATAATAATCTTTTTCTCTCTGCTTAACCCTCAAGCTCTTGCCTATCAGTGTTGAGGGTTTTGGTAGAATATTCCATTACAATTAGGGATTGATAAATTGTCACTTCTATAATTTTGTTTTTATTGAAAACTACTTTCAAATGTTATACATTTATCTTCAGTTCTAAAAACACAAAAATTCTATACCATCATGCGGACGTCAACTCATATTCTATTACCTCTCTGAACTTTGTCACCTATTTTATTCTACCATCCATGTTGGTAATTGTACCCAAATAGTTGTACGAGTCAACTGGATGTAGGAGTTCACCTATGATGGCTATTCGGAGATATTTTTCATATCTTTGACACATTTTTTTTACTTTTTGAGGCATTGATGCTCAAGTTGTCCAGGTTTAAACAGACGTATTTAAGGATTTCCCCCAATTTATGTTATTATCTGTAAAACTGTTCATTTAATCGCAAATACGAATAGAATATAAGATACAGTTAATCAAGCCGTTCTCGGCAAATTCAATTTTTCAAACTGATACATTTCAAGATAAATAGTAAAAGCTGTCTAGATTTATTGTATATTATTTATATTATATTTATTTACTGTTATCAAAACCAGAGACTGAATTAAAATTTAATAAAATAAATTTTCAACAGCTTGGTGATTTTTCAATTAACGCTATCTCATACCAGTTAGTGTAAAATGTATTTCTTTTTAGGAGAACATTAAAGTATTAGGTTGATAAAAAAAAAAAAAAAAAATCTAATCATAGGGTAAAAATTGTTTTTTAAAATAAAATGTTAATTTTAAAAATATATTGCAGAGAAAATAAGGAAGACAGATTTTGAACATATACAATTTTTTCAGGTCTCATAATTTGAGCAAATATTTCCACAGAAAAAGTTTCTATAAATTTCTGCTCCATTATTAAAACATAATTATACAAACTTAAAAAATAAATGTGTATGAATACTACTGTAAATAGTTGAAAAAGAAATAATAAAAAAACTTATGGTACAACTTTACAATTGGGGCACGTTATCACTGGCTTGGGCCAGACTTACCCGAAGATCGCCATATTATCACTCCCTAGCACCATTTGTTCTAACTGCTTTATATTCAATTCTAACATTTTTGATCATCGGAATTATTAAAATTTTTGCTGGTTTAATTTGATGTTATTTAAAATTATTAATGCTGTCGACTTCCGCTCACTACGATTGCCCAAGATATAAAAAAAAACACCAACAGATCCTTTTCAGTTGAGGTCGGGGCCTTATCTTAATTTTAATTATTACTCCTTTAACTACATCACAGCTGTTGACTTACACTCGCTCAAGAGATTTACAAACCCCCAAAAGTTCCTTTTCAGTTGAGGTCTGGCCCATTCCCTAATCTAAATTATTATTACAACTTCCTCAGATCACCGGAAGTCAACAGCATTAATAATTTAAAATAATATCTAATTAAAGCAGTAATAATTCTAATGAATACAAATTTTATAATCAATAGAAAGCAGTTAGCACAAATGGTGCATAATAAATTAATATAATAAAAAAAGGAAAAATATAAGATTCATAATTTGTTTCTAAAGGATGGTAGTAGACGGGGCCAGAACTACGATTTTTTCCAAATTTACAATAATCACAAAAACCGATAACAGTAAAAAAAAAAAAAGAGTTTATATAACAGCAGATAAAGGATATAACAGTAATGTAAACAGACAAAAGGTAGATGGTGGCCCCTTCTCCTTCTAGGACATGCCCCCCATTGCCCTTAAACCACACCTTTTTGGCTTCACTTTTTCCTCTCCATTATACTCCTTCCTCCAAGTTTGAGCTACGGCAATCAATAAATTTAATGTCATTTCAAA
The DNA here is from genome assembly GCA_948150685.1 of Rhaphigaster nebulosa. NCBI lineage: Eukaryota > Metazoa > Arthropoda > Insecta > Hemiptera > Pentatomidae > Rhaphigaster > Rhaphigaster nebulosa. The sequence continues at coordinate 38,933,363 of OX411311.1, read as the reverse complement.
CAACTTTGGCCTTAAAAAAATCACCAAAATTATTTTAAGTAACAATATACAAGTTATGTAGAAATTGCATCAAGTTATGTAGACATTATATTTAATGTATTTTTAAGTGATATCGTAACAATTTTGCTCTGAAAAGAAACTTGAAAACTATTTTTAAATAACAAGATTCAATTATAATTTAGTTTCTTTATGAAAAAAATCAATATCTGTTTTGTTTTTTAATTCAAAAACCTACATTTTATATAACATAGTTATGTTTTCTTATACCGCCCCTGATCATCCTATCCTTCATTAAAATCTCTCTGGCATCTCTTAATAAGATATAAGCCAAAGGTAAGTGTGCAGTAACCTGTAGGTTGCTATGGACTCGGTAATTGACTAATACCAGAAAATCAATATTTACATGATGCTTATAATTTTCAATTAATATTTCGGACGTTTGGCAATAGCTAAATTAACTAATTTATTAACAAAAAGCTAATCTTGGTCAATTAGTATTGGTTATAATTTATTACTACCTAATTTACGAACTAGAAGCAGTTAGTGCTATGTTAATTAAATTTATTTTAAAATCTAATATCATATTTAATCAGCAGGTCATTATCAACCCTGGCATTATTACCAAGAAAGAATGTATTGGGATGGACGTAAGTTTTAAAATAGTTGAAAATACAACTTGCATAAGTTACAATTAGTAAGCAATGTATTGTTACTTGCAAGTCTTGTGGCTCCTTGCTTAATGTTAAATAAATCTTATGGCTATATTTTTTTCGACTTCAAGCTACTCTGTTTTTTGGAAAACATCAATACAACTTATTCCCTCTTAATTTTTCATTGTGACTACTTACTTAAAATTTGAAGAAAAAAGTATTATTTTATAATAATATGAAGTTGACATTAAATATGTATAGAATTTTTATTTTATTTTGTTATTCTTTATTTTTTTATACATTTGAAGTATGTATTCCAGCAGCTAAAAGACTACAATAAATTACTTGCCAATTTTTAAACAGTTTGAATATAAGTTTATCTATGCATTTTTTTTTTTATGAATTAAATTAATTTTAAAAACTAGTAAAATTTATCTAATTGATAGATTGTTTCTTTAATTAGGTTGTATTTTTCATCTTAGGAATAGAATTATAAAATAACAATCACCTGTGAATCCAACTGTTGATTTATATGTTACTATTAACTATTACAAATTATCCATTAATTTATATATAAAAAAAGTCAACTCGAACAAAATCTTTATAAAGTAAAACTCTTACGAATCTAATCATTATTTTTGTCTATTTCTTCTTCATTCTATCAGATTCCCTTTTATTTATTTTTTTTTTATTGTATTTTGTTATCTTTATTAACTAATCTATTAGCATTAAAGTATTTACTTAAGCTAGTACCTCAATTGAATTTTTATTTTATTTTTTTGCAGAGGTAAATAGTGGAAGCCCTGCTGGCAATAGATATGGTGGAGGTGGAAGTCGATTTAGTAATGCTTCCGGTGATCGAGGAGGAAGGGGAATGGGTGGCAATATGAGGAGGGATGAACAGGACAGCAGGAAGAGGAGGAGGGATGATAGAGACAAGTGAGTTTGTTTTTTTAAAGTTATTTTTCTTTACTTAAATCAGGTATGTACTCTATTTTCTCATTTCTCATATTCTGCAATGTAGTCTGAAAATTCGACTTATTATTGGGAGTAGAAATTAGTTCGGATCATTTTTTTTTGTGGTGAAAAATGCATTTATTTCAGAACAAAATGAATGTGAACACAAGGTGTTACATATTCAACACAATAAAAAAAAAGTTTTTGTATGAAACTCAAAGCGATATAAACTTAATATTATTGGCAGATGTTTAACCTCTCTGAAACCGACGAAATCAGCTGTCTCCGTGAAACATTCATAACAGCCAATGCCATCTTATGAAAACGGGCCAAACTAATTTGTACTCCCAATAATATTTAGCTATCATTGTGATTTGCACTTGTTTAAAAGTTTAATTAAATTGGTTAGGAGATGGAGGTGCTTAGTGTTACAATTTGTATGGAGTTTAGGCCTATTTAATTTCTCACAACCTTAATATCTAATGAGGGATTGATAAATTATTTACCAGTTCTATAATTTAGTTTTTATTGAAAAGTAGTTTCGAATGTTATGCATTCATCTTCAGTTCTAAAAACACAAAAATTCAAAAATAAACAATTCAAAATACAGTTTGGTATTATTATAGATATTAAATTAAGTGTAATATAAATTAGTATTATAAAACATTTATGAATTATGAATTTAATTAAGACAAGAAATCAAATACATGTTGGTACTCACCAAGGTTTGTTTAGATCATATCTAACAGAAAAGTTTGTATATAATCTATTTAAGTCTTGGTGAGTATGAACAATCAATAGCATTTATTTGAAAAATTGTGCATTATACATTTGTGATAGCAGATTTTTTACAAATGTATGTTTATTATTTAATAAGCACATGTATTAAAAGTATGCAAACATTCTTAAAAATGCATTTATTTTTGTTTTTGCACAAAATAGCTTCTAATATCTATTTGTGTATAATTCATCGCTGAAGTTGTGTTTAGGAGCAATTTTCACAACAAGAGAGGCAAAGTTAAATTGAATTTAAAATGAAAATTTCACTCTATATTAACAAATCTGTTCTTCTGAAACAAGATCTTCCCCGAATTTCCATTGTTTTGCAAACCAGTGGAACATTTTTTTTTTTCTTATTTAATTATTACCCATCTTATGTACGAGTATGTAAACTCTAAGGGCTCTTTTTGATGACAGTCACATTTTATATTTTTTTAAATGGGAATTTTTTGTTCAATATATAGAAATTTTATTTGATATACAGAATATTTTTTCTTATAAAAATTCAAGGTTCCTAAAAAAAGTTGCATATATAGAGATTTTCGATGTATGGAAGTTCGATATACAGAGGTTCGACTGTAATTATATTATTCCTTCTATTTAACTCATGTGATTAATATTACTAGTTGCCTTTGTCACTCTGCTTATTTTTTCTGTTTACCTCAATTACTAACATATTTTTGGAAATATTATAAGTAATTGATATTGGTCGATGATCATTCGTTAATTTATTCTTTTTTCAGAGATGATAAAGCTAAATCTCCACCTCGAAAAAGAAGTAAATCGCCTAATAGGCAGGCAAGAAGAGCAAGAAGGCCTGTCCCAAGATATAGTGTCACAGTTCCTAAGACAAATCTCAATACGTAAGTTTTTTCAAATTCAATATTTTAAATTATAATAGTCAACAAACAAGAAATTTTCCCAATTTAATCTCTACAAAAAAAAATACCTGATGTGGGCAACACATGATTTCCTTGTACGCCTATTAAATTATAAATCCGTGGCTCAAAAAGTGATACTGAATTTGGTTACTAGTTTCCGACAAAGGAAGCTAAAGGAAGTAAAGAAATAATCCAAGGAAGAATAAAACAGAGAGATACGAGGAAGTCAGAAGCCCAATAAATAAGTCAGGAAGCAGGATGACTAGCCGCCAGAAGAATCAGTCTCAGAAGTTTCTTACGCAATATCTCAGCTAATAATGGTCCGATTTAAATAATTTTTATTTCGTTTTGTAGGGAATTTCATTAGCTTTCTTTTAAATACAATAAAAGCACCAAACAAAAATTTTGCGGACGAATTTTTTTTTAGTCGATATTTGGATTCTACGTATCTTGAAACGTAAAACATTCTCAAATTTTGAGGGGGGGAGGGGAGGGGTACAAAAATTTTCTATTGAAAGTCTAATATGACCTTCAAGTAAAGTACCACTTCCGGTTTTCCAATTTAGACCAAAATCTAGTATGTTATTTAAATCAATATATAAGTTATAAATACCAAATTTGAGAAGTTTTGCATAGTATTTTAATATAATTTTTGGTGGAAATCAATTATGACCTTCAAGTAAAGTACTACTTCCGGTGATCAAGCAGTGACCAAAAAGGGAGGTTCACAACTAGATTTTACAACAATCCTAAATACAACATTTCAACTTTCTACGGCTAACCGTTTTTGAGTTATGCAAAATACGTACAGACGCCACGACGAAACTAGTTAAAATGGATTCAGGGATGGTCAAAATGGATATTTCCGTTGAAATCTGAAAACCGAAAATTTTCACGATTACAATACTTCCTTTACTTCGTACAAGGAAGTAAAAAGGAACAAGAGCTTTTTATGGAATTAAACTACAAGTGAATCCTGTTCATCTTGTTTATTATGCTTATAGCATCTTGCTAAATAAATGGTGTACAATTTGTATTTAATATTAAAACTGTATTTAATTTTTTTTTTCATACAATAATTTTTTTCTCATATTACAGTTTGATCATTTTCAGAATGAAAATCATTTTCGGGCGAATCTAAAAATAAAAATATTTTCTCATCAATTTTGTCAAGGGTCTTCTACCCTTCAAATTTTTTTAAAGGTTAAAAAAAATCCCATAAATCAGGAACCATTTGAACAATCTAAAAAAAAAAAAAAAAACGCACTTTGAATTTCATTTAAAACATATAGATTAAAGAAATATTGTTGGTTTGAACCAGCACATATATAAGCAGGGTTAATAGGGCTTATATCTGCCCAGAGGTACTGGAAAACAGGCAGTTACTTTTTGAGGCCGAGGTCATGGAAGCTAAGGGCGACAGACCAAGCCAACGATCATTTCATTGTGATGAACATTCTCCGAAAGTGCTTCCAGACCTTAGAACATATGTTTGGCCGGTTGCTTGGGGCTCGTGGTGTAGACGTCAGTTTAGAAAAAGTAGACAGACAAATCGCTGAAACAATCTGAATCTCAAGGTGCCTCCCACAGGTCCTCTCCTCACCACAGGCTCACAACAATTGAGGCTCACCTCTGTTTTCTCCAAAATTATGCCCGCTGATTGGGCTTTTGTTCAGTTCCCCTCTTCTTTGCCACACTCTAACTCTAGCATTTGAACTAGGTTAAATCTGGACTCGTTTGAAAACAGCACATAAGCCTTATTAGCCACAGTCCAGGCATTTTATTGGGCAGAATGGAGGCAAGCTGATTGTTGCGCTGTGGTGAGGAGCTATGTCTACTGCAGGCACCATGGGGTGCAGGTCATTTCAACGAATTTTCTGCATACTTTTTTTTTCTTTCTCTTTTTTTTTGTGCGATATCCACACCCTGAAAAACACTCAACCGGCTAGACATCTTTTCTGAGGTCTGGAAGCAGTTTCGTGGAATCTCCATAATGAAGCAGTCGTTTGAATTTGATTGTCACTTTTGGCTGCCTTTATTCCTGTCTCTTAGTGCCTCTAGGCCATGCGAGGATTCAAGTGACTACGTTGGTATCCAACACCATTTTGAGAAAGTAAAAACAGTAGCTAAATGAAAATTATGAATATATTAACAAAAAAAAAAAGAAGAAAAAAAAGCCGCAAATGCTTAAGTATAGCACAACTCTAGTAACTGAATTAAGTTTATTTGCAATCTTTGGATGAATGTAAACCATATTAACTTGGCAGGTTATATATATGGTGGTTCAAACCCAACAATATTTCTTTAATCCGTATTTTTTAAGTGAAATTCAATATGCGCTGGTTTTTTTTTTTTTTTAATCTGGAATTTATATATTACAATGGGATTATATAGAAGAATGATGCACACTTCAAATTCAGCGGATATCAATGGTTGCAAGAGGTTGATCCGCGATTTTTTTTATATATATATTTTATTTTCGGTTGACACTGTAGACCCTGGAGATCCTTGGCCGTGCGATGTGGTATTCATACATGGAAGACCACATCGTGATTCTCAATTTTAGGTACGCGGGGTAGGGTTATCACTCCTACGCCCGGCCTTTGTGAGTTGCCTCCAAGCAGGCTGATGGACCTCACATACCCGGGGATGGAGGTGATAAATTGCTTGAATTATTTAATTTAATTAAATTAAATTCTTGCCGGTGCCGGTATTCGAACTCACAACCTTTGGGTTTTTTGTGAGTAGGTGCGTTAACCTGCTCGGCCACCCCGATCCCCATATATATATATATATATATATATATATATATATATATATATATAATCGCGGATCGACCTTTTGCACCTATCGATATCCTCTGAACTAGAAGTGTGTAACAATCTTCTATATAATCCCATTAGTTCTTATTTTAACTCTTTGTATTTTTTCACTTTCATAAAGGTATATAAATTTTTATTCCCATCAATATTTTTTAACAAAAATTGTATTATCCTCTGTGTGCATTATATTAATATCCATTTAAAATTTGTTTTCTTATTTAGCCATGATGCTGATGTTGTGGAAGTTAAAAAACGTTATCCAAACATGTACATACCATCGGACTTCTTTCTATCAGTATTCCAATGGACTGAAACTTTTCCTATTGGCAAACCAATCTCTCTGGATTACCCTTGTGCTTTTCACGTAATGCATAAGGATGTCGATAATATTGTTGAAAATAATGCTGTCTTAGAACCTCCTGATGCTGACTACTTATACTGTGCTAAGGTAAGTAATAATTACAGTGTTAATTATAATATTATTTGGTAGTATTCATCTGTTATTGTATGGTTTGGTAAGTGATAATTGTTTTTACTTAATATTTTTTCATTATACTGACCTTCGTTTACTGGTACTTGAAAGACATTTTAAGCAATTTGCTGTGCAAGCATGACTATTATTGCCTATGCCGCTAGGAATGGGAAACACGTCAGGATGCTCTGAGGAGGCAGCCCCTCCACCTGACTCGGGAGACGTGGGCTGATACATCCGCTCTTCTTAAATCTATGAAATATCAATTAAGCTCAAAAAAAGATTAGCCGCACTGGTTAATGGTAATAGACTTGGAAAACGTCAACTGGACTGCACGATTGCCTCTTGGATCATTTTAACATTACTAGACCTGGTGCACTCCAATCGCTTCTTAATATTTTTGATGACTACCATATAGAGATATGGCCTGCCATCAGGTGGACTGGACAGAGTAGTCTAAGAAAAGAAAACCACTCAATCTATTATAGTTGTGATGATCTCCTCCATGCATTTGAAACCGGCTTCGTTATTGGTAAAAGGATGGTTCAACAAGTTATTGGCTTTAAACCTATCACCCCCAGACTGTGCACGATTCGTCTAAAAGGAAAATTCTATAATATTAGTTTAATAAATGTGCATGCCCCCACCGAAGTGTCAGAGGATGATGAGAAGGATTCCTTCTATGAAACACTGGAAAAGTGCCTGGATGAATGCCCCAAGTATGATATGAAGATCGTACTTGGGGATTGCAATGCGCAAATCGGAAAAGAGAAATCATAGCCTACAATAGGGCCTCGTAGCTTGCACGAGATTTCAAATGATAACGGAAAAAGACTGCTAAATTTTGCAGCTTCCAAGGGACTTGTTGTTGGAAACAGCTGTTTCCCTCACAAAAGGATTCATCTCGCCACGTGGAGAAAATACAGAGCTAATAGTAGGATCACTACCACGCAAATTGATCATATGCTTATTAGTTCAAGGCATAGCTCTTCGCTAATGGACGTGAGATCATACCATGGAGCTAATATGGACTCCGACCACTTCCTTATCAGTACTAAAATAAGGGCCCGAATCTCAACAGCAAGAAGGCTACGCTCCACACTCAAAGCTCCAAGACAATGCTGTTTGTACTTTAGTAACTGAATTCATTGATGCTAAAATCAGGAATATTAACCAAGATGGAACACTTGATGATCTGTGGAATGCATGTAAAATAGCAATGACAGAGACTGCAAAGACAATGATAGGAACCGAAGAAAGATGCAAAAGAAAAGTTTGATGAAGAATGCAAGCTACTAAACCAAAGAAAAAAATCAAGCTTATAGTAGAGCAATGGTTCAGAAGAAATACATTAGGAGATATGTAGAAGAGTATCGAGCCATATGAAGAAGGGAAACTCATATCCACAGACAATGAAAACGCTGAAAACAGTAAAAAGCGACAATGGGAATGCAAAATCCTAACTGAAATCGAAAATGCCAACAAATGCAAGAACAGTAGAAGTTTTTTTCAGAAGATTAATGACAGGCGCAGGACTTATAAACATCAAAACCATGCCTGCTGGAATAAAGATGGCTCTTTAATCACTGAGGAAGCTGCCGTTATGGATCGATGGGTGGACTATTTTGAGGAAATGAATGAAAATGAAGTTGAGACCAACAACACAAAAAATCTGAATCCCACATTCAACTTAAGAGAAATGTGCACTGGTGATTGTGTTGAACCTCCTGATGAAGAGGAAATAAAAGATGCAATAGAGAAACTAAAAACCAATAGGTCCCCAGGAATATATATATACATATATATATATATATATATATATATATATATATATATATATATATATATATATATATATATATATGTATATATATATAGGTGTAGTTCTATATATATTTATAGAACATTATATCTGTCATAATGGGCTTCAATTGTATCTAAAACTTATATCGATTAGCAAAATATCAATTTTTAAAAACCCTTTTAGTCCAGCTCGTTACCTTACCCCAACTTAAATTACCATTTTTCTATGATTTTATTTGATTAGTGATTAAAGTGTCTTTAAAACCTTTAAATAATAATTTTAATGGCATTATTAATGATTTATCAGAGTTTCCAGCTGCCTTGAAGATCAGAATTTATGCTTGAATTTTTCAGGTCGGGAATTATGCTTGAAAAACTGCCAGTCATTGGGAATTTTTTATTAAGTCTAATAATTGAATCTTGAAAAAGCAAATCAAGCAAAATTAAATTTAAAATATTCTCGTTCAGTTATAAATTCTGAATTTAATTCTGTTTTTAATTTTTAATTCCTTAAAATTTGGAAGGATTTAATTCTATTTACAGTGAAACCTCTCTCAAACTGACAAACCTCCCTTCAGACAATTTTTTAATGCCCCGGCCTGAAAATATATATCAATGTAGTTTTTTTTTTTTTTTAATTTCTGCTCACGATATATCCAGAAAAAATATTGAAAATGGTATAAAAATCTAATATTGATAACATAAGCACGATATACTGACGACTCTCAGTTGTCACTCTGGCTTTGACCAGTGCTAGAAGCCTTAAAAATATATTGTAACTAAACGATAATAAAATTTTAAAAAAATATATATTGTTATTGGGAAAAAAACGTTTGTTTCATATGTTTCCTATAAAGTTTGCTAAGTGGTGCTTACACCTTTTTTATAAAACAACATCGATATGCATGGCCTCTTTTTATTATTTTTCTTGTGTTTCTTTTTTTGCACTATAATTAATCGATCCCTCCAACTGATACTTAGTCTCAAAATGTTTCTATGATTTATGTGGAATTATAAACAATAAATTTTATGATAATCATATATGTATTATTTTATGTTATGTAAAATAAATTTGTGAATAAAATTGTAGGATATTTATCCCCCCAAAAAAAAAAAAAAAAACCTGTACCACTACAACCCGATGAGGGTCTTGGGTTCAGTACTTGGGGTAAGGACCGTACTGTTTCTAAGCCAATAGTTGTGCAAGGAGTTGATTCGGCCAAGATCACGCTCAACCGCCAGGTTTTTCCCCCAATTAAGGGTACCCACTTTATAGAGGCTGGGTGAGCCCCAGGAGGGTCTCCCGATCCCACAGGGTCGATCCACGGCTGAATACAAAATAAATAATTATCTGCCTCAGCCGGTCTCGAACCCGGGACCTTGAGATTAGTAGCGCAGTGCCTTACCCACTGAGCTACCCCGCTCCCTATTTATCCCAATAAATGAATATTATTTATTTACTCTTCATATTATTGTTTCTGCACTGTATTTTCTAATTGTTTTTATTGTTTGTGATGCGTTGAGCCCTCGATGCAAGAAATTAGATTTTGTGAAAAATTTTCATTATGAGAGATACAACCTTTGTAATTATTCAAATTCATTCTCAAGTCCTAATTGTAAATTTTATCAGAAGAATATCAAATACTATATTTTATCGTTCCAGTTTTGTTTTAAATTTAATCCGATCAATTGACAAAAAGCGCCTTAAATTTTACTGTTTACATACAGCCTTGAAATTCTTGAATTATGATTGAATTTTTCCTTACCGATTTTTCCTGATTTATGGAATACATGTATATTAGTTGATAATTTCATTTTATCAAGATCTAAGTTACATTTGAATCTTTAATTCTATTTTGAGTTGTTGGTTCTACCAAGATGATATTAAAATGATTTTATTTATGAACTGTTGCGGGGCAAAGTGATTTAAGTACCAAAAATTAATGGTTATGAAAAATGTACTTAAATAATTTAGAAGGAATGGTCAGGTTTGGACATACAGACAGCTCTATCTTTTGGTGCTTGTTTCACCTGAATAGAGGTCATTTCTAGAGTTAAATCTGTTGGCACAAAATTGGCAATGGCACTTGTATCACTTTTCTCCTTAATGCTTCTTATAATCTTTTCTCAACTTTGTCAATGATTCATATTTTAACAGGTAATGTTAATGGCAAGTCCTGGTTTAGAAGAGCTATACTCAAAATGCATAGTTATGGCAGAGGATAGGGAAGGATCACGGTCCACGGTGGATGAGGACTCTTTATCACATCCCTCTCGGCTGATTCACTTCCTCGTAGGGACTAGAGGTAAAGAGAACATGGCTATAGGTGGGCCATGGTCTCCATCGTTAGATGGTCCCAACCCTAACGAGGATCCTGGGGTTCTAGTCAAAACTGCCATAAGGACCACCAAGGCACTTACTGGCATAGATCTGTCTAATTGTACTCAATGGTAAGCATACTTTTCTATTTGAGTTTGTACTCGCTCGCTCTAACTTCTCAATTATTTATTAAAGCCAGTAACTGAAAGTTCAAAAAAAAATTTAGTTAGTCACTATTTAATTAGATGAGGCTTTTTATTTATCTTATAGAATAGAAAAGTATAAAATCAATAGTATGTTAAAACCACTCATCCAATTGAAATTTACTTCTATTTCTTTTCTCTTGATTGTTACTTCCACAATTTTATCTCGATTTGGGAGGGAGGGCGTGAATTAATCTGTTAAGTTTCAATTTTAGGAAAAATGTTAAAAATATTTTTATATTAGCATTATGAAGGGATGGCCTAAATATTGGTCTAGCCTTGAAAATTAAGGTAAAAATGAGCATTTATACATGACTTACCTTTATAAGCGACTTACCAAATTTTTGTTTGACCTTGTTTCGTAAGGGTGCTGAGTGCCAGATTTTCATTTAACTATTTTTTCATTCCTTGATTGTATTATTATAAATATTGAATATCCTTTATTAATATTTATTAACATTTGTCTTAACCATTGTTTCTTTACCAATTATCTTTTCATTCCTATTTGTAATCAACTTTTTTTGAACTACACATCCACAGAGTATAGAATTAACTAGAGATAGCACAGTTAGTTAGACATAGAGATGGAGATTTGCTCTTTTCCCCCACCCCTAGAGGACCAAAAGTCCCAGTAGAGAAAATACGTGTGAATCACGTTTTTCTGTTCTCAAGATTGTAAAGTCTATTTCAAGTTGGCAACCTTCAGAATGAGTTGTTGTTCATCAGTTTGATCCTCCATAATTTTTTCTTTATTTGGACTAATTTTAATCGTGTTTTTTTTTTTCCAATAATGTTGCATTTTCTGTTAATCTTTGTACTTTTTTTGGTAAAACTTCAAGAATTGGTTATTTTCTTTTCAAGCACCTTGGCTTAAAAAAAAACAACCACATAAAGTTGTTATTTGAAACTATAACTAAAATTGAAAAAAGCAAAACAAACAAAAACACCAATGGTGTTATATGAAACTATAACTAAAATTTAAAAGAGAAAAAAATCCACTTAATGGTGTTATATGAAACTAGAACTGAAATTAGAAGGAAAAAAAACATACCATACCTTTAGCAATGCTTGCTTCAAGTTTGCTAGTAATATAGAAGGGGATGTTTTTTTAATTATTTTCAAATCGGTGATGTTTTGTCAGGTCAAAATGGTCTTCCTTAAAGTATTCAGTACAAATAAAGCTATTTTTGGTGGGTTTCCAATTTTCTCTCCTTATTGCTTTTAATCACTTGTCTTTTAATTAATCACTAACAGTAAATCTTTGTACAAAGGGCAAAACATAATCACATCCATTGAACAAAAATGAAAATTAAAACATTAGTTTGTGAAAAGTAAATGTAGATGTATGAGAACATTCTTTTCTATTATTGCATCCATTAGCTATACACATTCCTCCCATTTTGGAAAATTTATCAACTTAAGTTTACACAAAGCCATTCAGAACAGCTCTAACAAATTAAAACAATATCCAAATCAACTAATTAACAATGAATGATCAATAATCAAGAGGCGGGAGTTCGGGGTGGAGCTCAGAGAAGGCTGGGCTCCTCTAAGAGTGGAGGAAGATGAACGTGTTTCTAGTGACCACTATATTTAATTCTATTCTCTTTGAATGCATCGTATATTTAGTAGAATCATATTGGTATTACTGGGATGTACATTTGCATTTTGTTTATAATAAAGAAACATTTTTATATATTAGAAAAAAAATTTTGGGTTTGCAAATTCGCTGTTCTTCAGAAAAAGTTGATATTGGAATATACCATGATAATTCGTAATGACCCTGGGGGCCTAAAAAAGTGAGATGAATAATCTAAAGTCAATAAAAAAAGAAGAGAAAAATATCAAGTTGGAATTTATTTCAAAAACATACATTTGTTTATTGGCTCTATGACTCATCTCTGAATCAAGGCCTCTGTAATTATTTTTCACCAATAATTTTTATTCAATGATGTCGCTTCGGACCCCTCTACAGCTAGCCAGGTTTCTGGTATGTTAAAAAACAAGTTCTCTACTGCATCTTAGGTCTGGCTACCACCTATCTTATTCCTTCTGTTTTTTTGGAGTAAGATTTTATTTTCAGTGTTTCATACTCACTCATCCTTGTCGAGTGTCCAGCATATTCCGCCAGACGTACCCATTTCAATACTTGTATATTTCAAAATATGAGACTGTTAAAACCACGTCCACATCCGGCTGCGGCGATTCTCCTACTGATCTGAGAAATATTGTTTTGTGTGCTCAATCTAATTCCCTGGTATGTGAAACTACTCACCCTCTCAAGCTTATACGGTCCAACATCGAAGGTTCCGATTCCTGCTCCGCCTCCTCCAGGCCTCAGTTATTCTCATTGACCACAAGACCAAGCTTTTTTGCAACATCTTTCAGAGCTAAGAATCGCTCTCTTAAAGTGCGTTCTAATCTAGCAATGTCAAAGTCATCAGCATACCCTAATGAATGGGACTAAGCTGTTGAATAGGGTGACCTTGATTTGGATGTCTGACTCATACACAACTTTCTTTCCCACAAAATTGAAGAGTAGACAGGCAAGGCGAAGCCCTTATGCCAAAGGACTCTGACACATCATGACCCATGTGTACTATACACTTCGAACCCGGCATGGTCATCCTCACTAGTTTTACAATGTAGGGGTCTTCATATCTTTGAAGGCTTGGTAGAGTTCTGGTTGGATTACACTGTCGTAAGCCGGTTTAAAATCCATGAAGAGATGGAGTGTAATGGTCTTATGTTCTTGCTTCTTCTGAACATTTGCAATGTGTCCTCTTTTTCTCCCTCCTCCTATCCACTCATAGGTTTTTCGTTCTTATATGCCTAATTCTTGTTATTAGTGGCTGAGAGGCAGTATTTATAAAACCAGGGGCATCCTATTAACGTCCTTACCCCAATGGGATGAGACCTATGACATAAGCTTATCAAGATATAATACATTTGGTTGCTAACTACCCTTTGGGTGACCTCCATGTTACTTTATGGATCTTCCTATCCGGAAACATGGTGCTTCCAACAATGAGTCCTTTTGAGGGTTGGCAAAATTGATGAGTGTGTGACCATTTTCATTCATTTTCTCAAGAAGGTTATGGTCTACTATAGTTAGGTGATAACTACTTCTTGGCCAACTTGAGCATTAAAGTCTCCCAGAACTATTTTGGTGTCATGCAGTGGGCAGCTCTCAAATGCCTTCCCTAAGTAGTTAAAGAGTCTTTTTCACCCTCGGGAGATACTTTTGTGGGAGCATGCTAATTAATTATTGAGTTGTTGGAGAGCCTTCCCTGGATTTCTGCTATGTCTATTTGGTAGAGGTTAATTTGAGAAGGAGCACCCAAAGTACACCTATTCGGTGCATAGATAAAACATTCCGGTAAACAATACCTAGGTCAGTTTGACAGTTCCTGTTTGTTTTTTGGGTTTTTTTTTCTTTGAAAAAATCCGGCTTCAATTCTTTGAGGTTTCTTGATAGGCATAATTTAGGAGTAGGGGGTTATCACCCCACTGCCCTTGAATCAAATGGAGTGGCTCCCTCTTCAGAGCTCCCTGACTTAATCCCTCTTCCGGGATGGTGCCCCTAGGTTGTGTACTATATGTGTCTTTGTTTTGGTGTAGATTAATCGTGTACTGTTCCTAGTGCGATGGTGCTATGTACTGAAGTCAGCAATATCGGGGAGTGTTAATCCAGACTAATTGTCTTTTACTAAGCTAGCTCATGTGGGTCAGTTATGGTTAATTTGTATTAAGGAAAACGTAACTAGTTTCCTTAATTTATTTTCTATTATTTTTGTTGTTAAATCCCAAGCACTTAATCTTGTTGGTATCTCTATTTTTTTCAATTGTTACATTTGAAATTTTATTTCCATCACTTAACATGTAGGTTATGTGGGCTTGGTTTTTCAAACTTTTATCTTCATAAATTTTTCATTAAAAGCAATATACCTAGTTCTAATTAATGGTATTCAATATTATCATGTTTTGCATGTTTTGTAGCTGACTAAATTTTATTTTGAATGTTTAGAATATTTTTTTTTTTAAAGTAGTTGATTTTATATTTGCTATGTATCATGTGTTTTTTCTGTTAGAAGTACTATGTATACTTTAATTGCATATCAGTGTTAGCTCAATACTAAATAGTTTTACAAAATAATGATGTTACTACGGGTGGAGACTGAATTCTTAGTAAGCTTCATATTTGGGGTATTACAGTCTGATACATTTATATTGTATCTCTGTTTAAAGTTTTAAATAATTAGCTTGTTAAAATTATCTAAAAAATCTAGTTAAAAGTAACTTTGTTAATTGTCTACTACTAACCTCGCCGTAATGTGTTCCTGGATTTTATTCTAATGTCAATCTACTGCAAAGCTACCGTCTACAGCAACTTTTATGGATCCTGTTTCCTTTTACCAAACTCACTGGTTCCACCTTCTTCTTATTTCACATAACTTTCTCATTCAGCCCTTCTTTGGAATATGTATTTAGTTAAATCATTAGTTAATGCGCAAACCTATTTTAAACATAACACTCATCACACCATTCTCCAGGGAAGATTATCTGCATGGGTCCTCTCCAAAGCTAATACATTATTCTTTTTCTACAACTGGATGGATGATTCTTTAATTTAAATTTGTCAGAGTTCGGTGCTTGTTGAAAGTGGGGAAACTTTTTTTTTTCTTAATTTTTTTTTATTTTAACTTATGTTTTCCATTTTGGAGAGATTATACACAGACATCATGGCGGTACTCCTGGTACCTGTTGGTTTGTTTCCTACTTGTTGAAAAAGAGAGCTAGACGAGTTGGTTTTACAGGTTTCGGTTTATGGAGGTCCACTACCACCGAGGGGAGAGTGTCCATCGAGGGAAGAGCTACCCAGCAAGGGTAGAGACAGTGGTCATCTTTGTTCCGGACGTTTGGTCATGTGTCCCTACTCGCCTGGAGTGGGACGGGCTTCAACTCAGCTACCAGAAGGCGCTTTCCAGGAAACTCAACGACCACGACCAAAAGGCACCCAGTCTATCTCATCATTTTTTATATAGATATTTTAATTAGTTCTTTTTTTTCCTTTTTTTTAATTTAAATTAATAATTTAGATTGATCTAAAAACCCATTCAGTATAAAATTATTTACATTCTTAGAAATTGCATATTTTTTAGATTTAGTTACCTTTCCTATTTTAACCACATCCTTATTAACTGTTATTTAACCTGATTAGAGATTAGAAATCAAGGCATCCAGAACAGACAGCGGCTCAAATAGGTTGGGGCTATTTTCAGGTGTTCTCAAACTATTCTTTATTAGTAATTAATAATTCCAGGAAGAAGAAGAAGAGGTGAGCGAAAAAGAATCTCAGAGTGAGCCAAGTCCTGATAAACCAAAGAGAGAACCTAAGCATCATTCTGAATTAGATCCCAAGAACATGAAGGTATGTCATCTGATCGCTTCTACTGTTTGCTGCTTATGTTTAGTTATCGATTGAATCTAATCAATTAGTATTCCATAAATAATTTACACTGGTCGACAGGGTTTTCTTCACAAGAAATCAGATTAGTGACTCAAGTGCATTTTTTCATCCTGAATTCAGATATGTAATCAGAATTTTTCCATCTGGCACAGTTTTCCTGTGACAGCCACTTTTTAAATCTGATTTTAGCCTTCTCTTCAACCAGTCATGAAAAGCTGAAATTGGGTTCTGAAGAAAATGGTATTGTGTTATGTAATGATATTTATAGAAACTCTTGGGCATCAATACAGACCAGATGAGTGGCGATTGTTCATAGACTCCTCTAAAGTTAGTTTGAAGGCTGTGTAGCTAAATATAGACAATAAACTTCCATCTATGCCTGTAGCGCATGCCGCTGATATGAAAGAGACATATCAAATTAGTTTTAGAGAAAATCCAGTATGAAAAATATAAATGGTATATCTGTGGTCATTGGTCTGCAATGTGGGTTCACCAAATTTTGCTGTTTTTTGTGCGAATGGGACGGTATAGATCGGAAGTGTCATTATAGATAATCGTAAGCTATAGATAAGCTTTCTGATGTATTCTTCTTATACTTAAAATCGAAATTAACCAAAGTGAGTGATGCTAAACTGAAAGAAGGAATTTTTATAGAACCACAAATACCCAGAATCCTCATTTAAGGATGATGAACATTTTGAAGGACTGTTAAGTCCAATGGAAAAAGCAGCCTGGCAATCTTTCAAAAATACTTGTTGCATTATTGTTGGAAACCATAAAGCAGAAAACTAGTATGACATAGTGGCTGATCTTCTGCATTCTTACAAAGCTAAGGCATGGAACATGTCTTTGAAAATTCACTTCTTGCACTCTCACTTAGACTTCTTCCCGAAAAATCTTGGGGCTGTCAGCGATGAGCACGGTAAGTGTTTTCATCTGCAAATTTCCATAATGGTAATGAGGTACCAAGGCATGTGGAGTTCTAATATGACTGTTGGACCAAGAAGAGAGATGTTGAAGATGCAAAATACGTCTGAATAAAAAAATCAAAAGAATGTCAGTCACACAAAACTGCCGGACAGGGAAAAACTGAAATAATATTTGAATTCAACATTAAAAATACTTCTATAATCTGTTATTTTTATTCTTGTGAAAGAAAAACCGTTCTTTTTTTTAGACCAGTTTTATTCGTCATTAAATCAATTGACGTTTTGGGGTCTTACCCCTTCATCAGATTTCATGTTTTCTTGAGTGTTGTATTTTTTGTTCCTGATTTGTCTTATCCACCATGCAATTTTGTCTTTAGTATTTAATAAAAAAATTGTAAACTTAGGAGTCTCTGTTCTCCTGTCCCTTCCTAATCATCCTGAGCTATTTCTTCCTTTATATAATGAAACTTAGCATGTGTATGTGATTAATTAGGTCTCAGAATTGAGAGAGGAATTGGAAGTTCGGTGCTTATCTCCAAAAGGACTTAAATCTCAGTTGGCTGCAAGATTAACTAAAGTCATAAAGACTGAGGAAGAAGAGGCTAAGCAGAAAGCTGCTGCTGCAGCTGAGGATGGATCTGGCGCAGCTAAGAAGGATGTCAAAGAAACTAAAGAAAAGAAAGAGGAGAAGGAGACTAAAGAAAAGGAAGTAAAAGAGGATGAAAAAAAGAAAAAAGAGGTATGGTCTTCTTCAGAAGTTGAAAACTTAAAACTCATTAATGATAAGTAGAGGTATGCTTTTTATTCCTTCTAGTTAATGGGAGTAGTTGAGTAGTATTCACATCTTAAACCGTTTATTTATATCTTAAATTGCTATGCTATTCAGCAGGAGTTCTCTAGATTCATAATTAAATTAGTATTCAAGAGCCAACTTTATTAAAGACATCAAATAGAACGTTTTTTCTTAACACTTTGCGGTCCCTAGACGACCTAGGACTGGTGTAGGACAGGTTTTCAGTAAATCTCATTGGTCTATCCATTGTCATTTCAGTCCATTGGCAAGCTGGAACCAGAATATTTAATAATAAAGGTTTTAAGACAGCTTCTTGCTGGCATCGTTTTTCTGTCCCTCTAGCCCTTTGCCTTGTCCTCCTTGGTATATTTTGAATACAACATGGCATTCTAGACAATCAGCTGATCATTTTGATACCAAGCAGTATCCTAACATTCAATAGATGCTCTGTGAATTACAGGAGGTAATAATGGTTTTCTAGTTTTTCATTATTAGTTCTTAAACTGCTTTTTGCTAAACATATAAACGGCTAACTTTAAAGACGTCTGGAGATATTCAGTTACTGACTGTTTATAATTTTATCAGATTGCCCTACTCTTATTGTTAGTTATGTATTGATATTCGATTAATATCTTGCAAATTTAATTGTTTTTAAATGTTTTTCCCTTTTCTAGGAAGAGGAACCTAAAAAGCTTGACGAGAAAGAGCGACAACTTTTGGAAAAGAGGTATAAGTTGCCCAAAAAATCAAGTATTTTGGTACATCCAAATAGAACAGCCAAATCTGGCAAATTTGATTGCCATTATTATTCATTATCAGTGCTTCTAGGCTACAGGCAGGATGACACAAAGGTTTGTTTCAGTTTTATTAAAACCTTAATCTAATTTTAAGTTTCTTCCCCCTAACAAAAGTAAACTATTTAAGAAAGAGTTCCAATTAATCTCAAAAATAAAAAAAAATTAATAAAATTAATTCAAACTTTTATAAATAAAACTTAATTTATTATATCACTTATGTCTATGTTTGCAACCCTTATTTTGATGACTCATATAATTAGAGTTATATTAGACCGTCTTTAAATGAGACATATAAAGAGATCTCTCTTGCAGAAATTATTTTACTAGACAGAACTTCTAACTTTACCTATTTAAACTGTCCAGGTCGCTTTGATTTATTTTGCGGTATGTAAAATATGTCAAAATCTTATCAATTGAAAACTCAAATTGTCTAGAATTGTGAGTTGAATCTTTTTGGTATAACTACGGCTATTAAAATATATAGATATATCTTTTTAAATTATTATTAATTATATACATTCTTCTAAATCCTGTATTCGTAATTTTGTATTCCATTTACTGTTTTAAAATATAATTTTTCTCCTTCAGGAACATAGTTTTGAGGTCTCCGTTTTTGCTGAGCTTTTTAATGAAATGTTGATGAGAGATTTTGGCTTCAACATTTACCGAGCAATAGTAGAAGCACCTGAAAAACCAAAAGAAGAAAAGAAGGAGGAAAAAGAGAAACCTAAAGAAGAGAAAGATAAAGAAAAATCGAAGGAGGACAAAGAAAAAGAAAAGCCAAAAGAAAAAGAAGATGATAAAGTAAGATCTATATTTTTTTTTTATTAAGATATGTTTATCTTGTTTAAAATAAATACAAAAAGGATATAAAATTTAAATAAATAATTTTCTGTAAATAATTTTTTATTGACCTGAACATTAGGGTCGGAACTAATGTAATTCTCAGTCTATTGCTATTTATAATATTATTTATGATTTCAGGAAACTAAAAAGGACAAAGATGGAAAGGAAGTAGTTGAAGATATAAAGGAAGAAAATAAAGAATCAGGTGATAGCAAAGACTCAAATCAAACTGATAAAGCCAAAGATAAAGAATCTGAGGCTCATTCCGAAGCAGAAGAAATGGAAGAGGTAAAATTAAATATGGCCTAAGTAGTTTTAAAAGCTTTAAATAATTTTACTGGTGAATGTATGTTATAAAATAAAAAAAAATAATAATAAATTAAATAAAATTGTAGTCTTCATCATATTTTTTTTTTTTTTTTTAGCAATTGCAGACAATATTTCCATATCTTAAATCAAAGATCATGGTATTTCCATTTATCTAAAACATTTTTAAATGATACTTTTAACTATTTATATGTTGTATCCATTGTGCAATTATGAAGTATCAAATGTGAAAAAACGTATTTTTTTATATTTGTCACATTTCAGTTGCTATAGAGATGAATGCATGATGGCAGAATGTCGACAGTGTGATCTGCTTGGTAGAAAAGCATGCAGATACACATAGATAATGTAAAAACTAAAATTACATTTAGCCTCCCAAAATGTTAGGTTTTTGCATTGGGTACTTTGCAGTTGGCACTACAATATATATATTTAATATAGGTATTCACCCTTTTTCCACCTCCCATTAATCCCCGAATACTTAGATGTAGTAAAGAAAGAGGATCTGGATATCGGATATTGGAATCAGATATGTTTAACCCATCCAATATGGCAGCCATATTACTGAACTTACGAAGCCCATTGTACAATAAACTACAACTTATGGCTCTAACTGTTAGTTCCTTTTAACATAAACTACTTTCTTTTTTTGTTAAATATAAGTTAAAAATATCAAAAAAATTCCTTTGGTGTTTTTGCAATAAAATAAAATCAATTATTTTTTTTTACTAATTAAATTTTGACTTCTCAATGGTGAAAGTTATTCCAAAATGGTCATCTTCTGCTGGTTTTAAAATCCTTTCTAGATGTACTGAAATGGAGAGAAAGACCTCTCTGAAAGACTAGAGCACAGAAACAGAAGGGAATGAGCATACTAGTGTGTTCCCAGTCATTGAGTAGGGAATCAATGATATACGCACAGGTGCGCTCGCCATAAGGAATAGGCTAATAAATACATTAATCCGATGCCAATTACTAGGCCAATAAACCAATTTATATTTGAAAAAACAACTAGTATATTTATAGAAACTTTGTTTTATAGCTATCACAATTTGTATGTATGGAATTTTAGGGTGATAAAGAAGATAAAGAAAACAAAGAAAATGACAAAGACAAGAAAAATGACAAAGAGCCACGCAGGGAAAGAGCGAAATTGGTGACCCTTGACAAAGAACTTCTGCTTTCTTTTATTTTCTTTGACACCACACGATGTGGATATATTTATGACAAAGATGTTGAAGATCTGGTATTTTCCCTTGGATTGACATTATCCAGGTAAGACAGGATCTATTTGAATTTATATATATATATGTGTGTGTGTGTGCGCGTGCGTGTGTGTGTGTTTACGTGTTTGCTTCATTACCCGATTGCTGCCTAGGAGGGTAATGGGCTTAGCCTGTCCATTTATAGGTATCAAACGATTTTTTAAGTGAACGGCACTACCAGTTTTCAAGTTTGATGGCGGCTTATGTCCTGAAAAATATTGTATTATATTTTAAGTATTTTCAAATTTTAGTTAACGTTTCATATCATATGTGTAAGTTCATGATTAAATAAATGAATTTAATTTAAAAAAATTCTAAAAACTTTTTAATAAAAAAACATTACAGAAATAACTCTGTCCATCTTAAGGAATGGAATATACTTTCATATCTACTCAAGCACATTTTAGATGGAATGTTTTTGTTTTTTTTAAATAATTTTTTGCAATCAAGTTTTTTATTAATTAACAGCTGGAAATAGAAATACAAAAACCGAGTTTTCTATATAAAGACTGAAAAGTATATAATTGCAAGAGAGAAGAGCAGGTATTATAAGGTCAGGTAAGAGTATTGGGATAAACTTATAAATAAAAAGTGCATATCTACGACCTGTAGTGGCAAGGAAAGATCTATATTATGCCTTGAGAAGTACTAGATGGCTCCAGGAGCAAAATTGAAAAATCAGTGTAGTCTTCTAGTGTTAAAGAGTATGAACTGATAAATCAGTCCATAGGTGCCTGGGATCATCGCGCCACGACTGATATATCAGTTTACAGTTACTAAAGGGTTAATTTACTTTCTGTATGTTGTCAGATGCACTGGACAAGGAACCATGATATGAAGTGGAAGGCACATGTCTACTACGCCAAGTTTCAATATTTATAAATGTTAACTTTACTAACAATCTACACATATGTTTAAGTAGATATACATTTGGATAGGGTCATTTTCTTAGTCTGTTTTTTTTTTAGTTTTTTATATTAAAAATAGTGCAATTTTGTGTGTCAATTACTATTTAGAACCACTGTATTCGAGGCATATATGGCAGTTGCCTATCTGAAGCTACTCTCCGCCAGCTTAAACCATAATTTTTATTATATATTTAGTTTAACTAATCGTCAAACTCGCTAGCCATGATGAAGGCCTCCAATGTGGGCCGAAACGACATTCAGTAAATATTTTCTTATATTTTTTGGTGATAATCTTGACCACCACCCACACCATATATCTCTCCAATCCTTGTAATTATCAAAAAGAAAAAAAAATTCTCTTGATTTAATACTTAAAAAAATGAAATTCATATTTCTCTAATGTACTAATTTAAGTTCTTGTTACAGTTCAGTGGCAATTGATTGATTTTTGTTTGCAACAGGTCTCAAGTTAGAAAATTGGTCGGTAAAGTAGTCTCAAGGGATGCTGTCTATTATAGGAGGCTAACTGACAGGACAGAAGGTACAATGTTGCCTGAGCATATGAGTTTATCACAGTTACTTGGTGAGTTACTCTTGATTTATTTTCTAATAACAAACATTCTAACATCGGATCATTTAAGCTGATTTATTTTTTATTAATGTTTCTTTGGTTTACAGCTTTCAAACCAATGTTGCCTTATTCTAGTCAAGAAAAGGACCCACAAAATGGAGGTACAAGACAGGATAATGAAATTAAAACAGGCCGTAAGTATTAAGTTTTATGCCATGGTAACTCCTATAGGCTTTTTACGTAAAAGTTGTTATATGCTTGAACAAAAATTATGTATCTCGCTGAAGGTTAAATTACCTAAGTGAATTCCTAATCTTCTAAGTTCACTTTGTTTTGTTTTTTAATGAATACTGTAGTGAAAAAAGATAATTTCAAAATTTTATTTTTTATTAATATTTAGGCATAAATATAAAGTATAAGAATAGCCATTTGTCCTTAAATTAATAATAATTTCTGAAAATGGAGATTCTTTGGCTCCTTCGCTCTTCCAGTTTAATGGATGTTACTTTTTTTTATGGGGTACCTAATGTGCCTTCACAATTCCTAAATGTTTTTTTTTTTTTTTATTAATATTTATTAAAAATGTCAATTTACGTATTTTTTAAATATATTAGTTTATCAAAGATACAATGGTGCAGATTAAAATAATGTCCTGTAAAAAAAAGTATAATATTGTATAAACTGTATAATTACTATTTCCTCAAAAAATACTTCAGTGAAGTAAGAAAATTGTTGGTAATTCTCTTGATTTATTTTAGGCATAGTCAAAAATTTTGTTATTTCAGGATTTAGAAATTTCCAGTAGATAAAAGAAATATGTATTAATATGTTAATATGATGATTTCAAAACAAATACATTCAACCAGTACAAATATGTATTCTTGTTTACATTTTTTTTTTGAAAAAATGATTTATGATTTATACACAATGCAATGATATTCCTATTTATTCGTATTCATGTGCTATTATTTGATAAGCATGTAGTCATACTTTGATACTTATTTATATTTCCATGTAGCAGGAACTGTGTTTCAATTTTGGAGCTCAGATATTTGTAGTGTTCTTTTCATTTTCTATTTTGAATTAAGCTTTGTCAAAACTATGTGTAGATATTCCTTAGTTTAAATGCAAATCTTTTGTAGGGTTGAAAAAGCGCGAAATATTTTATTAGCTAGCAATATTAAAGAGATAACATTTTACTCGTATAAGAGACTTTAAAGTATAAGTACATCAAATTTGCTTTCCTACACCTTTTTTACCTTTATAAATTCTACCTATACCCTTTCCTTTTGATTTACTTTTCAGACCCAATCTTTTTGTTGTTAAATTTGATTTATTCTGCTTCGTTCTAAAACATTGTGGAAAGATGAAAAAACTGGTATATCATTAATATATAAGTGTGATGCGTTGGTATTTGTAATAATTCCTTTGCACTTGTATTGTAACTGATCCTGAGCTTTGAAAACCAATCAATCATAAACATTTGGAGATTTACAAGAATTGTTTCTACCTTATCAAAATCTTAGACAGCACACAATGGACCCTAGGCATTTTAGCTCATAGTGCTTTTAAGTTGGAATCTAGTCTTAAAATATACTTCTTGTTAAAAAGTAAAACTATGTCTGATTTGATTCAATAATTTAGAACAGAGCATCTATTATATGACAATATTTTTATATATAATGTTAAATCACTTATTTTATTTCAGAGATGATTGTGTTCAATGGTACGCTCGTTGATGTCGGCAAATTGATGGAACAGTTAGCAAGGAGTGAAACTGCCAGACTAGATACTGAAAAAACCCTTGGAAAACTTCGTGATGAATTAAGTATGTATAATAAATAATAATAATTTGGGTCCTCACTTTTTAAGAATATTATCTTTTGTTTTTATTAGCTATTTTATAATTATATTTATCTAGTCTATCCAACCTCTGTAGATAAATAATTAAGTGGATATCCTTAACTTGTGATAATAATTAGAAAATAAGAATAAACTCAGTTCATTCCGTAAATTTTTAAAGACCTTGAGTTTAATATATGTAGGGTCCACAGAAGAATGGGAGAAAGTCACCCGTAATGTGAGAAAATAAACTTTTAAAGTTAAAAGAATACACATGTAATCTTTAAACGTTTCTATCAAACCGACCATCCTGATTTCCAGCTGTTTCTTTTACTATTTTATTCAACTTAACAATATGAACATATTGATGTTTATAACTCCATGTCTAAAAAATGTGACTCCCCGTTTCTTTCGTGGACTTTTTATATCTTATTGTTTGAATAATGATAAGGTTTGATTCAATATAATTTTATTTATATTTCTATGGCAATCTTACTTTTTATTGTATGTTTATTGGTCTGTAACTATTTAGTTTATTTAAATTTCCTATTAATTATTAAAATATAATTAACTAGTATACCCAAGCGAGAACTCTCATATTAGATCTATCCTTCTTCTAATCCAAACATAAAATATATATTCCTCATTCTAGATTCAAAGTATACGCGATATTTGGGAAATATATTTATTAGTTAGTATAAACAATAAATTACCAAGATAGCTTATTTAAAACACTCATTTGGCGAAGCTGCATAGTTTACAGAGTTTATTTAAAACACTCATTTGGCGAAGCTGCATAGTTTACAGTGACTATTAAAGTAGGAGTTTATACTTAACAAGTAATTAGCTTGCTCTACTGGAAAATATCCTTCTGTGTTTAGCAATAAGACTCAGCTATATCATTTTCTATGTGTAATATTCATATTTAGCAGTGCCCTTTAGGGTTGGACATGGGAAAGAATATATAATTTTCCACTTATTGAAAAGTTTTTAGTTTAGAAAGTCTCCAGTCTAAAATTCTTCAAATTGATATAAAGTTTTCATGACGACACATACACAAGCTGACATCATAGGGCTTTAAAATACTGAACCCATAGGTTCCAGAGGAGGAACGTATATGGTCTTGATGCTTGCATCAAAATCTTTAAAACCCGATGCATCGCATCTAGATCCGCCTACTCACCCTCTCGAAGTTTTGACACCTAGTTTTTTTATCACTTTTAATTAATATCTAGTAAAAATTTAACAATTGAAATTAGAATTCGTCACTTCTCCGTGAAATCCCCTTTCTTTTGATACCTCACTTATCAAAATTCATCGTTTCTGAGAGCCAGAAAAGGGATCTATACTGTCGTATTATGTATAGAGAAGTATTTTTTTTTTTTAATTGTTTTTAATTTCACTTATAGGTAAAATTAAAGAAACTTCGTCTAAGTCTGAAAAATACATTAAAGATCTCAATGCTGATGTAAGAGACTATAGAGATCGTCTCTCACAAACCAGTTCTGAGTTGTCAACATTACAGGTATGAATTATAAAAAAAAAAAAAATTAATTTATGTTGCCAATTATTCAAAGTAAAGTGAAATTATGATTTTTTTGTATTCCAGGTATATTATATTTTTTGCATTTTAAGTATTAAAATAAATTAATATATCTATATCTGTACTTCAGAGGTGTAGGAAGGACACTGTCCTTTTTTACTATTTAGAATTATTACACATTTATTTTTGTTTAATTTTTTTTGCTGTACCGCAAAAAAATTGAAGTATTTTATAATTGATAACTGTGTCCTAGACCAATTGCAAGGGGAGTTAAGTGCTTTTAAAAGGACACTAAGTTCACTTTTATGCGAAAAATATGGGAATGTGATATATCTCCGAGGTACTGATGTTTGAGTTAAATTTCCAATTGACTAATTTACCTTAATTTTAATTATTTTTTGGAATAATATAAGTCTGTTCCAACATGAGTCCTGTATATCTTCAAACTGTTGGATGCATGCAAAGTATGGTTTTTCCTTTCCAAAGCCTCTACCATGCATACGCCTGACAGTTTGATGATAGTCAAAACTCGTGTTGGAACAGACCTCATGTTTCCTCCATATTACCAATCCCCTATGCCATTCTTTTTTTTTTACCTATTGATTCATGTTAAAATTCATTTTATTTGTATTTATTATATAATTTAATTTTTTCCATTAGGCTAAAGAGAGACAGTTTATGAGGACATTAAATGAAATTAGTGAGAAAATTAGGCCACTTATAGCTAAACCTGAACCTAAAGCTGAACCAGAAATCAAGGAAATTATAGATCTAGAAGAAAAGGGTGAAGAGCCTATGGCAGTTGAAGATGACAAATAGTTTTTGTACCGGAACAACTGTTTTTAAATGTTAATTTCATAAGTTAAAAATATTAAATCAATTACAAAATGTGTATTATATTGATGTTTTTATTTTATTTTATTTTTTATGTATATCCAATGAAGAATTGGATACAATTTGAACAAAAGTTTTTGTAATTGTTGAATGTCTTGTGTATTATTTCTAATAAATGTAATTTAAATATTACTACTTGAGCAAGTTATTGACCAAATGTAATTCACATATGGTAAAACTTCTGTCTTATTTTATATGTATTTTTCAAGTATTATAAAAAAAAAAGTCATTAGCAGCAGTAAGGTCATATTTTCTACTAAAATACAAAATTGAAAAAATTAAAATTTTAGTGAGTGGGAGAAAAAATTAAGAACCTCCAAAAGGCACTTCTCTACTCAATTCAAACACAAAACGTCAGCCCTAAAACTCAATTTGGAGGTGATGTAGAGATGCACAAAACCTTTAAAAACGTGGGAGAAAAAAAGTTGTGGTTCCCAACAGGGCATTCCGCTAACACCAACTCAATTCGTATAAAAAATTTCAACCCTCTAACTCAATTTGGAGGAGCTGGAGAAGTGCCCAAAACCGTGAAAAAATCCATTTAAACGTGCAGAAATATGGACTGAAATTTACACCCACTTTTATGCTATTGTTCTGCCTAGAAAACAACTATACACACTGAATTTCTGCTCAGTTGATCCAAAAGAGGCTGCTGCCAAAGTGCTCAAATGTAGTAGGAAAAACAAAAAAAAAAAAAATAATTTTATATATCAAACTCAAAACCGTGTTCTAGGATTATTTAATATTATGAAACTAATTTAAAATGCCTCCCATTCCCCTTCGATGCAGTGCAGAAGTCTCATTATTTTCAGGCGAAATAGGACAACCTTAAATTATCTATTGACTTATAATTTTGTATACCTTGCAAAAGTTATTGGTTAATACCCCTAGTATTTGTTATAAGCACTTGACTTAATTTCATTTCTATCAGGATCTATTACTTCTTTTGTCTGGATTCTGCCATAAGATTAATTTAATTAGGGATTGATAAATTATTTGCCATTTCTATAAATTTGTTTTATTGAACCAGTACAAACTTTTCTGTTTGATATAATCCATTTAAACCTTGGCGAGTACCAACATGTATTTGATTTCTTGTCTTAATTAAATTCAAATTCATAAATGTTTTATTATATTGCATCTAATTTAATATGTATAATAATACCAAACTATATTTTGAATTGCTTATTTTTGAATTTTTTGTGTGTTTTTAGAACAGAAGATGAATTTATAGCATTCGAAACTAGTTTTCAATAAAACAAATTTATTTAAGTGGCAAATAATTTATCAATCCCTAATTAGATTGATCCTTCTATACCATCATGTGGACATCAACTGATGAGATTAATTTCTCATCGCATTCGGGCAATTTGTTTGATGAAACCATCCAGTAAATTTTGACGTTTCCAAACTATTTAGGTCTTTTGCAGAAATTGATTCAGATGGAAAAATTACTTTATGAATCTTCCAGCCCAAGGAAAGCAAACACTGAGAGGATTCCAGACATTTTTAAATAAACTTCGGGTCATCAACGTATTAAACTGCAAATGTTTTAGTATTCTGTTTTTTTAATCTTTTTTTTTTTTAACATTCTTTTATTTCTTATACCATTCAAATGACCAAAGTTTTTGCCTTTGAAACCAGTAATTCTTTTTTGAAGAAACCTAGCAAAGACAAAATTTGGAATAATTTTCAAAAAGAGAAGAATCTTTTGATCTTTCATTAAAAAATGTTCAAACAAGGAAATTATTAAAAAATTTGCCTTGTTACTGAGACAAGATGTATTATAACTTGAAATGTTTATGATCTATTTTTCATACTTGCCTTGAAAGATGTCTTCATCACATACCTTATTTTAAAGTATAGTGAAAGTTTTATGCTTTTGTCAACCTTAACTAAAGCTAATAAGAACTGTAAAGACTGGAACAATATATCAAATGTTTCCATCAATGTTTGTTGAGTGAGTGAGAAAGCAACAGATTCAAAGTAATTTATTACAGACTGTTAATGTTAGTTCTAATAAATTTATGTCTTCACATAGCACCCAATTTTCTAAAAATAATATTATTGTCTATGGCTTACTTAGTACTTATTTTGTTATGTACAGTATTGGTTATATATACATTTGACAACAATACCCTATTTCATTATACAAATTAGGAACTGCCAGGAATAACCTAGGAACATAAGCCCTTATCAAATCCCTTAAACTCTTTAGCCTATTCAGTCCTTATACCTTCAAGTATGTTTATATAACCAATTCAATTTATACAGAATGTGTGTCAGTATAATACTTATACTCAAATCTTGAAATATATATGTCATTTTTATCTTCACTGGTATTAACTGATGACCTCCATACCAAAATGATCCAATGACTAAAAACATGTGAAGTCCAAAAATTAAAGCTAGCATGTGATGTAGTTATGTATATAGTTTGTGAATGAAGTCAAATAAACAATGCATTCCTACTACTAAGAATACAAATAAAAATCTGGTGTCATGCGCTCATCACACAATTTTCCCATGCCAACCTATAATAATAAGCTCAGTAGAATGCACTAATTCATTTTATTTCAAAAGTGCAAACAATTTTAGTACAACGATTCTGTACACTATTTATTTTTGCTTTGTCAAGCCAAAAATATATTTTAAAAGTGGTAATAATAAAAAATATCAATGATAAATAAAATAATAAAACATCATTCAAATAGGTTTATACAATTTGTTTACAGATAAGAATAAGTAAAACTATTTTGTAATTTCGAGAAAGGGCGAGTCCGGACCCCCTGGACCCTTCCTCTGCCAACGCCACTGAGACAGACACTTTTTCTCTTTTCAGTTTATCATTTTTTATATGTCATAAAAAAGGTGCAGGCATTTGAGGAGTACAGAGGAAAGAGAAGTTTGTTAAATTTTATTTTTTTAAAATAAATAAATAGAATAAAAAAGAGAGAGATAGAGCTATACCAGATATGGGCTTAATCATCGTGATTATGATTACGATTATAACCAAAACAAGAGCGTGGTTTCTTGATTACACGATTGTCATGGTAATCACGGTAATTATCATCATGGTCGTGAATACGATCACGATCGTTTAATCGTTTAACGATCACGCTCATTTTTTTATTATAATCATAATCGTAACCATGATTATGCCCAATTCTGAGCTAGATTCAGCCGAAAAAAGTCAGTAAAAGGTCAAGTTAGAAAGTTCTACGCAACGATCAATAGAAGCAGGAACAATTTAAGCCCACCTACTCGGCCTAATAAGTCCTTGACGGAAATATCATCGTTCAGTAGGCTGTCTATTTGAGCCAAAGGAAGGAACACTTTTCAAACATTTATGGAGGAGATAAGGAAGAGAAGCAGGATTAAAACCAATCGATTATGCCAGACAAAGATATTAAACCACCATATGATGAACAGTTGACTGTTGCGTTAGAGAAGCTCACAAATGTCAAGATAAAAGTTATAGACGATCTACCTGCGTAGCATCACATACATTTTAGACATCTGGGTAAAGAAATATATTCCGAAAGAAATCGTTAGTATGTCACATATAAAAAAAGGAGGATTCCTTTGATTGCGGAAATTACCGAAGCACATCTCTTCTCCAGCGCATACAAAGTACTGTCAATC
The DNA here is from genome assembly GCA_948150685.1 of Rhaphigaster nebulosa. Lineage (NCBI taxonomy): Eukaryota > Metazoa > Arthropoda > Insecta > Hemiptera > Pentatomidae > Rhaphigaster > Rhaphigaster nebulosa. The sequence goes on along the minus strand of OX411311.1, from coordinate 38,902,645 downwards.
ATCATTTTTCTACGCCTGCCCCCATAGGCAGAAAAAGAAGTAAGACCCTACCAATGCGGATTACGAAATGGTAAATCGACAACTGACCAGACATTTTGCCTAAGGACAATATTGGAAAAGGGACGTGAATTTCGCATAATTCATTTCTTGTTCGTGAATTTCAAGGCGACCTTCAACAAGGGCATCCCTTTATGCATGACGTTTCAGTCCAGCGAGTATACCTTCTTCATTTTTTAATTTTTATTTTTTTTATTCAGCGCTGTATCCCGGTGACTCGTCCAGGTCTCCTCAATCAGCAGCCGCCAGGAGTCTGTTCAGTGTTGCTGCCATCCAGATGCGGACTCCCACGCTTTTCGTGTCTCCAGCTACACAGTCGATCCAACGAAGATTTGGTCGGCCGACACTCTTCCACCCATGGACGACCTCCATTATTAGTCGTTTTCAGATCTCCTCCTCACTGATCCCGGCCACACGCCTATCCCATCTAAGTCGGATTAGTTATAGTCACATGAGGCTCACTATTGAGGTCGTCGATTTCTTCATCTGTCCTACGTCTCCATCTTCCACCAATAAACACTGGTCCGAATAGTTATTGTTTTATTTAAAACGCTAATCTGATCATATTCTCCTTGATTACTACGACCAACTTATTTCATACATAAAATAAAATTTAAATTATAATATTAATGTTTTTGGAAGCTGAAAATACTAATATCATAGTTTTAAAAATACCTCTCAGAACAAAATTTAAAAATAGAGTTTTCTCTAAATTAAATTTGATTTCTGCATTTTTAACTTCCCAGAAATTCAATAAAGGACTTCCTCTCCCTCCTTCCCTGATATTTTCATTTCAAGCCAAAAATCATTTGATTTCTTTTAAATATACCCATTTAAGATTATATTTCTCTATAATTTGTTACTATTCTATCTGTGATCTGTCCATTTATACTAGGTTGTTACAAAAGTCCTTGTGCATTAGTATAGCTTTATTTCGGATTACATATTTTAAACAATATTGAATACGACCCTTCAAAGTAAAGTCCGTTGTTTTCAATTACCTTCATCCATGTTTCTGCCAGTAATTGGATTTGATGCAGGTACCACTCCTTTGGTTTTGAAGCAAAGAATTCTTCACATCTAATTTTTACATCCTCGTAATTATCAAAGATCCGACATTTTAAAAAATGAATCATTGATCTAAACAAACCATAATCTGATGTTGCAATATCTGGGCTATACGCAGGATGAGGCAAAACGTTTACTCCTTGTAGTTCCGATAATTTTTCCGTCAAACGATAACGATGTGCAAAGAGGGACATTGTCGTGTTGCAAAATGGCTTGGTTCCTGTTGACGAAAGCGGGGTACTTTGCACTCAAAGCTGCATAAACTCTGTCTAGCTGTTCACAGTATAGATTTGAGTCCCTACTACGGCCGATAAATCACGAGTATGTGGGTGCTGGTTCACACATTCAAGAAGAACGTCATCATCAACGACCTATGGGCGTCCTGATCTGGGTTGTACTGCAGTATTTCGATGGATAATTGATTCTCCTATGGCACAAATTTCTTCGGCGGCTGCCTTTGCGCTTAAACCTTTCTTTTCTAATAATGTCACAAAAGATCGCGAATCACGATTTTTTTCTATTGACATTGCACGTGCACTTTAAAAATGTAAATGACTCCATAAAGTCAATTCAAGTCACAAGGAATTAAAGGATTAGTCAAAGTAAACATTAACATAAATAGTAGGAACAAAAACATTCTTATAGGATTAATTATGAGAGTTGGAATTAAAGGTTGTGTTCATGAACAAGGACTTTTGTAACAACCTAGTTATGGATCTGTTATGTAGAATATTCGTAACAATATTTTTAATTTATCAAAATAAATTAGTTAATAATAATTATTAATAACTGACTATTAATAATTAATATTAATAGTAAGTTTTATTAAAAATCAGTTAAATCAATTATTATTAACCAATTTATTTTTAGTTATTGTTATAACTCTATTAGTTTAATTTTATAATATTTTACAAATTCATCATTTTTCATTTTTTCTCATCATGTCTTTTATTTATTTACTTTGTTAATTTTAATATCATCCATTGTATATAGCATTATTTAATTTTTTTTTTATCTGGTTTATTTAGCACTGATGAAGAACTGCAAAGTGGAGCGAAACGTCAGTTTATGATTCATTTTTTTGATCGCCTCCCAAACCATCTTATTCCTTCATATAATTAACTATTAATTATTCCATAAAATATTCTGTTTTAATTTTGGAATATACATTTTAATTGAAAAAAATAACTCTAAAATTTTACTACTGATAATTTACTGTATGCCAGAGCCTTATTTTGATTTTACCACCTTTAGTGATCTTTCATTATCTCTTAAACATTAAAATCAGTAAATATATACACTTATAAAATGGCGAATTTGTTCGTTTTAAATAACATCTATAATTTTAAAATAAATAAAAAAAATATTACTATTAAAGGTAGAATTGAGTTAGTACTTTACAAATCTTAATATTCTTGAGGTGGGGGGACGCTCCTTCTGACGATTTAATAGGACTCTTAAAGGCATTTTTATAATTATATTCCCTTTTGAGTAACTAATAACTTCACAAGTCAAGAATCCAAATGTTTTCTTAATAAATTGGCAAAATATCTAACAGCGTTCTAGCAATGCCTCAGTCTCTAGTTAAATTATAGAAATATCATTTCAGTTACTTGTCTACTTGGCGCCAAAATAAAAACTTGAATTAAGTTAATGTCAAAGAACTTTAACTAATATTTTATTTTAGTTATTGAGTGTGATGATAAGAAGCATATTTTAAATGTAGAAGTATAACCATCCAGACTGAAAGAAATTAGAAATTTTTAAATTTATCAGAGTCCCTTTTAATTGTGATATCAAGATGCCCACCAAAAAAAATCTGTTAGGTGCTTAAGCCTGACGTTAGAGTGTGTGTTGTGTTTTTTTTTATTTTCTTTAGTCGTTGTTATATTTTCTACTTATGCATTTATTTTTATTTTTGTGTGTCCGCGCCTCTTATTTAAACTAGTTTCCGTAGATTTGTTATGCTGTCACTTAATTTTTTTAATGATCTCTGTAACGCTTAGTTATCTGTAATAATAGATGTTCATTTGTCTGCCGCCATATTATTTAGGTCATTTTTTCTTAACCGAAATAAGTGAAAATGAATTGTAAGAACTGTTTAAACTTGAAGGTATTTTAGAAGTAAGTATTTTAATTTATCGTTATCATTAATTAGATGTAGAATAAACTAGTAATTAGTTAACGTTTGTTTATGAATAATTTACCTGGGTATATCTATATTTGGTTCTTATAAGTTAAAATTCATAAAACATAGAATATTAATTTGGGATTATTTTTTTTAACTATAACAATTATATAACTTTAGTTGGATCATTTCACACTTTTATTTGTTTATATTTAATTTGAAAACTACTAATCACTGATGCCTAATCTGAAAATCTTGTTTCTATTATAGTTTATTTTTTAAGTTACCTAATTCATTGTACCTTGATTTTTTCAATAGCACTTATTTTAATGAAGTCAGAAATTAATTGGCTTTCTTGTTTTCATCATTTTGAAAACAACCATTTAGTTTCTAAACTATTAACATCTTTCAGTTATAAACTTTATTAATGCAGTTTAAAAAAAAAAAAGATTTGAATATATACTTTTTTAATCTATTGTAACTATTATTTGGTAAATTAAGTAGTATGCTTCTGAGTAGATTTTTTGTGAATGTAGTATTGTTTTAAAACTAATCTTGATTAACTTAAATTGCCATAGTTAGTACCCTCTGAATTTCATTAACATATTCTTTGCATTAGTAGTTTTTTTTTTTATAAAGCCTCCAAATCATAGTGTTTTCAAATTTTCTGTGTGTTAGTAATAACATTTTTCATTAACTTTTTTTTTTTTAAACTGTCTGTCTAGGCCTAAAAGTCCCATTCCATAATACAACGAAATATGAATTTTAAAAATATAAGAAGACAATACTGCCACACTTTTTCGAATGAGGGTTAATTTAATTTTTAATTATGAAAATATTTATTTATTTATTGAAGTGGTGTACAGAAATATATAAAGGGATATAGACAATGGGTGAATAAATAAATCAATCCAGAAATACACTATCCTTTTTCATCTTTAAACATGGTAAGGATTCATTTAAATCTTACTTGATACTTGCTGTCACTTTTGAAGTTAACCCTTGTGTATGATTCAGTGGTTTGTTTTACTTGACATCTGAAATATGTTCTGAAGTTGAGGAGAGAGTGAATCATTTATAACAATCAAATGAACATTCAAATTTTCATATTGGTAGATCATTACACAGTAAACTGTAGACAATCTTTCTGCAGCTGTAATTTTCGTTTAAACTTATTGTGTTAGTCAATGTTTCCATGAAATATTTGTCTGAGTCAATGTTTCCATAAAACATTTGTCTGAGTCAATGTTTCCATAAAACATTTGTCTGAGTCAATGTTTCCATAAAACATTTGTCTGAGTCAATTTTTCCATAAAACATTTGTCTGGTAGGCCATCTTCAGGGCTAGAGTAAGCTAACTCAAGTGAATTGTAATCTCTAGGATTATCTTCATCCACCTGTTGCAGCCCTAGTCAGGACCTGCACTGCTTCATGTGATGACCTAGATTCGCTTTTGATCCACAGAACCATCCTCTGGAACAATGCCAGCATGTTTCTTTGTTTTTGTGTATGGTTCTGGTTCCAGAAGAAACACCATTTCTTAGGATATACCCTATGCAACTCAGTCTGTTCAAAGCTAGGGCCAATATAGTCACCAGGTAGTATAAGTAAAGCTTTATATTGAGAGTTTTACCTAACCTTAAACCAAGATATGTTACCACCTGGCTTGGATGTGCCCTTTGACTTTATAGATTGATGATATGGTGTCCCTTGTTAGTCGTGACCCTGAGTGGAAACAACAGCAGCCTATACTAAAAATCTGGAAGTTTATCAGGATCATGTTTCTATATCCTAATTGGTATTTGGTATTTCGATATACTTGTCCTGGCCCTTGCTAGTAGACTGTTAAAGGATATCTATAGCATTTTTTTTATGTCTGTGTATGTTTTAAACTTCCTTTTTACTCCTATTAAGGCAAACAGGATGGGTTATGCCTACAGGTTACCAACCTATTCTAACCAGGATGGAAAGGTCGAGATTCATTATATGGGTCTACTACAAAATAAATTTCAACCCGCCCAGGCCGGATTCGAACCGGTGCCGAAGCAGGCTTGAGGTTTAGGTGACACCTTAACACTTTTGCCCACCACGGCCTCTTAATAACAACACTCAAAATTCAAAAAAAAAAAAGAAGAACACTTTCGTCCGTCATGACCTCTCAGTAACACTGACAATTAAAAAAAAAAGAAAAGAAAAAAAGAGGCTGAGCCTTTAACCTTGGTAAATCCCAACTGTTATCTCAAACACTGGTTACCGGGGATTGATAAATTATTTGCCATTTCTATAAATTTGTTTTATTGAAAACTAGTTTCGAATGTTATACATTCATCCTCAGTTCTAAAAACACATAAAATTCAAAAATAAGCAATTCAAAATATAGTTTGGTATTATTATACATATTAAATTAGATTAATATAAATCAGTATTATAAAACATTTATGAATTATGAATTTAATTCATACAAGAAATCAGATACAGTTTGGTACTCACCAAGGTTTAAATGGATTATATCAAACAGAAAAGTTTGTACTGGTTTCTTCTCGCATTGAACTAACAATGATCGAAAGGTAGGTAGGATGTTTTTAGGTAAACGATTTAGGGTCAGGGTTTTTCCAGTAATGCCGGTGAGTAATTGATTTTTCTGTTAAAGATGGGAATAAATTTAAGATTGGACTTCTGGAGATATTTATTTGGTCATTTAAACAAAAATCTGGATTGGATTTGAAGGATTTTATTATTTCAAGTGCTTTATATATATTTAATTTGAGGCTGTTTTCATATATAATAATATATCCCATAGCAAAAAATAATGGGTACAACAAAACCACTATCAATCATATTTTTAAAAAACATATACAAAAAAAGACAATTAACGATATCTATTTAACAACCCCCGAAGATAGGCCCATCCCAAAACATTATGTTTTGATTCCATATTACGGCCCTATATCCACCAAAGTCGGAAATGAATTGAAAAAAATAGGATTAAACCCTCCATTTAAAATAGAAAAAACCCTATCCTCATATTTCTCTTCTCCTAAAGGCAAAATAGACCCTTTCCAAAAAAGCGGAGTATACGAACTAAATTGTAATGATTGTGCAGCCAAATCCACGGGAAAAACTGGAAGATCGCTAAATCAGAGATTAAAGGAACATATACGTGCATTTAACAATAAGACAAAGAATTCCAACTTTGGAATTCATTTAAATGAAAAAAATAACATAAATTCACCAAAGACTCAGGTGTTAAATTAATACATCACATTGAAAACAGCCTCAAATTAAATATATATGAAGCACTTGAAATAATAAAATCCTTCAAATCCAATCCAGATTTTTGCTTAAATGACCAAATAAATGTCTCCAATAGTCCAATCTTAAATTTATTCCCATCTATAACAGAAAAACCAATTACTCACCGGCATTACTGGATAAACCCCAACCCTAAATCGTTTACCTAAAAACATCCTACCTATCTTTCTTTCATTGTTAGTTCAATGTTAGAAGAAACCAGTACAAACTTTTCTGTTTGATATGATCCATTTAAACCTTGGTGAGTACCAACATATATTTGATTTCTTGTCTTAATTAAATTCATAATTCATAAATGTTTAATAATACTGATTTATATTACATCTAATTTAATATGTAGTATTTATAATAATACCAAACTACATTTTAAATTGCTTATTTTTGAATTTTTTGTATTTTTAGAACTGAAGATGAATGTATAACATTCGGAACTATTTTTCAATAAAACAAATTTATAGAAGTGGCAAATAATTTATCAATCCCTAATTACAAATTAGAGATAATAGTAATATAAATAAATCTAAATAAACATATTAAATTTACAATTTTATTTCAGTGAAAAACCTTAGCCATTACGAACAATTAAACAACATTTTACTTAATTTATAACTGCAGTCAGGTACAGCAACCATGCTCATCTCAATCAGCCGCAGTTTAGAGTGAAAGTAGAGTAACAGTTCCTAAGGTACATCATCTAGACCAGAACAGGTTTTTTTTTTTTAGCCTCTACTTCTTTTGTATAACGTATAACATGTATAACATTCGGAACTATTTTTCAATAAAACAAATTTATAGAAGTGGCAAATAATTTATCAATCCCTAATTACAAATTAGAGATAATAGTAATATAAATAAATCTAAATAAACATATTAAATTTACAATTTTATTTCAGTGAAAAACCATAGCCATTACGAACAATTAAACAACATTTTACTTAATTTATAACTGCAGTCAGGTACAGCAACCATGCTCATCTCAATCAGCCGCAGTTTAGAGTGAAAGTAGAGTAACAGTTCCTAAGGTACATCATCTAGACCAGAACAGGTTTTTTTTTTTTAGCCTCTACTTCTTTTGTCAAACATGGACAGCATAAAGCATACTCTATCTTATTATAATTTTTTTTAAATTTTCGATAAAAGGGACCCAGTTAGTTTTTACTGCTAAGCTGAGGAGTTTAGCGATAGTGAATGATGAGAATTAAAAATTGTTCATATTGTTGTGACAACTGTAAAGTATCGAATGTGAAAAAAACAAAAACATTTTTCATATTCATTGTTATTACAGTTGCAAGAGAGATGATATGCACAATGGCTGAAAGTTGAAAGTGTGATTCACTTAGAAATATGCCCTTCTGAGTGAAACACATTTGGCATTCAGCCATCATGTGTAACATTCTTCTAGCAACTGAAATAAATATGAAAAATGCGTTATTTTCCCATTGGATACTTTATGCCTGCTACTACTATGCTTTCAGTTAAAGGATATTTCAAAACAAGTTAAAATATTATAATAGATGAGTCATCATAACTTTATTCAGTCTATCAAGCTCAGATAAAAATTATAATAAAATCCATAAATGACAATATCATAGAACTAACACAATTACATAATGAACATGGGCAAACTGAGTATTACCTAGGATTTAATTTACTGAAAGATGACAAATGAGATTGTGACAAACAGATTACTAATGACAGAAATGACAAACAGACTAATTTTTTATAATTTACTACTAAAAGCTATACAAAATGTAGGATTAATATATAAGAGAAAGGCAGAACCTTATTGTCAGTAATGCATTAACAACTTTGCTTTAAACATTAAATGCTTTATCAGAAAAAATAATTGGTCAAAATAGAAGAGTGGATATGTAAGTCTATTTCAAATATTCTGTCAATCAATAATTATAATTCATTTCAGAGAATGGACGATAAAGAACCCTTCGTAAACATCCAAGGCCAGATTTGTTTCTTTAACTTAAGAATTGCCCACTAAGATTATTTTCAACCATCAAAATAATTCTGTATGATTCTAAACAAGTTCGTTGGACAATCTTGTTTTTGTAGTTAGACGTTACAGTGGCATGTCACAAATGCTCCAGGAACTAAAAAATAGTTATGTACCAATTAGCATTAAAAAATAAAAACCTGATTAACTTCAAGATTTTAGTTTATGCTGCTGCGGCTCACTTGAGTTAAGTCAAAAGAGATTTAGACAACAGTGAGTATGATGATGAGACGGGAACGAGGAAAGGTATAGACTGGTCCTAAACCCTTAACTGCCTCCCCATCTTGAGCAAGGATGGGGTATGCGAGAGGACTACTATCTAGCATGATTCCAATAGAAGTGTTTGATCTTATACAGACCCACTTCTAATGGTCTCATTAACCACAACCACTACGTAACCCCAAGCAACATCCTTAAGAAATCCTGGCAGTACTACAATTGTGGGGCCCGGGAAGGTGTCACACCCGTTTTGCAATTTGGAATGATTGAATTCCTTAAGCCCAAATGGGTAGTAGGCAGGGGAACAACCCCCCGTGCCGTTTTTTCTACCTTACGGTGCACGTGGTGGAGCTTCCAAGCGAATTTCAAGGAAGAATGGTTCCGGTAACCAGTCAGTTGACATCCGCATGATGGTATAGAAGGATCTAATTATTTCTAATCTAATGATCTAATTATATGTAATCAATCTAATTAGGGATTGATAAATTATTTGCCACTTCTATAAATTTTGTTTTATTGAAAACTAGTTTTGAATGTTATACATTCATCCTCAGTTCCAAAAAACACACAAAAAATTCAAAAGTAAGCAATTCAAAATATAGTTTGGTATTATTATACATATTAAATTAGATTAATATAAATCAGCATTGAACTAACAATGATCGAAAGGTAGGTAGGATGTTTTTAGGTAAACGGTTTAGGGTCAGGGTTTTTCCAGTAATGCAGGTGAGTAATTGTTTTTTCTGTTAAAGATGGGAATAAATTTAAGATTGGACTATTGGAGATATTTATTTGGTCATTTAAGCAAAAATCTGAATTGGATTTGAAGGATTTTATTATTTCAAGTGCTTTATATATATTTAATTTGAGGCTGTTTTCAATATGATGTATTAATTTAACTCCTGAGTCTTTGATGAATTTATGTTTGTTTTTTTTCATTTAAATGAATTGCAAAGTTGGAATTATTTGTCTTATTGTTAAATGCATGTATATGTTCCTTTAATCTCTGATTTAGCGATCTTCCAGTTTTCCCGTATATTTGGCTGCACAATCATTACAATTTAGTTCGTATACTCCGCTTTTTTGGAAAGGGTCTTTTTGTCTTTAGGAGAAGAGAAATATGAGGATATGGTTTTTTCTATTTAAATGCAGGGTTTAATCATAGTTTTTTCAATTCATTTCCAACTTTGGTGGATATAGGGCCATAATGTGGAATCAAAACATAATGTTTTGGGATGGGCCTATCTCCGGGAGTTGTTGAATAGATATCATTAATTGTCTTTTTTTTGTATTTGATTTTTTAAAATATTTTTGATAGTGGTTTTATTGTACCCGTTATTTTTTGCTATGGAAAATTTTATTTCAATTTCTTTATTATAGTTCTTTTCATTTAATGGTATGTTCAAAAGATGGTAAATCATGCTATTAAATTAAGGCTGCGAGTTTATGTGCTATCGGTCTCCTAGCTTCATTGTTTATAACAACATCTGTGTGGGTGGGTTTCCAGTAAATTCCAAATTCATGATGGTTGTTTTTTACTGAGATTTCTAAATCTAAAAAGTTAATGGTTTTGTTTTTTTCCAGTTCTACTGTGAATTTAATCGAGGGGTGAATTTTGTTTATTTCCTTTAAAAAATTATTTATTTGTCTTGTCGTACCTGACCAGAGGCATATAATGTCATCTACATACCGATACGATATATTCAGTTAGTTGAGAATCATTTGGGTCATGAATTTTTTGTTCTAATTTGTCCATAAATAAATCTGCCAGAAGGGGTGAGAGAGGGGAGCCCATCGGCAAGCCTTCTTCCTGTTTGAAGAATTTTCCATCAAATTGAAAATAATTATGGTTTATGCAAATAGACATCAAATTGTAAAGATATAGTTTTTCTAGCGGTAATAGATTCGGTCAGAAGATTAATTGTTCTAAAATTTCTATTGTTTCTAGTGGCGGGATACTTGTGAAAAGATATGTGACGTAGAATGATATTAGTTTCGCCTTATCCGGAATTACTATGTTCTTAATTTTGTTGACTAATGCTATAGTTTTTTACCGTGTGTTTTGGGGAGATTCTATTTTAGAATAAATTGTTCAAGTAATGGGCAAGTTTATAGATCGGACTATTGATGTAAGTAATGACTGGTCTTATGGGAATTTCCGGTTTGTGTATTATTTTTTTCTGTTTTTAACTCGCGGACTTCGGTGGCAGATTTATTCACGGAATTTTAGATATTAGGAAAAGCGTTTTTGTTTATGAAATGATAAAATTTCTTTCTATAGTTATCTCTTTCTAAAATTAATGTTGTATTTTTCTAAATGGTTTAATGCTATTCATATTGTTCCTCCATGGTTACCCTAGTTGATTGCTTCCCCATAGCTGTGATCTGTGTAAAGTTTTAATATTGTAAATAATAAAAATAGAGCTGGGTTGTTTTTGGATTCCCTCTAAAAGTACTTAGTGAACTAAACAAATTTCTTTATGAAATCTTTCTGATTCCAGGTGGATATCTATTTGAAAATAAATTTGTGTAAATCAGTTTAACAAGTAATTTTTGTAAAAATTATGAAATGTTGAAACTTAATAGCGATTAAACTAGTTTGGTTTATTTACATCTCGGATGCTTTTAGTTTTTGTATGGGGAAAAAATGTTTATAGTTTTTTGGCAATAGCTCCTATGGGCCACATTTTCATTTTGTGCCATGAATCTCCTGAAGCAGTTAGGAATTTAATGGGCATGTAAAGTTTTTGGTCTTAATAATGTACGAATCACTAAAAAGTTAATTAGAGCTTAACCGAAGGGTAAACGTTAGTGCATTAAACTGAGGCAGAGATGGAAGGATCGAGTTGGTAGATGAAGACATATAGGCAGTGATTGCTGTTGGTATTAGCATGGAACATTTGGGTTCGCTAAGACTTTTGTTAGTATTTTTTTAACATAAAATAAGTAATCATTTGCTTAAAATTGTGTTTGACCTTTCATAGAAATTTGTTAACCCCTTAATCAAATGAGCTCTTAATTATTCAAACTGATCATGACCTTTAACTGATCATTCAATGCACTACTGTCAGTTTTAAGTTGTATTATGATAGTAGTGGGTTTTAGAATATTTCTATAATAAGGCTAAAAAACTTTTTGAAGGATCGGTAGATGTATCTGATTCTTAACATTAAATTATTCTTGGGAGATACTGTATTCAGCACTTTGATTCTCCAACTGTTTAACCGGAGGTAATCATTTTTATGGTATTAAATGGATGCTCTGAACTTTCTAAACTATTTTCCCTATCCTGTCAAAGCCCATTTTCTGTTAAGAAAATTTAAATTGATTCAAGTGAACTTCTTTAAATTTATTTAACTTCTTGTATCCCTCATTTTTACTTCCTTGTACGAAGTAAAGGAAGTATTGTAATCCTGAAAATTTTCGGTTTTCAGTTTCAACGGAAATATCCATTTTGACTAATTTCGTTGGTGCATATCTCCCATAACTCAAAAACGGTTAGCTGTAGAAATTTTGTATTTAGGATTGCTGAAAAATCTAGTTGTGAACCTCCCTTTTTTATCACTACATGATTACCAGAAGTGGTTCTTTACTTGAAGGTCATTATTGATTTTCATCAAAAATTATATTATAATATCACTACTATATATTATTACGGTAGTATAGATCCCTTTTCCGGCTCTCAGGAGCGATGGATTTTGACGAGTGAGGTATCAAAAGAAAAGGAATTTCATAGAGAAGTGACGAATCCTAATTTCGATTGTTAAATTCTTATTAGGGCTTAAATAAAAGTGATGAAAAAACTGGAAGGTTGCAAAACTTTGACGACTCAGAGTCGGCGGATCGAGACGGGATGAGTTGGGTTTTAAAGATTTTGACGCGGGCATCAAAATCATATACGCTCCTCCAGAGTGTATTGGTCCAGCCTTTTAAAGCTTAAAAACCTACCGTTTTTGAGATAACGCACGGTATAAGTCTGCACGCACGGTATAAGTCTGCACGGGCCTCGTAATACTAAACTTCTCAAATTAGATTTATAAGACTTACATATTTATATAAATAATATAATAAATTTTGGTTAACATTGGCAGACCGGAAGTTGTACTTTACTTGAAGATCATATTATACTTTCATCAAAAATTATATTAAAATTAAACAAATAAAACATCTCAAATTTGTTAAATAAGGAGTTTTATGTCAATATGAATATATTTACTAGATTTGGTTAAAATTATTGTCGTAAAGGATACTTTACTTGAAGATCATAATAAACTTACATCAAAAATTAAATACAGAAATCATATACTGAAAAAATGTTTATAGTTTTTTGGCAATAGCTCCTATGGGCCACATTTTCATTTTGTGCCATGAATCTCCTGAAGCAGTTAGGAATTTAATGGGCATGTAAAGTTTTTGGTCTTAATAATGTATGAATCACTAAAAAGAATATTCTGTAAAAAAGGTTGCAAAAACGATTTTGTTTCCACTCCAATTAAACATTTTTATTACTTGTTTTAAGTGTTAAAATTGAGTGTAAAATACTGGTTTTCCTCCCCATTTGTGAGATGAACAAGTCTACAGCAGGAGAATAAGATATAAGTTAAGTGGATTCTTCTGCTTAAAATGTCGAATTTACAATACTTTATCTAGTGATATTGACAGTTCTAATATTGTCACGGAACACAAAGAAATCTCTTGGAAACTAGTTACCTACTGAAAGAAAACGACATATAATAACGGAAGGAGACCTCCAGAAATAAGAGTATGCATGTCAATAGACGGATGTCGTTTTTTAAAATACTGCAATCTTCGGAAACAAGTAACCAAAATCAGGATCACTTTTTGAACTACCGATTTATAGTTTAATAGGCACAGAAGGAAGTCATGTGTTTTCCACATCAGATATTGTTTTTAAGTATTAACATATTTTGGATTTTTTTTTAAAGATTAATTTTTAATTTTTTAAGTAGGCTGTTCTTGCAGTGAAATAAGAAAAATAAATAAAATTTAGTAATTTACCATCTGCAATATCTAGCACCTTTACCTTCTGCAATATCTAACATCTTTACCCAGTGCTTTCCCTATATGCTTTTATACGTTTTCACATGGAGAATTTCTTATTATAACAAAATAAATGGGATTGGTGTTAGATCTTTGCCTTAAACTAATCCCTGCAATAAAGCTGACCTAAAGTGCACTTAGTTGTAAAATGTGAGTGATTTGGGATAACTCAGGTAAAAAACCCTCCCCCCTCCCTTCCAAGAAGGGTATGACCTATATTCATCAGGTAGTTAAATTTTTGGAAATTGGAGGGGAGGAAGTATAAGCATTCACTTCCAATTGTGAGGCTCACATTGGAGGTTTATAGGCTTGTATTATCTGCTTGTCTATTGTCAATAGTACAAATTGTTGGTGTTATTAGTGTGAACTGTTATTGTTTGTGCTGCCATCATCCTCTGTGCTACTGATCATTTGCCTTCGGTCAAGGTATTGTACTACTAACTACAAATGTTTGACAACTGTTGAGCTTGGATGCTCTGTGTCATCCTTATGGCATCACTGCTACCTCAATTCATTATTTTTGAACTTTGCATGAAATTTATTTAACTTTTTGCCATTTGCTGTTATATTTATTTAGATTTATCGCAAGGCTTTTAGCTAAATATAAATGTCATATTTGATCTTTTATTTTGATATCATTCCATTTTCTAAGAACTAAAGTTCAGTAAAAAATAATTATAATTTATATAAACCTGTTTCTGTTTATTTTACATTTTTTTTAATATTTTGCCTTGTGCTATTAATGTCATTGAATTTAATGAGATAGGTATTTATGCAGATGTGCAAACAGGTTGCCTCATTGTAATAACAAAACTCGGGAGTCTTCATGCTGAAGCTAATTTAACTTAAACACCACTTAGGCTATCAAACAGTTTTAAAAGAAAAAATGAATCTGTTTTATGTTGCTTCAATAAGTAGTTGTTAATGAATATTTATGATTGTACTGCTATGTATCTTGCTTTTATTAAATTGGTCATTTAATTTTGGTTTTCTATTTGGCTATAATTTAAAATTAATAAAAGTTGATAATGAAGATAGTGTAATTGTTTAAACTTGTACAAGTTTTGCTTACAAACAAGTTACAATAAAGTACTCTTTAACTTTTGCAAATGATTTTTCTCAGAATAAATGGTATTTATACAAATATTATTTTTTTGTTTGTTTTTACTTTTATACCACTCATTTCTTTGTTGTTTATTAAGTATTCTGTGCATTTCTCCATGGAAACCATTTTAGTTGTTCAAATAACTTAGAAACTTTATCTCTCACAGAACATGCTCATCTGAAAGCTAATTAATTTGTCTACAAAGTTATACTAAAAAAAAAAAAAAAAATCTTATTCAGACCGAAATAGCGAAAATATTGCAAACAATTTTTTGTAATGGATATCGCATGATTATTGTTAGAATACAATTTATATCATTTTAAGTTTACATCTGATTTAAGCAACATCTCTTCTACTGTATATATAAGTTAGTGGTGAGAGAGCTACCGTCATGGCTATATTTTATTGTGTGTTAAGCTTGATGCCATTTTGTGTTTGGTATCGTATCATTGTCTGCTTTGTATCGTCATCATTAATAAATAAACTTATTATTTAACAGGTATTAAATAAGGAGTGATTTACCATATTGTTAGTCTTTATGACTTTTTTTTCTTAATTACAGTGTTTATTTATTATCAAAGATGAAAATTATGATACAACAAAGTAAATAATTTGATATTAAATAAAATTAAATATACAGTGATTGACTTGGGCTTTTGTCAGTTTGTTTTAATTTAAAAAGTATAGAGGATTGTACAACTAATCAAATATTTTAAAATTAATGGAATATTCGAATGCACATTAGTATGAAATAGTTCACCATTGTAAAACGTTGAAATACATTAAATAGTTTTCTATTTTTTGTTTAATTTTCACTGATCCCCTCACTATTTATTTATTTTTTACTATTATTATTTATTTTTTTAATTAAAAATCATTTCAATTATGTATATCTGTTAGATCAATGAAGGAAATGTGATCACAGTATGATTTTTTATGAACTGTTGTGATGGTTGCTACTTGTTGTTGATAATGAGTTAGGTAAACATAAAATTTAAGAGGTATTGAATTTCAGGTACTGTTACCTGATGTAGACTTAACATCTCATACTATATTCACAGAAGATGGATTTGATTTCTGTGACCCTTAAGGGTTTTTTGTTCTGGGTTTATTTTATTCTTTTATCAATTCAATGAAAATTATCTCAGCACAAAATGTTGTGTAGATAGTAGATCTATTAAACAATGGAAGATTAAAAAGAATTATAATAATAAGATGCAAAAATTAGGCTTGATTTTTTTGTTTTTCTACTATTAACATTTTAATTTATGGTTGTGTTTCAGTTTTGATCTGAGGTGACTGTTGGTAAAAAATACTTGGAAATTTAAAAGGCAGAAGTGAGTGAATCTCTTACTGCCTAAGTATGGCTGTACAAATGAAAAACCAAAAAGTAAGATTAAACAAATCCCTATTATTTGTTCATTTAATTTTAAATTGTATAAAATTTTATTCTTAATTTCAGAATTTGACAGCTTTGAATGAAGATAAAGATTTGAATAAAGATCACATCGACACAACTTCAAATATCAGCAATAATTTAAATGCCCCGAAACACGGGACTGTGATTCCTAACAGAGTTTTCGTGGGCGGAATCGCACCTGCCACAACTGAATTAGATTTAATTAATTTATTCTCCAGTTATGGAAATGTTACTGGGACCAAAATAATCTCTGATCGTGCAGGAGTTTCAAAAGGTTATGGCTTTGTTACTTTTGAAACTGAAGATGAAGCCAAACGTTTACAAAAGGATGTAAGAAACTCCTATTTTATTACTATTATTCTTTTAAACCATAAACAACCTTTATTAATATAATTAATTTGAATTTCAGGCCGAAAACATTGTTTTAGGACAGCGGCGGTTAAATATAGCGCCTGCCATAAAAAAACAGGTATAATCAATATTTTCTGCCTAATTGTATTGTTCATGCTTTATTGAATTAACAATATGGTAATGATTTATTCTATCAAGAAATTAAAGGCTAATTTTTATTATTTGAAATTAAATTTTTTATTTGATAGGGTCATTTTTATTGGCAGTTACAGAATGTTTAGAAATCTTGAATTGATTGTATTTGCTTTCATATCTTTTCTGAGTCCATTCACTGAATTTTGTTATAGTTCTAGAATGTTATCCAAACTTATGCAACTTAGAAAAAATTGTGCTGCAGGCTGGATAAAAAACCAGTTGTGTATAGTAGGCTCAATAAGGATTTAAAAGTGGAATATGTATTCTTAAAAACCTACATAGGACAATCTTTTGTTTTTACTTCCTTGTACGAAGTAAAGGAAGTATTGTAATCGTGAAAATTTTCGGTTTTCAGATTTCAACGGAAATATCCATTTTGACCATCCCTGAATCCATTTTGACTAGTTTTGTCATAGCGTCTGTACGTACGTTCGTTCGTATTTCGCATAACTCAAAAACCGTTAGCCGTAGAAAGTTGAAATTTCGTATTTAGGATTGTTGTAAAATCTAGTTGTGAACCTCCCTTTTTGGTCACTGCTTGATCACCGGAAGTGGTACTTTGCTTGAAGGTCATAATTGAGTTTTATAACTCAAAAACGTTTATACAATGCAAAACTGCTCAAATTTAGTATTTATAGCTTATATGTTGATTTAAATAACATACTAGATTTTGGTCTAAATTGGAAAACCGGAAGCGGTACTTTACTTGAAGGTCATATTAGATTTTCATCAAAAATTATATTAAAATATAATATAAAACATCTCAAATTTGGTAAATAGGACTTCTATATCGATAGGAATGTATTTAATATATTAGTATTTAGAATTGTAAAATCTAGTTGTGAACCTCTCTTTTTGGTCACTGCTTGATCACCGGAAGTGGTACTTTGCTTGAAGGTCATAATTGATTTTTATCAAAAATTATATTAAAATATAATATAAAACATCTCAAATTTGGTAAATAGGACTTTTATATCGATAGGAATGTATTTAATATATTTTGGTTAAAATTGGTGAGCCGAAAAGGGTACTTTGCTTGAAGGTCATAATAAGATTACATCCAAAATTATATTTAAATTAAATACATAAATCATATGTTTCGGTAATAAAGGTTGCAAACGCAATTTGGTTTCCAATCTAATTAAACATTTTTATTACTTCTTTTAAGTGTTAAAATTGAATGTAAAATACTGATTTTCCTCCCCATTTCTGTGTGTGTGTGTGTCAATAAATGGTTGTCGCGACGCCGAGTGTCGTTTTTGAGATACTGCAATCTTCGGAAACTAGTAACCAAATTCAGGATCACTTATTGAGCCACCGATTTATAGTCTAATAGGCGTACAAGGAAGTCATGTGTTTTCCACATCAGATATTTTTAATTTTACTTCTAAAGCTTTTGTAACATTACAGAGAAATGATCTGAAAAACTTCATATTTATGGTCATAATAAGGATTCATTGTAGGACAAAGTCAACTTATTTATTATTTTTAGTGCTGATTATCTAACCTTTGTACAGTTGTCATATTTAAGGATCCACAAATTGAAATATTATTATATTCTATATTTGCCTCAAAGTATTCATTGTAATAGTGATTGAATAAGTAATATTTACTTTACCGCAAGCTAAAATAGTTTTTTTCGCTATTACCTAGATTATTAATGATATTATTTCATTAATACCTGATCATCATTTTAAAGATTTTTTTAATTTCATCTGCATATGATTTTTAATGTGGTCATTTATTTGTAATCAAACAACTATAAAACTAAATAATAACACTCTAATGATCATGCAATGCTTTCATGCCTAACTAAATATTTGTATTTGTTAGAAAATGGCAGACACTGTTTGGTAACCAGCTTGTTGCGGCCTCTAATAAGTCTGTTGTTTTATAGTGTACAGTGTTTAAAAGTATTTATTCTAGCTGTTTTATGTTTTTTTGCTTGATCTGAACTTAATTTAATTTTTGTATGTTTTGTTTTCATAATTAAAAACTATTGTGAGTAGTGATAATAGTTCGCAATCCAAAATCGTTTCATGAATCATACTCAACCTAAAATGAGTATTTATAACATCCCTTTTTATTCAGATATGGTAAGTGTTTAATTTTAGCAATTTTTATGTTAATTATTAATTGTTAAAGTTGATTGGATGAATTGGGTTTAATTTGAAATTGTGAATAATTCAAACTTCTCTGTCGGTTCTTTGTTTTTTCTATTCAACACAATGTAAAAAAATTGTCTATAATTGGATTTTTTTCTTGGATAAATCAAAGTGAATTCTAGTATGTTATTCTTGTGAGAAAACTACAAATACATGTATCTACATAATTGTATCACCACTTTATTTATCAAAGAGTAAAAAAGATTTGTAAACGTTAACAGGTTGATTGTTAAAAGAGTTATGTACTGTATTGATGCAACAGGTGTTATGTTAAGGCCAAGAATTTGTTCGAACAAATTTATAGAACTCATGGGTAGTCTTTAAAAAGAAACAGCCTTAGGTGACGTGGCATGTTGCCTTTGTTTTATAAGAAAATTATTTCTGAACCAGCTTTGCATTTATATTTTCACCTTCTTTCTTTTTCGTCTTTAATTTAATGAAAGACTGCAAAGCCGACAGACAAACAAGTATTCTTGATTTGTACATTTTCACTATTTTCAGAGGACTTCACAATTTAGATTACTTTTTCTTTTATTTCATCCCCTCTAGTTAAACTGAGAAGGTTTGTTAATGGTAAATGATTTTTTATTCCTTTTTTGATTGTACATTGCAGAACATTTTAAAGATTATGTTGAAAAAAAATTTCCATGCATATTAATGTAACTGTTGTGTCTTAAGTGCTCTTCATGTAAGTCCTTCTATCTCAAACAAACTATAACTTTATATATATATATATATATATATATATATATATATATATATATATATATATATATATATTTTTAGTAAAATTATCCATTAATCGATAATGTTATTTCGGGTTTAATAATGGGCCCTGTTACCAGATAATATGCATATGCTATAGTTGAACTAAGAAACATTGTAGTATCTACTGGTGCTGCTATTAATGAGATGAATTAGCACAGGAAATGGGAGGGAGGGATGTATTGCTCCTTTTTGTCTATCATATGCAGGCTAGAGGTTGCCACCCAGTCTTAACCAGAGTGGAGTGTCAAGATTTATTTGACAAGACCATCATTAAATAAATATCTGGTCGAGGTGGGAATCGAACCCACACTGCTCTGAATAAAGCACTCTAGCCCCTTTTACCTAATGCACTTTGGTGATGGCACTATCACGGCCTCTTTGATTCACTATTCATCTCATTATATCATGCACTTTCATATAATATAGGATAATGAACATTCTAATGAATTATTTTAATCTCACAGATTGAGCTTCAGTTGATAGTTAATATAATTTGATATTTTTTATTCTTCTTTTGTCTAGATAATCTGTTAAAATTAATTTTTAAAGGAATTCTTTATATTTCATGATCTTGCTATCATGTGATACAGAAAACTAAAGAACGTTAAGGATTAAAATTATACCTGGGCCACTTTGTGATATTATTTGGTTTTTAAATTTATTTGTAATTAGATTGGTAATAATGTTAGCAGCTATTTTTTTCATGAATGTTTTATGATTCAACTTTTCTGTTACAGAGCTTTGGTCGCAGTAGTTATGACTGCTCAGCAGGTAGCCCTATACCTCCAACTCAAGTGTACCGTCACAATGGTATAACATTTACATTTCACAACGGAATGGCATTTTTTCCACAGCCATCACCACCGGTCCCTCCATCATCACATGTTGAGCCTTCTCCTGTTTTTCAATCAGGTTAGTTTTTTCTGTTTTGTTTTTTATGCACAAAACTTAAATGGGTCCTTTATTTAGATGTAATATGTTGTTCAGTTTTATTTCTTGCAAACATTTTCAAGGAACAGGGTCAAAACGACAATAAATTTGTATTAACGGCAATAGTTTTATTTAAATAAGTTTCCCGTTTTCGTACTTTTTTCCTTTTTCCCTTCCTATTTAACATACAAAATAACATTTTCACATATATATTTTCTTACCCCTCCCCCCATTCCAATTATTAAACAAGCAAAATCCACAATTACATGGTCGAGGAAATTTTCACACAATTATTTCACATCTATTAAACAGTTTGTGTAGTCAACTTGCTTCCAGGGTTATGGAGTTGTCATGACAATGAAACATATGCAAGTTGGACACTTTTCTCTTAGTAATTTATTTATGGTTACTGCTCCGTTCGTATGAGTCATAGTGTGATGTTATAAAGCCTAAAGTCTTTCTCAATAAACAGTCTATCTAATGCAAAAATAATTTTTCAAATAGGACTGGAAGTTCTTAAAATTAGCACGGTTTATTGCAACCTTTCTTTTTTTCTTCATCCTCTCAAGAGTTGTACAATCACAACAATTTCCTTCTTAAAATAGAATTTGAAAGACAAGGTTATACTTGCCTACGTCCTGCCTGTTGAAAAAGAAGAGTTCTGCATGATCCTACAATCCTAAGGGATAGAAGCAGTTTCCCATTTAACAGTAATGTAACATTTTCTAAGTTTTACATTGAGCAGAAAGAAGTTTCAGATCCCTCTGGATTGCTTTTTGTGGATAGTGGTCTATCTTAATATTTGAAGTGTTGCACTTTTTATTGCCTGTTTAGCTTAACGATACTTTACCCTCAGAAAATATGGCCAGTATGGTACAAATAAGATAATAAAACTCAAATCTGCAAAATTGGACTTAAGGTAGTTTAGTTCTGACATACAGATATATTTTGATCAACTGATCTGCCCTTACTGTTGATAGTGCCTCTGTCCATCACAACTTCTATATGCATTGGGAATATTTTTTTGATATAACTAATTGTAAATTTGTGTTTACTTTAATAATACTTTCTGTTAACAAATTAATTGAAAATATTTATTTAAAAACAAGATGTAGGAATGACTGGCTTAAATATGTTAGGTTCTTTCATGGTTGTCTTGAAAAAAAAAACCTTGTTTGCAAAACTTTTAAGCTTCATTTTTAAAAAAATAATTTTATTTTATTTATAGGAACAAATCAGGTAAACTGAACCGACAGGTAAACATCCAGTGGGTGGCCTGAAACATAGATAAGTGGATTTTATTTAGGTATGATCTTTTAGATTTTGCTTCTGACAGGATTAGTTTTGCTGGAGGGAGGGAGTTTGTTGGTTGTATTGTCATTGAACCACCAAATTTGTTAGGCGTTATTTTTATGATTGATAGCTTCTAAATTTTATGTATAATTATT
This sequence comes from Rhaphigaster nebulosa, assembly GCA_948150685.1. Lineage (NCBI taxonomy): Eukaryota > Metazoa > Arthropoda > Insecta > Hemiptera > Pentatomidae > Rhaphigaster > Rhaphigaster nebulosa. The sequence continues at coordinate 38,880,410 of OX411311.1, read as the reverse complement.
TTTAAATGGTTTTCTGTTTAATTTCCAATATTTAAGTATTAGAATATAATATTTGGTTCATAATATAGGCACATCATACGGAGCGGTAACTCCTAGCAGTCCTGGACCAGCATACCCTTTCCCGTATGCGCCTCAAGGACAGTTATTTTATCAAGCTCCACAGTATCAGTATCATGTTCCTGTAAGTAAAAATTGCAGTATTACGCTTTTTTTTAAATAAATATACATTGTATGTGTTTATGTATGTATTGACATAAAAAAGGAAAGAAGAGAGCATTAGGTAAAAAAAAAAAATGGGGAAATTTTACCTCCATTAGCCAATAGTTATCTTCATTTCTCTATTTTTTGGAATTAGTTATTTAATATTCATAGATTTATTATTCTGTGGTATTAAATATAATTCTTATGATTTTTAGATTGTATAATATAAAGCATTTTGAAAACCATATTTAAAAATCACTTTACTTAGTTACAAATGTATTTGCTGCATGAAAATATAATAATATTTTATGCTTTAATTATTGCAAAATAGAATAAAAATACAGGGTGTCCAGCAGTCTAGAAGATAGGGAATTCTGCTTGTATTTTTCGTGTCGTCTAAAAATAGAGAATTATGCTTGAAAAACAGCCACTCATCGGGAATTTTTAGTTTTTAGACTAATAATTTCATTTTTCCATCAAAACTAAACAAGTGTATAAAATATTGAGACGAAGTTTATTGTAGTTGTCTTCCTTACCATCCCTAATTCAATGAAAGCTACAAAAAGCCTCCTTCCATTTTATATTATTTTAGTTTTTAGTTGACATCTGCATGATGGTATAGAAGGATCAATCTAATTAGGGATTGATAAATTATTTGCCACTTCTATAAATTTGTTTTATTGAAAACTAGTTTCGAATGTTATACATTCATCCTCAGCTCAAGGTTTAAATGGATTATATCAAACAGAAAAGTTTGTTCTTGTTTCTTCTCGCATTGTACTAACAATGCGAGTTAGTATGCGGTTAGTTAGTCAGGATTTTATAAATTTGAGCCTTAGTGGTCCGAGAAATTGCCCTGTTCTTTAAATGCTTTTGTAGCCCAAAATTACATTTATTGTCGTCATGATTCTTCGTTGGATTTCGGCTTACATATCTTTATTTGAGTTTACTTGTGAACCAAGATAAATTAACTCTTTTACATTCACAAACTAACAACCACTGGTGCGAATAACTAACTATAACAACTATATAACTAACAATAACAAGTGCAATGGCTCGTGTATATCAAGTCGTGGGTCTGCATGCATATATTTGTTTTTTCTTCATTCACTTCCAGACCGACTCTAGATGTTGCTATCTGAAGGCAGAGAAAGGCATTTTTTAAATCAGTAGGGGTTCTTTCAATAATATCTATATCATCTGCGAATACCAGAATCATACTGGATTTGTTAACTATTGTTCCCCCAATGAGTATCCCAGATTTTCTCACTGCACTTTCTAGGGCAATATTGAACAGTAAACATGCGAAGCAATCACCCTGCCTTAGCCCTTTGTGGGTTCGAAAGCTACCAGTCATGTCACCCCGAATTCGCACTGTGCATTCCACTTTCTTCATTGTAGCTCTAATCAGTTGTGCAAGCCTCGGTGATATTCCCATTTCAAGAAGATCCCGGTACAGCTCATTTCTTTTTATACTATCATAAGCTTTCCGAAAGTCTTTGAACAGATGGTGCGTGTGGATATTATACCTCTGCATCTTTCTAGGATATTTCTGATGGAGACTATGTGATCTATGGTTGACTTTCCTCTCATGAAGCCTGTCTGGTACTTTCCTGTGTTCTGTTCAGCAAAAGGGAGCAGCTTTTTTAGAGAATCTGGGAGAACATCTTATAAGCGCAAGGCAAAAGGGATATACCTAAAGAGTTATAACAATCAAGCACATCCCCTTTCTTGTAAATCGGACAGATAACTGCTTTGATCCCTTCAAAATGGATTTCCTTTGTCTTCCAGTCATCCATTATAATATTATAGAGAAATCTGACTAATTTTCTCCTCTGTCCTTGAACAGCTCTACAGGGAGTCCGTCAGGTCCCGTTGCTTAATTATTTTTTTGCTGTTCCAGTGCTTTTTTCATATCAGGCGGTTCCGATTCTCCTGAGGCATCTCTATTTTCTGTCTCTCTTCTTCCGCCACATCATTTAAGAGGACATCAAAGTAATTCTGCCACTTTTCCAGAACATGAACTCTGTTTGTGACCAGATTTCCCTTGCTGTCTCTACATGCATTAATTCTTGGCTTAATGGATTGTCGGCTGCTGTTGATTTCCTGGTAAAATCTTCTTACATCATTATTGTTCTGGAGGTTTTTCATTTGCTAGAAGCGCTCGTATTCCCATGCTCTTTTTTTCTTCGGGTGAGTATGTTTCTCTTCCCTTCTTCTGGATCTATATTCCTCCACTGATCTTCTTGTGTGTCTCACTGTAACATTGGTCTATAGGCAAGATTCTTCAGATTGGCCACTCTTTGACATTCTTCATCGAACCAAGACATATTCTTGGTTGGTCTATGGCATCCAAGCACAGAAATTGCCAGTTCTTTCATGGTTTCTTTACAGTTTTGCCACTGTTGATCCATGTCACCAGCCTGATACAGATTTTTAAATCTGCTGTTTTTGCTTTCTCTGAAAAGTTGTCTAACCTCGAGATCCTTCAGCTTTTCAGTGTTGATTTTTGAGGGTTGCTCTCCACGTTGATTTCTGATGTTCGAGATCCTTGCTCTGACTCTAGATATTGTGAGGTAGTGATCAGAATCAACATTGGCTCATCTGAAGACCCTCACGTCCATCAGACTGGTGGTATGATGACTGCTCTTAACAAATGATCTATTTGGTTACATGTGAATCCTTTATTGGAGTGCCATGTTGCTAAGTGGATTCTTTTATGAGGGAATATAGTATTGCCGACCACAAGTCCTTTCGAAGCTACAAAATTTATCATCCTCATCCCATTATCATTTGTGTGGTCATGGATGCTCTGTATACCAATGTTAGGCAAGTGTTCTCTCTCCTTTCACAACTGTGCATTATAGTCACCCAAAATAATTTTAACACCAGCTCGTGGGCAGGAGTCAAAACATTATTCCAATCTGTTTTAGAAGATATCTTTTTCATCATCGCCAGATAGTTCAGTCGGAGCATCGACACTAATCATGCTGTAATTATGAAATTTTCCCTTTATTCGGAGATAGCAGATCCTGGGGCTTATTGGTTCAAAGCGAATGACCAGCTGGCGCTTCATTCTTGCTTAGAATGAAACCAGTTCCAAATGTATGGTTTCTGTCATCGCAGCTATAAAAGATGGTATGACTCTTTTTGTTGAAGGCTCCTTGACCTGTCCATCTTATTTCCTGGATTGCAGCTATGTCGACATTATAATGATCCAGTTGTATTAGGAGCTGATGTAAAGCTCCTGGTCTATACAAAGATAAAACCTTCCTATTTTTAGTTCCCTTAGACGGGCATTATGTCGTTTTCTCCCTACGCCCACGAATAAAATTGTGGTGAAATTTATTCCAATACCTGAATTTTATTTATTTACTCTTGAAATTGTTTTTGTACTGTATTTTCTACTTTTTATTGTTTTTAACGCTGTGTTGAGCCTTCAGTGTAAGAAGTTAAGTAACAATTTTTCATTATCAAACTGAAATACAACCTTTATAATTGATTATTCAAATACATTCTCAAGTCCGAATTTTATTTTTATCATAAACCGATCAAATACAACATTTAATGGTCCCAATTTTGTTTTAAATTTAATCCAATAAATTGACGAAAAGCACCTTGAATTCTGCTGTTCAAAGCTTTGAAATCCTTGAATTTTTTCATTCTCTATCGCTGGACATCCTAAAATATTAGCTTAGTAACCTTCAAATTTCAATTAACTATTTGTAAACTTTATCCCCCAATGCGCTGTTAGCCTAGATAGCTATAGTTCACTAGATTAACAATAAGATAGTTTACTTGACTATCAGAACCATTTTCTTGTATATAGAATATCTTAAAGTCAACATATTCTATTCTATATGTAGACTATATAAGTCAGTGGCTTTGTTTATTTGGGGTTTAAGATGATTTTGTACCCCAACTAGGGTTGTAAAGATGGGCTATCTTAGAGGTTGGCAACCTATTCTAGCCAGAGTGAGATGGTCGAGATTTATTCTGTGGGCCCACCATGAAATAAATTTCAACACACCAAGACCACATTCGAACTGGCACCATTTCTGACTCACTCTTAAGTTGCTTTGTATTACCATTACTGATTACTGTTTAAAATCCTGGTTTTATTGGCTCATCTTCATAAATCAAGCATAACTCTAGTTTGATTTTGTTATAGGCTTTTAAAATAGAGAGTTTTCTTTCTATTAATAATTTTATGTATTTATTTATTGTTTAATAAACTTATAAATTGTTAATATTGAATAGATATGCATACGTGTATTAATTTAATAAGAACCTCTTCTTTTTTTTTTTTTTTTTTAAATGTTTCCTATTCTAGTCTCTTAAAATATAATCAATATTTAAATATTGTACATTAGTTAGTCATTTTCTGAGTTATTTGGTTAAAATCATACCATTTCAAGGAAGGGATATGTACCTGAGTTGTCGCAAATCATATTTTATTACTTAAGTGCACTTTAGGCCAGCTTTATTGTAGGGATTAGTTAAAGGCTAAGACCTAGGTACAGTTAGGTTCCAGGTATAATTGGTACACTCTGTACCATGCTTGCAGATTGCTTTCTGCTACATTTTGTAGTTCACATATTAACAATTTCAAATCTAATTAACAAATGCTATGAAGTACACAGCATTTGTCTAAATATAGGAGGCTAATATTTAAAAAAAAAATTTAAGGTCCACCCTAGAGCAATAACATTTTAATCTTTTGGATTGTTCTGATTGAAAATCAGAATTCAACATTAGGGATTGAATGGATTGAAAGTTTTAAATTATGATTTTCAATTTAAATTTTTTACTTAGTCATTTGGAATTGTTAATTTAAATTTCTCTAGAACTTGATTACTATTATAGATGTTTTGATGATGAATTTCTTATTTATTATTATTACTTCATATATCTTTGCTTAGTAATTTAATTCCAAGTTGAAATAAATAATTTATTAATGTAATTTAATCATAACATTTCTTTATTTGGTTTAAATTGAAACCTTTGTTCGAATTCAGTATTAATATATTCAAATATCTGAATCCAGCAACTTTACTATTGACGATGGACTATTCATTCTTAATGAACAAAGTAATTTTATTACAATTGATTATCGAAATAACTGATTGTAAACACTGTTTTTAGGAAGAAATTTTGTGAAGAAAGTTCTTTCAGTATTCCTATTCTTTTTTATTGGAATTTCCTTAATATTTTCTTTGCCAACATTTTTTGATAAGTTATCGTGAATACTGATTATTGCTGTTTTGTAATACAGGAATTTGTAGTAGAATGGAGAAAAACCCCAAAATGTTGGCCAAGAAAATGTAAGGGAAATTCTAATAAAAACAATAGGAATACTTGAAGAATTTTATTCATAAAATTACCCATAATGTTTTTTGTTTTTTTAAATCAGCATTTTCTGAATAACCCTTTCAGAAATATGGATACTATCTCATGTTATTCAACTTTTCATTTGAGCAGTTTGAATGTAGTCGAAATCTTTTTATACTCTGTAATAAATTATATTATAGACCAGCAAGGTAGTTAAGCCAAATTTTATAGATTATATATATAGCAAATGTATACAATCCAACTGATAAGTTGAGCTATTAATGTAACTTTTGTAAAACATCAGCATGTCGACATAGTTGAGTTTATTCTCCGAGGGCCAGATTCGTTTCAGATAATCTAACATCCCTCCCTCCCACCTTGTAATTTTATTAGTGAAGATTATTTAGCTTTAGCTGTTTTTATATCCTTCCAATGCTCAAATAGATATTTTCCACTTAAGATTTTAACTGTGAAAGGGGTAACAATTACATTTATATCTCATTTCTATCCCGTCGTTTTCCTAATAAAACTTTTTAAGTACGAAATAAAGTAAATATAGGCTGATATTTTTCAGCAATATGATGGCTGTTATGAAGCGAGCCAGGTAATGGTGACTGATGGAAGCCTTGTTATCCCTCAATACTACCTAACTCATCAGCCGACGCCTGAATTGGCTTATTACCAGCCAGCCACAGTTCACCCGCAGGAGGCATCTCCGCAATCTGTGCCACCTTTGATGTACGCTTCGCCTAGGACTTATGAGTCCGCTCTTGTCTACTCCACGGAGGTAAGGCCATTGTTAATTCAAATCTTGTTTTAATGTACTTTATTATTTTTAGTGATAACAGGAATGCTTTCCTGAAAATCTAAGTTTGAAGAATTCTTTCTTAAACCTTGTGAGCAGGACATTTTTTCTTTTAAATTCTCCTAGTGTTGTTCTTGGTTGGTATTTCCGCATAGTTTAAAATAAACTTTTTTCTTTTGACTTAATATAAAATATTTTATATATCAAGTTTATATGAGCCAAACTGAATTATAAACACATCGCTCCTGCATTAACTGATTTCTTATTCCTACTGCTTTATAATAAACTATTTTAACTCTAAATGTAAATGGTTAGTAACTATGTGATGTCTATAAGTTTGAGCCATATCTCAAACCCTTAGTAAGGTTTTAATTTTTATGGAAACCCTGTCTCTTATTTTTCTTTCTCTCTTTATAATGCCCTTGCATGCTCAGTTCTCATTTATGTGGTATTGAATTGGTTGTTATTGTAATAATTTAACAGAATTTGATTTGTCTTGAAATATACCTTTTTATTATTGAGAAACTCTCAGCAACATTGTCTTCTGTGATACCAAATTGAGTGTATGGATTGATATCATAGAAAGATAGTTTTGTAAAAAGTTTGTTATTATAAACTTTTTTATTTTTTTATTTTCTGGTAAATATAAAATGATGATTGATTTCAAAATTAAGAAATTTTACTATTAATGTGGGTTATTTTTCTTAGCTCGTTATATAAGAAAATAAATTCAGAAATAATAGTTCTCTTAGTATGACACGTCGGGTTAGACCATTCTGTCTCAATTAATTGGAGGTACTACAAATAAAGCTGGATTCCTAAAAATGAAAAAGAAAACTTAAAGTTTGCTTGCTCAGCAAAGTAATTAGGGGTTATTAGCTAAATAAGGGATGTAGTCTACTACTGATTAGCTACCTTAGAATTCATAATTAAAACAATTGACTCACCAATGAGAAGAAACCTTCCCATCAATAGGATTGATCTTTTATAACTTTTAGTAAGACCCTATAAAAATAATATTTTTATCCGATTTCTGAACATAAGCTAGTCAGGGAACTGTCATTTTCAAAATTAACTTATTAATACCAAGTCTTACAATAATAGACTCCAACTGAAATAGTAGGTATAGTTCTTAGGTATTATGTACTTTAGCAGCCTCTCCGCTCTGTCTTATTTTGTTGGACAAATGTATTCACCTATTGCAATTTTACATTTTTGATTTTGTGTCATAAAACCATCCCAATAAATCGGGATATCTGTACTTTTTCTATCATTTACACCATTGTTGTTTTGCTTACTACATTCAAGTGCTATTGGCTAGAAGTTATTGAGAGTCAGTCTATTGTGATAATTTTTAGTAGATGGTTTAATGTCAGCTGACATTAGAAATGCTTAGAATGATATAAGTATTATTATGAAATGCCATTCCTATAATTTTTAATATTCAATGTTAATTACTTTTATTAAACTTATGTGGAAAGCATTTCTGTTCTATTTAAAATTGTTAAAATGTTCATTTGCTAAAGAAATAATATCTGCATAATGTGTTTTCTTTACTTGTGTATTATCCCGTGCTTAGGAGTATGTATTATCCTGTCAGTCAGTTGTAGGTTATAATCTGATCCGAATTTTTGTGGTGCTGTTAAAAATTACGTTTCAAAAATGAAATTTGTAATAATTACATTATTTCGGCAGCCAAAATTTTCTAATGCCGTTTAAAATTGTGATAAATGTATCTTCTTTTTGAAGATGCCACCGCATAAAAGATAATTTCCAAATTGTAATCATTTTTCACAAAGAAATGAGGAAAATAAGACAAAACTTTCACAAGACACAGAACTTTTAAGAAAGGCTGTGTGTAGGTTACAACTCAAATGGCCATCAGGATAATACCCTGTTTTTTAACTTCAGTAGGATCTTTATAATCCTGACGAATTGTTGCCCAAGGTTGTTCCGATACCGAATTGTGCGGATTGCAGGTTACATATTGTATTAAGGTTTTTATATTCTGTCCAGATATTTTGTTTTTATATTTATCCGGATTTTATATTTTGCCTTTTGTCCGGATTATTGAGATCCTCCTGTATTGATTTTCATGCTATCAATGACAGTCTTGTTTCATTACCATTACCCATAAACAAATTTTAAAAATTCTAAAAGGTTAAATTCTTTACCATTTTTATAAATTTTGATTCATAAAAAAATTATTTCTTTAGTTATAAATAGTTATAATATCATTTATTTATTTTAATGTTTTTAAAAAGAACAAAATATGAAGGGAATGATATAGCAAAAGTAACTGATAATGATGAAACTGCAGAAGTCACAAAGAAATGTTTCATTTTTAAATCATTAAAAATAATTTTAAACCAATTAATAATTCTGTTCTCGTTTTCTGTGTAACAATCATATTTAATTCTGTCTTTAGAAAAATAATCACTGGTATTTTTTTGTTATTGCTAGTAATTTTTGCTCTTTTGAGTTAGGAACAAGAGCGATATCATGCATTGTCATCAACGTCATGAATTGATGTCAGTTAAATATGCCTGTCCTACCAGTCAAAGCATTCACTTAAATAAATTTTTCATAATAATATTCTATTGACTAAATATTTTTGAAATATGGATTTGAGTGGAGACTTTTAAGCTAACAGTTTTTGTTTTGTTTTTCTCATAATCAGTTTTCTTTTGCCATAACATTTTTATACCTCTTTTCTTTCATTAATTTTTAATGCATGAAGGTTTATTGTATTTGCATGCGAAGTTGGTATTCAAAACTTTAGTTTGATTATATACTGAGAAATAGAATTTTCTGTTAGCCAAAATGTGGATTGGAGAATGGTATGATGAATCATAATGGAGGTGGTGTGGCTGTGATAAGTAAGGAGGAGGGAGAACCACCAGTCCAAAACAACCACAGGCGAACCCGAGAGTCGGCACCTGTGGTCTCCCTCCTTAAACTGTACAAAGGAAAGGAGGACCAGCCTCGAAGGAAACAGCACTATCAGCAGGACGAGGGGAGGAGGCAGCATCATTTGAACAATAACAATCCGGATGCTGCCAACAGGAACTTGAAACACCATGATCCTAGGCGTGGCACTCCCCCCTCTGTTCCTCCATTTCCGCCCAATCATACTAGTCCTAACCCACGACACCCTCCTGTGCAGGTTCCCCAGTTCCCGTACTATCCCCGCCAGGTCCTCGCCCCTCCTACAGCCCTCACGTCTTTCTACCCACCCCCACCACCGCCTACTAGGCCTAGGTCATACTACAGGCCGAGATATGTGAGTAAAAGCATGCCTTCTATAAATCGAGTTGCTAGTGGTATCAGAGAGGCAATTTATATTCATAGCTACACAGGTCTGGCCAAACTGTTTAATTGAAAAATTTGTTTGTTTTCGTTTTCAATTTTAACTTCATTGCGAGTTGTATGAGCTATTGCTTCTTTTTTTTCTTTATCCTTTTTTTTTGTAATGATTAGTGAAATAACCTCCATTACTCATGTTAAATTCAATCAATAACATGATGATTAAATATCATAGTTAATTATGCATACTTTATTTAATTATTGTGGTTTTAAATTAAAAAATTGGAGTTAAATATATGTTCAGAAGTCATACCAACAATTCATTCCTTTTCTGAGGAAAGATTAAATATTTTAGTGGAATCCTAGATTGAAGATAGTTTTCTATTAATTGTATATTTTTTTTCAACCCATCAGTATTAAATAAAAACATTGTAGATATTCCAATATTTATCTTTGTTTTATAAATATTTTCCTGATTCTTTCAAATCTTGATTTTGTATTATAGTTAACTGATTATATAGCCTGTGATGTTTGAATGGCATCTTTCCATTCATGTGACCATTCAAGAAGAAAATCAAAACATTAATTTGTTTTTTAGAACTTTTTGATTTTTGTTGTGATGTTGCCATTGCTAATATAATTTTGTTTTTGGATATAAACCTTCCTATAATATAACCTTTATTTTTCAAATTATTTATTTCTGATCTCCATAATTATTTTCTATGTCCGCTAAGCATTGTGTTTCTACCTCCTATTAATTTGATTTTCATTCAAATAGTTTTCTGTGGCAACCATTCCTCTCTCACCCTTTGTTAGATATAGGCAGCAGACAGGCTAGTCACTAAATCCTTTTTATTAGTTAAGAGCTGTAATCAAAACCTTAATTTTACCAAATTAGTTCTGGTGCCAAACTCAAAATATTTTTTTCATTTTCAAAAGTCAAATTTTAAATGGCTATTAATTATAGTGTTGATTTAATTGGGAGATACTAGTTATCATATTTGTTTATTGACAGAAAAAAATTTGATTTACATAAACAGATGAGTATTTAATGAAATTGTAATGCCAGAGGTTTGAAATTAGAATAATGTTTAATTAATTTATTAAAATTAAAAATGATGAACTGAACTTTACTTCACACCTTTATTTTAATTATTTTACTACGTTTATACATAACGTTCGTACATGCCATCTTCAGTTACCTCGTGGTGAAGCTAATTGTGTTCTGTTACATGGATTTATTGACTCCATGCATGTATAGTAAAATAATGAAAATAAAGTGGTGATGTAAAGTACAGCCCGTTATTTTTAATTGTATTAATCATTTCTTCACCTAAATCATAGAAAAATGAATAAAATATGTTATTTAATAACAATAAATAATTTTAAAGAAAAGAATAGAAATTTAAAAAAAAAAACTTTTTTCATTTTTTTTTTTTTTTTTTTGTTCTTTGTATATCCCATATTGGGCTAATACCTATTTTCATATCCACTTTCTTTCTATTTATTTATTTATTTTTTCAATTTTGAGTTTATCAAAACTATTTCAGAATTGGCCATTCCTGCTGTTGAAAATTATCCTCAAATGCTGTTATCTATGAAATTCAATAAAAATCTGAATTCATTTAGTAAATAAGTTTCAAAACGAAACATGTATTAAATTCAAACTGTCAAAGTTTTCTTTAAATTGTCTCTCTTTTGGCCATCTTTATTTTATACTTATTTAATTGTAAATGCATTTTTTTTTTTTTTTTTTTGCCAAAATATGTTTTTTGAAATATTTTGTGTTTTCACCAACAAGAACATATGTTTCTTCTAAAACTGAAGTATTTCATTGCTATATGGTTTCTAAAAGATTTACTGCTAACAATAAAATTACCATACATTTTATTTTAAAAAGAAAAAAGAATTTAGTTGACCGCCTGTCTGGATTTTGGATAATTTCTATGTTATTATTTCTCCAACCCTCTAGTATTTTACTAGCGGAATAGTGAAGATTGAGAAATTTTTTATTTATTTTTTTTATCAGTTATTTCTAGCTTATTAGGTTTTAATATATTCAGTTTAATTATTTTAATTAATACATTTAAGATTACAAACATCTCTTCTTGTTGGTGGAATTTTCTTTCCCCCAGTAATTATTTACTGCTTAGCATTGATAGTGACCCAAAAATAATAATATATAGATGTTGTATTGAACACCAGTATTTTAAAAATTGTCATTTTAATTTATACAATTACTCTATTCAATCTGTGCATGAAAACGATTTTCAATTGAGCCACTATGAAAGCAAAGCAGTTTTTCTGTCTTTTTAATGTTTGCATAGTAATTTACGATGAGTTTCTACATGATTTGTTGTAAGTAAAGAAAAAAAAATTTCTCACTTTAATTTTAAACACAATTGACTCGAATTAATTGGGGATACTGGATAAGTGGAGAATTTTCTATGGAATGGAATCAAAATAAGCTTAAAAATGTTAACTTACCTTGGTACATTCTATTGGCTATTGGGGAACTGAACAATCTAGAACTTCTTACACAGAGTCTATGAGGGCTGAGAAATTCTTGTTAAATGATAAACACAATAATGTGATTATTGTACTGATAGCCATGGTTTAGGTACCCGATTGGTGATCTTATAGTATTCTTGGGAGATAAGGTGTAGTCACTATTATCTTAAAATCACCTGCTTTAGTTTATTCCCTTTAAGGTACATCAGAAATGTATCTATTCAGCGATTATCGGGAATTTCAGTGAATATCTAATTAAGCCATTCAATTGTTCATCTGAACAATTGAATGGATTAAAGCTCCAACAAAAGCCAAGCAGTTGGAAAAAAAAAAATTTAATGTATTTAATTTGTGATTATCTACTGATAAACGTTTCTGTAATTTTCTTGCTTTGGTCATTTTTGTGCAATCTATGGTCTTATATATCTCAAAATTAATTTGTTGTATGATAAACAATAATTTCTATTTCCACAAACTTCAGTAGCTCAAAAATCCTTCGTTAACCCCATTCTTATTGCTTTTCAATTAATGTATGCATATGGGCTTGGGTTTTTTTTAGCTTTTTCCTACACATGGATCTGATCAATTATTTAATTTTGTATTTTTATAAATATCAAGTTGATTAGGTATTTTAATGATTATAATTTAACAGTGCTATGCATCATAAAACTCAACACCTATTGTTTTTACTTAACACATAAACTTACAGGAAAACTGGTTTGGTGCATTAAATACTGAAAAACTGGTTTGGTGCATTAAACACAGAAAAACTGGTTTGATGCATTGTCAAATGATGGTGTCCATCAATTTTTGGAATTTATAATCTCTTAACCCTGGAGTAGGTGTACGTGATACACGCCAACAACTCATTGTACGCCATCGTGCGTTTACATTGGAGATCTGAAATACCTAGTAGCTGCCTCACTTCCGTCAGTTTCATATTTTTCTGTCATTGAATCTGTGATTTGTCTTTGCAGTATTGAACACTTATTTATTTTTATGAATATTTTAAAAATACTTCTTATTTTTATTTTTTTATTAAAAATAATTTTTATTTAACAATTTGAATAATTTATATTTAATATTATTCTTGTCAATACATAAATAACTTCATCATTCAAATTTTAGAATCTTCAAAAGTTATTTTCATAAATTTAAATTTTTTTTTTTTTATTTAATCTAATAATTGGTCAATTAGTAATTAATGGTTTTATTTCTTTTAGTACAAACTATATTTTATTGTCGTGCATATAATTTATTTTATTTGTTTTTATTAAAGTTCAACGCAAACATTAGATGTGGGACTGATGCTAATGTCTCACTAAAATAGCTTGAAGAAAATAAGGCATTAAAAGATAAATCGAATATCAATTGTCGATTGCTTTAATGTGAATTTTAATTTGATGAAAATATTTTAAATCGGTTTTAATAATTTGCTTCATATTCTATATCTTCTTTTATACCTAACAAACTAATAATTTTTTTATAACTATGAGAGAAGAAAGTTGTAAATGATTTTTATAGGGTGCGTTCACTAAGTTTCTAGACTGATTTGTTCTCCAAGTTGGAGTGAACGCGAAGACCAGTTCCACTGACAGGGGAGCTAGTGTCAGGTGTCAGCTAACCGACTGCACCAGCAGCAGTTCCCTCCGAGGCGCTGGAGTGAGCAGATCGCTTGTGGCGTGATGCAAAAGGAGTGATTCATAAAGAATTTACTCCTTCCGGACAGACTGTCCGAGGTGAGTTTTAAGCTGGAGTCCCTCCACTGTTGAAGGATCGCTTCTGTCCGGAGATCAAAGATGATTTGGTTATTCACCACGACAATGCACTCTCCCTCACGTCGCTCGCCGCCAGCACATTTTTGGCCAACTTCAATGTCGTAACATTGCTGCAGCCACTCTACAGCCCCGATCTAGCTCGAGTTTTTTTTGTTCCCCCGAATTAAGAGAGACCTGAAAGGAAAGCGATTTGACCTGATTCAAGCAGTCCAGGCAGCTTTGACGAGGAATCTTGACAGCCTTCTGCACCAAGAGTTCCAGGGTGCCTACGAACAATGAAAAAAATGCTGGCAGCAGTATAATGATGTCCAAGGGTCATATTTGGAAGATATTTAGTTCGCTATACAAAAATGTTTAATCAATTTTTTTTTTATGAGACCAGTCTTGAAACTTTGTGAACGTACCCTTTATTTTGTAGGGGACAGATGTACCCCACACGCCTAAATGTCTAACAAGAAATCACAAGCCTACTCCAGGATTAACAGCCATCATATTGCCTATGATTATCGATTATCTAGAGTATATAGTTATTTTTTAGTTGTTTTATATTCTAATATGTACATTAACTAACCTTTAGGGAGGAGGAAGAGGTGGTGGCCGAGGGGGTGGAAACACCAAATGGTTGCCGAAAGAAGAAGAGCTGGGGCAGCCTTTGACACCGCCTATAACACCACGCTCTGAGCCAGCTGCTGTTACTGGCACTACGACTGGGCCTGAAGATGTTGTTCAGTCGATCCAAGCACTTGCAATCTAGTCTTGAGCAGTTGCCTGGCCGGGCAGTATAAGACACCATATGTCTATATACCTCACCGTATCAGATAACCTTCACTCTCCATCATCTTAAACTCTCCATTGAAGAAAAAAAAACCAAAAAAAACTAAAATAGTCCTTTGTTTTCTCTTAAATGCAAGAGAATATACATAAACTTGTTTATAAATATATACACATAATATATGTAAAAATAAATTTGAAAACAATAATGCTTGTTTTCTGTTATGACTTTAAATTTTTAAGTTGAAGCACAACACACTAAAAATTTGTGAATTCTAGTCCAATAGAGGACTTATTGAGAAGAGAGACTGTTTGATATAATTGTAAATATTATATATGTGACGTTCACTTGTTAACTTAAGCACATTGTTATATGAATAGTGCCATTTTTTTTTACTGTATGGATCTTGAATTATTTCACAAATTAGACTTTATCAGACTTTTTCTACCTTGAACGAAAACATTATTGCTCAAAATTCGTGATAAAATTTTATGAAAGTAGAATTTTGGGATTATAAAGCTTTATAGTTTCTCATTAGAACATTGTAGTCTCATCTAGATAAATCAGTTTTAATCTCCATTTGAAGAGTTTTTGTCAGGATATTCTTGACAAATTGAGAAGATCGTTAAAAAAATCCAAAAGTGCAACAGTTATAAAATGGCAAGGATAAGCACTTGTACCTGTTAACGCCATCGGGATTAGTTAGTTTAATTTTTATAAAAGACACTATTTTGAAAAGAAAGATGTACTTATTATGCTGGGATTTGTATGAAGTCAGAGTTGGCAGTTTTTTAAAGTACATTTCTGGTCTTTGTGATAATACAATGTCAGAAGTTAGGTAAATAAATGTGTATAATAATATAAATATATATTTAGTTATATATAGATGATAAATTTAATATATTTTGGTTTAAATGTATGTTATATATTTATTCTACTTTAATGTTAATGTTAATATAATATCAAGTAGATAATTTGATCTGTTTCCTAAATTGGTTTGTAATAATAATGATTGATTTTGAAATCTTTGTCGTATTTCATATTTGTTTACATTCAATTAATAAGTTGTATTCATTTGAATACTTTAAATGCAATGTTTGTTCGATTTAATTGAGACAATTCAAATATGATCATTATTGTTACTTTATATATTTGTTAGGGTTTTTAGGTATAATGTGTATAGTTAAGAAATGTTAGTTGTTACTGTTTTTCTCAAAATTTGTTTTCAATTATGAGTCTGTAAATTGTTCCGACCATTAGATTTTTTATATAGTTAATCAGTTATACCATCTTTAATTTTTCATGCACTTAATTTGGTCATTAGATTTATAATGATAAAGAAAGGAATAAAATCAGTAAACATGGCCATAAGTTATTTTTAGTAATAATGTACATTTCTGATGATTGTTTTTCTTTTTGTTTAGCTCAATTTTCAGATTTGTGTGTTTCAAGTTCCTACTTATCTAATAAATCTAATAATATTTGTTCTTCAGAAGTGCAGGTAACCTTTAACGGATACATGCCTGTTACTGAAAAGATAAGCTATTGTCTTTTCAATGCCTCAGGTGTAAGTGAGCTAGTCAAGCACAACTTTTTATGAGTAATCTGGTAAAATTGTAAATACTTATTGTACCATTACTATTAGAATTTAATGTTGTTATGTTAAGGCAAACTTGAAAAAAAAGTTAGACAATATTTTGATGTGAGTATTAAGTGAGTGTAGTTAAGTGCGTTAACACAACACAATAAAGACATACTTGGAGTTTATAAACTGCAGGTGAATATGATTGTGTTTATTGAAAAAACAAACAATTGAAATCAACAGCACCTAAAAATGAATAAGAACATAAAAAGAGGCTGTGATTTTTAAATTTTATTCGTCATAATGTTTTATGATGAATAAAATCTGAATTTAGAACTTAGAGGAAAGTAATGTAAGTGGTATATTGTCCCATCTTCAGACCTAATCCATGTGACCTAAAAATGTAACCTATTCCAAGGCTGAAGATAATGGCCTTACTGCCAATGAAAATGTGTTGTACTTTCTTATAGCAATTTTTTTTCTTCTCTTTTTTTTCTTTTTGTTTTGTTTTTTTATGAAAAAACTTGTATTCAATTTACATTTTGGAAATTGCCTATATTCTACTAAATTCTTCCAGAAACCGTTTGTTTTTCTTTATTTTCCCTTTTTATATCCTAATTTTACTGTTTTATTTTTATTGAAATTGATGGTTTTAGGTATTAATTTAGTAAAACATTATGAGTAACTTCCACAAACTGCCTGTTTATGAGGTGCTCCATGGAGGAAGGGTGAATCTGCCATGTCACCGCAAATTTCTTATTTAATTTTTTCAATCCCTCTTTCTTTAGTTCAAGATTTTTCCTGTCCTGCATAGAGATAGAAGCTTCTTTACTACCTCTTAAGTATTCAGGGATCAATGGATGGGGGAAAAAAGGGTTAAAGGCTGGTATAATAGTATATATGTGTATTTTTGGTAGTTATATATATATAATAACAAACAATATAAATTCTTGTCTTGAAAAGTATAGTTAATGTGAACAAAAAAGAAAGAGAAAATGAAAAATAGAAAAATAATGGGCTGATTAGAAAAGTTGAAGCTAGTGCATTAAAAACTATTATTTACTCCTTAACTAGATGCTAATCTAAAATTTAAATTTCGTAATTAGAGATCATCATTTTGGAAAGAAAGGTGTTGGAAAAGTATGGATTTGAATGAGGATAGAGAAAAAGCATGGCGGATATTAGAAGGAATGGAATTCCAGAGGGTACAGGAGTGGGCGAGAAATGAACGTTCGTATGTTTTCGTTCTATGGGAAGAAATATAGAGGTCAGAAATGCGCGATCTTGTTTCTTGTGCATGGACTGAGGATTTAAATTGTTGGAGGCTGTAGATGTAGGAAGGGTGCTGGGTGGTGATAGTTTGGTATAGGATAGATCCGAGGGAATATTGTCTACGGTTGGTGGGGAAGAGCCACTTTAGCTCACCGTAAAGGTGGGACACACGAGCCCGTCTCGAGGTACCGAAGACAAATCTTAAAAAGCAGTATACATATATTGTTAGATGTATATGATTTATAATATATATTGTTATGTGTATATGTTTGTATAGTGAATTATATCAGCCTTCAAAGAAAGAAAACATTTTTACATGGCAAATTTGCTCTTCTTGTATGGAGCCTCTCATATGAAATATATAGTAAAGGAGTATTTAAAATATTAAGTATTTCAATTGTGAACAATTTTGAATCCGAGTTTTCAACAAAAATACACATTTTAAGGTCTCATGATTCGAAACAACCAAGTTTCGCAAAATGGTATGGGTTTGTGTCAGTATGGGAACAGTCTAGTGTAAAAACATAAAGTTGTGCAAAAATGAAATTATGTTTATTTATTTAAGGTAGGCATATCCCTGGGATGTTACAGCAACTTTTTAGCTAATTTCTATCAATTGGAAGTGACACTTTATATCATCGATTATACACTTTTCTACAATCTTCCCGAAAACGGTTTTAACGATTTTGATGAAACTTGCCTTATGTCAAAGCCCATTAACATATCATATAAATAGTGCACCATTGAGAAAATGAAGGAGAAAAAACTGAAAAGAAAATTTTATTTGCACATAACTCAAAAAATATGGATTTTTTTATTTTGTTGCTTGGGGTGGAGGAGGGAGGATATTTAAAGACTGTTTCTGGTTAGTTAGGTGAAACTAATTTTGAGCTTTATTTGTTTTCCTGACATAGCTCCTTTATCTTCAATTTTTATATTTTCAATAATGTATGCATTTTACTTTATATTTAAAAAAAAAAGTTTACTCACGTAATAAATTTCTTTATCAAAATAGAGGCCTTAATTTCTTATCACTTGAACCCGGTAGTGTAGTCAGGATTTCGTTTCAGGGAGAGGGAGGGGGTCCATCCAAGGATCTACTACTGCCTAGGTATACTATTTATAAAATAATACTCAAACATGTTTACGAAATTTTTCTTTACAGATAAGAATAAGTAAAAGTATTTTATAATTTCGGGAGGATCGGAACCTCCTCTGGCTACGACACTGCTTGAACCCTTTTCTGATCCTATAATTTGATACCCTCCAAACCCAATGATCGAGGGCCCTCTATACATACTAGTTCATATCTTAACTTTTTAATCCAAACTTGTCCAATACTGTTGAAACAAAGTCTCGACTGCCGGCAAGATCATTCTGTGCAAAAGTTATTCATTTGACCTTGGTTGCTAGGAGAATTTAGCGAAAATTTATCACAATGTGTGCGCTAATGGGGTTCTGCATCATCAAAACAGGAAATCTAAATATTTTAAAATTTACTGGGTAAAAACCATAGTAAGTAAAAATCTAAATAAATTTTAATAAAATATTAATTGCTTGAAGTTATCCTTGGACTCTAAACACCTCATTTCTACCTCTTCTACATTCATAAAGTTTTTACCTAGTACATAGAAGTGATAATCAGTGAGGGCCTGATTATTGCTATAAGCTATGTAGTCAGGGTGCAAGTGTTATTCCATTCCATGGGGTCCTTGGTAGAAGTATGAGAGAGGTGTCAATCTCTTTGTTTTAAGTTGTAAAATAAAAATATCAATGGTGATAAGTTGAAATTTTGCTCAGACATCCTCAATCAAATTGGCTGTTAAATTTTTTAAATTTCTTATAGTTGAACTATACTAACGAAATTATTGTGAAATTGTATGCATTTTAGTTTATAAGATGAATATAAAGTATTGGTGAAACCTAATTATGCACACAGGTGTTGAGATTTTCAACATGGTGTCTTAAGATTTTTGCTTGTGTAAAGAGCATTATGAATTTATTCTACATGGGTATTATATACCTTTTTGGGACTTAAAATTCAAAAATGAACTAAATTGTTGAAAAGATGGAACTTTATTATTTTAAATGATGGGATCAGATGTATAGGGCTGTGTGATAAAGTACAAATGGAATTGAAAGAAACAAAAAAAAAAGTTTTATAATCACTATAACAATCTTGTAGAAGCAACCAGTTTTAAACACTACTTTATAATCGACACTGCCATCATCATCACTTTTATAAAGTGTCTTCATCGTAAGTAAGGGAACAAATGAATTGCTTCATACTAAAAGCAGAGTTTTGTCTAACTATTTTCATAGTAACAAAATCCCTTTTAGCATGAAGCGATTCAAATAATGTCATAAAATTCCGTATCACCATTGCATCGGCTCATTTCTGTGCATTTCAATTGATTTCCAACACAAAATGCATGATTGGTTACATATTTCTTGCCTCTGAAGAAAAAGTCAAATTACATTGAATTTTAGGAGAATTGAAAGGATAAATGGACCGATTTTGATTACATTCTAAAATTCAATGAAATTTGACTTGTTCTTCAGAGGAAAAAGTGGTACACTAAAGTAAAATTGAAAAAGGTTTAAAAAACAAAACAAAACAGTTTATTTACATCAATAATCAGTCAGTCAATATAAAAAATAAATAATTAAAAACTTAAATACAAAATATTCATAATAGTAACTATTGGATTTAACATTTAATAGGAAATACATAATCTTAAAAACATACATATTATTGTACTTTAGGTGGAAATGATTGTCAGGCTGCTTTAAAATTTTTGCAAAACATAATAAGAAATAATAACTAAATGCAAAACTCGGCATCCCATAATTTTTAAGGTGAAAACGGATTTGTAATGTTGGTAATACTAGTGGCGGTTTCACATTAATGTCTTTTCTTGAATCAAATTTTACAGCGAGCTTGCAAGTGTGAGATGACCAGATTAATCACGTTTTTTTCCTTTTTTTAGCTGTATTAAATTTGTTAAAGGTTAAAACTTAAAAAAACCTTTGAAATATATAAAACTTAATTGTGTTATTAATACACCTCTGCTACACGGATTATTAAAGTTTTAAAAATCAACATGGTTATACTACAGCCATTAGTTTTTTTTTTTTAGGATGATTTATCTAAGAATTCAGTTTGTGCAATAAATAAAATTATATAAATAACTCACCAAAACCAAAACTCACTCCAAATAAAATTATAATTAATCTATGACTGAATTTAAGTCATTAATTATGATACAATAATAAATATATTTTTACAGTAGTTCTGTCACTAAGTTGTCATTTTAAAACAGCTAACATTAAAAATTACAAAAGAAAGTATATATCTATGTATTTTTTTTACAATGAAAAAAAAAGAAGATTTTTACAAAATATGGCTTATATCTATGAATTATAAGAAACAAAGTGAGTAAAAGTATATTGTAGTATCTCACTGTTGTTGAATTGATAAGAGGTTTCAGTTGATTTTAAAAACAACCTAAAGCTATGATTATATTAACAATATTCAGGCAGTTACCTTGTACACCCAATTTGTTTATTTTCAATTTATTAACTAAATTACTACATTTAATTTTAAAGTATATTATCTGTTAAGGTATGACTGAATATATAATTATGTATATTGTAATATTATATTAATATAATATAAATACATACATTTACACCCATTTGGGTGTTTACACCCACATGTATCATAGTACTCTTTGGCTTTATGGAAGATTGATAATATCATTTATATAAAGTTTTAAGTTGATTTGGATATAAATTGCTAAATAAAAATGAAGACCCATGGGGTGGGGGGAGCTATAAGAAACCTAGTAGATATTACTTATTGCAATTTATTAAAGAACTCAAAACATATTAGGTTTACCTGACTTTTATGATTCTGTTTTATAATATTAATGCAGATAACAGCAGATGTTAAAACATTTTTTACTGCTAAAGAGTTCGTTCCAAGAACCCTGTTTTTTTTAATCATCTGTTTCAAGCATATCCATCATAAAATAAAAAATGGCCTATGGCCATTCCTGTTAGTGATATAGAACTTGCAGATATTAAATTAATCTCTAACATATAAAACTACAATCTATGGTATATTACAATATCTATCTATTACAAAAGCATCAATTGAGCAAATATATATCTATATACAATAAACAATTAAAATTTCACTGTATCACACATCACTCAGTCTTTTGTGATGAATAATGTTATATACACCTGTTCAAATCTAGATAACTATCACAATCCTTTTTCTAAGATTAGTAAAAACTGGAAATTTCTCTTAACTTAAGCAGCTAAAAATAAATATTAATTTTTAGCTAATATTATGATTAGACAGTTAACCATGATAATTACTACAAAATGTATTTTAGTTGTTTGATTTAATTTTTTTGCATTAGTTATGCTTATTATTTAGCTGAATAAATGTCTAGAGAAACTTAAATATTTGTGACCGAAATAGGTCATGTTATTATCACCAATCTTTCTGCCTCCGCTTCTTAATTTAAACTGCGTGAACATGATAAAATTGAGACAACTTATTTCGTCCACTTTAAGCAATTTTTGGCAGTTTCATGCCAATTTTATCTTCGAAAAAAAAAGATAATGGTAATATTAAGAAAAAAACTTTATCCATATAGAGCATTTTAAATATTAGTACAACAACGATGGCCAGTCATTTACGTACTTCCTAATAGGACACAATTTTTCCATTTATTAATCATTATTGTACTTATACCCTACTTATTTCACACGTTCCAGTTTTAATATCTATATGTTTTGGCAGCATTTCTTGACAACAGGCAGATTTTTTGTCTTTTGACTCGTTCCTTTTTCTTCTAATTGTTCCGATGAGTAAGCGATAATATACAATCAGGAAGTATAACAAAAGCAAGGTAAACAAGAGTAGTCCCCACCTTAAAACAACTTGCATCCTCTTCACTGTAAATGTGGAATGATAAATTAGGTTGTACAATTCTGGAGGCATTTCTTCTGCAGACTGAAACAGACATATTCTTATCACTACTGAGTACTATTTATGTCCTGTCAGATATTTAAAAAATTAACAGATTAAATAATAAAATGAAGAAAATATCAAGAGGGTCCTCCGAGTATTTTGTTTTAGGTCAAGGGGGTCCTCCAAATATTTTGTTTTAGGTCGGTCAATGGTCCTCCAAGTATTTTGTTTTAGGTTAAGGGGGTCCTCCAAGTATTTTGTTTAAGGTCAAGGGGGTACCTATTGCTAAAAAAAATGTTATGAATCATTGATCTGCGTCACAAATTATTCCTTAAAATATTAATTTTATTATTCTATACCAGATGGATTCCACTCAATTCTGTTAGCTACTCATTTATCTTGATGGACTGATCTATCCCATTACAGACCTGATTGCTTTGTAAAAATACTGGAAATCGAAAATGTCCTGTGGCCTGTTGTTAGTTACACGAACTACTGAACTGCAGAGGTAATATTATCTCTATATATTCTCAAAATTTAGAAATGCTGATTAAAACTATTTAATTTCATAAATCTTTTTTTTTTTTCTTACTAATATTCCAATTTTCAACTAACTCGGAGAATCAATAATGCCACATTTTTTTATATCTTTGCTTAATTTGTGTAACATTTGTACTTGGATCAGCACGACCTAGTAAAAGAAATATTCTTCCTGACTTATTTTGTTTCATTGAATATATGAATCAAATACTATATCTTATGAATCATTAATAGCCCAGTTAGTAAATATTTTGAAAAATTTTATTTAAAAAAATAATTTAGCCTAGTTATGCTTTGTTATATTTTATTAATTTACTATTTAACTATCATTTTATATATTAAATCTTGGTTCTGTCCAAAGTGTATTCAAAGGAAAAAGTGTCTACTCCTACCAAGAGCAGCCTACAGCAAGCCATCTCCTTCAGGAATGCAAGCGGCTGTGAATCGACTTGGTGGCCATGTGAATGAAGGAAGACCTTAAAAACCTGAAAGCTTCCCTAGAAAAATACGGAGAACTCAGTTGATTTAAACAAGAGACTTTTCAAAATAGAAAACCACCTTGAAAATCAGGCCAAGCATTTAGAAGACCTCTCTACCGAAAACAAGACCCTGAAACATGGAGTACACGAACTTGAAGTCCGACTAAATAAGACGGAGCAGGGCCTGCTTTGCAGATCAGTGGAAATTCGGGACATTCCAGTCCGAGTAGGGGAGACTCCCGCAGCCCTGGTGGCTAATGTAGAAGCAAGCTTCGGGATTAAGACTTATGTGGGGGATCTGTCACTTTAATGCCCAGTCCTTACTTGCTCATTATTACAAATTCTTACAGTATTTCACCAAAAACTTTTACCATATCATTGCAGTTTCTGAAACATGGCTAAAATCCTACATTCCTTCTTCTTCTATTTCCATACCTGACTATTCCTTAATCCACCACGACCAGATTGACCGGACTGGTGAAGGTATAGAACTTAATGTCCATAATAGCCTGAAATCCCGAACTCCAGATGTCTCATCCCCATCCGACAATCCACACATTGAATTTCTTCTTGTTGAAATTTCCTGCTATGCCCATCCTCTCCTCTATATACTGAGGTATATAACCCTCCTTTAGTCCCTTTCGATCTTTAACACCTATCTCCTTTTGGACTCCAACGACAGAATATACCTCAAAAACCTCGTCTTCTTCCTCCATCTCTTCATTGTTCCATTTTCTGCTACCAACCATACCTGCAGGTCCCCAACTCACAGGAAACAAGATCACGCCTTTCTGACCTCTATACTCCCTTCCACGGAACCAATATATTCGAACGTTCTTTTCTTGCCCACTCGACTATCCTCTGGAATTCCCTTTCTTCTAATATCCGCCATTCTTCTTCTCTCTCCACTTTCAGATTTCAACTTTTTCAACATCTCCTCACATCCCAAAAAGACACTGTCCAATCATGAAATTTTAATTCAAGATTAATATTTTGATTTGTAGGAAATATTTGTTTTAATTATTATTTCAATGATAAAAAGAATCATTTCATTATTTTTATATCCTCCAATCATGAAATTCTGTTTACTTGTGAGTAATTGTTTTTGACGCTGTTTTAACTCTGGATTGTTTCATTATTTTTATATTTTAATTTTCTTCGTTTTTTCTTTATTTTTTTGTTTTCATTTTTTTTTTCAGTATAATTATATTTATTTTTTTTACCAGAAGAATATTTGTTAATGTAGACTTGGTCTGTTAAGACTTTTGTTAATGTAGTCTTTGGCCAGACATTTTTTTCGATTTTCTTTTTTACTTGCACATACTTGTTATTCTAAAGGGACCTAGTCCCAGAATAAAGTTTATTTTTCTATTTTATTCTATTTCAGAGGTATAGGACACCATGTCACATTTTCCTAACTTTACAGGAGAGCAGTTTGAACAGATGTTTTCATCAGAATAAAGGTGGACCTAGTGTTCATTTAAAATAATCTAACTCCCTTTAAAATCGGACTGGGACATAGTTATCTATACCTCTGGGTAGAGCGAAAAAAGTTAAATACAAATGTGTAATAATACTAAATTGGTAAAAAAATGGTCATTTTATTTTAAAATATGTATGTACCTCAGAGATATGTATGTATTCCTTTAGGTGTTTTAATTTTAATTTTATTTTTTTTATAGATAAAAATCCTAATAATAAATATTCATCTTAACGAATATTATCTAATAAGCAATATAATTTAGAATTACCACTTGTATCCAGAAGACAGGAAGTATGAGGTCATTAGGAAATTCTTTCAGCAAATTAGTGTATTTACTTTTTTCTATCCTGATATTCATCTGAAGCCTGGAAACTGTACCCAAAGTAAAGCCAAGCAACTAGAAATTAATTTTAACAGTTTAGTTAGTTATTAATATATAAATATGAATTATAATTTTTATTTTATTAAAAAAACAATTCGTAAAATCCATAAAAAGTAAAAAAATTCAATTAGATTTCTCAAAATATATATATATATATATATATATATATATATATATATATATATATATATATATTTTTTAAAATCATGATTAAAGTACATTTCCTAAAGAAAGACATCTTTAGGAAATGTACGTACTTTAATAAACTAAATTAAATTAATTTTTTTTTTTTTCAAGTTCATGATAAATGCTAAGGATGTAGAAGTGCTAAATCATACCCTTTGGATGTCTATGTAGAATTGATGCTTTTCAGGGTCAGGATGAAGACCTTCAAATGGCTCACTAAGGGATGGATCTGCATTTAAGAAATGTGGAAAAGATACTAAAAGAGGGATACCTATAAAAAAATAAAATAAATTTTAAATATCAATCCTGTATAGTCTTTAACAGCCATTATTTTTCATTATTTAGAGATCAATCAAGCCTTGCTAAATCGTAAAGAATATATTATCTTTTTCAATAAATGATCCTTCTATGGGGCTCTCAATGATGGAAAAAATAAACAGAAATTTGTTTTGGCCAAGCAAATATTTTAAAAAGTAAGGATAGGCAATCTCAAATCACTTTCTAAGAACTGGAGGGAAAATTATGAAGATGGACTAGAGAAGAAAAAAAAAAACAGTCTTCAAACAATTTTCTGATTCAGATTATGAAGGCTTTAGGTAGAGGGCATAGTGCCAATCTATCATTCATTGACTTAAAGGAATCCTTTATCTATCTGCTTATAACCAAATGATCAAGAACCATAGTAGAAATATGCATGCTAGCCATTTTGAGAAACTTGGAAAGAACCGAATGATCTGTATGTTTTATGAAATGAATTACTCCAGACATGGAAGCCTGGAAAAAAATGGATTTAAACAAAAGATTTGCTTCTCTTGGTATGATAGAGAAAGTGATAAAAGAAGAACCATATTTAGAAATCTCAGCATAATGATGCTGAGATAAAATCAGATTTTATACATATCACATGCCTAAGAAGCATCATATCCTTGGCCTTAAAATTCTGGTTACTTTCATAATTGTCGACAAAAAAATATTTGAATAGTACAATTGAATAAAGATACAATTGTAGTAAGTAATATGGGCCTTAGAGCTATATGGTGAATTCTTAAAAATGCATTGGAATTTTTATCATTGGTAAACCTTTGAGAATAAAAATTAAATTAGATAGAATATTCTCAAATTTATTACAACCATGATGAAAATTAAAAATTCTCTCTTTTGATTACAGGAGTATGAATGCAAGATTTACATAGAAGATTTTGATATATAGTGAAATCACACAGTTAAACATATGCAGTTTTCATGTCAATTGCCATACAGTAGTGGTGTCTCCATCACCCAGCTGTTAGGCAGCAGAAAGCCAAAGGTCCTCCAGGTTGAGGAAACATCTGTACTTGCACACACTAGGGTTGGAACATCGAAAGAAAAATATCGATATTTTGATATATCGCAAAACCAAATATCGATATCCACCAATAATCGGTAGAAAAATATTGATATATCGAAAGGAAATGGATGAAAAAACACAGAAACCCTGCATTAAATGAGTATAACATTAAAATGTGATGAAGGTTATGAAATAATATAATTATTATTTATTGAACAATATTTTTATTATCCATGAATCATTATTAAAAAAAAGATAGAAAAGAATAATATTTTGGTAAAAAAAAATAAGTATTATAATACATTTTTATCTTGAAGGCTTTTTGCCATATTTCATACATTATATTATTCTACAAATTTAAAAAAAAAATCTTGTTATATTTTTCTAAAAAAAAATTGTATTTCTTAAAGTTTCCATGCACACATTGAGCATTCTCAAAATATTTATCTAAAAACATGTAACTCATCTGATATATATTTTAGTACAATCACCATTTATATTATTACCTGTTTGTCTTTACATAGAATTAATTAACAGTATATGTGCTTCAATTTTATCTACTAATTATTGTTTGGCAACTAAATATTACTTATTCTCATATTTACGCCATTATATTTATAAATTAACATGTGCTATATTTTAACCAATGATTATCTGCAACAATTTATTTACATTTATAGTATTGTCTATTTTATTTCAATTTGGTGAGTGATTGATCCATATTATTTTTTATTTTGGTAATCATAAACTCTTGAGCTTATTTGAAGGGTAAGGAGAAAAGACCTGGATTCTATTTCATATTAAAGTACAAAAGTATACCTAGAGTATACCTATGATTTACTATGCATATGACACACTGTGAAATGTTGAAACACAATAAACTTTAAAACTAGTTGTTAGCATCTAAGAATATTCAAGAATAGGAATCAAGGCTAATATACCTTGATTCCTATTCTTGAATATTCTTCAACATCCCGTGCAGTCACCATATCTGGAGCACTCAATATAACGTGCATTCACTCAATATAACGCTGATATGAGGCCGAAGTTCTAGGAAACGTTGGATCATATAATATTTGCTATTCCATCTGGTAGGAACATCTGAAATTAGCTTGCATTTAGTGCCACCTTCAGTGGCTTTTCTTAACTGATCACAGCCAACAATAGCAAACTAAGTTGTAATGCTACAAAGCTTTCTAAAAAATTCTTCCAACTAGTCTTTTCGCACACTAGATTTAACAAGTGAGCAAAACAGTGTACATGTTTGGCCTGTGAGAACTTATCCACTGCCTTCACAATGTTTGCCCCATTGTCAGTGACAATTTTTGTTACTTTGAGATGTTAAAACGTCGGCACACATCTTCCAAAACATGAGATATGTATTGGGATGTACGCCTGTCTGTGAGTTCTCGAAGTTCCAGGAACGCTGAGGTCATTTCATCATTTGTTTCTAAAATAAAATGAACAGTGACACCAATTAAACTTAAAAATAAGGTACCTTATTTTAGAATTTTAACCAAGCTGAGAAAACCTTCCTTTTCAACTATGTAGAATGGCAGAGTATACTTACAGATAAAATATAAAATAGCATCATTAATTTTTCTTCGTCGTTCGTCTCCCTCTTCAAATGATGCGATATTTTGGAAACTCTTACGAGTATGTCAGAAGCTTTTGACGGAGGAATGAAGGAATGGAGTAGATGGTGTTGCAGAAAAACCTGACCCTGATGGAGACGAAAAAAAGTGCGAATGGAAAGATTTGAGGTGTGACTGCAGCTTTGTTGTGTTTCCCGATGTCCGAAATATTTTGTGGCAATATTTGCACTCCGCACTTTTACTGTCTCTCGATTTAAAATGTTTCATGTTTTCACTTCACTTTTTGGCGGTGACATTTTAGTTTCTCTTTTCACTTGTATCACCACACTAACAACAACAACAACAATGAACAACAGGCAACTGACCGTTAGTGACGCCAATGGGTTATAACAGTAAGGAAGTTACAACAGCTCAGAGACGGAGTCTTAGATTGATTAAATAATTAAGCTGGAACGTTTTATCCATTGCATAGAACCGTTCAGGCACTTCTTACAGAACTGGACCACATTAAAGTTTACATCGCTGCTGTCCAAGAAGTTTGGCAGATTGTTCAGGGGTCAAGTGAGAGATTTCATACAATTTATTACAGCTGTCAACTATGCCAGCATGTTTTTGGGCCAGGGTTTATTGTAACGGGACATGCAAGGAGGCTGGTCCTAGATTTTGTCCCTATCAACTCCTGATTATGTAAAATTAGAATTAAGGGCAGACTCCGCAACTATTATCTGATTAACAGACATGCTCCAACTGAGGCATCTTAAGAGGAAGATAAAGATCATAATAAAGTACTTAATATTTGCCCAAAGGCATCATCTTTTCATCAACCTAAAGAGAGCTTATGACAGTATAGACAGGGAGGAACACTACCATGCCCTGAAAGCACTGGATATACCCGCAAAGTGAAAATTACAACGAGAAGCACGAAATGTCTTGTGCGAATAGACCACAATTACTGCGATATGCCAATACGACATTATTGCTGGATCCGAGCATTTCCTACAAGAAGCCTTTATGAACTTTAAGAGGGTGGTCAGAAAATTTGGTGTATTAGTAAACAAGGCCAAAACTAAACACATGGAGAAATGAGGATGGTGGTGAAGGAAATCTGGCAGAATACTTTGATGCTGGAGAATACAAGTTCCAACGAGTGGATAGTTTTGTCTACCTAGGATCTGAAGTAAACCCAAGGGATGATTTCAGTCATGAAATAAGTCGAAGAATCTGTTCAGTAAATCGGCCTTGGTTAGTTTGGCCTCTTCCAGCACATGTGAGAAGCAGGTTTATCTCCTAATAGACCAAACTACGGCTATACAAAATCCTCATCCCCACCCTTTCCTCACGTACGGAGCAGAAACTAGGTCCACAACGAAAGCAGATGAGAATTGGCTCCGTAAATTTGAAAGAAGAATATTGAGGAGGATTTATGGTCCTATCCGTGAGGGGGATGCTTGGCAAAGAGGCACCAATAAGGAGCTCTGTGATAATAAGGCATGGACGTTAAAGTATGCATAGTTGGCATGGATGAAGTTTGTTAAGCTGTAACGTACTACTTTTTGGTTAAATATCTGATTTGTTGTGCTAGCCCAGTGGAGGGGGAGCGGGTTCAACCAGACTTGTCTAAATAAACGTAAAATATTCTTAAAATTTTATTTAGTAATAATTCACCAATTATAAAAAAACATTTAGTCTAACTTTGTACAATTTAATAAATACAGAATTTCAATGCTGTAATATTTACACAATCTGCAAATAAGTCAATGTGTGAGAAAACTTCTTCCAAAAATAAGCTATAACAAATAACCATAACTAAACTCACTCGTTTTCGAAATAATCATCTTTCACTGTTCAGCTGGAATTAATAGTCTTGATCAGTTTTCAGTTCTTTAATATCCCACCCCAATGGGTTCAATGTACAGAATAAGGATGCACAAAACTAGGCTAACAGTTAAGCCAACGTATTCACACCATTTGTTAACCCTCTTCTCTCCAAACCTTTTTTACTGTAACCTCCCCATTTTTTCTCACATATGTTTTATATCTTGTCTACCGTGACATTCTCCTCTCTTCCTGGGGTTGCGGGAGGGTATTCTGCTACCATGTTTAGGTTATCCGAACAATCTACTTTCAACTCCTGTATATGCCTATTTCCTAATGGTCTTCCTTCCTCATCGACCACCTCATACACTAGAGCCGACAAAACCTTTTTGATAACACCCTTTTCGTACTTTGGTGCAAGTTTGGCAGTATAGTACTTACTTAAGTCCGATATAGGATGCGTCTTCACCAATACGTTCTGGCCTTCAATCAACCGGGCTGGTCTCCGTCGAAGATTATAATGTCGGGCATTGTTTTCTTGGGCCTGACGCAATCGACTTTGAGCATCTTCCATGATCATTTTGAGCTTCTCATCGATCCTAATTATGGTCTATGGTTCATCACAAACAACATATTGGGAGGCGTGGCTGACTAGCTCGCGGCCAAAGTTTAGAAGGGCTGGAGTGTACCCAGTTGTCTCATGGCTGGCTGTCCTCAAAGCAAAGCCGAACTCCGCGATATGTTTATCCCAGGATCGATGCTTATCTCTAACATAAGACGAAATCATTGTCTTGATCACCCTATTTACCCTCTCAGTAGGGTTAGCCTGGGGGTGATATGTTGGGTTATACCGACAAGTAGTGCCATATTTGCTCAACATATTCTTGAATTTTTCGCTAGTGTACTGAGTGCCATTGTCACAGAATACTACTTCAGGTACCCCAAACATTAAGAACACGTCGTTCTCTACGTGTTTTGTTACTGCCTGTGCAGTCGCCTGTCTTAAAGGGAAAAGTAGGGTAAATTTGGTTAGGTAATCAGTTACCACTAGTAAATACCGATTCTGCTTCGAAGAAAGTGGAAATGGTCCCATGAGGTCTGTGGAAATTACCTGCCAGGGTTTTGAAGGCACAGGAGTCATTCCCATCAAGCCTGCGGGAGCTTTTTGTTCCGGCTTCATAATTTGGCACGTATGACAATTTTTCACAAACCTGGCGACATCTCGGATCAGGCTTGGCCAGAAATAATAAAGAGCAATCCTCTTCTTCGTCTTGTTCACCCCCATATGTCCTGCAGTCGGGTCCTCGTGGAATTGTTTGAGAACTGCTTCTCTTTGATTCTTCGGTACCACAAGTTTCCATTGATTGTCGCCAACTTTCAAGGGGTTCCTCTCAAACACATGCTTGATGAGACGACCTTCAGCAATCCGCCAAGTCGGAAACTCTTCCGGCTTATCCGTGATTCTGCGCTTAATATTCTGGTACCAGGGATCCGCTTCCTCACCATTAATGACCACTGCTGCTAGGGCAGGGTTGGGGTCTAGAGGAACCTGATCTATTGCACGTGATAAAGCATCAGCTGCCATGTGTTCTTTCCCTGGCCTGTGCTGTATCCGGTAATCATAATTCTGAAGCCGCAGCGCCCATCGAGCTAATCGACCAGAAGGATCTTGCAGACGATGAAGCCACATCAGAGAGTGATGGTCCGTGATCACCGTAAATTTAGTGCCTTCGATATAGGGTCTAAACTTTTCGATGGCCCAAATCACTGCTAAACATTCCAACTCTGTTGCGGAGAGTTTTTGTTCGGCCTGCGTTAGTGCTCTGCTAGCATACGCGATAACCTTCTCTCCATCATCAAGATCTTGAGACAAAATTGCTCCTAATCCAACGGAGGAGGCATCTGTCTGAACTATAAACGTCCTCGTAAAATCTGGGCATGCCAATACAGGTGCTTCCACCAATTTCGTTTTAATATCTAAGAAAGCGTCCTCTTGTTCCTGACCCCAGCTCAACTTCTGACCCTTACGCAGAAGATGCGTTAGTGGCGCCATCCTAGAGGCAAAATCTGGAATAAATCTTCTGTACCAAGAAGCTAATCCTGTGAACGCCCGAATTTGACGTATTGTCTTCGGGCGGGGGTAGTTAAGGATACTGGCTACTTTTTCCGGGTCAACTCTTAATCCATTTCTATCTACCAGGTACCCAAGATACCTTAGCTCCTCTCGAGCGAACTTACATTTTTCTCGATTCAAAGTTAGACCAGCGTTGTTGATACGTTCCAAGACCTTTTTAAGGGTCTCGATGTGTAAAGAAAAGTCTGGTGTCACCACGACAACATCGTCCAAATAAACAAAAACATATGGTTCCAGCTCAGGTCCAAGCACCTGATCTATCAGTCTTTGCCAAGTTGCTGGTGCGTTGTGCAGGCCAAAGGGCATCCTGTTGAATTGGAACAGTCCCCGACCAGGTACAGTGAACGCTGTCTTTTCTTTGCTCTCTTCCGACAGACCAATCTGCCAATACGCTGATTTCAAATCTAGAGTACTTAGATACTTCGCATTTCTCAGGCGATCTAATATCGTGGACAAATAGGGTAAGGGATATGCGTCTTTCTTTGATACCGCATTGAGTCGCCTGAAGTCTACACAGAACCTGTATGATTTGTCCGGTTTCCTAACCATCACAACAGGTGATGACCATGGACTGTTACTTTTCTCGACGACACCCATCTCAATCATCTCATCCAATTGCTGATGCATTTCCCTGAGAACTGCAGGTGAAACTGGATAATATCGTTGTTTTATTGGTGGATGGTCTCCTGTATCGATTTTATGGGTGTAGTTCTTGACAAATCCAATCTTCGGTCCTTCCTGATCGAGGTACTGATGGAGAAGTCGTTGAAGCTGTTCCCTTTCGACGACCGTCAGAGACTCCTCTGAAACCAGAGAACTTGCAACAAGACACTTTCCGTTATCAGCAGGATCCTTGAACATCCAAACATTGTCGGTTAAATTGGGAACGACACCCATCGACTTCCAAAAATCTACTCCTAGGATCAAGGGGATAGTGAGGTCAGGGGCCACCAACGTCGTAATTACCCTAATTCTATTTTCTAACTTAAAGGGTATGGTTATCTCACCCAAGACAGAGCATCCTTGACCATTCGGGACCACAATCTCACTAACATCCGATTTCCTCATCTCTAGTCGGCCTTTAATAAGTTCCCATCCAGGTCCACCCACAATCGTTCGGGAAGCCCCTGAATCTAATAATCCCATCATAGAACGGTCAAAGATTTTCACAAGCAGGTACGGTCGCTGATCCTGAGAACCAGGTCTGCAAAGTTTGTAGTTCCTTGCACCTGGCTTAAATGTAGCCAGCATCTCTTCTTTGTCGTCATCAGAATACCCCAGATGTGGTGGCAGAGAGGTGTGGGGCAAGACTAATTCCCCTCTGCCTCGCCGTTTCCCTTCCTCATGAGCTTATTAGCCCTACGAGTCCTGCATTGTCCACATTCATAAATTTTGACTCCTTTTTCGCCGCAGCCATTACAAAATATACGCCGAGACTCCTTACAATCACGGAAACGGTGACCTTGTTCATTGCAATTCCAACAGATAGCATTGCAAACTTTTACTGGATTATTTGAACGTGTCTGTTGTTTGATTGCATTTACTTCTGCAGCCGAGGACTCCTCCAAAGAAGTATCTGCATCGAGAGCAGCGATATCTTTGTGCCGATTCCCATAGTATCCTAAATCAGGTTCTAATAGTCCGCGGGATGGCGGTTCTCTGAATCTAGTGGCGAGCACTCTTCCCAAAGACAACTTTCCAAGTGTTTCTTCGAGTTCATATAAATTTTCGTACCGCGTTAGGCCAAGAAGTGCCAGGTACTCAGGTCTTAAATTTCTTTCGATTATGACCATCTGTTCCCTCTCGGTCATTGGTGTTGACAGCCGTCCCATCAGCGATCTTATCTTTGCAATAAATACAGCTGGTGGCTCACTAGCTCCCTGCGTACGCCGGAGGATCTCGTTCATCAATATGCGGTCGTAATCAGGATCCCTGAATGCCAGTTTAAGCCGACTGACTGCCTCACTCCAATCAGAAAACCTATGTCGGTTCGTACGGAACCAAACCAAAGCCGAGCCGGTTAAAAGATCTCCTGCCACTCGAAATAACTCTTCTTGGCTGATCCCTCTTGCCAATCTTTGCTCCTCTACTTCTTCCAAAAAAGCACCTAAAGATGGGCCCGACGAATCGCCTGAAAATCGCAAACCCCATTTATAAGCTTTTATATCTCTTACTGTAGACTTGGGATCTTCGGTCCGAGGCATAACAGTAGAATCGACTGTGGTAATGGTTGGTACTGTGATCGTCGGTTTTTTCTCCCACAGTTCCGCAAACAAAAACGTAACCCGATCCCTCTGCCGTTTCCAACGCTCTTCTAATGCTGACGGGACGATCAACCGTTCTAAACGACCATGAAGATGCCAAAGCCGTGCGTCCAAACGCCTAAACTCCATCAAGTCATTTACTGAGAGCTCACCTATCCGTTCAGCCAATGCTGCATATTTCGCCATACAATTAGCTAGTTCTTCTTCTATACTTAACGAATTTAATATTTCTGGGACCGGTTGAACATTCTCAGTGAAAGCTTTTGAGAGCTTCTTTCGTAAATCAGCGGCATCGCCTAAATCGGACACCCCTCGAATACGAAGCTCATAAGCCAACTCATCCTTTAATAACTTTGTAGCATCCATTTTAAAGCCTTAGTTTTTCCCCCTTAAATATTCTCGAGCCCCACGTTGGGCGCCAATGTAACGTACTACTTTTTGGTTAAATATCTGATTTGTTGTGCTAGCCCAGTGGAGGGGGAGCGGGTTCAACCAGACTTGTCTAAATAAACGTAAAATATTCTTAAAATTTTATTTAGTAATAATTCACCAATTATAAAAAAACATTTAGTCTAACTTTGTACAATTTAATAAATACAGAATTTCAATGCTGTAATATTTACACAATCTGCAAATAAGTCAATGTGTGAGAAAACTTCTTCCAAAAATAAGCTATAACAAATAACCATAACTAAACTCACTCGTTTTCGAAATAATCATCTTTCACTGTTCAGCTGGAATTAATAGTCTTGATCAGTTTTCAGTTCTTTAATATCCCACCCCAATGGGTTCAATGTACAGAATAAGGATGCACAAAACTAGGCCAACAGTTAAGCCAACGTATTCACACCATTTGTTAACCCTCTTCTCTCCAAACCTTTTTTACTGTAACCTCCCCATTTTTTCTCACATATGTTTTATATCTTGTCTACCGTGACAAAGCTTGGGAGACTTCATTGGACCAGTCATGTAGCAAGGATGAACAAAACTGAAATCCCCAAGAAACTCATAACAGAGATCCTACATCAGGCTAGCAGAGTTGGAAGGCCAATAGCAAAATGGCTGGATGGAGTGGCAGCAGATGCTAGATTGCTTCTCGACACATGGAACTGGACAGCTGCAGCACAAGATAGAGCCTACTGGCGGAGGCTGCTGGATGAGGCCTAGATCCAGCAATAGATTGTTGTGTCATCAAGTAGTAGTAGTTTTCATACCAATTGATTTTATTTTTCATTTTCTCATTAACACTGGATTGATACATTAAATTAAATCTTTTTTTTTTTTAACTGAAACTAGTTTAGATGGATACATTAAGATAAGTATTTTAAGCTAAAACAATTTTTTAAAAGTTGCAGATCTAAAATTCAGAATCCTGCAAATTATTGGGTTCTGTCAATTTTTTACATACTAATTTCACTCTTTTCAAATTGGTTATGACAATTAATATATTCGAACAAATAATGAGGAACAAAGGTGGAACAAGTCGGTAATGAGCATCATCAATACTGGGATATAGATATTGAATCCAAAAAAAAATACCAATATCTGAGGCCTATTGGCAAAACAGCTCTCCAATCAAATTATTATCAGAGTAGAATATTAATGTATTGATATATTTATTAGAAAGCCTAGATGAAAAAGATATACAGACTCTCAATACTTGATATATTTATATTAAATTTTTTTGAACAACTTACCGTTAGAACAAGGTGATAGATCAAACACCCCATCTGGAGCACATCCACTTTCTGGGCAGAAACAAGTACCATTGGTATTATAAACATCTGGTGCAGCATGAAAACGCATGGCAGTTACATCTCCTTGAAACTAGAAGTATCAAAACGAAAAATTAATGAAGAAATTATTAACATTTCTAAATATTTTTAATAAATGCAGTAGCTTAAAAAAATTGAATAGTTTAGCATTCAAATATTGTAGCAAAATGGTTAAATATAATATTGAAAAACAAACTTTAATCAGCTAATTTGAAAAATAAATAGAATTGTTAAAAATATTTATTAAAAGCTTACTAAAACTTCTTTATCATAGACAAAAGGCATTCTTCGACACATATTTTTGTGGAAAAGATAAACAGTAACGTTGTCGTTCAAAGAGTGCCTCGGAAAGAAGGCACCATCACTTCCGTCAATTCTATTGCATTCTTCTTCTGGCCACGCATAAAGCCTATCTTCTCCATTTACTTCAGATACAATTCCAATGTTTTCAATATCGTTTGTACCTGTCAAAACTGTGATAGTTTCAGCAGTGTCTGCAGCTCGCTGTAAAGATAAATTGGCAAGCTTAGGGATTAAAAATAACCCAATTAATAGCAATTATATTATATAATTCGGAAAAACTATTGGACTTTAACCCTCCTCTATAAACATTGTCACAGGCCACACAGAAATAAATGTTGAGTTGAGTCTGACCCATTACTTCATAATTGCAATTTTTGAGTCTGGGAAACAATAATGCTCAAATATCAGCATTTAATCTTGTTTATTAAACTTTAAAAAAATAACATTTCACAGCATACATATATATGCTATATATACATGATTGAATGAATGATAATCAGAATAAAAAATCTTTTCTCCAATGTTAAAAAATAAAAATAAAATTATACATAATTAATTTATATTACAAATTTCTTCTTGTTGATCCTGCATCCTGGAGCATCACCTCTGATGTTCTATAGTTCTCCTGATAGTATTGATATAGATCTTGTCTGGATGGAGACCGGCAGGCAAAAATGATGATGCTAACTTGACAGCTTTTCAGAAACAAGCCATGTGTTGACTCGAGCGCGTCTCAGGCACAAGTACCGTCACTCTACTCTCTTTTTCCAACGTTGGCAATTAAATCCTCATATGCGCAAACATTCAGCACTATATTTCAACTTGAATTAAAAAACCACAACAATACATATAAATATAAAACAGCACATAAATATAAAAAAATCATCAGTATTCTGTATTAGTCTCTTATTAATAATTCTGATCACTAAATCTCTGAAAAAGTAGTATGTAATAAAAAAAAAAAAGAACTAATTGAAAAAAAATTATATAAAAGGCTGAACATTCAAAATACAAAATTTTTGTATAAAAAACATTAGGGTGTATCATCTTTCTTCTCCTGTGTTTCAAAATATATGAAGCAGATATTCATGAATATGGTGAAATCAGGAACTTATCTGTCCAAAAATAGTCTCCCCATCTTTACCAATTTTGAGCACCATTCAGAGAGTCTTCAGCAATGAAATCATTTGTCTGATCCAATTCAAATAAATCTTCATCTATACCACTATTTGGTAGATTCTGATCTCATTGATTTAGTTATCCTAAATCCTTCCTGCAGCCAAAATTCTCCCCATATTTCATCTATTGTAGTGAAGACAACTTTTGAACCGATGGACGCCAGTAATCCAAAAAATGGCAGTCTAAAACAATATCCTTAGTTGAAAACATTATAATAAACAATGGTTCACATTTGACCCAGATAGGGGACAAGTGACTTTGAGAGGTGAATTAAATAAAAATAGCGCTTGCCACATTTGAAGTTAGCTGGTCCAAGTTTCCATCATGGATGATTGGAAGGGTACTTAGAGGTCTGTGGCCTTGGAGGAGAGAGAAGATTAGATATACGTAGTTCTCTGTCAGGCGGGTCGGATTTAACCCATATGTTTATAGAAGAGGGTTAATCAGAGTTTTGGAAGTATAAATATTTGAAACATAAACTTGTGCAAAAACAAAACAAATATAATATAGTTTTTCATATTTGACAGCTATTGATGTAAATATAAAGAGGAAAAAAAATACATTCATACATATATACTATAAAGAAAATTATGTTACCTCAGCTAATATCCCCAACTTCTCAAAAGGAACATCAGTCTGGAGCAACTTGGCTACATAGAGGCCCAGCTCAACAAGTTTATCATCATACCCAAATATGAAATCATGTGCCTTAACAGTAATCATTGAATTTGAATAACGAAAGAGTGAACGCAGAAAGTAAGAAAGTGCTATTTGAGAAAATCTGTTAATGTCCTTTGTTACAGCAATAGTACCCTGTAATCAATTAATTATGGTTAAAGAAGAGGATAGCAGCACTATAATATTTGATTTTGTCCACTACTACATTAAAATATATGCAGCATTTTTTTAATATATTACTAAATAAAAGGAAAAATAACATGATCTGCTTCAGGAAACAACTTAATAGTTGCAATGTGCCAGAAAACAACATTGGATATATATAATTTAAATCTGATTTATGCTTAGGAATACAACTGAATCATGATATAATAAATATTATTTTAATAATATTAGTTTATATAGTAGCATGAGGTTTGATATGTTTGAGGTTCATTATTCAGTAGTAATAGGTGGTTTGAATCTCTCAAAATTTCAGATTTTTTTTTTTAATAGAATAATAATTTAGGATAATTCAGCATCGTAACAGTAATTCAGCACTTCTTAATAACTGAAATAGCATTATAAATAA
Source organism: Rhaphigaster nebulosa (assembly GCA_948150685.1). Lineage (NCBI taxonomy): Eukaryota > Metazoa > Arthropoda > Insecta > Hemiptera > Pentatomidae > Rhaphigaster > Rhaphigaster nebulosa. Next base: position 38,841,151 of record OX411311.1, on the reverse strand, counting down.
ATTATATAAATTATAAATAAATCTTGGCAACTCACGATCAAAGCTAAATTGGGAACTACAAGTATATCATCCCTTCTTCCTTTTGAGTGACTTGGTTCGAACTTATGCTTCCTGGTGTCACCATAAGTTACCTTCCTCCCATCTTCACTGAAGGTTACATTTTTCTTTTCTAATGTTTCCCTGCAAAAGAGATGCGTAGCTACAGTGATTTTTATTTTTAATTAATTGGTTTTAATAAAATATTTCAAAACAATTCCTCGAATTGCAGCAAATAACTAACTAGTCAATGTTTCACCAATTCAGGCATTATCAGGACTGAAAAAACACAAGACCACATTTATGCAGACCAGATACAACACATCACATTTGTGCAGACCCGATACAACAAATCTTATTTGAGTAGCCTAAAAGACCAAATAAACGGAGATATAGATATACAGAGATAAATAGAGGACACTCTAGAACAGTCCAACATATACTTGTAAATCTATAGCTTTTCATTCCTGAATACTGGCATAACTTGAATGGGCACAATGGGGCCGGGCAACTATGCACCACCCTCAGAGGGCGCCAAAAAAATAATATATATATATATAATTTTTGATCTTCCCTTTGATATAAAAAGAATAATGACATTTATGACAAAGATAATGACAAAGAATGACATTGAAGGGTATCTTAATACCTAATGTTTTATCACACAGTGTTAGTTCCGTTGTCTGTTTTAGGACATTATAAAACCGATTAAACTGAAGAAACCATACCATTGCCACAACACCATCGCACCGTGGTGTATTTCAGCCGAAAAGCTGGCCAAAACTATTTATCGTCTCTTATGTGTCTCACATAAATGATAATGGTATTTATGATAAATATGATATTATTTGATGTTCTTAATTAATTAAAGAACTTAAATGCTTAAAATAATAGAAGACAGAAGGGAAATATATAACATACAAGGTATATTATGTCCTCACCACATGTGTGTATTATGCCAAGGACTAAATATGTTATTTTCATTTTAGGAAATATTTATTTTTATCTCATACATATTAGATGTAATGTAATAAGAATTAATTCAATTCAATCAAAATAAGATGTATTATTAAAAAAAATTAATTTAATAAAAAATAAAATCCTCGACTACGTAAATGAATTTTATACCTTACAATTCCATTCCTCTTAAGGGATGGATTATAATTGCATATCTATTTGAGCACATTTGATGGGTTGTTAGTGAAGTTGACGCCCATGAATATTGGAACCTCGTGTCGTAGTCGGGTGCCTTCCACACCCTAATGAAAATTGTGACTCTTCTTTAATCAATACATTACTTTACTTTCTGTATGTTTACGTGCACAGATGCAAGGATCTTTCTATATTTCTATGTACAGATGAACGAGACGGAATATACTTGCAAGGAGTGGAAGTCACCCGACTTCTACACCAAGGTTCAATATTCATGGGCATCAACTTCACTAATAAACTGGTAATGCGCTTGAGTAGATAAATAAAAAAAAAAAATAGGCTCTAGTTTGTCTGCGGCAAACCACCTTTTCTTAATTTGATATTTTACATGGGATAATTTAATTTTAAATGCCTTCTTTCGTCGGCAGAATAATTTTCACTTGTGATAAGGTTTTTTTTTCCATTAATCCAAGCTTTTGTCCAATATTTTTGCCTGGAAATAGCTTCACTTTGCCATATATTTGATTTCTTGCATAAGAAATAATTGTTATACCTGAAGGGCCTTAAATAAAGTAAAAAATATTTCCTAGAAAATTTAAAATGATAACTGATTTTTATGATATGCCACTTATTTTTAATAAATAGTCAGAAACAGATTATAGGCGGATTTCGGCGGCTACTATTTTTCAATATAAAAACTACATTAAAACTATTATTCTTTCATGTCGAATAGAAATGAATGCAGGGAAACGCTTGGAAGTATAACAAAAAGATCTGTTTTTAGAAAAAGAGAAAAAAAAAAAGATGTCTGTTTATATTGAGATATTAAAAATAGCTTTAGTACCATTGTAATACGCTGATATTTTTAAAATTGGTCATTGTAGTACATACCTTGATGAGGATTAGCCATAATAGAAATAAATAATTGGGAATTATTACTACAATTACCGGTTTTCGTGATTTTTAAGGTATTGCCTTAGCTTAACCACCATGTTGGGTGAGCTGAAGTGTAACTTTACCAACAGAAATATCACTAAGTTATCTGAATCGAAAGTTATTTTACAACCATACTGCCCATCCCTTCCTATTCAATCCATCAGCCGCTCACAATTATTGCATAAAATGACCATTAATCACCACATATTTATGATCAAAAGCATAAAAATAACCGGTCGACATAAAGACGGATTGTATTTTAGAGACTCGTCCGGAGTCGATGGATGCTACTCAGCTAAAACATGGGTAAAAGGAGATCGGGGTGGACGAGCGAGCTATGGCGCCTGCAATAGGTATTGAATATAAATCGCTGTGGAGCGTGATAACCCCAAGTGGACGGGTGATCGCACGAAATGGATGATCAAAATAATCTCTCCCCCGATTAAACGAGGCCCATCCTCCTACTATAGTGGCTCAAACCGATCCGACGAAAAGTGACGACTCTACTCCATGTACCTTAATTTGGAATCGCATCACTGTTTTTCAGGATAACGAATAATCTCACGGAGGTTGAACCATCACCAGCCTTGAATCCTGGATCTAGACCACTAGGTCACTGAACTTGAACTCGAGTGCTTAAAAGAGGATAGTATTAAACTTAAAAGAGTATAGTACCGAAATATCTTCATGATCTCTAGTACCAAACGAAAAAAAAAACAAAACAACGAAAAGGAGAAGATAAATGTATAAGTTTGTATGTATATGAAACTAGATCTTTTTCAGTTTTAAACAAAAAATTGTTACTTAATAATCTTTAAACTTCACTATTTTCAAAGAGTCTTACGAGTTGCAGATATGCAGTTTCTTGTTGAATTTTATTCTATAATGACGTAAAAATCAATAGATATTTTTTAATTAATTTAATACCATTGTAACAATTTGTAAAGATCATATACTGATCGTACTATATATTAATGTAGTAGTACAGATCCCTTCTTTTCTAGCTATCAGGAACTACGAATTTGTCAAACGAAACAGAATTTCATAGAATAATGTGGAATTTCAATTTCGATTTTTAAATTCTTACTACAACTTGGATAAAATCCATTAAAAAAAGTAAGTGCTTTCAAAGCTCTAATGCCTGTAAGTGGGCGGGGCGGATCGAAACGGGTTTAAAAGATTTCGACTCAAACATTAAGATCCGTAAGACGCTCTAGAGGAACGCACCGCAGAGCAACGAAGAGCCCTAAAAGCCTACAGTTTTTAAGATAACGCACGATATAAGATCAAACGGGCTCTATGATAACTTGCGTACGTATGTTGTCAAAACTCCATACCCGTGGAAGCAAGTTGACTACACAAACTTATTAATAAGTGTGAAAACGTTATTTTGTTAATAAAATGTGAGACTAAGGAAAAAAAAAATGCGTGAAACTAATTTAAGTGAAACTGTGTTGCTGTTTATAAAAATTTATTTTCATTTTGACCCTGTTCCTTGAAAATGTCTGTTTTTTCAATGCTAAAAGATTTTTAGGTTTCTATGAATGATAGAGCAGATTATATATTCTTTCCCACTTTTACTAACCCTAAACCCTAAACCACTGTTAAGTATGAAAACTACAAACAGAAAATGAGTCTTTCTTACTGCTTATCTGTTAAACTGAGCGGCTATTTTCCAGTGAGGCAAGCTAATTGCTAACCAAGTGAACTGTAACTTCAACATCGAGTCATTAGATTCGATGTAGCTTCATCAAAGCCATGTTAAATAAACTTTTTAGGTAATATTATATTGTTTATACCAATAAACATGTTTCCCTAATATCGCATATACTTTGAATGTATTAAGGAGAAGCGTAGATATCTAATGCGAGAGTTCTGGCACGAGTATGTTATTCTGTTTTCAGACAAAATAGTCACAGAAAAAAAAAAAAAAAAATATATATATATATATATATATATATATATAATTGATAATGTTGAGTCCTATCGGTTATAAAATCTAAAAATATCTCTTGAGATTATCAGTGGATATAATAAAAAATATCCGAAATTGTTCAAAAAACTTCTTGATATTGTTCAAGGATAAGTGATAAAATAATGTTGGATAATCTGAATAATTAAATCATCCGAAATAGCTTATAGGCGTTTCTGTACTTTTCAAAATAATTTATATAATTGATTTCTTCCTTTATTATCATTATTTTAGGCAAATGGCTACTCTGGTTCGTTTTATTTTGAGAATTGAGGTTTTTTAAAATTGTTTGAGGTATCTAAATTCAATGCCAAATGAATAAGTATGATAACAGAGTTAAAAAAATTCTTAAATATAATATTAGCAAAATGAGATACCTGTAGCAGTAAGGCCCAACCTCTTCAATCTTGAGCTTTTTGTCTATTTTATTCTTATATTCTTCAATGTTGGTATAGTTGAAGACATGGACGCAAATAAGTGGTTTTACTGGAGGCTTCCTCCAGGCTTCGTAGACATCAGATCCGTCTCTGATCGTTAATTGCTAAAAATGAATAAAATCATAAATTTATTTAAAAAAATACATCACATAATGATACCTCGTAATAATTGAAAAAAAAAGTTACTAAACAATAATGAAGCTTCCTTTGCCCTTCTTTGACTCCACTACGTTGTTTTATTTAATGAGGATTATAATCGAAAAAGGGTCTGTTTACCATTCTTCACCGACGAAAGCAATAATTTTTTGTTTTAAACATTACTGTTTTGATGTACAGTATTTTATATAAAGTAAATCATTACTTACCTAGCTCAGAGCTGTTTACTGATCTAGTTCAATTCCGTAATGTTTTTTTTTCTTTTTCAAACGGGCGCTGGTCTGCTTTAGATTAATTTCGATGGATACAGATAAGCACAGCAGTCACTAAAGGTCGATTTTCGTTGGTACTGCCCGCGCTTGCGGCCGGCAAAGTTTGTAGGTAGTTTACTACTACTTTGACTGAATTGGTAGGGACATATTTCGCTGGCACTGCCCGGCAGTCTAGGAATGACGTCATACCTATACTGCTGCGTCCCTGACCGTTCCAGAAGGAATCATACTGCCTCAGACGCGACGGCTCTCGCTTGTCATTTGAAACAATGTCATTTAGTGGGGGACAAAAAGGGATTTAGTGATTATGACGACGAACGTCAAGTAGAGTTTATAAATCAGTTTCAGGTTCTTTATGACTACAAACATAAGGAATACAGAAATTTAATAGTAAAGAATAATGTGTTGAAAAAACATATTATTTTATTTTTATATTCACACATTATTTTTATTGTATTAATAAACAATAAAGAAACCTCGACAGACGAACTTTGTTCATTATCTAAAATACCTAACAAATCTAGTTTTACATAACATGGCGAAATATATGTTGGATATACATAGTTGCATATCTGTAAATAAACGTATGAATTTATCTATAATTTGTATGTATCTAAATAACATATAATTTTAAAGATTTTAAGGATATACTATATAGTTATAACGATGTAGTACGATTATAAATATAGGAGAGGTTATAACGTTATAGGTTATGCAAGAGTGGGCCTCTGCGGGGGGCATTTTCAGCGAAATATTGAAGCAGTAACAGTTAGCGGCTACGATTGGCAAGCTGTGTCAGTGGCAACCGCAGGCAGTACCAGCGAAAGTCTACCTTAAGACTTATCCACAATTACTCGGCTGCTTGGTAATCAACATCTAGTTGACATGTAGCCGATTCCATGTCAAAAGATACATTTGCGAAAGTGTATCTTTTTCATAGTTACCCGGCTGTTGGATAGCCGACATCTAGCCAACGCCGATACAAGATGACCTCATTTTGATTTAGGCCTTCATTCAGTTCACGTTTGCGTATAATAATTGATTAATGAATCACAATAAGTTTATAGCGTGTATGGTCCTGTGAAGAAGCGAAGAAAAAATAGGATATACAGTGTTCATACCATAAATATGAAAAGAGACGAGGTTGGGATGTTGCTTTTTTTTTTTACTTTTCGAAGCTTTGGGAAAGAATGGGAACAGGCTTTTTAACTATTTTAGGTATACAATATTTTGATAAAAAAAAACAAAAAACTTTGAACTGATTTAACTCCTAGAAAAAAATCAGAAAATGTGTCTATTAGATGTGTACTCTGTCATATATTTATGGCCACCCAATGTCCGAGCAACCAGGACCCACCTCGGGATCGCTGACCTGAAAGGATGCTCGCCACTTGTTGAGAATTATAAAAAATTACAAAGCGTCTGAGATAAAATAATTTTAGTCTTTTAAAAATGTAACAGAAAAATATTGAATGAAATAAAATTCAAATATGAATATTTTTTAGGAGAGGAGGGAGGGAAGCGTTCATGACGTAACAACCCTGTGGCGCCAAATGTCTATGGCCGGTGCCTCCCCCTACTTGTTTCGTCGACACCGACGTAGTGTTGCCAGATTGGGATTTTTTCCCCTAGATTTGGGATTATTTTTATCTACTGGGGTATTGTTTAGGATTAGAAATTTCTAGGTTTTTTTTTAGGGTGAAAAAGATTTTGGGGCCTTTTTAGGTTTTTTTTTTTAATCTGCTAAATGTCCACCAGTTTTAGCTGATTAGAAACTATAAATTAGAATTAGGGATTGATAAATTATTTGCCACTTCTATAAATTTGTTTTATTGAAAACTAGTTTCGAATGTTATACATTCATCCTCAGTTCTAAAAACACACAAAAAATTCAAAAACAAGCAATTCAAAATATAGTTGGTATTATAATAATACCAACTTATATAGTATATACCAACTTATATAATACTAATACAATATAGTTGGTATTATTATAATACCAACTATATTTTGAATTGCTTTTTTTTTTAATTTTTTGTGTTTTTAGAACTGAGGATGAATGTATAACATTCGAAACTAGTTTTCAATAAAACAAATTTATAGAAGTGACAAATAATTTATCAATCCCTAATTAGATTGATCCTTCTATACCGGCATGCGGATGTCAACTGGTAAATTAGAATGATTAGAAAAGACTGGTTTGAATGTTAGAAATTTAATAACGATTATTGTAAGAAGTTAAACAAATTTTTTAACTTCTATATTTCACACAAGCTTATAAAAATACATGGAATTAATGGATTTTGTAAATTATTTTTATTTTATTTTTTTAATTATACCTTTGATTATATAATTAACTTGTTCTTTACTGTTTTAACTTTTCATTCGTTTCTTCAATTTAATTCAACTATTATTTAATTGAATTCCTACTGACATTATACTTCCTAATATCAAATATATTTTTATTAACGAAATACTAAAAAATCTATATAATAATTTTTACTAACACTTTTGGATTCTGTTTTGTAGATTATATTCAATTTTAGTCTTGTTTTTAGTTTGTTATTAATCATTACTTTGACTTACAAATAGTCTTCAAACTAGTTTGATATTAAACTACTTCTTATTAAATATATGTTTAATATACTGATATTAACATATTCCATAAATAATGTGATGAAACCTAAATGGGGACAATGTTGAACTAATAATTTTGGATCTTTTTTTTTACTGCTATAATTAAACGCTCGTCTGTGATGCATCTCGTTTTGTGCTGTTTATAGTTTGCTTGTAATTAGTAATTTGACGTGATCTTTCAGCTAGTATAAGTGATTTAAGTAATATTAACAAATGTTATACTCCTAACATCCCTTCCCTTTTTAAATGTATAAAAGCCTATCTGAAATGGACAGATCAATCAGTATTAGAGCGCAGAGCCACAATATAAATTAAAGTGTAAGATAGAATGTAAATAAGAATGTAGAATCAGAATGTAAGATAGATCATAAGAGTATGGGAGACAGTACGCTCTCACTATGTTAGCTTTAAGTCTAGTAGTAATATCTTTAGTAGAGTCTATCTGTTGTTAACACTGTCAGTAGCTCATTATTTTATATCATGTAACTCTGTACTCTTATTAATAAAGTATTTTCCAAGGCTTACATTCATCGACTTTGTTAATTGTAGCATCGTTTAATCGACAACCGGATAAGTGTGAAACAGACCTTATGACATTTTATTCTAACGCTATCTATGGGTTGGGATCTTTTTTTAACATTCCAGAGTTGGGATATCAAAATTTGTACTGAGGAACCACTTCTAAATGAATATAATATGACTCAGACGGGAACTGAATCAAAACCACATATTTACTTCCACAACTTTGTTAAAATTTTTGGAGTCCTTTTTGATCATCACCAGTCCTGGAATTTCCCAAATTACAGAAAATCTATCCTAATACTTATCCTTAAACAGGGGAACGGAGTAGCTCAGTGGTAAGGCAAAGTATTACCATGCTCTCTGTCCCGGGTTCGAGGCCGGCTGTGGCAGATAATTATTTATTCTGTTATCAGCCGTGGATCGAACCTATGGGATCGGGAGACCCTCCTAGGGAGCACCCAGCGTGGTCAACTACAACCGTGGGTTGTAGTGGTACAGGTTTTTCTGCTTGTTTTTATCCTTAAACAGGTATCTATAAAGTGGGTACAGTAGGTATAGTGTCTATAAAGTGGGTACCCTTAATTGGATAAAATCCTGGCAGTGGTACAGGTTTTTCTGCTTGTTTTTATCCTTAAACAGGTATCTATAAAGTGGGTACAGTAGGTATAGTGTCTATAAAGTGGGTACCCTTAATTGGATAAAACTCTGGCGGTTGAGCGTGATTTCGGCCAAATCTCCTTGCACAACCGTTGGTCTAGAAATAGTACGGTCCTTACCAAGTACTGAACCCATTACCCTTCGTGGGTTGTAGTGGTACAGGTTTTTCTGTTTTTTTTATCCTTAAACAGGTAGGTGCCTACCTTGATTAGGGCTGGCTGGTAATCGGGGACTGTCGGGTAGGTATGAAATGAGACTAATGAATTGTATCATCAGATTCATCTCCAGGGTTCTCAGGCGCTCCCTTATCAGCAGGTGATTACATTCGTATAAGTCAGATTATAGACAGAAAATGCTACTCAAGTCAAAATTATTGATTATCTTGTTAGCATGAATGAACTAATAGAATTACCCAATCTGGATTTTAAAGATGGCTGTTTGTCCTATCTGGTTTGATAACGCCTGCAAAGAACCCAAAAGAGCCGACGATGAAATTTTAATTTGATAAATCAGTCTTCTCTACAACTCGTACAATCACCCAATGCAAACACGCGCTGAAATATAATTTCTAATTTATATTAATTTTTAACTTTTTTACCGCTACTAGTTAAGAAAAGTATTGTAATCGGGTCAAATATTCGATATGCAGTTTTCAGCGGATTTGGACTTCTATTCAGACTTCTATACAGGAAACAATTTTCGTATTGGACTTTGCATCCAAAGCTGTTGATGTTTGTTATCAGTGAATAATGATTCATTCATTGCAATCCGAATCCTTTGGTCACGTACCATGACCTTGAAGAATCCTGTAGAAACTAGAGGATTAAAATATATACGACCAAATTTCATCAAATTTCCTTCGTCGACAACGTGTGACATCCAGGCATCATTTAAAATTATGTAGTTCATCTCAATAGAACGGATCCGCTACTTTACTCTTCACGAACTGATTTGCTTATTTATTTATTTTACAATATTCCGCATCTATCCAAGCGGGTCATTAGCTGCTTGAATAAGAATCAAAATATGAATTATATACAATTATATGTTGATAAAATATGCGATGGCTACATTAATTAAATTATGAACTAGAATACATGCATTAAAAGAGCAATGAATTAACTTAAATGATCGATGAATTAAATAAAATAAACAATTATATAAATGAACAATTAAATTAAATGAATAATGAACTATGAATTATGAACTACAATAACTAAATTAAATGAACAAGTTTTATATCTTTCATGACTTTAATTATATTCTGATTTTTTTCTTCGTTATCTGCAAGTGCTTGGGTATACTGTTTTTCGTTCTGATATCAGATTATAGTTTGCATGCTGTTACAATGTGTTTCAGTGCCTGAGATGTGTTACATATTTCAAAGCGTAGTGGTTGTACGACTCGCATATTCGATTCTCAGTCTGGTCAGGATTACTTCTACTGATCTGGATTTTCTGGAGGAGATTTTCCATGGCGATATCTTGTTCGACTTTGAGCAGTTTGCTGGATGATTGGTTCCACATTATTTTCCACTGCTTTTGTATGGCACTTTTGCTTCGAAACCTCCAATCGCAGCAGTGGTTGGGCCTATCATTGTGGTCCCGTTCGCTTTCCTTCTGGCGAGGTTTGTTGCCTTGTGCTGCTCCACAATGCGCGGGTGCCCACGCTAATACAATATCTCTACTCAGCTATTCCTGTATCTCCGAAAGACAATTATTGATTTGTCAGATTTGTCTTCTGATCTCCAATAGACTTTGAAGTAACCAGTTTATATGGCAAATAAAAGTGGCCTATCCTTTCTAGAACAAACAATATTTCCTAGGCTTCTTAGTATGTAAGAAATTTCAATTATTTTAGTTTATTTTGGCTTTTATAAAAATCAATATTTTGTACTTCAGCATTGTTATTATTCTTGGATACTCTTGTCTCAGTTTAAAGATTTTTTTTTGTTAACATTTAATTTTTATAAACCTAGGACTTCATCTGGGCAGATGCAGATCAAGCGGTAAGCGGCCACGTAGGACCTCGTGGTCTTCAAATATCTTTAAATTTTGGAAATGACCGAAAAAGTGTTTCAAAAAATCCTCCATAAAATAATCGAACAAATATACATTTATTTTGTCTTAAATCATGGAATTTTTTTTTAACTTTCTTTTTTGTTGTTAATGAGAGATTTCTTAAAACTTTTTTTTTGAGGAACTTCAAAATTTTTACCGCTTAGGGCCCCTCTTATCTTTATCCGCTCCTGCATTCGGGCATGATACTAATATACAAACCTCATATAAAGGTTACAATAGATCCTTCTTCTTTCATTTGCTCTTCAGTGTCTTTCGGCGTATGGCTCGCCTCGCTTCGGCCCAATTTTTCCTTTCATCTCAAATAGTATCAAGATAGTAGTATCTCAAAAACGAAACTCGGCGTCGCGACATTCATCTTGACACACGCTGACAAGCTCTTTTTTCTGGAGGTCTTATTCCGTTATTATATGCCGTATTCTTTCAGTTGGTAACAACTTCCCAAGAGATTTCTTCATGTTCCTTGACAACATTGGAACTTTCTATGTCACTAAATAGAGCATTGGAAATCGACGGTTTTAACATTTTAAGCGGAAGAACTCACTTATATCTTATTCTCCTGCTGCAGACTTGTTCAGCTCACAAAAGGGGAGTAAAGTATTTTACACTCAATTTTAACACTTAAAACAAGTTATAAAATTTTTTTATCAGAGTGACAAAAAAAAAATCTTGTTTATAATCTTTATCACCGCACCTGTATTAAATGTCTTTATCTCTGTATTAAATATCAATATAGCTTTTAATGTAAGTTTATTATGACTTTCAAGTACAATATCCTTTTCGGCTCTTCAATTTCAATCAAAATCTTATAAAATCAAAATTTATATATTTATATAAAAATCTAATTTGCCAAATTTGAGATGTTTTACATCATTTTTGTTGATAGTTTATTATTACCTTATATTAAGTTTATTATACCTTCAAGTAAAGCATCGGCTCCAGTTTCCTAATTTAAACCAAAATTTATTATTTTATTAATATTAGTATATAAGGTATTTAAACCAAATTTGAGAAGTTTTGGATTATATTTTTGATGAAAGTTAATAATGACCTTCAAGTAAAGTACCACTTTCGGTAATTATGCAGTGACCAAAAAGGGAGGTTCATAACTAGATTTTACAATAATTCTAAATACATAATTTTAATTTTCTACGGCTAACCGTTTTTAAGCTATGCGAGATAAGTACGAATGTATGTACTGATGTCACGACGAAACTAGTCAAAACAGATTCAGGAATGGTCAAAATGGATATTTCCATTGGAAATCTGAAAACCGAAAATTTTCGCGATTACAATACTTCCTTTACTGCGTACAAGGTAGTAATAACTAACTTTATCTCTCGGGGTATTTTTCTTTTGTAAAATATGCTTTTGTTAATCTGGAAGTATTCACCACCAGCTTTGCTCACATAGATTCCAATTTATGGGTCTAGCCTGCTGCTCCTACTAATCAGAATGCCAGTCATTTGGCAGGCATCTAACATTCCAGTAATCCATTCCAGTATCCTCCATTACATGTAACATGTACAACCTCATTCATCCTTCCCGTTTGCATCACCTTACTTTTGACGGTATTTATGTCCATACCCTCCCTTGGGCGTACCACCCTCCTCAGATATTTTTTGAAAAAGAAATACAAAGAAGTAAACAAAAAAAAGAAGCATTTTGTTAGCTAGGTCTATGGTGACAACCGGTAAGCACATTGGCATAGATGGGTAGAGAGAGGAGGGGGACTGGCCCTCTCAGGAGCCTGCAGGGCTCCCCTTAGGGATCTACTATGCTTCCCCTGGAAAATTCGATTAGCTATCCTAATGTTCCCTTGTATGTAGTTCTCTTCATTCAAAAAAAGAAGAGAACTTTTTGGAGGTTTTCCTGGGAATCAGCAATTATTACAATATCCTCAACATAATATAAAAAATTGAGCTATTACTAGGAACAATACTATAGATCCAGATAGATACAACGATAAATCAATGTAATTTATTGAAAATTTTGTTAACAACGCGAAATAAAATTGAATATAAAATTTATTTTTCTTATATAAAAAAGTTTTTTACAGTGCAAAACAAACAGTCAGGTATGAGCTATCTGGTTAGACATGAGCAGGGGCAGGCCCAAGAGGAACGAAAGAGGCGACTGCGCCAAAGAAAAAATAAATAAATGACTAATCCATTATACACAAATGTACATTTATAGTTTTAGAGACCTCCGGATCCCTCTATCCTCATGGGGCGTATTCCAGATCTCCTGACCCCTCGATAGCTCTCCGTCTTAACCAAGAGGGGCTCCGCAATATCGTATCGCCCACAGTCTCGCAAGGTTATAACATGAAAGATTATCCGCTACTCGTTATAAGCTAAGACTTTAAATCTAAATGAAAAAGCGGAAAAGAGAAGATTTTTTTAAAATTATATTTGTGAGACCAAGAAATAATATAATGTTTATATGCTACATATTGATAAGATAGGAATGAATAAGTAGACATCGTTAAGGTCTGTTGTGAAGACTCTAAGTGTTTAGATAAAGAAAATACAGGATTTACGTCAGATTCTGGTGAAGACGTTTTCATTGCATAATCAAACATTAACAGAGAATCTCTTCTTTTCATTTCAAAATTATTTGTATATTTATATTATTTTGTATAACATAATAATGATGCAGTTGTATTTTAATAATACGTTGTGGACGCCATTCTTTTACTGCATAATAATGTAATATAATAATCAGAGCAGTTCCTCCTTAATACGAATTAGGTAGAAGGGCGAATTCTACAGTTCGCGTTAAACGAAATTTCGTTAAAGACGAACAAGTTCGTCTTATCCGATTGACTAAAAGTTTCTCTATACATATTTGTACTCATGAACTAATTTTCTTAAACAATTGGCTATATTCCACTTATTATTACAACTTTTTAAATAAAATTTAAAAGAACTTTTTAATGATTTTACGAAACCGGACTAAGTGATATCTGGGTGATATATATATATATATATATATATATATATATATATATATATATATATATATATTGTATCTATATATACAATTCAAAGTTTTTTATTTCTTCAACTTTTTCAGCAGAATTTATCGGCATCACAAAATTTAAATTCTTAAAATAAAATTGAAATTACAAAAATGACGATATCACTCAGACTAACATTATTTTAAACCTCAAGAGCTCTCATCAAAACTTGTATCGTCTCGATGGGACCACTTGGAGAACTAGTTCACAAGAAAATTATATTTTCATTTTTTTTTTTTTTTTTTGCATTTACTTGAACTTCCCACTTTTTATAGTTTTATTTTTAAATATATCTAATAAGCCAGTACTATGTACTGTAAAAGTACTATGAAATACAATATAAATTAAAATAAAATATCTGTAAGAGTTTAATTTTATTTTAAATATATCTTATTACAAATATTTTCGGAAGATCACAAGTGATTTCTGATATACCATATATGATAATTTATGAGTGGCATGGGGAGGAACTATGCACTGATAGTATTTGTTTTTTATTTTCATATTTTTATTATGCATAATTTTTTTAACTGATATTATATGATTTAATATTCCTGTAGAATCAAAAATGACTCCTAGAAATTTAATTGATTTTGATTTTAATTTAACTTATTTAAATTTAAAGACCACTCATTGACTCCATTCCATTAATACAATAAATACTGCAATAAATTTTCAAAAAATAAAATATTAATTATATAAATTACATATTCAAAATACTTTAAAATTATTTTAATCCAATTTCATCCCCTAAATTGTATTTCTTTATTAAAGTGGTTACCTTGCATTTGATTATCGCAAATAGTTAACTTGAATGTTACAACACGAGAAATAAAATTTTATTATAGCCTTACATTATCAAAGCTTTTTTTGTTATGCGTTATGATTTAAAAAGAGAACATATTGCAGTTGATTAATTCTTTGGCTCAGATCATTCATATAAAGAAAAATGGAACAATATAGACTTTTTTTTTAAGGAGTGAAAGGCGGCTTCAGGCCCTAGAATCCGGTAGTGCGTAGATGTGTGTGATCGTTGTCAGGACAAATTCATACCCGTGGAAGTAAGGTCAGTACACAAACTTTATTAGTAGGCCAGTCAATGAGGGGGTTATAGACGGAAATGACGAGACATCCTAAATTGACTAAAGGGCTTTGTTAGGCTTAGATTAAGAGGTAAACATACTAAAAATCTTCGGATGTAGGAGCAGGGGCAAAGAGAGGAAGGAAGGGAGCAGGTTATGTTTTTTTTTTTTTAGGTTTTTCGTTTATATCTCGAAAATGGTTGGTCCTAGCTTAAAACATTTAATGTAAAAAATTGAAGAGCATTACATTTCCTACAAGAATGTTATACATCTTTTTTGTATCTGTCATAGTTTAAGAAGTGTACGCTCTTAAAAGTAACAAATTTGAAAAAAAAAAATCAAATTTGACTCTATACTACACTGGACTATACTTTCCCTTCTAAGGTCTTTACCGTCAATCATTTTAAAACTTTTTTGACGACTTCCGATTAATTTTTTATAATTAATCTAACAAAGATTCACAGTGCATTATTAGATCATAAATTAATACGTTCAAATATTTTTTGTTTTATTTTTTATTCAGGAAGATTTTTTAAATTAATATGCATAATAGTGAAAATGACAATATAAACAATTGGAACGGGTAAAAATAGAATATTATTAAGTTGATAATAAACAGTCTATCGCTAGTGTCAAGTTTGAACAGTCAACTGCGAAAACAAGCCACTAAGATAACATTGTTTTAATTGCAATGATTATTTCTCTCATTCGGTCCTTGACCTTAGGAATATCTTTTAAACAAATTTGAAAGGTGATATATATATATATATATATATGTGTGTGTGTGTATATATACATATATATATAATATATATATACTGAAACAATTTGAAGGGCTGTAAAAATTAAATCAATGTCTCTTAAAAAAACTGGTTTTATAGTCAAACCGTAGGTACATTGAAAATATTTTTATTTCAGTGGATACTAAAAATTAATCTTCTAAATGTCGGCCATTATTGACGACGCAGAGCCGAAGACGTTTCCGAGAATTTTCGATCACAGTTCGATCCGCCCTAATTTCTGGTGAAATAACAGTGGAGTTTTGTTTTGAGAGAATAAACTATTGCTTTATTTCTTTTCTCCTTTTAATTTTGATAGGTAAATTTTTAGTTTTGTATAATGTACATTTAATGCATTTTATATAATGCAATTCCATATTTAAAAATGGCAATTGTACATCTCATACATATATATTAGGTAGTATGAATTTAGCAGAGAATATGAAAACACCTTTTAAATAAACTCCTCTTGCACAGGTTCACTATATAAGATAAATAAATAGGTAATGAATAAATAAAGGAAATAATAGCGAATATCAATATCATCAAATCTAAATAGATTCATTACTTTAAGTGAACTAGAAGCGATGACGTCATCAACTCAACACTCAAAATTGGTCAGCTTTATTTTATTACTGTAGTTCCGCCTTAAGTCCAAATCTAAAAATCCTTTTTGAAATCTCTAATGAAACATATTATCTGTTAAATGATACCAATTCTTGATTTTTAGCATTTATAGAAGCGGAGCTATGAGCGTTTAAAAATAACACCAAAAGCATTTTAAGATTGTTTCTGTCCTAACCACTCCGGATTGAGGAAAGTAATTCTAGCATCAAAATGTAAGAAACAAACATCAAACATAGTGGTTAGCATGCCAGTGTAATATTAAAAAGTAATAAGATGCAATTTTATCAAAGCTATATCTGCGTCGTTATATATATTAATATATTGTCAATACCCTAATGAACTCTTAATAATTTAAGATCTGGAAGTTTAGAGAATCAACCAATCTCAATATTTTATTCACGTGTACTTAAATATTTAAAAAATTAAGCCTAAGATATTTAAAGTTTAACAGAACAAATAATATTGGAATAACAAATTTTTATGCACTGCAAATAATAATATTATATTGTAACACTATATAATGAAATTACAATATAGCATTAATAATATAATGATATTAATGGTGTTGAGATAAGGATGGCCTTGAAAATTCATAATTATATGCTTTGAGATTGATAGAAGTGTTTGAAAATGATTTTTATACACAGCGTATATTTTTTTTAATTTCAGATTGTCTTTTTTTAAATATAAAGGTTAAAAAATACAGTCGTTGTTTATTACTTAGGAATTAAATTAAGAATAATTTAAGTTGATAGGATGTATTAAAAACTTCGCAGCAAATTAATATATCTTAGGCATTGCCTTTTTTTTATTAATGGAAATAAACTGATAAAAGAGTTTTTATCTCTGAGGACAGTAATATACTCATATATCATGTTTAAATCTCCTTGCTTTCTTATTTTTTTATATTTCTGTTTAATGAACTATATCTAGAGAAAGTATTTTAATAATAAAAAAAACTGAAAGTGACGCCTGTATAGTATATATGGTTGATTCTTCCAAAACTGAGCATATTGAAATTTCTTAAATAAAATGTTATGATTCGGCGGGTTTTTCACCAAAATCATTTCTTGGCATGTTCAGTAGCTCTTAGCTACCGAATTTCATTCATAGAAGTTTTTTGTTTTTAGGTTGTTAATTAAACAATAAATAAATTATTGCAAAGGCATGAGGTGATCAGGTGATAAATCTCAAAAATAGTACATTTTGGACCATTTGGTCGGTCTAAAAATTGTTAACGTACTAGCTATTTTCCAAATAAAATACTTTTAAAATAAGTAAGGTAATGTGTTTTGGCTGTGGGGGATTAAATCCCATTTAAAGTAGAATACCCAAATGATATTCGTTGAATTTAAATTCCCAAAGTAGAAAATCTTTTAGAAATTTTTTTTTTGGCAGGTATCTCATTATAATTTTAACAAAGGAATGAGGTACAAAGGAAAGATGATTTCGGCTTCCCCCAGTTATCTTTTACTTGAAAAAAAAGAAGCTTTGTCAATAGATTACCAGGTCGTCCATCAGAAAAAGATAAAATAATAACATATTTGAAACATGCTTACAAGATGATGTTGCTTGGCCACAAAGGAATGAAGAGAAGGGACGAACACGCCACAAGATACTTTCCGTAATACGGCTTTAAGGTCACTGATTGTTAATCAAAACAACAAAGATAGTGGGAACACTTTAGGCGGGAATTGCCAGTGATGCCAGGCTAGGAACAATAATGAACTTATAAAATTCTGTAAGGTAAGATTCTGGCGGTAAATTCTAACTTTGGCAAAGGAATGAGAATCGAAATGTGGGACTGGGATAAAATGAGTCATGGATAACAGGCGTATTGCATTACACGATTTTCCTTTTTTTTAACTTCAAAGGCTTGAAAACTGGTACAAATTTCCTGAAGCAAAACGTTTCATGGTCCTTACACGGACTCTTGAAAGTAAAAAAGCGTGATCTCGATCAGTCAAAGGAATTAGGTGGTTTATGATAAATTAAAATAAAGATGTTATAATTATAAGTTATAATGATTGATCCGGCCAAAAAATGTTGATGTGAGCCACACCAGAGACGTTGGTTACAAAATGCCCATTTTCTGGAGAATCAGCTATATATATGTGAACGCTACACAATGGTCTGAATTCTCACTCACTCATGGTGTAAAATATAGAAAAAATGATTTTTTCTTTAATTTAAGCTGATCTCTCTTTTGAGTTTACGTTGGTTGCCTGTGGCTTATTGATGAAATTGGTTTGATTTTCGGATGATCCATTTAAATGCTGTGACCACTCAAAGATGGTGGCACTCAAATTCACCGTTCTGGTATCTTTAGCAGCCCAGATATGCAAGTTAATTTTTATTCAAAGATGTTTTTCTGCTAAGCTAATTTAAAATATACCCAAAGTACACGATAAGTGAAATTTAATGACTCCTGATCGAATGTCATATCTGTAATGATTGCGCAGCCAAATCCACGGGGAAAACTGGAAAATCGCTAAATCAGAGATTAAAGGAACATATACGTGCATATAAGACTGAGAATTTCAACTTTGCAATACATTTAAATGAAAAAAAATCATAAATTCATCAAAGACTCAGCAGTTAAATTAATACATCACGTTGAAAACAGCCTCAGATTAAATATATATGAAGCACTTGAAATAATAAAATCCTTCAAATCGAATCCAGATTTTTGCTTAAATGACCAAATAATTATCTCAAATAGTCCAATCTTAAATTTATTCCCATCTATAAAAACAATTATCGGAATTACTGGAAAAGCCCCGTCCCTTAAACCGCTTACATATAAAAACCCCATCTTTATTTCTTTAATTGCTAATTCAGTGCGAGAACAAACCTATACAAACTTTTCTGTTTGATATAATTTACTTAAACCTTGGTGAGTACCAACATGTATTTGATTTCTTGTCTTAATTAAATTCATAATTCATAAATGTTTTATAATACTAATTTATATTACATTGAATTTATATGTATAATAATACCAAGCTGTATTTTGAATTGCTTATTTTTGAATTTGTATAGGTACCAACAATTTTCTTCATGCTTTATCACAAAGTTATTTACGCTAGTTTGTAGGGTATGTACGCCAGGAGCAATGTCTAACATTGGTGCTCTGATTGTAACTAAATAACATGCTACAAATTGAAAAATATTGATTCTTTACAAAGTTCCGATTTGTTACTTTTAACGGATACATTTTTATTTGCAAAATTGTTGGCCTTGAATTGGTCTCAATAACAATAAAATATAATATCAAATTGTATTTATATGTAATAATACAATATTATATGAAGTAATAGAAATAATAACTAACATTGTGTTATTAATAAGAGGAGTGCACGATGTATCCGTCACCGAATTTGATCAACATTTTTTTGGTGATTCTATATTGAAAACAAGTTTACCTATATCCTTCATTTCATCCGATGGGCCTTCGGAGCTGAGAAAAAAAATAAAACATGCTGAAAATGCTTTATTTTATAACTCGTGTTTGGAGAATAATATCGACATGATTTTTTTGCAGCTAAACATTTTTTTTTAGATTATATTAAAGGAAAAATATAAACAATAAAAAATAATTGATTTGTACCCAAATAAATTTAAAAATGTGTTTAAATTATTAAGTAAACTAGCCTCATAGATTTTTTCACACCAAAAATGATTGCAGATTTGGATTCAGCACATCAATAAACCTTTATGTTGAAAAAAAATTTTTTTTTCAGTCCCGTGTGTGCTCAAAATTTTTAAAGCCACTAAATTACATTTGGATTTGAAGCTCTGTATCTCCTCTTCAGTTTACCCGATATTGGCCTTCTTGGATTCATTAAAAAGAGGGGCATCCATTCCATGTATATAAAAAATATTGCATTATCTTAGATCGTCTGGGTAAAAAAAGGTGATTACCATATAAAAACAAAATTGAAGTTTTTGCGGATAACGTTAGTTCTAAAACACGTAGGAACATCACTGTTAAATCGAACTGCGTAGTTTAAGAACCTTTACCGAAGATCCACAATTGGTTAGAATTATTCAAAGGGTTCCTGATTTTTGATCGATTATTTAAATATTTAAAACAATTTGAAGGGAATCATTTTGATCAAAATCGGCGACGGACACACACTCCCCTTGTAAGTATAACATACAGGCACATCTTCGAATTTTGAATAAGATGCTTAGGGGGGGGGGCCTCAATATATTGGCTGCAATATTTTGTATGAATGCAAAATTCATGCTTACGCTACTGGTACGCCCATTTGTCTGTTAAGTGGAAGTGACATGAAGCCTGGGAACCTCTGCTCTAAAATAAGTTAATTTTACCAACTGTTATCGCTATCGCTCTTGCAATGACCTAGTGACGAATTTTATCAAATGCGCTGTTATAGATATATATGAATACTTAAAGAATCTCTCTTATTTTTTGGGGTCTTTTCTACTTTAGGACAGCCAGTTACTTTTTAGTAACGTAGGTTATTTTTCTGTAACCGATTAAATCATATGACAAGTATCACGAATATGTGTGGATAGGTTAGTGCTATTGTTTGCATAAGTAATTGACACTATGAATTAAATAGAACTGTTCAACTTGTGCAAAAAAAAAAAAAAAAGGAAGTGCTGTGCTTTTTCTATAAGAAAGAGGCGTTGTCCCCAAGGTAAAACTGTGAGAAGGAGCATATGCTATGATTTATATGATATCATAAAACACATTGTCACAAACGAACCTGTCGAGCATATGTTCGAATACATGGTTTGAGGGATTCGAACAAATCTTGAGGGATATGGTTGATTTTTCCTATTTAAAGTGTTTTTTTGTTATTTATTTCAGACTTTTTCTATGTATTATCTCAAAATAAACATTCTATTAACCTGTTTTAATATTTTCTAATCATATTTTAGTATATAGCGATTAATGTAAAGTAACCTAAGTGATAACATACGTTACTAAAAAGTAACTGGCTGCCCTAAACTAGAAAAGACCCATTTTTTTTATTTTTGGCCGATCACGATGGACGCTAACAGTTAAAAGCTTGGGTTACCTGCTCTGTGATGCATTAAAATATTAGAATTTCCAGATTGTATGCATCGTTCAACTCCTTTTTTCTTAAACTAAAATTTCAATGTTTGCATTTGTTCCACATTATAATCCTGCTGTTAGCATCATAATGTTACCTTGGGTGTTGAGCCATTTGGCAACGCTCTGACCGGTAAAGATTAGCTTCTATGTACTCTATTCTGTGGGATGTGGTCTAGGGCCGAACCATCCCTCAGGTAGGTGATCAGCATCCATCGTCCCGCAACCACATAGTGGAGACTCGGTGATGACAGGACATGGATGCGGTGGATGTGAAAAGCAAGGTAGTCATGTCCAGTTCTTAGGCGGAAGGTGGCTAACATTGATATCGCGCGGAAGGATCGGGTCGATGGGACCGTCAGTGACCAAAGTTTCCCATTTCTTAACAACCACTTCGGAGAGGCACAGTTCGTTCCATTATACTTCATTCCACATTATTTCAATATTCAACGATAGCATTATTAAACTCTTTAAAATTCCATAGAATAATTTAAGAATGTATTGTTTAATAGTTTAATAGTATTTATCTACTTACATTAATTATTTCATCGTAATATATTTCTGTGAACCACATCAGGCAAGTTCCACTGAATGTTCCAATGAATAGAAGCGATAGAAACGTACAAACTGAAAAAAAAAAAGAAGAAAGATTTATCAAATTGATTATTTATCTAAATCTATTTTTCCGATTTTGTATTCAAGGTTTTAATCAACTTAAAAAAATTTAAATCAATGTCTATATTTTAATACCATATAAGAAAAAAAATTATATACTACAGCAACGAAGGTAAAATAGTTATCAGAGTTATTTCCGTTCTCGATAACGTTTAAACAACATGATAATGATATTTGTATATTTAATTACATGTTTGTGTTGCTACTTTAGCAGAATTAGCATTGGACAAACGGGTTAACTATTCTAAAAATATAGATATACCTTCTACAGGTATACCTTATAGTATACTCAAGGCCTCTTTGAATCGACTCTTTTGCGTCTCATGTGACTCATTTCCCGATGAACCCAGCTTGTTGCGGGTCAGTATTTTCTGCGTCTGTTGAGTCCCGAACGAAGTGGGATTCACAGACTCATGCAACGCAAAATGTTGTGCAACTTGTTCCTAGTGTGGACGTGAATCCGAACAAGCAAGGGTCGCTGTTACTGCAGCAGTCGTCTGCAACCTCAAGTGCATACTCCGATACAGCTTGCTTCGAAATTTTAGTCCTCAGGCCATGATACGGATAATTTTCACCTATATCTGGTCATTTCATCATCCCTCCCCCAAAAAATCTCCCCTTTGATCCTGCCAACCCCATCTTTTCAGTACCATTTTATTCTTCATAGGAGCAGCATTTGGAATAGGAGTATGTCCAATTGTTTGTATTTGTTAAAACAAATAAGGTGCACTGTTAATGATAATTACTTCCATAAACACACACATCGATGGTCAAATTCTCAAATGTAGTAAGTGAACATTTTATAGTTTCAAGTAAAAAAAGATTTATTTTTATATCTTGTAATTCCTTTTTTATTATTCTCTTTGTTGTTTTGCATATAAGGCTACTTTGATGTTATTATAGCACTAGTGGCAAACAGCTATGTAATGCTGATTAGATATTTTACATTTTCCAACTCTTAGTTCTGTAATGACCAAATTGATACTTACAACATCTGTGAACTTGACCATCGATATTTGATTGCTAGAGAGTTGTAAAATTTCTACTTTTCTCAGTGATTTTTAAAAACCGTTTAATATTCCACAATAAGAGGTAGTAGAAAAAATCATGAATTGTTTCCACTAATAGATGTCCCTTGACTATGCTGAACAAAATCCACCTTCACTCCTTCTTAAAATCGGATTTTTATCCTCCAAATTTTTGAATAAATTCTTACTTATATTAACGTACTTATAACACAGTGTCGAACATAACAGAACAGTTGTTTCTGATTTATAGGCTGATCAATATAAATTCGATATATATATATCGCATCAATTAAACCCAGATTTGCAATAAAGAACCAACCAACATTTTGTAAAATTGTGTTTTCTAATCTACATAGATAATTTTTTCAACAATTTTAATTTCGGAAGAAAAACCCAAAGCATATACCAGGCACGTACGCAGAATTTTTTTTCGGAGGAGGATTTAAATTTTTTTTCGGGATAGATTTTAAATTTTTTTCAGGGGTTATTTAATAAGAAGAAAGCCAAATAGGACGTAAGTTTTCAGGAAAATAATGAAAATTGAATCAAATATCATAAAAAATACAAAACTTATTACCAAAAATACAAAGCATGTGTTATTGGGTATAAAAATCATATTTTTTCAAAAACTTCGGGGGAAAGGATATGACCCCCTGATCCCTCCCATCGAGTACGTCAATGGCACAAACAGCGATGAGATATGTATACGCTGTTCATTGGGTTTTAGTTGTGAAATCGAAATTCATGAAAAAAATTATCAATATTACGTATAAAACACAATTTCATAAAATGTCGGTCGGTTCCTAATTGCATATCTTGGTTCAATTATGGATTGAATGTGCATATATTTTTAAACTCGCCTGATTGAGCTTGAATTTTCAATCTTCAAAAGAATTTACATTTTCAATTCAAATTTAGAGAGAGTTTTGTTTTTACTTCCTTGTACGAAGTAAAGGAAGTATTGTAATCGCGAAAATTTTCGGTTTTCAGATTTCAACGGAAATATCCATTTTGACCATTCCTGAATCCATTTTGACTAGTTTCGAGGCGTCTGTACGTACGTACGTTCGTATCTCGCATAACTCAAAAACGGTTAGCCTTAGAAAGTTTGAAATTTTGTATTTAGGATTGCTTTAAAATCTGGTTGTGAGCCTCCCTTTTTGGTTACTGCTTGATCACCGAAAGTGGTATTTTACTTGAAAGTCATAATTGATTTCCATCAAAAATTATATTAAAATACTATGCAAAACTTCTCAAATTTAGTATTTATAGGTTATATATTGATTTAAATAACATACTAGATTTGGGTCTAAATTGGAAAACCGGAAGCGGTACTTTACTTGAAGGTCATATTAAACTTTCACCAAACATTATATTAAAATATAATGTAAAACATCTCAAATTTGGTAAATAGGTCTTTTATATCGATATGAATGTATTTACTTTATTTTGGTTCAAATTGGTGAGCCGAAAAGGGTACTTTACTTGAAGGTCATAATAAGCTTACATCAAAAATTATATATAATTAAATACATAAATCATATGTTTCGGTAATAAAGGTTACAAACGCTATTTGGTTTCCAATCCAATTAAATATTTTTATTACTTGTTTTAAGTGTTAAAATTGAGTGTAAAATACTGGTTTTCCTCCCCATTTGTGTGTGTGCCAATAAATGGGTGTCGCGACGCCGAGTGTCTTTTTTGAGATACTGCGATCTTCGGAAACTAGTAACCAAATTCAGGATCACTTTTTGAGCCACCGATTTATAGTGTAATAGGCGTACAAGGAAGTCATGTGTTGTCCACATCAGATATTTTTATAAGAAATTAATTAAGATGAATGTTCATCACATTGATAAGGATAATTATCATATAAACATTTCTAAAGTGGATTTGTTTATTATTTATTTATTTAATGTGATACATGCATCTACCCATGGAGGGTCATTAGCATTACTACATAGATATGTTTAACAACTAAATTTTTCCATAATGATATATGATTTCTTGAGTTCTTTTGGAATCACTTTTTCACAATTTGAATGAACTATATAAGGTTATAGATTTGACACTTTTTTAAGAACTTGAATACACTTTGAACACAAGTTTCACTGTCACCAAGAGCGATGTTCAGTCTGTTGTTCATGTTGCAATGTCGCCTTGCATCCTTAAGGGCCTTGCAGTCCAGCAGGATGTGCTCCACGGTCAGAGGTACCTTGCAGGTATTACAGGTCGGTGGGTAAAGTCCTTTTAGAAGAAAGGTGTGCGTCAAGGCTGTATGCCCGCTACGTAACCTGGCCAAGACTACTTCTTCGCGGCGGTTTCTCCTTTCGGCAGTTTTCCAAACCTCTGGAGTATCTTTAATTTGTCCCAATTTGTCGCTTGTCCTGCTCCACTCGGAGGTCCACGAAGCGTATATTCTTTTTTTTACATACTTGCGCCAGTCCAAGGCAGTTGTCTTGTTGACCTGTGTTACCTCAGTAACAGGATCCGTCCTTGCAGCATTAGCAGCAATGTCAGCCTCCTCATTTCTCCCAATGCCCAAATGAGATGGAACCCACAGGAATTTTATTACTTTTCCTGAATGCGAGCATTCCCTCTCAAGAAGTTGAATTTTCATAACCAAAACATCTTTAGAGTTCCTGTTTTCTAAAGACTTGAGAGAGCTTAAAGAATCTGAAACTATCAAATGGTATTTGTGCTTGTGTTTTACTATGAGGGTTAGGGATTTCCAAATTGAATAAAGTTCTCCTGTATATACACTATTTGTTTCTGGTAGCATGAATTTTTGGCAAATGGAGTCCATGACGATTGCACATCCAACATCAGAGTTAGATTTAGATGCATCGGTGAACCAAAAACAGTAGTTGGAATACAGCTCTTCCCGTTCTTTGTAAAGTTGTTGATACACATGATGAGGTGTTGTGGGCTTCGAAAATGCCGATAAAGTATAATCCGGTTGGTTTTCTATTTGTATCCAATTAGGCACTGATTTCTTTGGAATTTTAAAGAATTCTGGCAACGTAATTTGTAGGTTATTTATCATTTTTTTTGATCTACTATGGAAGCATTTACATGATGGGTCATGTTCTTCATTTACAGTTGGGTGTACCGTAGCTTGGTGCGCGATAAGGTTTTTCCGTGACATCAGTGTGCCAAAATATGCCAATGCCAAATATTTCCTTCTTGTTTCTAAAGAGGGCTCGCCGCTCTCTGCATACAAACTTTCGACGGGTGTTGTCCTGAATGCACCGATGCAGAGACGAAGTCCTTGGTTATGTACTGGGTCCAAAAGTTGTAATGTTGTCGCACTTGCTGAGCTGTAGGCGATAGCCCCATAATCGATAATAGGCCTGATTAGGGTACGATACAGCATTAAGAGTGTTCGCCGGTCTGATCCCCACTGAGTGCTGGCCAAAACCTTTAATAAATTTAGACCTTTTTGGCATTTTAACTTCACTTGGCGGATTTGTTGGGTCCAAGTTAGTTTTTTATCGAAGTAGACCCCTAGGAATTTGGTGACATCTGCATAAATAATCGGTTGATTTAATAGAGATAATGAGGGATGAGTTAGGCATTTTGTTTTTCTGCAGAAATGTACGGCTACTGTTTTTGAATTCGAGAAGGTGAAGCCTGTAGTTCTGGACCATGCTTCAAGGTTTTCCAATGTTTTTTGCAACCTCCATTCAATATATTCTAGAGACTTACTATTTATGTAAATTGCGAAGTCATCAGCAAATAGGGAACATTTCACATCCGCGGGTGTTGTCTTTACAATACTATTTATGGCTACTAAAAACAGCGTTACACTCAGAGGAGATCCTTGGGGTGTACCGTTTTCCTGTAGTAGCATTTTAGAAAGATTAGGGCCAACTTTCACTCGGAATGTCCTCTCTTCAAGAAAGTTTTTGATAAACGTCAGCAATTGCCCCCTGAGCCCGACTTTTGATAGCGTGCTGACCACATTATATCGCCACATCGTATCGTATGCTTTTTGGATATCTATAAAGACAGCTACTAGGTGCTCTTTATTTGAGAAGGCGGTCTGAATTTCATTTTCAAGCTTCATTATTTGGTCGAGGGCAGAGCGGTTTTTCCTAAAGCCACATTGAGAAGTGGAGAAAAAGTTTTGTGCGTCCAAATAATATGTCAGTCTATTGTTTACCATTTTTTCAAGAAGTTTTGACACACACGAAAGTAGAGATATAGGCCGATAGTTATTGACTTTCACGTCTTTAGGATTTTTCTTAATTGGTATGACTATCGCCGTCCTCCATGTTTCAGGAAAAAATCCTGTTGTCCAAATTCTATTATATATGGAAAGAAGAAATGATTGAGCAATTGAAGGCATTTTTTTCAAAAAAATATATGGGATCTGATCGGATCCAGCAGTGGATTTATCTTTACACGTGTTCAGGGTATTCTGAAGTTCAGCTAGACTAAATGGGTGATTGTAAATTTCAGAATCTTGTGTATGGAATTCGATCGAGTTTTTTTCTTGCTGACTTTTATACTGCAAAAAATCTGAATTATAGTTGTCTGTTTTCGACATGGAAGAGAAATAGGTTCCTAAAGCATTAGCAATTTTTAATGGCTCAGTTATGATTTGATTGTCATATTGAATCGTAGAAACAGTCTCACATTTTTTGGATCCTTGAATCGCATTCACTTTTTTCCACACTTCTTTAATTGTACTACTATTATTAATAGAGTTAACATAGTTAGTCCACGATTTTTTTTTACTTGCCCTCAACACCTTGTTTGCTATTGATCTCATTTTTTTGAATTCATTTAAATGTTCTGTTAATTTTGTTTTTTTGAATTTATTGAAGGCTCTTTTTTTGTTCATTATTGCAATGCGGCAATCTTCATTCCACCAAGGGACTAGGCTTCTGTCGCTGAATATTTTCTTGCATGGAATACTTTTCTCTGCAGAATTAAGGATGCTTCGGTTGAAGAAAGAAATGCTTTCCCCCACATCTATTAATGTATCTTCCATTTTTTCTATTTCGGTTTCTATCAAGGATGAAAACTTTTTCCAGTCGGCTTTTTTGAATGACCACTTCGGAATTTTATCAAAATTAGCATTACCATCAAACTTTATAGTGATTGGGAAGTGATCACTTCCGTACAGAATGTCCTTAACACTCCAATGAACTTTGTGAAAAATTTTAACATCTACAAACGACAAATCAATAGCGGAAAGTGTGCCGTTTGTACAAAAATGAGTTGGGGAACCATCGTTAATTAGAATTAGAGAATTGTTATTATCAATAAATCTTTCGATTTCGTTTCCCCTATTTTTGTAGTCGGACAGTGGGGAACCCCACAATTTGTTGTGCCCATTCAGATCTCCAACTAGAATGACAGGTCTTGTAAGTTGGTCAACTATTTCTTGGAGATCATTGACAGTGAAATCTCGATTTGGTGGAATGTAAATGTTGCAAACTGTAATAGGTCCAGGTGTGTATATTTTTATGGCTACAACTTCTAAAGAGGATTTAATATTTATTGGTTCTGAATGGACATCTTTTTTAACCATTGTGGCTACTCCTCCCCAGGCGGACTTGCATTCAGGTCTATCTTTGCGATAGATGTTATAATTTTTTAAATTTACAATCTGAGATTTCAAAAAATGTGTCTCTTGTAAACACCAGCAAATTGGATTTTCTTCAGTTTGCAGCAATTTGAAATATTCATAATGTTTGTAAAACCCGTTACAGTTCCACTGTGCAATTAATGTTTTTCTATTTTTTACCATAATTTGCAAATATAGAAAAAGATATAGTCGGGAACTTGTTTCTAATTAATCTTCAGTGCTATCCTCCGTGTTTATTTCATTTTCTATTGAGTCCCATCTTTTTTTCAGGAGCTTTGATATCTTTAATTTTGAACGCCGGTCTGTTATAAGGCTTCTAGTGTCTGCCAGCATATTCTTAAGACCCTCTGTATTGTGTGTGAATTCTTGAACTAATTTATTGAAATTTTTCGTGTTTGACGACATTGCAATCAACTTAACCATATTGTCGAATGATATTGGGTATTTCTGCTTGTTTTCTTCAATTGCCTGCCTAACATCTTCAAGAGTGGATCCTGAATTTATACCCGTCTTTTTTAATTTTTTTGATTTTTTGTTACCAGACTGAGTACCTGCTATCGGTGGAAATTCTTCGAAATTAATAATTTTTTCAATGTCTTCTTGAGAATCTAACGTTAGATTCAGTTCCACAGTAGATATGGTAGAAGGAGGAGGGCTAGAGTGACATCGTTTGATTCCAGAAATTACAGTAGGGGATAATATTGAATTATTGCTAATATCTACAGCTGGTTCTATAATAGATTTGATATCGACATTGTTGTGGTTGTTGTCGCCATGGTTACCAGGCAGCTGTTTCTTGAATTCGTCACTGGTAATGTCGATATTGGTCTCTATTGAGATGGGAGTGTTGTCATGGCAACTGACCTGAGCTGGCTGTACGGTAATACTGTGGTTAGAAAACATATGATTAGGTGTATCTAATAGGGAGCGATCAGCACTTGTTTTTTCAATTATATTGGAATGCAAATTTATTAATATACTATCTTGTTCAGTATTATGAGATTCTTCAATGTTGTCATGTTCACACTCAGGGCAATCAGTTGATATATGACCCGGCTGCTTACAAATGAAACAAGTGACAATGTCTTCACTGAAAAAAATTCTATAAGAGACATTGTCGTGCTTTATTAGTAAGGATGATGGCAGTTTACTGAGGTCTTCAGGTGGGATGTAAACTTGCCGTCGGAAACTGAGAACATGGGCCAATCTTGGATCTTGGTATCCGGCTCTGAGAAAATGCATAGGCGAAACTAATCTCAAACCTATGCTTTTGAGTTCTTTCTCTATGGACTCGTGAGGAATAGAAGGGCAAGCGTTTGAAATTATTATTCGTTTGGCCGGATTAACCAGTCGTTTTATAAAAATTTCTTTACTGTCAATAAATATTGATTTGTGATTTTTTAAAAGGCTGTCTACTGCTTCTTTATTACTGAAGTGAATGCAAAATCGAGAGTTGGATATTCGGGAGGTATAGCGGATGAATTTTGGATCAATCAAGGCGGCAATTTTGAGGACATATTCTTTTTGTTTGATGCCTGGAAATGTGTGTAAAATGATGGCATTTTCTCGTTTTGAAAATCGCTCCGTAGCGGTGGCTTGGGCATAACTGGTAGTTGTTACTGGTGGGTTAAGGTTATGTGGGACTTTTGATACATTTCTTTGTAAGTTATTTTTCAATTCTATTTGCTTCTGACTTGTCGGTTGCATCATATTTGAAGAAAGTGAGGACATTGTAAGGTCTGCCGATATCGCTGCAGAGCCAAAAGCTCTGGGCGCCTATATACGGCGAATAATCGCCTAAGTTCTTATAAATGCCTCAGTTTTCTATTAAGGACTGGAACACGCGCCCTCAAATTGTCCAATTTGCACACAATAAAGTCTATGAAAGAATAAATAACACTTATAAATAGGTAAAACTTGGAGACTGACCTGAAGCGTGACTTCTTCATGTAGGTCCCAAACAGCTGATCGGATTTGTTTATTAAAACCTTACACAATAATGTACAAAACTTTGAAGTTCTCTTTTTGGATTTACCTAATAATATTCTCTTATAAACAAATAATATTTGTACAGAAGCAAAATGTCAAATAAACAGTCAAAAGCCAAAAGGCAACGTTAATGAACTCCTTTGACAAAAACATTTATTACTCCAAGATAAGGCTGATATCCCAGCTGATTTTACAAAAGTCCTTGTGCATTAGTATAGCTTTTTTTTCAGATTGCATATTTTAAACATTATTGAATACCATTCTCCCAAGTAAAGTTCATTGTTTTCAACTACTTTCTCCCATCTTTCTGCCAGTAATTGGATTTGATGCAGGTACCACTCCTTTGATTTTGAGGCAAAGAACATTTCATATCCAATTTTTACTTCCTCGTAATTATCAAAGATCCGACCTTTTAAAAAATGAGCCACTGATCTAAACAAACCATAATCGGATGGTGCAATATCTGGACTATACGCAGGATGAGGCAAAACGTTTACTCCTTGAAGTTCCGATAATTGCTTCTTGGTCAAACGAGAACAATGTGCAGGTGCATGCATTGTCGTGTAGCAAAGTGGCTTGGTTCATGTTGATCAAAGCGGGGTACTTTGCACTCAAAACTGCATAAACTCTGTGTAGCTGTTCACAGTAAAGGTTTGAGTCCACTGCCCGACCGTCAGGAACAAGCTCAAAATACAAAACGCCTTCGAAGTTCCACCATACACAAAGCATCACTTTTTTCCCAAACCGATCTTGGTGAACCTCCGGTTGTGCAGCTTCACCTACCTGGTCGTACCTACTGCTTATGTTTGCTAGGATTTTTTAAAAATATCCCCTTTTCGTCACCTGACCTGAGTTCATCTGCAAGGCTCATATTCCCATTGGTGAAACGCCTGAACCAAAGTGCGGCAGCATTTCGATGGATAATTGACTCTCCTATGGCACAAATTTCTTCGGTGGCTTCCTTTGCGCTTAAACTTTTTTTCCAGTAATGTCACAAAAGACCGCGAATCACGATTTTTTCTTCCGACATTGCACGTGCGTTTTAAAAATGTAAATGATCCCATAAAACCAGCTCAAGTCACGAGGAATTAAAGGAACAGTCAAAGTAAACATTGGCATACATAGTAAGAGCAAAAACATTCTTGTAGGATTAATTATGAGAGTTGGAAGTAAGGACTTTTGTAACAACCTAATATATTGGCTGATACGTTATGATACCTGCTAAAGTAAAAAGGTACAATTATATTAAGGTTTGTTTATACGTTTTTCAAACCTCGCCAAATCAAACGTGTAAATGGTGTACTTTGGATTGGCACGAGCATACTTGCCTGTGTTTGTATCCGATCCTGAATACGGTTGGTTTTGGGCACAAATCAAAGGAAGCTTGTGTGAATCGTCACATAAGCGCTCGTGTTGTTTCCATGCATTCGCGTATTTATATAAATTATATATATTTTTTGTTGTATCTTTTTAAAATTAAAATAGTTTAAAAAGAAAATAATAGCCGAAGTAATAGAAAGTACTCGTCCGTCATACTACATTACTAATCGTTTGTTAGTTTGCCAAGCGTTTGTAAACCTTTACGTTATTGGTTTTTAGTTATGTATTATTGAATAATTATATCTATTTTTTTTTTTGATATTTTAAGTATTATATATATTTTGGTTCATTCTGAATGAGTCTTGTTTCAAATTAATTTATACACTAAAAATATAAAAGCCAAAATATAAAAATCTAATAAGATATTCGATGGTACATAAGATATTTTCTCGTGTGCTATCTCTGTTTGGTTAATCTTTTTCTGTCCCGATGGCACCTGAATTGTCGAACCGTTGTCTGCTTAGTTATTTACTGGTCCGGTGTGCCAACAAGGCACTTGGCGCATTGGGAAGAACAGAGAAATTGATGACCTCATAGGGCATGAGGACATAGTCTGGTTTGCCAAATCGAGAAGGATAAGTCGGCTTGATCATGTAAAGATGGTGCCGGACGAACAGACGACTACAAAAATAATGAGAGAACAGTTTCAAAGTTAGAGAAGCAGAAGGCGCCCAAGGACAAGCTGGATGAGAGATGTGGAACAAGACATGACCAAGCTGGAGTGACTGCCTGGAGGACGGAGGCGCCGGATCGCGACGAATGGAGGAAGATTGTACTGGAGGCCAAAGTTCACCCTGAACTATAGCACCGGAAAAGAAGATATATTTTTGGTTTGTCAAGCTAAAAAAAATAATTTTAAAAGTTTTGATTTAGTCTCCATGGGAAAATTTAATTTCGGTTACATAATATAAAGTAAAAGAAAATCTGTATAAATCACAATCCATGAAGGGTCTTGGGTTTAGTACTTATTAAGGATGTACTGTTTCTAGGCCAAAGGTTGTGTACGGAGGTGATTTGGCCAAGATAACGCTCAACTGCCAGATTTTTCATCCGATTAAGAGTACCTACTTTATAGAAGCTAGGTCTCTTGATCCAAGTTAAATGCAGTTAAAATTATTAAAAAAATTATCATTTGATCCCGAATAACAGTTATTTTTTTAGTTAATTTCACTGAAAAATAAATTAAAATGTATGTTAAATTATTAAGTATTAATTTTTGATTATACTGATTGAAAAAACAGCTAGTTCATGCCAAAGAGTGAGCGTTTGTGATTCGATTTTGAGAGCCGTGTTCTCTATTATTACGCAGATAGAAGGTTGAATAAGATACGAATGAGGTAATAATCTTAAAACAATACTTTATCTATACATTTATAACTATGTTATTGTATAAATCCAATCTATTACCTAACAGTCCAATTTATATTGAATAAATTATAATGGAGATGAATAAAAATGGGGAGAAAAAAAAGCAGAGAGCTAATTTTTAGTTGTAAAATTTATGATAAAAATTCTTAGATAACCGAAAAGTTTCAAACGTAATGGAAAAAAATATATACAAAAATTACCAGCGGCAATGAACTGTTTGACTTTTGACAGTATTATTGGGAACAGAAGATAACTATCAATTTCTTATCAGTCAAGATTGTGGTTTCGTTCTCAAGAAACTGTTTCTAAGAACCGGCCAGATCTATATAGTTCCAGTTTTCCCGTGATGTCGTTAAGAAAAATGCATTTATTTTGTTCTTCATACTCAGAATTTTATTGTGTTTATTTCCTTCATTTGCCCTCTGTTCTGTAGAGAGACTACATACCTACAAATCGCAGACATATGTCAGATAAATATTAAAAAGGGATTTCAATTCAGTGTAAGGTAGCTCTGTCACAGGGTTCACTCAATGTTTTATGAATGAATGGAGAGAGATCTTGGCGGCCCAGCGCAAAATGGTGAAAAATCCCGAAAATATGAGCGAAATATGTAAAATAAATTTAGCCTGATCTGCTCGAAACTTTTACCTTTTGTCAGTGGCGTACGTAGGAGGAGGGGGAGTATATCCTCCGAAACGTACTAAAAAAAAAATCAAGGTTGTATTTTAAGTATTATTTTTGGTAATTTTAGATCCAATTTTCATGCTGATCCTTAAAACTTACTTCCAATTTGGGTATTATAAACATTTAGGTAATTACTTCTCCTATTAAATCCCCCCTTCCCGAAAAAAATTTCAATCCTCCCGGAAAAAAGTTCTGCGTACGCCCCCGCCTCTTGTTCTAAAGTTCTCGAGGAGTACATAAATACATGCATTTTATGCCACGAAAAAGTGCGTTCACAACCACCCATAGAAATGTCGATGTAGCCACAATGAGTATAATCGGTATCCACCGATGATGCTGTGTTAAGCCTCTTCGTCCATTATCAAAATTCATTTTTCTCAATAAATTATTTTTCCTTTCTACATATGCATTATTGACCACTTGACTGTCCAATTCTGGCGTAAATGCAGCCTAATTAAAGGCAATCAAAATTTATTTAACAGGTTGATTCTGAGTTCAGATTCCAATTTAAATTCATTTTTCAACGAAGTGAAAATAAAGATATTCGCGTGGTCTCTATGTCCGTTCCGTGGAAAAAAAAAGAATTAAACCAAAAAATAAATTGTAAAAAGTAAAATTTAACAAAGATTAATCGAGAGAAGTTGAAGAAACGAAATTTATTTTGTAGAGGAGATATAGATGGATAAACAAATATTTGAACATGCCCAAGTGTGCAGCCAGGTGCGCAGTTGGCTTTTATCAAAGGATTTTTTGACAATCCTACTCTAGTAGTTTCCATCACGTGTATCGATGAGGAGCTAATTAAAGGGTGTGCAATAATTTTAAATGTTATTAATTTAATTGTGAAGTATATTTTGATTAATTCTGTACCAAAACTGCCCAAAGACTTTGACGTCGTTTTTCGAAAAAGTCGTAAGCGCCATCTAGCAAATTATACAGAAAACACATAAAACAATTTTTCCCCAAATAACAATATTTTTTTAAAATTTTATTCTTTATTGTATTCATTAGGAGTTTATAAACCTTGCAACACCTTTATAATTAGAATATATTTTTAAGGCTTCTAGCATTGATTAAGGCCTGAGAGTCGTTAGTATTTGGCGCATATGCCATAATTATTCGATTTTTAGACCATTTCCAATATTTTTTCTCGATATATCATTAGCGGGAATCGATAGAGGTGGTTTTTATGCCCTATAATCAATTGAAACCTAAATTTCCAATTTTTGGCGCTTAAGCCTTTTTCAAAATGCATTGTTTTAAAACTAGTACTATGTGCCAGTTTCGGATCATAAAATTTTAATTTATGGGTCAACGATGATACCGATATTTTATGATATCGATATTATCGATTTTATCGATCGGAGAAATCTCTGAGGCTCAAGGAAGCCAAAAAAACACTATCAGTGTTGGACTAATTTCAATTCAATTACTTACCAATTAATATAATTCGGAATCGCAAAAATAAAATTACAATTACGAATAATTTCAATTACTTAATGAACCACTGTAATTGTGATTTTGCGCCGCAATTACAATTACTAGTTGAGCCAAAGTAACTGCAATTACAATACAATTATTTGCAATTTTAATTTTATTTCTGCAATTCTTAGTAATTGTGATTGGTTAATGCAATTACTTAACGCCGAAATGCCACTAAAAAATAAGTTATTTCCACAAATGTTATAAGAGATACTTTTCAAAATGGTGAATTTCAATGAATCGAATGAAAATTTACAAATAAGTATTAAGGCAAAATAAAATAAAATAGAATAAATATTGTTATAACATGAATTTTAGGTAATTGTAATTTTATTTGCTGAGCCTCAAGAAGTAGTTGTAGCTGCAATTATTTATCGTCAAGAAGTAATTGTAATTGTGCTTGCAGTTACTTACTGCCAAGAAGTAATTGTAATTGAGAGCCTCAACAACTATTCCAGTAATTATAATATGAACATGCAATTAATTACTGTCCAATTCTGGCGTAAATGCAACCGAATTAAAGGCAATCAAGATTTATTTAACTGGTTGATTCTGAGTTCAGATTCCTTTTTAAATTCATTTACCCTGGTCAAAAAAAAAACAAGATTGTAACAAAACAAAGACCCAATTTCCTTAACAGAAATTAAAGCTGATGACAATATGATTGCAACAAGAGATCAAGTTCCAACAGATTATTCAGAAATCGAGGAAAATGGATCTGATTTTGTAGGAATAAGATTGAATTGGAGTGAACTTTTGAGTAAATATTTTTTATTTCGTATATATGTAGTTATTTTTTGTATTTACAACTAGTTCTTATATGTAAATGTAAACAGGTAGGAAGATTGATCGTATGCCTTTAAACTTATAACATATTAATTCATAGATTGATGTTTCGGACAATTCGTCCATTATCAAAATTCATTTTTCTTAATAAATTATTTTTCCTTTCTACATATACATTATTGGCCACTTGATTGTCTATTTAAACTTTAAGTTTAATTCATCCTAAATTCTTATATACTGACCCATCTTACATCTAACTACTGATTACTAATAAATTGAAAAAAAAAATCTTTTTATAGCAATTTATTTTTTGTAATATATATCTTGTAAATCTTATACGTACCGATACCGATTTTGGTTCATGTGAAGTGATTTATTAAAGTGTTAGTCGATATAGACAGAAAGTGATAGATGATAGACAGTAATACAATTCATGCTTTAGGAATTAGTTATATTGTTTATTTATTTTTAAACTATATTAATTTTGATACAAAAAATTTCCGATATCTGATCTCAATTTCATCTGATTTCTCACTAATCCATTCAGAACTGAAAATGAAACTTCTTGATATCCTAATACTTGAATACTATATATACATATACATATAAATATACATATATATGTATATATATATATTATAAATATATATATATATATATATATATATATATATATATATATATATACACATATATACGTACATACACATATATACATATACGAGGCGTCAGTCTGTGGTTTCGTGATAATGTTACTTTGGGTAGCGGGGCTATCAACCCCTACTGCGTACCCTAGTCTGCTGGTTTTTTGTGTACCTGGGCTCCTTTGTGACCCAAGATAATGGCGGAAGAGCTAAGATGAATAGGAGAATCGTCCCTGCCAACCGATGTTACTTTGGGCTAAGAAAACAGTTCATCGGCCACATTATCTCTAGACAGACTAAACTAGAACCAAAATCTAAACTAAAACCATCAGTATAGAACACTGATTTTTCATGTTCTGCTATATGGCTCAGAAACTTGGACCGTGACAAAAATCAACGAAAAAGATCTCGTTATCTTCGGAAGAAAAATCCTCCGAAGGATGTTTGGTGGAGTTTTCGTGGATGGGATTTGGAGAAGACAGACTAACCAGGAAGTACACCAAGCATTTATAGACCCTGATATCGTCCAGATTTTAAAATTAAGCAGATTGCGATGGGCGGGACATCTGGCACGAATGGAAGAAAATGAAATACCGAAGAGAACGCTTAAAGACCGCTCCGTAGGACCAGGAAAATAGGCAGACCTAAGCTGAGGTGGATCGACAGAGTTAGGGACTGATTCGAGGGACATTCTTGATGTCAGGAATTGGATGACAACTGCTCAGGATCATGACGATAGGATATATATTTATATTGGAAATGAAGAATTAGTAGTAAAAAAAAATTAAATTAGTTTCACAATTTTGCCGAAGTGATGTCTGTTCTTAGACAAAGATTTCTTTAATTTTTTTTTTTTTTTCAAACTGGATTTAGCAGCCAGAAGATAAACAAGTGGTTATGCAGGCCATGATAAAAAAAAATTCCCGCTTTCCTAATTAGATGAGAATTAGATGAAATTAAAAGGTTTTGAACCAAGCATCGTTTCAAATATCGGTACTCACTGATTCTGAATTGAATTATTTTCAGCGAAACTGAATCATCAAACTCATTAAAATTTTGTAGAAAAAAAAAATTAGTTTTGAAAATGTTAAATATTAACATTTTTAATTTTTAAAAATTTAATTTAATTTTCATGTTTAAAAATGTCTTATTTCGTAAAATTTAGTTATAAAAAGATATGTTCTATTTCCTGCGTAATCACTTTATTTATCGAATTGTACCTGTAGACCCAAAACCTTGACCAGATGTCGTAGAGAAATCATTAACTCATAAAAATTTATGATTCAAATTTATGTACGTGACCCATATCCATTTTTTCAAGATCAATGGAATTGATAATTAATTTTTATGTAATATTCATGTTGAAGTAGATATTCACCTTTTTAATTATTGCAATGGTAAGTATTCTTTAATATTTTTTCCGTAGTTTATCCTGAGGTTCCGTAATTTATCCTGGTGTTATGATATTAAACTATTTCCTTTTTAAAATATACAAAAATCGAAACGTCTGAGATCAGATAATTGATGCGGAATTGTATTTCAATTAACCTAAATTAATTAATGAAATTTATAACAATTGAACGATAGCTTAACATATTAATAAGTATTTGTTGACTTCAAAGTTATGTTTTGGCTAATACATGATATTAAGTATATAATAAATTGTTGGTGAAATCTGACATTAGGTTCACCTTGAAAACATGTTTTAAATCTCATATGAAAGTTTAGGTTTCTAGTTTTCTTTAAAATCTGAGCTTTTGGAAAATCCAATATGGCGGACCTGTAATGGACTCTCAAATGTCATCCACAAAACGAGTGAGAAAACGACGATAAATCAGAAAGTCGAGGATCTTCATAATATTATTACATGTCAGGAATTTTAAAAGACTTTGAAATAAGATTTTATTTATTTCAATACTATAATTTATTGTAAAAAAAAATATATGTTCTTAAGATAACAAAAATGTTTAAAATGTATAGGGAGATACCATGTTTAAATTAAATATCTGTACGTCAGAGATAAATTATCTTAAGTCCAATATTGCTGATTTCGATTTTATTACCGTATTTGCATTATTCTGGCCATATTTTCCGACTGGTTATGCATCGTAAATAAGCTAAAAGGATAAAGATAATACAACAGTTCAAATATCCAGACCAATATCCACAAGAAGGTATACAGTGCGATGTGAAACTAATTTTTGCTCTTCTGTAAAAGTTCGAAAATGTTTTTGAAGTGATATCTGTTACAATATTTTTATCTCAATGATAAATAAATCTTTTCATATCTGTGATCCTAACGAATGAAAAATATTCTGTAAGAGTTACGTTTTCCACTTGATTTAACATATTACATTTTGACATTTTGATAAATTGGTTGTCATAAAATTGGTTGGATAAAATGATTGTGTATTCATATAAATTATTTTCAAACTCTTAGCTAAAAATAATCAATTGCATAGCATCGAAATGGATATAAAGATTTTATATATATATATATATATATATATATATATATATATATATATATATATATATATATATATTTATATATATATATATATATATATATACACACACATAATTTGTGTGTCAGATTTATTATATTTTATTCTAATCATATATTCTTCTTATTTATTTATTTATTTTTATTTTTCCTATGTGGGTTTTTTATTTTCTATTTTTCCTAATATTGCTATACGAACAATGTAAATATGTATAATATAATCATTGTTTTAAAAATTATTTATTAATCATGTAAAGGATGTGAAATCCGAAACATGAATACACAGATTTTTTGTAATTTAAAAAACAAAAATTGAGAATAAAACTTTATCATTATTATGTTATTGAAATATTTAAGCATTGGGACCAGAGCGCTTAGTTCGAAATTGTGTTGATCCAAGTTTCTTCTGGGTTGACCAATGCATACGAATTTTGTCAGGAAATCTCTAACAAAAGTGAAAAAGAAAAATGTATCATATTCAACATATAATCAGGTAATTCTATATTGACCCCTTCAAAATACGTTATCTGAGACAGAATACACTGTCGCCATATCCGTTTCCACTTCTGGAAGGCTCCTTGAAAGTTCTGTTTTGAGGTTCTTCAGCTGCTTCGTCGTGGGCAGTTGTTGAGAGTCGAAGAAGGTATTGACTTTTACGAAAGAGTCATCACAGCAGATGAGTGAAACTTAAATTGGAACTACGACTATGGTGTGGAATTTAAATCCCAAAACAAGATGTGGCAAT
Source organism: Rhaphigaster nebulosa (assembly GCA_948150685.1). NCBI lineage: Eukaryota > Metazoa > Arthropoda > Insecta > Hemiptera > Pentatomidae > Rhaphigaster > Rhaphigaster nebulosa. Next base: position 38,800,811 of record OX411311.1, on the reverse strand, counting down.
AAGGTAGGGAGCCAATTCAAGGAAATCGTGGTCAAATGCCAAGACAATTGCTTGTTTTTTTCGAGTCTCTGTCTCTTTTCCATCAATAATTCGATCCTCCAGGCGACCAGACTGATTATGGAAACTTCTACGTCGAGGTTCTCAGACGTCTCAAAACTTATATGCCTCGGGTTTGACAGAATTTAGTCTGAGCCGATTAGTTTTTTGCCTCAAATTTACGTGATTTTCTTGTTTCATATTCAACATTCACCTTCAATTCAGATATTACGTATATTTGTTTAAAAAAAAAAAAACTAAAAAAAAAACTGTTCCGTTAAAAAGTGATATTCAGCAAATGGAATTAAAAGAAATATGCCGGTAAAAATAAATATGAAGAGGTATATGTAAATCATGGCATTGTACGTAATTAAAACATGAATACTTAAAAAAAAACCCACATAATTGAGGAAAGACAGAGAAACGAAAATGAAATATGAAAACAATAGGAGTGAAATAAAGATGGCGGATCAATAATTACAACCATTTATTGTCACGCCTCACATTAGATAAATCTAAAAAATATGACTCAAGTCTCAAAAGAAAGCTTAGGATAGCTAGTCTTTTTAATAAAAGTTTTGCCATCTTAATTTACTCCTACTTCTTAACACGATAAAGAATAAAATCGTGTTTGGGGGAAAAAAAACTTATCATGTGTTTCCTATTAAGTTTGCTAAATGGCGCTTATGCCTTTTTTTAAAAACGACGTCATTATGATGCAAGCATGTAAAATATTTAATTGTATTGCATGTATGAGATATGAAGAAAATAAACAACCTTCTCTCAGTGTTGCTGTTTGAAGGAAATAAATAATAGTATTCCGTAATTATAACTAACTGTAAGTCATATTTAATTTTTGAACATTTAACAAATTCATGGCTTCACAGAATAATTCTAACAGGTATCCGATAAGTTTTATCGGAAGGTCTGACTAAAAATTCAATTCAATGAAAAGAATTAAGAATGGGCCTCTCTGTTAAAGATTCAGCTAAAATGTAACGGATACCTGAAAGAACTGTAATAGCTGGATGGTAATACGACTATTTAATGGTTAAAAAAGAAATATTAATGGTTATAAGTCATTTCTGTCATATTGTTTGTTGATATGTTTAAGAAAAACACCTAGATTGACTTTCGCAATTAGTTAAGCTGTAGAGAACTTTGAAATAAATACGAATCGGAAAACCACCTCCCACTTCTTGAAAATTTCCCAAAAGAATGGAATTTGGAAAATTTGGTATCAGGATACCAAGAGCTTTCAAGAGCACCCTGTTCTCCCTTATTGATCCCCTATCAAGGGCGGGAATGCTGCAGGTCGCTTGAATTTGAGCTACTTTAGGAATATGGGAATTTTCTTTAATTCATTTAAAAGTTGTAACTTCTACAATTTAAAGGTAATATGAGAAGATCAACGTGATATCAAGACGATTAAATAGTTTGTAATTGGATCTTCATGTGTATTAATAAAAAAAAAGTAGTGAAAACCACACAAAAATCTCCAAGCAATTTTAGTCATTATATTTTCTTTATAGTTATATCGCATTAGTTTCCTCAATCCATCAGTTAATATTAAAAAACAAAAATAATCAAAATACAAGCATATGAAATTTGATTTCATTCTTACAGACCTTGAGCCGGAAAAAAACGCTTTTTATACATTTATTCTCAGATCTATTTCATGTTAAATGATTGATTTTAAAATATAATTAAATTTTAGGATAATAATAAGGTAAATTTTATTATTTTTTCGTTAAAATATGTTCCTATCTAACTAAAAAAATGTTGGCATCTGTCATATGATGATATTAGGGACATTCACGCAACCTGTACTAATGTGTTAAAATCGAGAAACTGACTTAGCATTTTTATGCTAAACTTGGCCGCTAGCACACTCGACACTAATACGGTCAGGACTCTGGTAAGCTTGTGTTAATTTCGTAAACGCAGAGAGAAGGTTATTGTGAGGTTTTCCTCTCGAATGCATACTTTCGTTTTGTTTACTACTTTCATTTCATTTTCTTCTCTCTTTTTTTTTTTATTAATTAAAATGGAATGTAACAAAAGAATACGGAAGGAATCGGCAAAACGTTAGACGAATGAAGACAAATACCTTCTGTTATACACCATTACCTTCTTCATCTTCACATGCGCTATCAAGTCATTTTTAACCACATAGTCAAGCAAATCTACCTTTTTATTTCGCTTTGGCATTTTAGAAAAAAAAAATTAATAGTTATTTTATGACGCACAACAACTCACATAGCATCCTTTTATTGTTTACATGCAAAACCTTATTTTAGCAAACGAAACTTCAGCAGGTTGGCACCAAGGGGCCTCACTCAAGATACGTACTAACTGTTTAGCATCATAAAACATTAAGCATTTCATTCAAGTTGCGTGGATACATCTATTATACGAAATGAGTATCCTGCCCGCTAATAACTGAGTATTATCCTGTAAGCGCTGATTATCCTGTTAGCGATTCATACCTTATCCATCTCGATAGCTTTAAACGTTCCTTTTCAATCACTCTAATGCTAAACCTCAATTATTAACACTAACAGTCGTCTGAATTCCTCGGTTAACTCGTCCTTCTTCCATCCGAATAAATATATATATATATATATATATATATATATATATATATATATATACCAAAGAGGTAGGAAGACGATTTGAAATTATATATAAGATTCCTATTAAGTCTCACGTTGATCAAAATATGAAACTCCTGTCTCGAAAATTTATAATTTTAGACTTAACAACTTATTTACCGGGGCTATAGATATATCGAAAGAAGAGAGGGATGGAACAAGAATTCCTTCGTTCACCTCTCCCCTCTCAATAGAAGTCAACATAGATAATAATTTGTTTAAATAAATATTATCATATAATAACATTAACTCATTTTGTTGACAGAATTAAGGCCAAAGCGAACAAAATGCAGTAGCAAATATTTGTTTGCTTGATTTATATTTCGTTCAAAATTTGCCGCCATCGAAATTCTACCGCCTTTTTTTATCCCTCCTGCCTCTCCCCCTCCCCATTCTCCCACTAAATCCGGCCCTGGGTAAAGGACACATTGTCGAACACTAATTTTACAAGAGAGCAATTTGAACAGATGATTCCCTCCGAATAAAATTTACTTCTGGGTAGAGCAAAAAATGTTAAATACAAATGCCCAGTAATACTAAATTTGTAAAAAATGGATATAGTGTCTTATATCTCCCAGGTAAAGACAATTATAATTCCTCCAAACCCTAATTTAAGTTTTATATAGCCCGTCCCACTATTGTATTCAATAAGGTATGCATGCACTGGGTTTACCTCAAAGTGGCCCATTGCAAAATCAAACCCTTTTCAAAAAGTTCTCAGTTATCTCAAGATCTATCCTCTAACAATAGGAAGCTTACTACTAAATAGTAATCATGATGATTTATTATTATTTTCAATTGTTGTTAGCATTCAATAATTTCCAGTATACAGAAAAGTATTCTTCAAAATAAAATTCAATTTAATAAAAAATAAAAACTCCGACTACGAAAATAACTATTATATCTTACAAAAATTGTACTAATATATCTGCATAAGAACTTAAGCACTCCCCAACCAAACGAAAATGAAGACTCTTCTTTACTCCAATATATTAATTTACTTTCTGTACGTTTACATATACAGATGCAAGGAGCTTTCTGTATTATGACAGCACAGATGCATGGAACGGTATTTACTTGCAAGTGGCCTTAACGTGGAAGGCACCCGACTACTACACCAAAGTTCATGGGCGTCAACTTCACTAACAACCATCAATGCGCTTTAGAAGAAATGCGAGTACATTCCATCCCTTAGATATAATAGAGTTCTAAGCTATAAAAGTTATTTCCGTAGTCGGCGTTTTTATTTTTTATTAAATTAAATTTTATTTTAACGTTTTTAATTTTGCAAGTATTGGCTATTTATAATTTATTATTATTTGATCATGAACTCATAAATGATAAAATAAGAAACACCAGCAAAACATCGAAAATAATTAAAATATAATGAAATATTTTTTTTTAGTATCATGAGCTCACAATGTTTCAACACATTCACGAGAATCCACTGAGTAATTTGACCCATCAAACTTAAAAATTGGTCGTGCAGTTCGCTCAAAAAATCGTAAGATACTCTCAAACGGACAGATTAAACACATTAAATACAATATTTCTTTAGTATTTTGTGCTAAAAATGTTTCAAACCCTTCACGGGATCACAACGAGTAATTTAACCCATCATTCTTGAAAATCTGTTGAGCCATTATCTCAAAAAATCGTTACATAGCTACTAAACACATCGTTACAAGCTAAACACATTACCTTCCCTTCCTTGTGGCTTCGCCATAGTCGGTTAATAAGCTAACTAATTATTATATAAAGAGTAAAATTTTTTTTTCAAAAGTCTAGCATAATGTCAATATCAAAGGTCTATTAATCTATTGCTGATAGGAAATGTAATAATAGATTCAAGGCAATATGCAAGAGATGTTGGAGTAGGCCCACTTGACTGAGGGCAGTGTAACATAACCCGGCCTGGATATGGTTTGGATTTTTCCATCTGCCAAAGTAACCTGATATTTTCAATGCACTCATATAGGAAGATGGATTGTTTAATAATTATATTTAGCTCCTTTGCAAGAAGAGTTTCCTAATTCAAAACAACGCATTTTAAACTTATCTGCAAAAACTAAGTGCACTTATAAAGTACTTAGATGTGACACTACTTCAATAGTATCATATCTTTATCTTTTAAATCTTCTATTATAACGCCTTATAATAAATAGACAATGAGTGCTTTTCATAGAAATGCTCTTACTCAAAAAGAATTTAATATAACCCACACAAAAAGTTTTATCTTTAAATCTACAACGATAGACCGGTCAATCTAAATCTATCGGGCACCATGGTTGGAAGTAATTGTTGGAAAGCTGGGGATGGTTTTAATCTGTCCATCTTACCTCAGGTAATAGTATATTAAGCTCGCCCCGTTCCAAGAGGTGAGCCAAGGCATAGGAATGGGGGATCCCACGTTGTGGTAAACCTCAATTGTTTCCGACTTTTTTGGGTTTGTAGCCGATACCATTTATTTCGAAATGTACTCAGTGAAAATTTTATTATATTATAAATAAAAGAACATTAAATTTAGCGTAAAATGTTGAATTCTATTTGGCAGATGAGTCAAAATTGACAGTCGAAGAATAATTGATATTGGAGAGAGTTTTCGTTGACCGTAGATGTATATCTTAAGGAAGAAGTTGGTCGGGGGGGGGGGAGGGGGGTGCGGTCAAAGAGTTACACTTTTATAAGTAAACTTATATATATTTTGTGCCGACGTTTCGGCCTAAGTCTTAGGCCATCTTCAGGGCTAAAAGAAAAGCAAAATAACAACAATGAAAAACGACAGAGGCAGTACCAGTAACAGTAAAAAATGATAAAAACAGAAATTACAAGTAAGATAAAAAAGTATGAAGTATAAAAAGAAAAAGATAACACTAAATTACATAATGTAATGCTTACTTGTAATTTCTGTTTTTATCATTTTTTACTGTTACTGGTACTGCCTCTGTCGTTTTTCATTGTTGTTATTTTGTATTTCTTTTAGCCCTGAAGATGGCCTAAAACTTAGGCCGAAACGTCGGCACAAAATATATATAAGTTTACTTATAAAAGTGCAACTTTTTGACCGCACCCACCGACCAACTTCTCCCTTAAAAATAATTGATCTGTGAATTTGATTTTTAAAAATCCTATATAATCATTTTCAATCGTTTTTAACTTGAAAACGGCTATTCTAAATGAAAAAAGGCAACATTATACGAAAGCTGTATAGCATTTACTGATCCTCTAAATGTTTTAGTTCGATCGAAGCAAAGTATATAAATAGAGTTTTTAAATCTACATCATCCGTTGATGACAGGCATCTATAAGTGAATATATTACAACTGCTAAGAGGTATCTAACACTACAACTCCACTATTTGACTTAGGGGATGATTAGCTACTTTAACAATGCTGAAAATGTTTACTAAATATTGTTTACTAAATATTCCTAATAAGACAGAATTATGAGAGAAAAAAAACTTGAAATATGATACTTTAAAAATCAAGCTTTTAGATCTCCTTCTCTCTTCACAATGAAACCATGAAAACTTTAAAGTTGTTTTCTCAGAAACTGCCAATTTAGAGGTAATTTCTTTTTGCAAAGGAGCGATTTTTTAAAAATTTAAATAGAACTACTAAAAAATATTTTAAATCTTGTTCTCATGGCCACTAACGTTATATAAGAGAGGTGATTGAAACTCATTCGCCATAAAACTAAAAAAAAAGTATATATTTGTTAAAAATATTTCAAATAAATCATTATGGATAGTGAATAAGTGTGTCGAAAATTATAACATTTCAAGACGGGAATTTCAAATTTAAATTAACGTGAGACTTGTAATTTTAAATAGTTACTATCACTTAGAGATTTAGCCATTTATATAGGATGTGGAAGTGAATTTTTAAAACCCAGCGGTGGACCAAACTTATCATCATAAGTCAACTTTCACATTTATTCATAGTTCTTACAGAAATTTTGACTAAAACAAAAAAAAAATTGGTATCTACATTGATTAAAATCAGCCTTACCGTTAAAAATGTATAATAAACTTGGTAATAATGATGTTTATTTTTTTTTTTTTCGGTAGCAGATTGAACGTTTTAAGTGCCTGTATTGTTATATAATGATCTTATAAATAGGTAAACACCAACTATAATCTAATCTAGAAATATATACAAAACACTTCAGCCAAGGCTATAAAACTGTTATCATGAAATAGGATTTTGGATAGATTTTATATTGATGTTTTTATGTACACTATTTTCAAAAGCACACTGACATTTCAATGTTTTAATAATTAAAATAAATATGGCTTGCAATATTTTTTTGCCGTATACGTGCATGGTTTCTGAACAATAATTGTAACATTTAAATGAGAATAAAATAAAAATATATATATGCGTGTGTGTGTATTTGTTAGAATTTTTTTCATTGATGAAATTTAAAACAGTTTTGGTTCATAAGTCATTATACATTTGCCCACTACTTATATATAAAAAATGTTAGTACTTTGTATTTTTGAACTTCTAATTATTTTATAAGTTTTTGTGTTTTTCAGCAGTCAAAAAAACTGAAGTAATCCTTAAGTTACCTTAAGTTACAACGATTAGTAATTGTTTAATTTATACTATTTCGATTTACGCTTACACTTGCGGTAAGTTCACACATTTCTGTTAAGATATTACAAGTTTTATAATACAAATAGGGAGATCCCCACCCAAGAAGGGTTGCAATCATTAGAAAAAAAAAGCATAATATTTATTCGAAATTTATTAATTATTTTGTATTATTTGTTTAGCCTTATTTATTTATATTATGTCCCCACAATAAAGTTCTCTACACGTAATATCAGATTTTCATAAATTTTCTATTGACATAACTTAGAAATAGTCACGGGGCAGACTATACAGTACTCGCAATACTGAATGGTTGTGAGGATTTAGCAAGTTTAAACGACGGGCACAGTCTGACGCACCTAAAGTTTTTATTATACAGATAATAGTAATAATAAATATATTTATTCAAAGTAAATAATATTCCTGTTAATCCATTATTATTTTTTAATTTGCATTTATTGAATATACGTTTGTGGTATATTGCTTTGAAATTATTTGAATACCTATAGTAAATGAGAACTCTATACAAATTTTCCGTTTCGTGTTTCCTAAGTCCAAAATCACTTGCTAGGACTCACATGTAAAATTTATGAATTTATAGTGTTTAAATCGCCCATGATTACGAGAGTTAATATGTCTGAGTTCACAATTATGGTTGAGTTTTAATGCCTTTAATATAATCACCGTTTTGTATAAAATGGCTCATGATCAACAGCTATAACCAAAATAAAATAGTTCAAAGTGGGTAAGGCGCTTGGCAAAATTATTTTAGATCCATTTATGAATTTTGTATAGAAGGTAATTTTCTTTTAGATGAGTTACTTGATATGTAAAACTCGGAAAAAAACGTTAGAAAATATTTACAAAACTACTTGGAATCAGAACAAAGTAGTTCCTTCAAATATGCTTTAATGGTAGTTTTGGGTAATAAAGTGCTGTGTTTTATATATAAATAGCACAAAATAAAATTTTAAGAGGTTCAGTCAAGCAATTTTTAAAACACCTGAAAAGACTCAATCTGTTTTTAAAAGTTATCAGGAAATTTTAACAATTTTTCACATCATTATCATGTCTTTAACTGATTCTCATTCGTTTCTCCGTTCGAAAATAACTAAAAAAATAATTAATTAAAAAGAATTGAAGCTAACCTTCACAATTATACATTGTGATCTTTAATCTTTCTGGGAATTTATTGCAGATTTAATATTTAATTTTATATCTACCTACAATATGTTAAAAATACTCCCACATATTCTAATATATGACGTAATTTCTTCTTTTGAATATCCTGTAGAAGTCCTTAGTCAATTTGAATTATAAATAAATATTTTTATTTGTTCAACATGCGTTTCACTCAATACTTCATATTGGCTATTCAAAAACTAAAATTGAATATAAATGAGCTATAATGAACTATTGTAGTTCTTTAGTTGAAAATTGTTATTGTCCAAATATTTGAAATAACGCAATCGTAACTGCATTGTTGGCTGGAACAACGTTGTATATAACTTTTTTACAATTTATTTTTGAGATGGAATAAAGTTTGCTGTGGCTCGCTGTTTGGGAAAGTTAAGGCTCCAATTCTCAAACTAATCGTTTCACACTATCTAGCAGTTAGTGGGTCCATTTTGTCGAAAAAGTTGCTGCAACATCCCAGGTATATGCCTACCCTAAATACCTAATTTCAGTTTCGTAAAACTTTACGATTTTGAGCTTGACTTATATGCACACACCCACCATTTTGAGAGACTTGTTTATTTGGACGCAGAGCCTTAAAACGCATATCTCCGTAAAAAACTCGGATTCAATTTTTTTCAAGATCGCAATAATACATTTCATATATAATACCTCACTATACATTTCATATATAGGAAAGTGAAAGTAAAAATATAAGTTTATTTGAGTTTATTACAATATATTTGAAGAGTCTTCGGAAGAAAGAGGGAAATTCACATTTTTTTCCTGAGTTGGAGTTATATACATCAATATGTTCGCACTTTCAGAAGAATATGGTGGTAAAAAGAAACAGCTAGAAATGTGGATGATCGGTTTGTCAGAAGTGTTTGAAGAATATCCATAGATTGAAGAAAGTATGAGATTTAAAAGAAACTTTAAAACTTGAATCAAAATAATTACTAGAATAAAGATATAGTTATTATAATTAATATTTGTCAGGTGTTTTACTATATCTTTCATATCATTTACATTTTACCTTTATTTCTATATTTTCACAATATTTTAAATACCCTTTTTTTCATTGTCTACTAATATATTATTATTTATTTATTATTATTCAAATTATGATAGCATATTTTTCTTTATACTTTATTAATGTTATTTATACTTTATTAACATATTTTTCTTTATTATTATTCACATTGATATTAGGATATTTTTCTTTATACTTTGCTTTTTTGATCTTACTGTTTGTTAATTTTTTTTAATATTATTGGTACTGCCACTGTTAACTATAAATTGTTATCTTAGCCCTGATGATGACCTAAAACCTATGCCGAAACGTCGGCGTACATTACAATAAGGTTTTTTTTATATTTGTGTATTTATTTATTGGCCGCTTCTCCAACCATTTCTCGTACATACACTTTCCATGATCAACCATACTCTAATCATTTAAAACTTTATCTTTTAGAAATTTCTTGAAGGTGAAATCTCCCCTATCTTTCGTGGACTCTTCATTTGTTAATAGACAGATATATTAAATACGTTCAGGGGTTTTTTTTTTTTTTTTATATAAGGACCACACAGACTCCTCAACTAAGTCCCAATAGCAAAGACCTCAACAAGCTCATATCATTAATTATAATTAATTAGTTCAGTTTCTTATTTATGCCAGTTATTGTGCTCCTTTTTTGGTCGCTAAATAAAACATCACTTTGTATTGACGGTGCTTATTATTGAGATTATTTCAAATGAAAAATCTCAAAATGCAAAAAAAACTTCTCGTGTTATGTTTCGTTATTAAATTATGATACAACAACCAATTTTTCGCAATCAAGTCGTCTATGAATCTTCTCTAAGAAATATAAATAATGGCTGAGAACGTATTAATTAGGAATTATATAAGAGTGCTGAAGGAAAGAACGCCGCAGTCTAATTTATTGATAATGATAAACACCTTATCTAATGTCAATAAAAGCAAGGGATTCTTGAAAAAAATATTACAGTTCTTGGATTAAAATTATATTAAAGCCTCACTAGCTTTCTATGTAGAAGTGCAGTAAGAGTTGCAAGTGAAAATAAGATACATACGTTTATGCGATACCATCCTTATTCCAGCATTTCGCGATCCAAAGGGCTTCCTACTTCTTGTAAAATGTGATTTTTGTTAATGTGAGCTATTCCATTTGCGACGGGTGGGTCCAAATAGATTTCAGTTAGTAAGTATATAGTCCGGAAATAGGGATGAGGCCAAAAAACGTGTCTGATTTCAAGAAAATTTTGGATCGTCTAGGCCGAAAGTACTCTCGTAAACTAGAAATATGAAGGTCTGCTACTCTAGATAGGTTACAATTAAATTTTATAGGTCGACGAATTCGTCATTTTCGTCACTTTTTTCATATTTTCCTCAGTAACTCGATTCCAGAGCATTTTTGGTAAAACATTGACATTGCCAAGTTTAAAGATAGTTAAATTTCCTGGAAGTTTTATACTTATAATTTTTTAAAATTCGGAACAGCTACTGAGATACGGAGCCGTACAAATCTACAAAATGCCAAAAAACAAAAACAGTTAGATATTCGATTGTTTCGCCTTAATTTTTCCGTGCAAAATGCATATTAACCAATCTTGTCATTATCCGACTAATAACTGTTCAATTTATGTGCGTAATTTCGGTGCGTAGATGAAAACTAAATGAGCAAATTAAAATCTATGCTTACACATACTCACTAATTCCCACGGACTTAGTGTAAAAGGTTGCGCAACAAACTTGAAGGTCACAACAAATGACTCCTTCAAGACTTGGCCACAACAAACATGTCTGACGACATCCGTAGAAGGCTGAAATCCAGCTGTTTGTTACCTTGAGAAGAAGGAGCCAGAGAATAATTCTCTTCCTCATGCCTGTCATTTCGTAATATTTATTCTTGTAGTTTTATTTTCTATTTGTCAGTTGTGAATTTAATAATAGAGAAACTTTTTTTCAAAACTTAATTTGATAGGTTACTATCTTTTTCTTAGCATGTTATATATAGGTAACATATATTTATTCCTTTTCTCCTTCTTCTTCATCTATTTCTACTTCCTTTGACGTTGCATACTAGATCTAGTTGTTTAAAATATCCGAATTATTGACTTCTATTAGAGCCAGTCCGTTTTTCCTTTTAAGAGGTTATCCCATTCTCTCATTTGCGGAAGTCGACAGCTGTGGACTAATTAAAGCAGTAATAATTGAAGTTATTACAGTAAGGCCCCGACCTCAACTGAAAAGGATCCGTTGATGTTTTGTTTAGTTCTTGGGCGAACGTAATGAGCGGAAATCGTCAGCACTAGTAATCTTAAATAATATCTAATTAAAGCAGGAACAATTTTAATAATTCCAATGAACACGAATGTTACAATTGAATACAAAGAAGTTAGTTAGCACAAATGACGCTTGAGTGCGCTAGTCCGGCAACCTTCGGGTGACCTCGGAATGAACAAGTGATAACGCGCCCCTAGTCTATCGTTGTATGCTGATTCTTATAATATATAATATAACATATGTTTCAACAGGTCCATTAATTTAATGAATAAATAATATTACGAAGCCGTTAAGTATATAATAGAAGAATAATTTTATTCTGAGACTAGGTCCCTTAAGAATAATACAATTGGACATATAAAACAGAAACAGTATCTGGCCATAAGATATAAAATAAAAATCAATTAATATTTAATCAATGAAATAATATATATATATATATATATATATATATATATATATATATATATATATATATATATATATTAGCCTATATATATATATATATATATATATATAATATATAGATTAGCCTGCGTCTTCTGTCAAAATTTTTTCCATATAAAATGCGTTAAAGCTGAATCTACAGACTTTGACAGCTCGAAAAACTGGACGTGTGCCGATTGCGAAACTGCATCACGGATACCGCCTACCAAAGAAAGCAGTTCAATGATAGACCTATTAAGGGCTCTCACGGAGGAGGTAAAAGAAATGAAGACGAAGCTTCAGCCGATAGATGAGCTGAAAGAAATAAAACAAACGCTTCAGAAGCAGTCAGAGCTTTCCTACGAAAATATGGAAAAATTAGAAAAAATAGAAACACTTTTAGAGGAACAAAAATGCCTAGTGGAAAAATTAATCTCTGAAAACAACTTCTTAAAATCGAAAATTTCAGATCTAGAGGGCCGTCTAAATCACGCTGAGCAAAATCAACTTAGAAATACAATAGAAATAAGAGGTATCCCGGAGAAGTCGGGAGAAACTATTGTAGGCACAATACTCAGCGTCGGTGCAGGCCTGGGCGTCAAGTTGAGCCCGGAGGATTTGGACCACGTCGTACGGCTCAGGCCCAAACAAGAAGGCACCCCTGGCCCTATAATCGTACGGTTTGTGAGACAGACCATGAGAGACGAGCTCGTGCGACAGAGAAAAACCAAAAGGGACTTCTCTATTCGTCACCTAGGCTGGACTGATAACGAGTCGCACCGCGTCTACGTCAGTGAAGCGATGACCCCCACTAACAAGCACCTTTATTGGCTGGCGAGACAGAAAAAGGTGACATCGAAAATTAAATATGTTTGGTTCAGTGGAGGAAGAGTCAGGTGCAGGCAATCCGATGGCCACCCGGCGGTGATTATAGGTAAGCCTAGCGACTTGGACGTCTTCAACTGACCCTGGTATGCGCGTCACCTTCTCAATGATACAAATATTTTATTTTTCCATATCGAAATAATTCTATTTTTTTATATTGAAGACATTTTAATAATTTACATTGAAGATATTTTATTTTTTAAATTAAAGATGCTTTATTTTTACATATGGAGGATATTTTACTTTTTCATATTGAAGATATTTTATTTATTTTTATTTACTACATGTATTGTTACTTTATTGTCACAGATGAAATACTATTTTTGGTTTGCTTATAGTCTTTTTCTATTTACTTTTTCTTTTTTTAATCAATGTTACTCATATTTTTTCTTTTCATATAATTTTATTTTCGTTAAAAATTTATTTTTATATTTAATTCATATTAGAATTCCATTAGTATCTTTGTTTCAATTGTTAATATTCATATAATTGTTGTAATATTTACATATATAATTGTTAATATTCACATTCAATCAAATCTTAAAATTGAATACTGCATAAAAAGTTGTTATATCCTATTCCTCAACCTCGATCCATTTTCCTGCTATTCCACTCCTCCACACCCACAGTTTTGACTAATATCCTGAATTCCTGTCACGTTAATGCACAATCCCAAATTGCCCACTATGATGAATTTCAACAATATTTCCTTGATAATTTTTATCACATAATAGCTGTATCAGAAACCTGGCTAAAACCTTATATCCCTTCCTCCCAAGTATCCCTTCCTAATTACTCTTTCCTACGACATGATAGACCTGATCGCACGGGAGGTGGTGTCGGGCTATATGTTCACGACAGCCTTAAGGCCAAAATTCTACTTATATCCATTTCTCCTTCCTTTCCTCACCTAGAATACATGTTTGTCGAAATTTCAAGCATCTCTTCTCTTCTGTTATATGCCATTGTTTACCGACCTCCTCGTGTCCCATTCGACAACACCTTCGAGTCCTCCCTTGTCCAACTGGTTTCTACCTATTCCAATATCATTATCTCTGGTGATTTTAACATTAATATGCTATCAGAATCCAGTGATAAATCCTATCTTACGGACCTAATGTTTTCCCTCAATCTTTACCTCTCAAAACCTAACCCAGTTGGCCATTTGACCTACTTACGAATTTCTGATGCCTTCTGTAAGGTCTGATCCTATGTTAATATTTACAACGTAGATATAAAAAAATCTGTACAAGTTACTTTTTTTTGCAGGACCGTACGCAGAATTTTTTTTCAGGAGGATTTAGTAAGAAGAAGGCAAATTATCACCTATACGTCTATAATCACCAAATTAGGCGTGATTTTTAAGCATAAGCATGGAAATTGAAACAAAAATTATTATTAAAAATTACCCAAATTATTACTGAAAATAGAAACCTTATGTTTGATATATACCCCCTATCCCACCCTCTGCGTATGCCACTGACTTGAAGTCCCCTACCACTGGCCCTGGCTTTCACGAGTCTACCAAATTTTGTACCATCTCATAATTGTATACTTCTCTCCACATTCTTCACCAGTAACAATGTATGCACAGATTAACGGTACAGGAAACCTAGCATTTATAAGATTATAAAAAGAAAAGAAACAGTTTAAAAATACTCAATTGATTAAACAACATAAATCCAAACAAATAAAATTCTTTGTTATTATAAGATAAGATTTATACTAACTGAGATAAAGTTGATCGTTGATGAAATCAATGGAATGATGCTTGGATATGCGGTCAGAAATAATTTATACACAGTAATGATATATAGTATTTAATGTTGTTATTTAGCCGACGTTTCGGCCTGAGTTAGAGGGGCTCATCAGCCCTGAGAAAAACAAGATACGGAAATGATAGAAATGTGAATATATTAAAATATAGAACTTATACAAGACAAAGAATATAAATTTGAAATACTTAGCAAATAATACCATTTTTAAGATCAATAAAAAACTAACCAATGACTCTGAAAAAATATCTGATGTGGACAACACATGACTTCCTTGTACGCCTATTAAACTATAAATAAGTGCCTCAAAAAATGATTCTGAATTTGGTTACTACTAGTTTCCGAAGATTGCAATATCTCAAAAACGATACTCGGCGTCGCGACATCCATCTTTTGACACACACACACACAAACAAATGGGAAGGAAAACAATATTTTACACTCAATTTTAACACTTAAAACAAGTAATCAAAATGTTTAATTGGATTGGAAACCAAATCGCGTTTGTAATCTTTATTACCGAAACATATGATTAATGTATTTAATTTAAATATAATTTTTGATGTAAGCTTATTATGACCTTCAAGTAAAGTACCCTTTTCGGTACACCAATTTGAACCAAAATATAGTAAATACATTCATATCGATATAAAAGACCTATTTACAAAATTTGAGATGTTTTACATTATATTTTAATATAATTTTTGGTGAAAATCTATTATGACCTTCAAGTAAAGTACCGCTTCCGGTTTTCCTATTCAGTCCAAAATCTAGCATGTTATTTAAATCAATATATAAGTTATAAATACTAAATTTTAAAAGTTTTGTATAGTATTTTAATATAATTTTTGATTGAATTCAATTATGACCTTCAAGTAAAGCACCACTTCCGGAGATCAAGTAGTAACCAAAAAGGGAGGTTCACAACTAGATTTTACAACAATCCTAAATACAAGATTTCAACTTTCTACGGCTAACCGTTTTTGAGTTATGCGAGATACAAACGTACGTACGAATGTACGAACATACGTACGTACAGACGCCACGACAAAACTAGTCAAAATGGATTCAGGGATGGTCAAAATGGATATTTCCGTTGAAATCTGAAAACCGAAAATTTTCGCGATTACAATACTTCCTTTACTTCGTACAAGGAAGTAAAAAGCTAAAAAAACAAGATACGGAAATGATATAAATGAGAATACATTAAAATATAGAACTTATACAAGACCTAGAATATCAATTTGAAATACATAGTAAATAATACCATATTTAAGATCAATAAGAAACTAACAAATGTTTCTAGAAAAATAAAATTCCTTTATTTTAAAAAGCACATTAAAGATTATTTCAATGGGTTCTAAAAATTACATCTTCCGAAAATCGCATGGAGTTAATGTGGAGAAATCGCCGGCTCCTATCCCTCTCCCCCAAGTCACCACTCAAAGAGATCAATCTGTCAAGAAACGTTTTCATCAAAATTCCAAGAAAATGATTGAACCGTTGTACCAAACCATTTGCGTCGATTTCATCCAACTTAAGTCTTCAAAGCATATAGCGTAGGATAGCCTCCAATATGTGCACGTTACGTTCGGAGATCACAATTACCGCCTCCTCTTCACCCTAACACCACCAAAAAGTCCGGGCCGATGGATACTGAAGTCACTAAAAACCGCCCTCAGTGCCCTCCCGAAATGTGTCATTCCACCAGAATTGTCTGGAAGAGTGATGAAAAATTTCCGGCAACATCTTCGACAATGCGTTGTCAGTAACTGCTGATATTTTGAAAATGTAATTTAAAAAAAAAACACTGAATTAAAACTATTTTTAATGTTCTTTTTGAAAATAAAACCTTTTTCTTTTTCAAATGAGATTAGTTAATCTTTTACAGCCTTTCAAAATATATCACTGATTCCTGCCCCACCCTCTGATTTCTGTAATGTTAAGGAGTTATAAAACGGAAGGAAGGATGGTTAAAGGGAACAAAAACGAAAAATGCATATTCTTTGTCATGTATAATTTCTCAATTTTATGCTGTTATTTTTCTGTATACTATTTTAATTCTTTTTTTCAAATTCCTCCTGTAAATACAATATATTTATTCTTCTCATGTTCATTCTTCTGATGCTCTCGTATTTTGTTTTTCTTAGCCCTGACGAAGAGCTACAACAGTACTCGTACGAGTATATCTCACTACTGTTTTTTTTTTCTGACCGCACCGCCAACCATCTCATCTCCTTTATATGATAATTATATTCCGAGACATGCCCCTCATAATATTTGCTTGGATGCATTAATAAATAGCTTTCTTATACTGCTTCAAGTTATTTCATTTCTTAAGTTTCTTATTTATTCCTTGGGTACTTTAAACTGCCCTTATAATAGAATTATACACCGTATATTATATTATTCTATAATTATATACCGTTTTAAATATGTCTTTATCGTTATAAGCTTGTTACTAATGAAAAATGATCACTTGTTTTAGCAAAAATGTTTACTAATATTTGCGATTATCAACTTATTTTCCACCTGATACAACACGGAGCTCATTTATCTCTTACTCTTGAGATAGGCAACCAAGTATTTTATTTTTTTAAATATAAATCTTCATTCCTCTTAAAATACTTGTTAATCAATGATGTATTGTATGTACTTTTTCTTGAGATTCAATGCTTCAACGTCATACAGTATTATTTAAATCCTTCACCCAACGCAAAGATGTTCTGTATTAGAACCTTGAAGTAAACACCATTATTACGTTTTTAACACATTTATATCTAAAGAAAAAAAAATATGCTATCTTAATATTGTGACGTCTTTGATAAAAGGTCAAGAGGAAGCTAGTAGATATCTCAACTATCTAATTACTATTCCATTGATGGCTGCTTGTCATCTTACAGTCCTCTAGTCGAAAAATCGGTACGTGACATGGAATTAAATTTAATAAATATCTTATATAGAGTGCCGGTAAAGCTGGAGGAAACTAGTCCGCAAGTGGGCCGATTGGCACTTTTAGTCTACACCAAAAAAACCAATGGAGACCTATTTTTCCTCCATGTCGAAAGTTCTGATTTTCCTTATGAAATTCAAAAGAGACAGCCATTTAATAGAGGAAGCCTTGTGTTCTAGGATTCTATGAGACCCCAGAAGTCTAGACGCGTACCATTCACAATGTGCTATGTAATGTATGGTAGTCTCTGGTGCTTGGGCATAAGGGGCATATTTCGTCACCTACTACTCCGCAAATCTTTAGGTGTCGTTTAAGCCTGCAGTGACCTTTGAATCCTCCGATAATTATCGGATTATAATCAATCAGAGTTCATTTCTAGTTAGTTTGGTTACAGCCAAAATTAACTGCTTGGCTGGTCTAAGCCCTCCACTCTTCTGCATGCCCAGTCATGAAGTTCTGAACGCTGATGTGGTTTAGAGATGCCTAATGAATGTTTTGGGCCCACGTTAGGAAGCTTAGCACCTCTTCGTGCAAGTTTATCGGCTTCCTCGTTTTTTCTTGTCATTCCTTCGTGACTGGGAACCCAAACTAACTTTAGATTATTGAAACAAGCAAGTGTCTCCAAAGTTGACCTCCGCTGGCTTTTAATATTAGTATTCAATAAGAGAGAAGCTGAGAAGAAGCGTGTTCAGTCAGGAGTTTCCAGGCATATTTCAAATATTGTTAATAAGTCGTTAGTGTTTTTATTTTATTCATATTCTTATGTTTATTTATATTTTTTTTATGATATTAACAATAAAAAATCTTAGCGAATCAAGAAGTTCGATGCCGATGACACCAACTGTTTTTTCCTACATGTTTCTGGACAACTAGCGAATGATATTACATTAATAAGGCATAACGAGGAGAACGAAAATTGCCTAGTATCACCTTTTTCGGACCTGATATTAATATTTCTTGTCACTCAAGCAGATATCTCCTAGGGCTCATTTTCAACCTTCTATGTTATTGCCACGTCTAAAGTGAATATGTTGGGGTGAACTCGAAGTTTGTCCTTACGTCATTTTTCGCTCACAAGTCAGTTTTAAGTAATTTGCTCTGTCAAATTGGGGGATCTCTTCTTTTTTTTCTTCTTGCTAATTTGGTGTGAATAAGTACATACACATAGGTCTCTACTACTCGTCGCCTTTAAATAAAGCAGGTTGTAATATTAAACAAGAAAATAAGAAAGTTAAAAAAAATGTTTCTCAAATAAAAAGAAAAAATGCATCGGGATTAGAATGGCCAAAATTAGGGGTTTTCTGTTGCTGCGCACATACCGTTCGATTTAATAAAACGTCCTTTTGGATGATGATTTATAGTATCTTTTCAATTATATTTCTTATGTTTTCACCTTTTTTAGACTGTGTATGAGTGAGAGAGCAATATATCCCACGCTGGGAAGAATACTGGTATAAGTCCAAAAATTTGTTTTCGAGGTATTTATATCATTGAGTTGAGTTGGAAGAGCTCTAGCTGAGGTTAGTAATGGGCTAACGATAGTTCAAGGAATTAACACTAGAGAGCAGTAAAACTACTATGCTTCTACTACTGTTCTCAGCTAGAGCTCTTCCAACTTTACTCTATGGTATAATTAACTGGAAAACATTTTTGGACTTATACCAGTATTCTTCCCAGCGTGCGATATGTCCGTGGCTGTAATCACCGCGTTTTGGCGACTGTGGCGACGAATTTTTTTTTCCATATAAACCCACATATTTAAAGACTGGAGTGGGGTATTGCCAGAAAGATAATATTTTAAATTTCCAAAAATGTTTTTAAAAAATTGTCTTTATATGTTTTATTTTTATAATAATGAGATATGGCTAAGAAAAATAAGTACTGAAACATTTAAAGAATCTAAAAGTTTTATATATATTCTAATGTTATTCTAGAATATAAATTGCGTAAAAAAATTACAAACAATATTGTTGACAAGAAAATTAGATTAAATTCGTTATCATCGAATATTAACCATCTACTTCTCTTTTTTTCACAGAAACTAGCCGTATCATTTAATGTATGAGTAAATACGCATCAAGTCAAACATTCACAAATCTTTTTTTTTTTTTTTTTTTTTGGAAGGGGTTAGTTAGGAGGAGTAGTTTTAGGATTACAGAACGGATCGTATTAGCGAGGATTGCCTTAGCGAGAATCTACTGTACATCACTAAATAATCAAATGTCGAGCGCAGGGAGAGAACGGCCATGAATCCACTTGGCCATAATCACCCCACAAATAAATAGAAGTTTGGCTAATGTTGGAAAATTTTGCTAATATTTTCACTTGGTTCACAAAATAATTGAAAAAAATCTTGCCATTATTCGCAGAAGGAGTTGTTCCAGCACCACAACTAACGATAAGCTAATCGGTTTGTGGAGATATGTGGACAGTTTTGTCAACAAAACAAAAGTTACTCAACATAGCAAAATATACTTAATTTTTTTTCTGCAAGGAAATGTTAGAATAAAACTATTGAAAATGAATAAACTTATATACAATTATTTAAGCTCACGTAAGCCAACAGTAAATGAAAAAAAAAATTGACTGTGGAGGCTTTGAGTGCTAAATTCACATTTCCCCTACTTTTGGACATACTCACCCCATCGACCATTCTCACTCCAGTTGACGGTATGTAAAAAGGTAAATAATAAAAAATGTATTCAAATAAACAAGTATAATTTAATGTAATGAACAGCCAAAGTAGTTGACTATAACGAGTAATCAATTATTTGGGGATAGCTTAGTATGGTTGAGGCTTTATCTAAATAAAGAAATATGAAACACGTGTAGGTATTTGGGGGCAAACTCAAAATGATCTGTTCAGATTAATGAGAAAAAAAAAACGCTGCAAATTATAACACTATGGTTTATCAGTTGGCATCCGCATGATGGTATAGAAGGATCAATCTAATTAGGGATTGATAAATTATTTGCCACTTCTATTCTAATTTGTTTTATTGAAAATTAGTTTCGAATGTTATACATTCATCCTCAGTTCTAAAAACACACAAACAATTTCAAAAATGAGTAATTCAAATATATTTTGGTATTATTATACATATTAAATTAGATTAATATAAATCAGTATTATAAAACATTTATGAATTATGAATTTAATTAAGACAAGAAATCAAATACATGTTGGTACTCACCAAGATTTAAACGGATTATTTCAAACAGAAAAGTGTGTACTGGTTTCTTCTCGCATTGAACTAACTATGAACGAAAGGTAGGTAGGATGTTTATAGGTAACGGTTTAAGGGTCAGGGGTTTTCCAGTAATGCCGGTGAGTAATTGGTTTTTCTGTTATAGATGGGAATAAATTTAAGATTAGACTATTGGAGATATTTATTTGGTCATTTAAGCAAAAATCTGGATTGGATTTGAAGGATATTTTGGAAACTACTTCTTATGTCTGAAGCTTTTTATGGAGGAACTGTTTTACTAGCTTCTGATTTAGAAGTAGATGGTGTTGCAGAAACACCTGACCCTGATGGAGACGAAAACATTTGTCCATGGAAAGCTTTGAGGTGTGGCCGTAGGTTTGATGTGTTTCCCGAAGTCCGAAATATTTTGTGACAATATTTACACTCCGCACTTTTACTGTCTCTCGATTTAAAATGTTTCATGTTTTCACTTCGCTTTTTGGCGGTGACATTTTAGTTTCTCTTTTCAATAATAAAATTTAAAATATCAATATCACCGATATATCGGTGCAAAATATCTATATCTCGATATATCGGGTGTTAGGATAACGATATTTTTTCGAATCCGATATATCGATATATCGCGTTCCGATATTCCAATCCTACTACCAACTCCTACAATTGATTGGTTACTTGCACTTTTAACATCATATATATTTATTTACTGTTGTATGTGTATACATATATATACATTTTTATGTACATTTCATTTCATTGTTTGATTTATAAATCTCAAGGATTCCTTTCTTTTTATCTATAAATTATTTTCTCTACAATGAAATTTACAATCTGATTGTTAAGGAATCCAAATATTGATTCTCTTTCTTTCACTATTTTTTTCTGTGTGCTTATTTAATTTTTTTTTTCTGTATCATATTACAATATAAATTTATGGATATATATTTTTTTTTCTCCCTATGAGATGTAAATTATTATTTTAACGATAATGTTTTGTTAAATGGTTGAATGTATGTTTCCTTTCTCACTCTCTTTGTTCTTTTTATTAGCACTCGTCTATATTACTTCACAAAGATTCTTTTTTCTTCTATTATTTTATATTATTATGATTATGATTCTTATTTGTTTATTTCAATATGTAAGCCAGAATTGTTATTTTTTCGTTTGTACAACACATTTATTCTTAGAGGACTTCGTCTCAGAATAAAGTTTTCTTTCTATTCTACTCTCTCTCTCTCTCTCTCTCTCTCTCTCTCTATATATATATATATATATATATATATATATATATATATATATATATATATATATATATATATATATATATTGATGATTATTTTAGGCATTGTTGTTAAATGATATATTAAATGACAGGTTTATTATAATGTAATAATACGTAGTATGTATTTTAATAATAGTGATAATTTATTTATATTGTAAAACTATCATAAGATGTGTGGCAAGCGACTCACAAGAAGTATATGTATAGTGCATAGAATATTTTGAAACATTTTTACAAGGACATTTTCTTTAACAAATAAAATTATTGTTTACTTTTCTTCAAAGTTCAAACTAACAGTTAGTGGGGAGCCAAAGTCTTCGTGCGCCCGGGGCGGTTCATTTCTACAACGCCCCTTTTTTACTTCATTTACACCTTCAGCCCTAACAAAAACTGGGAATAGAATTTTTTTATTTATTTTTTTTAAATCTCAGAAAACAATGAGTTTCTTTTTTTAATCATTTATTCATTTAAATTTAACATTACACATTACATAATGCAATGTATATTACAAATGAGAGTAATCTACATCGTAAAATTATACATCATATCAAGATCTTAAATTGTTATGCATAAATCACCAAAATAATGTTTGATATAAACTTCCAATTTCAATAATGTATTTTATTATTTATTCTCAACGTTTACAGCCCCATCGCATAATGCCTTCTCGCCCCCACATTGGCACGCCAATGCCACCTATATTACGCAATGGAAAGTCATTGAAATCTATATTACCTCTATGTCGTACATTGACCCTGATTAATATTAATCAAGCTAACCTCATTGCTTCAATTTTAAATTTTTACATTACTCAAGAGAAGACTTTAGTTACACAGCCTTGTAATTTTTAGATTTGTTTCTGACCGTTGTTATGTCAAGAATCGTGGAATGTGAGTCACTGGAGATAACTAAAGATACTAGTGGACTATTGTTAGAGATTAAAGAATTAAAGAAGGTTAAAGAATTTCACAATTTTTTTTCTCATGTTTAGCTATTCTTTTATTGTGTTTATATCAAATCTTAAAATGAATAATATATTCCTTCATGATGGGTTTTAGTAGGAAAATTAAAAAAATGAATTCGAAGGAAAATTTCAAAACAAGTCTCTCGAATATAACCAACTTAAGATAGGATCTCGCTGGTACTGCCCGCATTAGCGGCTGTCAGCGCTTGCTAACCATTCTATCCGTTACTGCTAGTATATTTCGTTAAAACTACTAACTGTAGCGGCCCATCCCTCTCGCGCTAACCGTCCTAATTTAAAATATTGTTAAATAAAAATGTTAGGCTTAAATATGATTGTTTTCATTTGTATCGGAAGGGCAGAAATACACCCGGTGGCTGGATTATTTAATTTATTTAATCATTTTTTTAATTTATTAATCAATTATTTAATTTATTTTTATTATTTAATCAGCATACCTCATTTTGCATACCTCAGCATGCTTCAATAATAAGACTAGGTTAGATCTGTATAAACTTTTAAGCCTTATGTACGAATAAAATACATATTAATGACAAACATACAGTGTGATGGCTTCTTTTAGTATTTTGAATAGAAAATAGAAGAATTGAAGGCGTATCACTGATTTTAAATTTATTACCAAGGACACTAATACTAATGGCTGTTATTAGTACGCTCATTTCAGTAGTAAATATCATATATTTGTAATGAATTCACAACAGATAATACTTTACTTATTACGACTAAATAAATATTCATGAAATAAGGTATATAATAAGCAGATAGAGATGCACGATACCGATCGAAACAAGTGAAGTATCGATATTTTCCATTCGATGCCATGTAGTTTTGCTATCGATACTACTAATTCAACATTCCGTTCAATTCCTCAGTGGTGTCGAATATTTGATTCAAGTGTTTGAATGAATACCTGTAGCGAGACTTTGTTGGTATATCTTTTCCTAGAAGCAGATAACCGGATGGAGGTAGAGGTAAGGAAAAGGATTTTGATGGCTAACCGTTGTTACTATTGATTGAAACAGCACTTGAAAAGTCACTTAGTAACCATTCATCCTGTATAAGACTCTCATCCGACCGGTTCTGATTTATGGATCCGAGACATGGACAACAACAAAGGCTGTGGAACACTATCTTCTAGTATTGGAACGCAGGATATTAAGAGGAATCTGTGGTCCAGTACTTGTAGATGGAGAATGGAAACGGAGGAAGAACCAGGATATCTACAAGAAGTTTGATGCCCCTGATGTCGTCAAATTTATAAAAGCAGCCCGACTCAGATGGGCAGGCCATGTTGCCAGAATGGGAGATGATATGATACCAAGGAAGCTTCTGACTGAGATCCTTCATGGTGGACGATGTGTCGGAAGACCCAAGTTGCGATGGAGGGACTATTGTGTGGACACCGATGCAAAGAAGTTTGGAGTGAAAGACTGGATGGTGTCAGCAAAAAATAGGGACACCTGGCGGTTGCTGTTGGCGGAGGCCATGACTCCCTAGCGGGTTGTAGTGCCAAGAAAATAAGAAGAAGCAGATAAGCTGGAATTATGGCAAGGGGCGGTAGAACCGGTACTAGATTATTTGCCGGAGATGGGCAAGCTTAATTTTGCCGTCTCTAATTTTACCTCCTCCAATAAAAGTCAACAGTTTTATAACGGTACTTTAGGTAATTTATTTCGAAATAAATATCATCTCATTACATAAACTCATTTTTTGACTGAATTAATGCCAAAACTATCAAAAATCAGAAACAATTATTATTAACATAATCCAATAATGACCTATAAATTCTGCCGCTTAGAACATGTGTCCCCTTTGCCCCTCTAGTTCTGACCCTGGGGGCGAAAATCTCGACCTTCGCCCCGGGCACCAATTAATCATTTACCCTTAGCTGCGTACCACTTCCTGATCTTATGATATTCGAATTAAAAATTCGCCTTCATGAATAAATACAAACTGTTCCACAAAAATTACAATAACTTTGTCTAAGAAAATAATAAATCAAAAATAAACTTCATCAATTTCACACAACAATAGTTAGATTCATATAAAAAAAACAAAAAAAATCTGTAAATAAAACTGTATTCATCATAGGTAAGAAATTTGAAGATTGTGAAGAAAAATGTATTGTAGTTTGTTTATAATCAGAGCATCAATGTTACGCTTGATGGAGTTGAATTGAGTCCTATTCAACACCGAGTGCCTGTACTACGGTAAAATAAAATACTACTATTCAATTTACTACTACTATTTAAAAAAAAATAGTTATCCCTCATTGAACGTGTTAAAACCATGATTTTATCAATGGTTTTAGTTTGCTTGTTCGCGTACCATCTGGAACATCCTTCCGTACCACCATCTGGGAACCAGCAGTACCTATAGAGGTCATTCTCACGAAAGTGGGCATGAAACTGTCGCCATGATGTTTATTTCAATTTGGAATATCTTAGGGCTCTGAGAAAAAAATGTCACTAAAGCAAGCTTCTTGCAAAAACTAGTCTACATTTTGAATTTTTTTAAATTATATATACACGTACGAAAACATACCCAAAATGTTGTGATGTACAAGCTTTGAGGCGGTTAACCATATAGCTTTTCTTTCTGTCTATTATATCAATATTTATTTATTTTTTTGTAGACTGCTTTAAATGACTTACAATTTCAAAAAAAAATGTCGAATTCTAAGCAAAAAAATATGCTAGAAATGGAATACTAGTTTCTCATGTGCCCCATAGGTTCAGGTGCGTACACAGAATTTTTTTCGGGAGGAGAGAGGATTTCAATTTTTTAGGGGGAGGATTTAATGAGAAAGCAAGAATCATTAAGTTTCTATTATACAAAAATCATATTTTTTCAATAATTTCGAGGAAGTTTATCACTCTGATCCCTCTCCTTGCGTACGCCACTGCGTAGGTTAATAACTCATTCCCACGCAAGTTTAGAATCTACGAGTATATTTCCATCAATCTGCATGGATGGGACAATAATGAAAAACTGATGGTCAAAAAGATGGATCCCTCTATCATCCATATATGTTTATATACTCTCTGTATAAAACCTAATCTTCCAGTATGGGTAAGGGTGAAATGGTTATGTTTAATAGCGTTTATTCCCCTACAGTTTTTTCAGATTACGTTTTTTCTTAACTTATTTATTCAATTATAAATGCTTGTATGGCACTGATTTAATTTCGCAAATGAGTAAATTTTTTTCTTTTAGCAAATTTTTAAAATCCTTGAAAGTTCATTCCCCTGCGTTAAATGAATCAATAATGGAAGCAAAATGGAAACAATGATAGTGGGATGAAACTTTAGAGGTATTTAGCTCACGATCAAGCATTGATTCATTGTGATTTGAGTGAAAATTAAACAATACAATATGTCACTAAAAAACAAGCATTTAATTTTGGTATTATTCGGCTGTAAGATACTCTTCAAGCAACTGCGGTGAATTATAAAAAAAAAGCAGTTCTCTGTACTTTATCAGGGCCATCTTGATCATGGATCTGCTGCTGTTTGGGCACATTTGATACCTGTATTTCATTACATCAAAATATTTCTACCCTAGATACCAATGACGTAACTAGATGTTTTGCCCCAGGGTACTAACAGCGGAAAAATGAGCGCCCTTGGGGTAGATCTAGTCAAAATTAAAATAAGAAGCCGCAAAAGCAAGGGCACAAAATCTGTGTTGCTGACATCAACACTAAATAAAGAACGGCTTGAAGACGTAGCAGCTGAGAAAAAACAGGACCTGTTGAAAAAACTAAAAGGATACTGGTCCCTTCCTAACCAAAAAAAAAAAAAAAAAAAATCAGAGAGGACCGATCCCTAAAACAAACATCTTTGGATTAAAAAAAAATCAAAATATTAGTATTAAATATAGTAACAGTATTATCTGTAATGTTAGTTAATCACTACCTATATTAATTAATTAATTAATTAGGTTGCTCAGTGGCACTGTGCTACTAATCTCTAGGTCCCAGGTGCGAGACTGGCTATGGCAGGTAATTATTTATTCAGTTATCAGCCGTGGATCGGCCCTGTAGTATCAGGATACCCTCCTGGGGCTCACCCAGCCTCTAAAATTGGATAACCTTAATTGGGGGGAAATCTCAGCCGAATCACCTCCTTGCCCAACCGTTGGCCTAAAACCAGTACGTTCCTTACGAAGTACTGAACCCAAGACCCTTCACGAGTTGTAGTGGCACAGGTAATTAATTAATTATCCCTCGATTAATTACTTATATTACATATGCTTAATTAAATATAATATATTTCGAATGATATTCTCGGTATTGGTATTGGCACTTGGAGGCAGGAGCTAAAACCTGTCGGGGTGCTCGACATTTTTATGGGTGGCTCCGCATACTTCCGCCGTGCTAAGCACTCACTACCTCTACCACATTTGAGGTGATACTGAGAAAATGGAGTTTGAACTTGTGATGCCTCCTTATTTATTGTCCCTTCAATAATTAAGAACATTACGGCTGCTACCTCCATCATTCTTATTTAAATCTTCATTCATACATAAGAATAAATCCATGAACATCAAAATCGCTACTTACTCAGAAATATCAGTTCCCCTTTCTGCTTAGGTTGGCAGTCTTGGTATCAATGAAGTTTTTTTTTCATTGGAAAATAGAACGTTTTATAACCTATGTAGTTATATAATTGTCTTTTAAACAAGTAAATAACAACTATAATCTAATCTTTAAATATATGAAAAATATACAAAACACAAATTGTAAAAACCGTATGATATTACATGTTGGCAGATTTAACATTTATCTTTTTATGAACCCCGGATTCCAAACGAGCATTGACCTCGCTATGTTAATAGAAAAGTTATTAAATTTTTACCACGAAATACACAATTATACAAGTGCAATAGAAAATGCATATTAATTAAACAATCCATACAGCTCAACAGGCTTCGATTGTGGCCCAGCTTAAGTTATTCCATTATCTTATCAATGACAACAGATCTTTAAGATGAAAAATAAGTCGATTAAATTTTGATTAATTTATTTTTTTTCGAATTGATTAAACGACATCAGTAGAGGGACAATAGGGGAGCTGGCGCACTTTTTTCAGCGGCCAATTAGATTGCAGCATTTGGCCACGTGACTAGTCTAATAATATTATTCTATTCCGTGCTGATTACGTGCTTAATTGCATAACGAGTAAAACTGCAAATAAAATATGATATTAAAGGAAGTGCTTTTGCAACTGCAACCATATATATAAATAAATACACAAAGTAAAACAGTACTATAAGTCATAGTGAAACAAGCCATAAAGCTATGGAAAATATATAGAATAAGTCAGATTGGGAGAATGAATTGGGTTAATTGGTTAGATAAAAGAGAGGAATGGTTTTCAGTTTATATCTTCAAAGCTATTAGATTTAAAATTAAAGTGGATCGTCACAATAGTCTCACGTGTCTGAAGAAAAATTCAAACATCTATATAATATTAGAGAAAAGTATTGATCAATCTATCTATACAATACAATATATATA
Source organism: Rhaphigaster nebulosa (assembly GCA_948150685.1). NCBI lineage: Eukaryota > Metazoa > Arthropoda > Insecta > Hemiptera > Pentatomidae > Rhaphigaster > Rhaphigaster nebulosa. Next base: position 38,772,007 of record OX411311.1, on the reverse strand, counting down.
CAGCTGAAGAGTTTTTCGCTGGAACGCGCAAATGTTTAATTTACTAACACCCCTACTACCAATTGGTATACCAATAATCCTTGGTAATACCAATGTCCCAGGTTAACCTCCATCCAAAACACAGCTCCCCCCTCTCCTTTGGTGTTCCTCAGTACTCGTCTCTGTCCCCCACTCTATTTGCTATTTATATTAACGACCTTCCCCTTCTTATCCATCACTACCAATACCAATATCTATGCCGATGATTTTCAAACACAGCTGTCCTTCTCACCTTCCGAACTACTACTACTGCTAGCTACAAAAATACTCCAAGAATACTTGAATCAAACAAGTCATTGAGCTGTAGCCTCAATATATATATATATATATATATATATATATATATATATATATATATATATATATATATATATATATATATATTTATACTGCAAAGTTTGCTTAGAATCGGTTTTATTTTAATCTGGAACAATGAAGTGGAGCAACTGGAGTACTTGAAGTGAAGATGATTTCAAGGGCCCCACTGACAATCATTCCACTCCATTTCATTTTACAGGTAGTACTATATAGTATGATTTTTGCTCACGTAAGCACGTTTTTTTATAATAATTATAGTATATAACTCTTGAGAATTGATGGAATATAAATAGTTGCTCTACAATGGCAAAAATATAAAATAATTTAATCTTAACCCCCCTCCCTTCACCAAAAAATATATAAAAAATAGTGGACATTTTAAGCCTGTCAGAAATTATAAATCCATTAAAAATGTTTATTTACTTTTAATTAATACTTTTTAAACTTTTTACGGCTAACGGTTTTTGAGTTAGGTGAGATACGAACAGATATACAAACGTCATGACGAAACTAGTCAAAATGGATTAAGGGTTGGCAAAAATGGATATTTCTATTGAAATGTGAAAAAAGAAATTTTTTGCGATCACAACACTTCCTTTACTTCGTACAAGGAAGCAAAAACACAATAGGTAATTAAAATAATCGTAAACAATAGCATTATGTAAAAATTATTTATATTAATTTATTATTTTTCTATTACAGCACATTAGGAAGTCTAAAACAATTATTATTATTACCTTCAGGATAAATTTCTCTTAGTCTTCATTACAATGTATACAGGAATAATATGTCCAAAAAGATATTAGCTCATATTTGCTAGAAGTTATGAATTGAAGAGGGGAAACAACCCCGAAACGTAGATACGGTCAGAATGAAGTGGATGTAAGAAAAAAAAAATGTAAGGAATGTCATCATTGCTATGAGTTAATAGTTAATTTATTAAAATCAAAAAAGATTGAATTTAAATGCCAAGGTTTAAAATAGAAATGGTTGAATTTGACTAGGAAATGTTAATATATATATATATATATATATATATATATATATATATATATATATATATATATATATATATATATATATATATATATATATATATATATATATATATATACACATGTACATGTATATTTTCCTTCTATGGTAACCTCATAAAAGGAGTATTTATTTCCTGAATATGTGTCCTATTGAGGCATTCTACATATATTGTTTGTTTGATACATATAATTTAAATAATAGAAGATAATTTATATACACAATGTTAACTTAATAAAAGAAAAATAATTTATTTAAAACCTTACAAAAAATATAATAATCTGTTAACCTTTAAATAACAATAGAAAATACAATACAAATTCAATGTTCTTTGATTCAGGCCAATTGCCATGCTTGAGTAGTACGCTTTGTATTAAGGTCCGGGACAAAAAGATAGCCCACCCTGATATTTTTCTGTTGATTGAACTTTGACCAGTGCTAATAATTTTCTTTTACCATAAATAGCTCCTTTAGCTTAAGTTTAAATGTACTTTACCCAATAGGACATAAATAAAAATAATTTCTAGAAATAAATAAATAATATTAGCTTAGAGATGGGACAAAATGATAGCGCAAGTACTGTTTATTTACAAATGTAAGCATTTTAGATAAATAGACAGGACTAATTCAGTTTTTAATGTGATCACTTGTAACAGTAGAGATGGGACGAGCCAAATCTTTATTTTGGACATGAAGAAATATCATTCAGTGAATGAAAAATCCAAAGTTGTTTGTTTCTTATATTTCGAGAAATACAGATAGGAGTAGAAAAGTTATTTCCAATTTTTTAAAATCTTCAGATCATTATGGAATAAAGAAATCTGCTGGAATGCTCCCTATATTATCAAAAAGACAAAAACGAACTATTTTTAAAATAGCTTCTAACACCACTTCAACAACTCGTCAAACTGCTGATCGTGCTGGAATGCAAACAAATATAAAAAATCTAATAAGTGTCCTTTAAACTGCACTCAAAAAACTCAAATAAAGAGAAAAAAAAAATGAAACGTTTTCCACCCTCAATATGGCTCACAAGGATAAACAGAAGAAGTTTGCCCGTGACCAAGTTCAGTGGAAAGAGGAATGGAGGAAAGCACTCTTTACAGATGAAAAAAAGATTAATTTGGATGGTCCAGATGGCTGGGCTTACCATTATCACGACCTTCGGAAAGAAGAAAAGGTATTTTCTAAAATGCAAATGTAAGGAGGCAGTGAGATGCTTTTGGGGTGGCATCGGGTATCATCAAAGAACAGATATCATGTTTATTTCTGGTCGAATGAAAATCAAAGATTATCTGGAATTAATAGCAAAATAGTAAAAAAAAATATTTTGAAACAGAATCCAAAAATAATATTCTTTTTCAACACGAAAATGCCTCAGTACACACGTCGAAATTAGTAAAAGAATTAAAAAAAAAATAAAGTATACAGGTTGTGGATTGGCCTGCAAGATTCCCAGACTTTTATATTATTGAAAATATCTGGGGACACCTTGCCAGGAATGTGTATGGTGGTAGCCGTCAGTTTTCATGCATTGAGGAATTAAAAAAAAACAATTCAGGAAGAATGAGCCAAAATCCCTCAAGAACTGATTCGCGGCCATTTCGAATCACTTCCTGATCGGATGATTGCTGCATTGGCGAAAGGTGGCGCAATAACCGGTTACTAATTGCTCAATAAATACCATTATAAAAGATATTAGTGTATTACAACTTAATACATTTATTTAATATTTATAACTGTGCTATCATTTTGTCCCAACTAAAATACAATATTATTTGTTTATTCATACAAGGTATTTTCATTGTTCACCTATTGGGCAAAGGAAAACTATAGGAGCTACATATGGTAAACAAATAAAATAATAACAATGCTTAAAGCTTAATAAACGAAAAAACAACAGAGTGGGCTATCGTTTTGTCCCGAACCTTAACTTAAATCTCGGTCTGTCATATAATCTGCGTTCATAAAGTATATTTTCAAAATTGTGAATCTATCCATCTTCGTCCCCTGTATCAGTTGATATGATTTTGAATCGTTTTAAGTAATCTTTTGTGTTATCGTGTTCTGTAAGGAATTGTGTCAATGTGTATTCTGTGGTGTGTATTTGTTTGTGATTGTATAGCGTTATTTGCGGAATGTATTTGTGAAGACTAGGTGATTTGGTCGAAGCTTTCCACATGTTGATCCACTTAACAGCCATCTCATTGATAATTAGTTTTTGATATGGGATAATTTATATATATTGAACCTATGAAATGTCAACTCCTAGCGTATGAGGCAAATGCAAGAAAAGCAAACTTAAACGATATTATTTTTATTCAAAATAACTTCCGTTAGCTTGGATAAATTTCTCACAACGCCTAACAAGGGTTTTTTTATACCTTGTTTGAAGGAACTTTGGGTTTGAGTTGATAAACTCGGGAAATGAAAAAAATGTTACACAAAAAACTGGCAAAAATGTTACAATACGTAATCTGAAAATTGAAGTTTTGCCACATCCACCACATTAACCTTAATGGTCTCCAAATTACTACCATTGTTTTTAGAGCGCTTAACGCATGGTTTTTAGAGCGCTTATGCGTTTTAAAAAACAAAATATACCAAAATGAACACGAGGAAAAATTTTCATTTATCGAGTTAATTGATTCAAAGTCAAAATGTTTTTTCGAACAAAGGATAAAAGTCATGTTGGGCATCTGGAGAAATATATCGGAGCTAATTATATATAGAACGTATGTTTGTTATGCTTTATAAATATATAAGAGTCAAAAGAAGAAGGGGAACTGTTACCCGTAATGCATTTCGAGAAAATCCTATTTTAAAGTTTGGAGCTCCTTCTTTTGTTCAGTCTATGGGCATTCTCCAAGCGCTTCTAACGGACCATTCCACATTTCCAAATATTTTTTTACCATCTTATTCTACTCAACGATATGGACATATTGATGTGTGTAAATCGATTACGGAATAAAAAATGTGACTCTTCCCTCTTCATCCGTGGACTATTGTATGTGTATTATTGCTATTATCTATTGTCTATTATTACGGACTATTATCCGTGTCATTGTGTATTATTTTTGTTAATTTTTTATTGGCTTCCCACTGAGCTATTTTCAAAAATCGGAAAAAACTTAGCTTTTTTGGGGTCGCTGTTGGTAACTTCATTCCCTCAGCTTTCATCTCGATTCGTTTCTCAGGGTCAGAGAGCTAAAAATAAACTTGATAGAATGTTGTTCCATTTGTGCTAGTGTCTTTTTTTATTTAAATATATAAAAAACATATATTTATCATAAGTTTTTTATGGTGTTGTTGAATGAACGTCTAATATTGAACATCAAAACGCTTCTTGTTCTTCTATTCGAGATGAATTTGATACCATTTATTTTTTCGATAAAAAATAAAATTAAAAAAATATCGGAAGATTCCAAAAATGAAACCTTAAGTCTCTCAAATAGCAGAAAATATCTAACCATTCAACGTTTCGCCCGTTCATTTTCCCTGAGATCGATTAAACTTGAAGGAGTCTTTTAAATACGTATCTCTCATCGTAATATGATGGATCAAATATTTTCTTTTTGAATTCTCACTTTCACATGTGTAGATAGTAATACACTAAGGACGAAAAAGTAACCGTTTTTAATATTAATAATATTTCAAAGGAGAAATTAGCACACGATTTGGACATTGATAATAGATTAAGAACCGTATTTTGTGATAAACACTAACAATTTTAATCCTGTTTGTGTATTGCTATAAATTTTCAAAAAGAAAAACATTTTTAATAGGTTAAATCCCTGTATCTCGATATTAAATTTTGGCGTATAAAAATAACATTTCTAAAAATTTTTTTTTTATAAAAGTTAAGACAATTTTAGTACAAGCAAGCTTGCCCACCACGTCAAGGCGATTGCCTTAACTTTTATAATTTTTTTTTTTTAGAAATGTCATTCTTGTACGTCAAAATTCAACATCGAGATATAGGGACTTAACCTATTACAAATGTTTTTCTTTTTGAAAATTTATAGCAACCTTTTTTTTTTTTCCTTTCGTAAATTTGAACTAATTTTCGATCCATCCCTAAACAACATAAAAACAAGTTGGAAAATTTCCAGGACTGACGTTTCGTCCTATCACGATGATGTGCACAGAAACATCGATGAGATAGGATTGAAAAGGACGCAGCTATAGAATTCTTTTGCAGGTATTGTGAACAAGCCCATGTTTTCAAAAACAAATCGTTACGAATTGGGTCACAAAATCGATATATATCAAATGAACGATCGTTCCACTTCCAGAGAAATAACAGCGGGAAACTTAGCAAGTTCGGCAATCTTCACACGTTACTCCATGTTTCCAATAATTTTTAGATCAGTCGAGAATGTTTGTTCAAAACAACGTGCTATTTTTTTTTAAAATCACACTACGTTTGTCTCCTCCAGCGTCATTAATTGTTTCAATTGTTTTATCAACAAGTTTTAAACTTTCAACTATATCCTAATTTTGACATTTTAATCTTTTTTTAGGACATTTGCTAAAAATGGAACGTTTCTGGTTGTGTAAACAAGACTTTGCTATAAACAATTTTTTGGGGGAAAAAGGGATATGGCTTTTCCAATTTTCGCTAATTCAGCATTAAGACTAGAAGCTCAACGATATATGGTTATAAAATAATTTCATCAAAATGTTCTGAGTACTAATTATAGTGTATTTACGCGATTTTTCGTATAATATGCAAATATAAATACTCGTATGAATATGCAAAGATTTTAATTTTAATAATAATTCATGTTTAAAGAAACATATATTTAAAGATATTGGTGATGAAAAAGTCATATAAATATTAATTTAAAATAATACCAAAAATTGGGAAGTTCAACTTAAATAAACCCTGAAAATAATTACCATATTAAGAAACTCTTCCTCCCACCATTTCTAGCATAATGGGTTCCTGCTCAGAGCTCAAAATTACATTGAAATTGTTTTATATCACAACACATTTACATATTTATTTTAGGCTTCCCGGAGAACTATTTGTGTTCTAATTTGAATCTATGAATTGAATTGTTCTTCCTATCTACAAAAAATTCATTTCGAATAAAATAAAAAAATTGTACAAATTTATAATGGAAATATGGACTCAAATATGTACTTATAAGAAAAGTATGCAAAAACTATGAAATATTTTTAAATATGTAAAATTAAAATGATTTAAAATTGTTTAAATTATCACGAAATGTACCTAAGAAGCATACACATGCGTACAGAAGTCGTTGAAAAGAATATATGTAAAAATAAAAATCACTACCCAAGTGATGATTATTAATGGAGAAAATCGATTATTCATTCCATTATTCAACTTATTCCAAGAGGTTTCAACTTGCAAATGAAATATTATTCAGAGACTGTAACGTTAAGATACGAAAGAAAGATTTTGCCGGATGTGAACTATCATCGGCCACCAGATCTATTAACTAGTGAATGAAAGTGAAAGAGACGCCACGTGGTAACGCTTCATTGCAGCATGACTTAAATTTTCAGATAAGTGGTCATAATCAGAAAAGTCTTAATGTTATTCAGTCGATAATCTTTTGAGTGTTTTTCTGTTTTAGATAAAATATCTTTAACTGAGAAGTATCATTTAAATCTCACGTGTATGAATTCATTAGTAACCGTATAAATAATTCACTAGTCCATCGAGTGATTTTTGAAAAACGAAAGCCCTACCGCGGTTCCAAGACCCCTAGAATATTTTAAAACTATTATTATAAAAATATGATTTGCCTAATTAATTGGTCTGTTTTTTAAAAATATTTTTCAATCTCTTAAAAATAATTGCACAATTGAAAACCTGCAATTATCCGAAAAATATCTTTCGACGAAGAGTGAGACTGACAAGTCAAATTCGCGAAATTGCATTCTAGGATATTAATGCTTGAATAATTAATATAAATAAAATTTATTCAAATAAAATTGAAGATTTTCAAAAGTAAACTATTTCTCAGACAAATGAAGCTGAACAAAACACCCAACCCTCTGATGTTGACGTCATAGTTAATGGTTAATTACTATTAATATATTCTGAAGCTGTGGTCGATCTCTTGGATACAGCTCTCAAAACAGTAGCGGATCAACATCTTGTGGGGCCCTGGGAGATACGATATTGTTTGAGAGGTATGGAATACAAAAATGAAGTAATATAGTCAGATAGTGTGGGTGCTTTTCATCGATTTTAAATTAGCGTGACACCTTCATTAGACAAGAGCTCTACAGTGTCATGCAGGAAATGAAGATCCTCCTGAAAATAATACGTCTTGTGGTGTGCACAATGAGAGATACTTATTGTCGGATAAGTTGTCAAGTGGACTTGTCAGGGCAATTCAATAAACAAAATGGACTTAAACAAGAAGATGCTCTCGCACCTCCCTTTTCAATATTATACTACAGGTAACTAATGAGAAGAGTGTGCCTAATTGGAGGTGGGAATATTTTTAATCGGATGACCCAAATACTTGCATATGCGGATGAAACCGAAAGGTCACTACCTAGCATAAAGGAAAGTCTACAAAAGCCTGATATGGAAGCAGGTAGGTTAGGACTAAAAATAAATGAAAGTAAGAACAAACTGTTGAAACTGAGAAGAGAAAAGCGAATACGCCAATTGTAGTACTACGTTATCGAGACGCAAGCTTTTTAGATGGTTCACAGTTTCCAATACCTCAACTCAGTCATCAATGATAGCCTGAACGAAAGAGAGGAAATCAGAAGATGAGTTCTGGCAGGCAACCATGCATACATCGCCATTGCCAAATTATTTAAAAGTAAAGTTAGACGTAAAACGAAAATTGTTCTTCATAAAACACTGATTCGATCTGTAATGGCTTGTTTGTGAGTAAAAGACACTGAACAAGAACGATTTACAGCTGGTGGATAAATTTGAAAGACGCATCCTCAGGCCCACCCAAAACTGCGAATGGAGAAGAAGAAAGAACTCGGAATTATATGAGATATATGGTGATATTAGCTTATCTTCTTTTACCAGGATACAAAGGTTGAAATGGTTAGAATGGATGATGGAAGGATGGCAAGAAGTGTTTACGAAAACTGTCCTGATGGAGTTAGGCCTAGTGGGAGGCCAAAAAGCAGTTGGAGTAGCATGCGTAGCGTCCTTGAAGATACCAGGAAACTGAGAGTAAGTGTTACGCATGGAAAGGACCGGAATAGATGGGGCATGGAGATTGAGCAATTCAAGGATCGCTTCAGGCATCTACTGCGCCATTGAAAGAAGAAGAACGTATATTGGATTCTATTGAACAAATTAAGGTACGTAATTAAATCAAGAGTTTCAAGAGCTTTAAACAATCGACAAAAATATTGAAACTATATTTTATACAATTATCACAACTATATATTATTACGGTATCTATATTAATACCTTTTCCGGCTCTCAGGAGCGATGGATTTTGATGAGTGAGGTATCAAAAGAAAGGGAATTTCACGGAGAAATGACGAATCCTAATTTAAATTGTTAAATTCTTACTAGGGCTTAAATAAACTGGGAGGTTTCAAAGATTTGACGACTAAGAGTTGGCGGATCGAGACGGGAAGAGTTGGGTTCAAGAAAATATATGTTCCAAAAGAATTAGTCCAGCATTTTAAAGCCCTAAAATCTACCATTTTCGAGATAACGCACGATATAGGTCCGCACGGGCCTTATGCCATCTTGCTTACGCGTCGTTGTCATGGCAACTTTATATCTGTAAAAGCAAGTTAAGACTGTATACAAAAACATTTTAATAACCGTGAATGCTGTTTTGAGGTTTCTATTAATGATAGAGGAGATTATATATTCTTGTCCATTTCTAACCCTATAGGGACAATGTTTACATATGAATACTTCATGGTTAAATATGAATACTACAATACAAAGAGAAAATGATATATCTGATTCTTATTGCTTATCTATTGAATTGAAGGGATTACTAATTATTTATTAAGTAAACTGTTAGTAGTTAGTATGTAGCTTCAAAAAATATGTGTGTTAAATAAATTGGTAAAATTATATTGTTTATACGAATAAATATATTTCTCTTATAACATTTATAATTAGAATGTATTAGGGATTAGAAGGATAGATATCTAATGCGAGAGTTCTCGCTCTGGTATACTAGTATAGTTATATTTTACTAAGATAATATGTCATTTTAATTAGGTAACAAATAATTTCAGAACAATTCAATGTTTGCAATACTATACGTATCGGTAAAGAGAATATTTTTACAATCTTTATCTCACGCGAAATAATTATTTATACAGAAATTACTTTGCTAGAGACATATTGCCAAATCAAAATTATTTTATATGTAGAATACTTGTATTAAATACCAATACCAATCTGAGAACAGAACTGGTCACCGTGTTTCAAAATATTGGTAATACCTAAATGTAATATTATACTTGTATACGAAAAAAACTTATTGAAAAATTTAATGAATAGGCAGATTTCAATAGATTTATTCTATTTTCACTTGCGGATCCAGAAGGGTTATTATCTTCCCCCTGAAAGGTAAACAATTTTTTTTTTTTCTTGAAAACTTTTCTATTATATTTACAACAGGCGCTTCGGTGTATGGAATTCATCTCGTACACAGGTGGACCCATCCCTCCCCTCCCCTCTTCCCCCATCCCTGGTAGGTAAAAAATTTTTTTTTCTTGAAAACTTTTCTATTACATATATGTATAACCGGCACTTTTATTAATACAATTATTGAATTTTGATTGATTAATGTGGATTTCATAACGTGAACAATTAATTTAATGTTTAAAATTTTCTAGGGGAAAATGGAGAGAGGATTGATGATACCTGATGTTGGTGTATGGAATTCACCTTGTGCACAGGTGCGGCTCCCTCTCTGCCTCCTCAGAAAATTCCAGGATCCTCACTGTCTAGTCTCCGATTGAAAATAACAGAGACATATTTAATAATTTGTTAATCAATTCCGATCCCTCCTTTCCCATCCCCTTTCCTCCGAGATTATGTACAATTTATTTATAAATACAATATACACAAAATAACAATAAGGGATATGTACAGAGATTTTATATAGCAATTCCAACCAAGTTTGCGATCTCAGTTTAGTTAAAAGTAAAATGTCACAGGAAGCGAGAAAGAATTTTACTGAAAGTTTGAGAAAACTAATTATATGAAATTGCTAAAGAAATAAATAAAATAAATAATATTTAAAAAATAAATAAATAAATAGTTATTTCGTTCCGAATTACAATTATTTTATACTAGAAGATAATCGTGCTGCAGCACTTTGCAGAATTTATTGAATTCGTCATTAAAAATAAATTAATATTTTATTACTTTAATCGAATTAATTTTGTCGAACAAATGGCTTGAATTCAAATTCTACACCCTCAAATATATAAATTGATAAATTTTGAGCCTTACCCTGAATTTTCCGATTAAGATAGAGCCGATGTCCAAGAAGCCTATTTCCTCGCCTCACAGTGGATGGAGCCAACCTTTTGTCCAGACGTATTGGTCAAAAACTCAAATTTAAACCATCTTTTATTATAGCACCCTATATTCTATCCGCTGTCATGAAATCAACAAAATAATTTAATTGGTGCGTTTCACTCCAAAATATTGTAGAATCTGTAACATTTTATTGCGTAGTATTTACATTCTGAAACTTTTAAAATAAAATAATTATTTTAAAAGTTACAAAGAATACTGATATATAATATTCAAACTTGATAGATTAGTCAAGAAGTTTTATGAGATAATAGTTACTTTAAATATTTTCATAATTTTCGTAAAAATCTCGCAATATCGTTCTTTTTTGACTACCAAAAATCAAAGTTAAGGCTCTCTATTTTTAGATGGTATGTGAGAATCTTGCCCCTTCTTGTAACTCTGTATTTATAATGGGACCCGTATAAACTTCTTCGACTAATATCAGTCATAACTCTTTGCAATTTTATTGGATTTCGATACAACTATGTAAACAAATATTCTAGCTTTCAGAATAGCAAAAATTAGCTGGCAAACGTTAAAATCCGTAGAGTTAAATCCATGTTATCACAAGAGGGATTTTTAAGTTTAGGCACTTATTTCTCAGCAATGTGTCATAATTCTGTGATTTTCGTCTTTGCCTAAAGCCTAACAACCTATAAAGTTTCATGAAAATCCGTTTAATATTGCAGAAGAAAATGATGGGCTACCGAATTTGAAATTGCGTCGATGACGACGGAGCAACATATTTTTGTCTTTTATTTGAATATAGTAAGTTTATTTCCACTGGTTTATATACATTTTACTTTTATTTAATTAACACGAACTTAGCGTAAATTATTCGAATTTATTTGAAATTAACGAATAGCCATTTAATGTTTATAAATTATAGAAAAAATAAAAATTATCTTAAAATGAAAGATTGATTTTTAAATCATTATTAAAATCGAGTATAAAACCCTTTTAATTCTATTAGTAGTTGTTTTGTTAACATTCTTTCGCTTCTTTCTGTTACTCAGTTTTTCATTTAGTCTTTAATCCGTATCAGCGTGTGATAATGCATTTATAAGATTTTAAAAATATTAATAATGGTTTGGATTGACATTTGAAGTTCACATATAATGTTATTTAAGGATATCGTTTTTACTTGATATGGCTAGGATTAAGGACTTTTGAAATGAATAATTTCAAAATAAACTGGGATTTTTATGTGCTTTTATGAAATTCATATTGTTGACTGAGAGCCTTTGATATTTTTAAATACTAAAAAAAAAAAATTAAATACTGATAAAAATCTTTATTAGTTTATTTGTGGTATTATATTTTTATTTTTACAATTAGGCTAGTTTAGGATTTAAAATAAAATTAGGTTAGCATAAGAGTTTAAAAAAAACCAAAATCTTCTTTCGTGTTACTCGGGGTACCAAACGGACTTTACCATCGATACTGCAGTTGGAGGGGAGAGGGGCTTTACATTAAGTTAATTTAGGATTTATTTGTTTTTTCAATTAAGCTAGTTTGGGTTTTAAAATTCTGCTAGGTTAGAAAAGAAATTTTATAACTTCATTCGCGTTATTCCTACCACATAATGGACTTCATCATTCGATTCAGTACGACAAAGCATTAACAGTATGATCCTCATTGGAATTAATATAGGGGAATATCTTGCTGAAAAACCATTCCTAGAGAACCGAGAGTTTTGTCCAACTGTGTGACAGGGGGTTCGTTAGAAGTGCCCAGGTGTGAGCAAGTAATAAAGAACTCCCGCTTACAATAACTTGGAGAGGAACGTGGTACCGAAGCTTGTTTCTTGACATGGGCTCATTGGGCATCTCGAAGAAGACGATGAACACCACTATTGCACACTGACAATCACTCTACTCCAACCGCTCCAGACCAAATGGAACATGGGACAACAGTGAGGGTGAAATCCTGTGTGGGATTTTTTTGGAGTGGTGGGGAGCAGATGGTATTCTATCGGCCCTTAAAGTCCATCGCGTTATATCAAAATACAATCATTCCAGCCGATCGTAAGTATGGAAAACTGATGGAGTGGAATAATGAACTGCACAGTTTTTTGGCTGTGCTATAATAATAATAATAATAATAATAATTGGTATAGTGCAGTAAAAATTGACGATAGGTATAGATTGAATAAAATATATTACAAAATATTGATATGAATAACTTATTATTTATTTTATTTTTAACTTATTTGTGATTTTGTTTTTTTACTATGAATTATGTAAAAAACATAAATATCATTTAAAAGAAAATAAACGTTTTTAGTGGATTTATAATATGTCTACTTTAAATTCCTATTTTTTTTTTTTTTTTTTTTTTGAGAAATTCATTTTTATTTAATTTCTCTAATGTTTTAACTATTGTTGAGGAACTATTATGATGTGTCAATGCATGTATAAAATAAATTTGTAAATACATAATGTATGTGTAATTACATAGTATGAAACTCTGAAAGTTATCAGTTGACATCCGCAAGGTGCTACAGAATGATCAAGATAATTAGGAATTGATAAATTATTTGCCACTTCTATAATAGAAGTATTATAAGGTAAGTAGATTGTAAACCTTAGTGACATATACTAATTTATATTGCATTTAATTTTTAATATGTATAATAATACCAAATTGTATTTTTAATTGCTTGTTTTTGAATTTTTGTTTGTTTTTAGAACTGAAGATGAATGCATAACATTCGAAACTAGTTTTCAATAAAAACAAAGTTATAGAAGTGGCAAATAATTTATCAATTCCTAATCCGAAAATTATACCGTGGGTATTTTATACAATTATATTGTGCCATTCTCATTAATATTTAAATTCATAATTAACTAAACAGCTAAGTGGAAGAATACGTTAGGTTAAAAAAAAAAAATTGTATCTGAAAAAAATTTAATTTAATAGTTTATTATTCCTAATTTATAACTGGATCACTCAATTTTCAACTTCTGAAAGCTAACACAATTTAAGGTTTAGAAAAATGAAACAAGATGCCTCATATAAAGGAGTGTTTAAAATATTCTTTCAAGCAAAAATCTCTATTTTTTTCTAAAATGTCACGTAACATGTTCTTCCACATGGCTCTTCAATTGCTTTATGAAGGCCTATATTACAGCTTGAAACGTCAGAAGAATAAATTAAACAACAATATAACGCGTAAGTTTTATTAATATCGTGACCGAACCATGAATAACATACCCTGCATTTTCTAATTATAGTCGACCATAAATTGCGCATTGAGAATTTTTTTAAATTCCTGAAACGATTAAATATGAAATAAGTGACGTTTTACTTGAGTCGTTTATCCATTTCTTTATCTTTTTTTTTTTTTTACGTTGTCAACTAGAGAGCATGCAAATAAAAGCATGTTTGTAAAACAATAAAATCAACCTTTTTTGTCTTATTTTTTTTAAATTTGGGTCCACATCTATTAAAATTTGAGCTCAACGTATGTGGCACAAATATTTTCACCGCAAATACATGCATGGTCACGTCTACATTTACGAAAATTACTGGGTAAACACAAAATTTTACGCCGAGTTCGGCACAAAATTTTATAGAAGTGGACCGGATTTTAGTCAAACTTATGGCAATGGAATAAGTGCATATATGAATTTAGTTTGAAGACTAGCCAAAGAAATGTACTGATTCAATGTTAATGTTTAAAAATAGATGCTCTGAGACTTATTATGTATTGCCTCATTCTTATCTCATTAATTTCATTATCTAATTAAATTCCGAAGATGATAAAGATTAGAGCAAACAATGTTTTAATCCAGTATGAGCGCCTTTAATAAAAAATAAAAAGATTTAACTAAATAAACTTCAAAAATATTTTTCGTGAACGAGCATTTAACAAGTAGGTTTGATTTAGGTAGGTTATGAAACTTACTGTTATCACGACGCAGAGAAGGCTGTCTATTAGTGATGGTCAAAGACGTGAATTTCAAAGTAGCAGTTGTAACTGTTTAGGATACTTTAAAAAAAAAACACACCAGTTTTGAAAAATAGATACAACTGTTCCAAACGATCGGCTATGACTGGTGATTCACGAGTTCGTTTCAGTGAAGTATTTGTTTATCAAATCAGGTAATACATACCGTAGTGAAGCAGCATAGTTCCAGGGAACTGTTTCTGTTTAACTAAACAGGTTCGTTCGGTGTTTCCCTCTCTTTCGGTTCGTATCGTTCTCCCCACCCATTAGCCCGCTACTCTGAAATGTTTTCCGCTTCATTATTTTATATATATATATATATATATATATATATATATATATATATATATATATATATATATATATATGTGTATATATTGTAATGATTATTCCACAATTATTAAAATAGGAATTGATTAAATTGAAAATGTTTCTTAATTTACATTCTTTAGACTTAATTACCTGAGGGATCAATCCTCAAGATGGTGGTGGACGAATACAAGAAAAGAACCGAAGAAAAGTCGAACCTATACTAGCCAGCAAGGGAACTCTGTTATGCATCAGAAAAAAAAATTAAAACAAAATTTTTTTGTGATTTCATGAATGTTTTTTATTTTCTGGATTTAGATATTTTTTTGGAATTCATCTTTTAATTTGGTATATAAGCTTTCTGAATTAAAATGATCTTTTTATAGCTGAGTACAAATAATTTTTACCTAAAAAAACAATTTACTCATTTACATTGAGTTTCGTCCCAGTAGATGGTAAAGCCATCTATGCGTCATGCGTCGTGAAAAGTATGAATTGAATAAGGTAATGTCGGGTAAGTGCGTAATTGTCTCTTTAAATCTAAATCTTCAATTGGTACGAGCTGCCCTTTAGAGAGCACGAAGATCAAACATTGATTGATTATCTAAGGTGAAATATAATGAGTTGTAAAAATATAAGTTCCAACCTGTTGATGAAGTTGGATCTTTCAACTTCTACGGTACAGCTGTATCGGTGTTTATTCACCACGAGGCCTTATTTTTTTTTTTTGCCACGAGCGTAACCTACAGAAGCTGTTCCACAAAATACTTTGTTGTGATTTACATTTCTCCTTGATAGTTTTCTATTTTTTAAGCGCTTGTCCGCAGTCACCCAGCAAAACATGATAGTAGGTACAAGTGCAGACCTCTGTTGTGCAACAAGTATGCGTGGTATACACTTACCCTTACTATCATGTTTTGTCGAAGGAACTAAGGATTAACGAATTGACACAAAAATTATTTATTTCAATATATGCATAAATTTTATCATTCCTTACGCGATTCCTAATAAGCTTTCGGGACAAAATAGTTTCAACGGGTATGAACTCGGAGATTGTTAAAACAGTGGCTTTTCGTAGCGGGTAGCCTTCCCCTCTCCCTAATCTAGCAAGCTTACCTAAATAAATTTCTGATCCATTCTCCTATACGGGAAGAAGACATCTACTATTAGAATAGACTATTTTAGCGTTTAATCTGTCTCTCTACTCGCTAATATAGTCCGTTCCGATTTAATAACTAGGCAGGATCTATCGAAGCCTGTACCAATGTTAAAACCGACTATTTTAGAAATGAGTACCTCTCGAAGGACCTCTATCCTCGCCAAAGCTAGTATTATTTTTAAAGAGTTACAATATATGTATAAATTGCATTCGCCTCAAAAACCCCCTTGTTTTAATAATGAGTCCCAGAAACCGTGTACGCACTTACCCCTTAAGACAGGGGGAAGTACGTATGAAACATAGGCTTGAATGTAATATTGAAATATAATCGTCTCAGGAACATTTTTTAAAAAAGAGGAAAAATCTAGCTTTAAAAATAAAAAGTTTACAGTCCTGTAAATCCACATCACCCTATGTGGATTTCTAACCAGAATACTTGGAAATTCACTAAACAGAATATAACATTGGAAGGAAATAGAAGAAAAACGGTATAATTCCATTATAAATTTTTTTTGGAAATCGAAATTATATTATTAAACTAGTATAACCGAGCGAGAACTCTCGCATTAGATATCTATCTTTCTTCTCCCTAATACATAAACATATACATATACATAATGTTAACAAGAAAGTTAAATTAAACACACACATTTGATGAAGCTACATAGTTTATAATGACAATGCTGAAGCTACAGTTTATACTAAATAAGTAATTAGCTTGCATCGCTGGAAATATCCCTTTAGTTTAGCAGTTAAGCAATAAGATTCATCTATACCATTTTCAATGTTTAGTATTCATATTTAACAGTACCTTTTTTAAATTTTAGTTTTAGTCGTGGGAAAGAATATATAATTTCCTCTATCATTCATAGGAACCTAAAAACCACCTTTTGTTTGCCAAATAACCTTCTCACACTCCTTAAAAAGCTTTTGCATACAGTCTCAACTTGCTTTTACTGGTATAAATTTGCCATGGACGTAGGGAAGATGGCATAGGGCCCGTTGGGAACCTATTATGTTTTCGTGCGTTATCTTGAAAACGGTACATTTTAGGGCTTCAGAACACAGAACAATACCTTTCTTAGGAGCGTATTTAGTCTTGGCGTCCGCGTCAAAATCTTTTAAACCCGACTCGTTTCGCCCCGATCCCCCAATTCTCAATCGTCAAAGCATTGAAACCTTCCAGTTTTTTCATCAATTTTATTTAAGCCCTAGTAAGAATTTAAGAAACAAAATTGGAATTCGTCACTCCTTCATGAAATTCTCTTTCTTTTGATACCTCATTCGTTAAAATCCATCACTACTGAGAGCCAGAAAAGGGATCTGTATCACCGTATTATATATACAGACTAGTATACTCTTGCGAGAACTCTCGCATTAGATATCTACTAGTATACCCGATCATTTTCTATATATAGTATTCATATTTAGCAGTTCCCTTTAAGTTTGGACATAAAAAACAATATTTAAATTCAACTAAAAGTGTTTGTAAACAGACTCAAATTGATATAAAGTTGTCATGACAACGACACGTACGCAAGATGGCATAGGGCCCGTGCGGACATATACCGTGAGTTATCTCGAAAACGGCAGGTTTTAAGGCTTTAAAAGGCTGGACCAATATGATCCCAGGGATCATATAAGATCTTGATGCCCGCGTCAAAATCTTTAAAACCCAACCTATCCCGTCTCGATCCACCGACTCTCAGTCGTTAAATCTTTGAAACCTCCCAGTTTTTTCACCACTTTTATTTAAGCCCTAGTAAGAATTTAAGAAACAAAATTGGAATTCGTCACTTCTTTATGAAATTCCCTTTCTTTTGATACCTCATTCATCCAAATCCATCGCTCCTGAGAGCCGGAAAAGGGATCTATACTACCGTAATAATATATAGTAGTGAAGTAGTGATCCTTCTTCTAATCCCTATTGTATTAGAAGTATAAGCGATATTAGGGAAACATATTTATTCGTGTAAACAATATGATATTAACAAAAAGCTTTATTTAACACACACATTTGGTGAAGCTACGAGTACATAGTTTGTAATGACTATGTTAAAGTCACAGTTCATACTTAATAAGTAATTGGCTTACCCCACTGGGAAACATCTTTTCAATTTAGCAGTTAGGCAATTAGATTCAGCTATATTATTTTCTATGTGTAGTATTCAAATTTAGCAATGCCCTTTAGGGTTGGATATGGAAAACAATATATAATGTTCCACTCATTAAAAGTTTTTGTAAACAGACTCAAATTGATATAAAGTTGCCATGACAACAGCACGTACGCAAGATGGTACTCGAAAAAGGTAGGGTTTTGAGCTTTAAAACGCTGGAACAATACGTTCCAATGGAACGTACTATATTTGGTCTTAAAGCCCGCGTCAAAATCTTTAAAATCCAACTTATCCTGTCGTGATCCGCCGACTCTTAGTCGTCAAATCTTTGAAACCTCCCAGTTTTTTCCATCACTTTTATTTAAGCCCTAGTAAGAATTTAACAATTGAAATTAGGATTCGTTACTTCTCCATAAAATTCCCTTTCTTTTGATATCTCACTCATCGAAATCCATCGCTCCTGAGAGCCGGAAAAGGGATCTATTATATTAAGGGATTAATTATATTGTTTCCCCTGACCAGCTATTCTTTACTGTTTAAAAACTATATTGGCATTAAGACTGTTTTCTCCTCAACATTATTCACACTATTCAATTGTATTCTTCATATGAAAAAACAACAATTGATTTGGAGGTCTGTCAAGGTTAAGAAACAAACATTGCTTATCCCTGTCAGCTGACTGAACCATTTCATTATTACAAACGGCTTTTATCGAATCTATTTAAATGCCACGTGAGCCGAGATTTCTTCTTAATAATAGCGATTAATAAAACATTATCTGATTTACAGCTTTATTTAACTGGTTTCATGCCCATTACGTTTAATTTATATAAAAACAATGATGAATTAGGAATGAGGCAACTCCTTTTCTTGTTTTTCATTCTATTCCTATTTTTATTTTTTTATATAGTCGGCAGTGATGATAGTCTAACATGCAGTGCTGTTGATGTGGGTATTTTTCTCCGATATCGAGTATTTTATTTTTCCTCTGAAGATGATTTTAGGATACCCGGAAAAAAATCGGGTAAAATGGCTTAATAATTAAGCGCTTGTGAAGAGTTGGGACTCATTTTTCTCCCAAAGTAATTGACTTGAAACTGTTAATGTTTATCAATAACAGTTTGGGAAGGAAACGGACGTTATGGTTTTACGGATTTTAATTTACAATTCAAGAAATAAAAATTGTATCTTGAAATTTACAACAGTTTTTTTTTCCATCAATTTTGCATTGAAAATTGGTTTCTATAAGGTGTCAATTTTAATTTTGTAACTATTTCGATTTCTGAGAAAAAGGAACATATAGTGTCAAAAACATGGAACTTTGAGACGTAAAATCGTGAGTGTTCAATAAGTTATATTTCAAAATAATATTTGATAAATCTACCGTTAGGTAACTCAAGGTCCGGTGGACCTCAGGCGTGCGTACAGGCATCTGTTAATGCCTCTGATATTTGTTTTTCCTTTAAAACAGTAGATAGAAGCAAAGCTTAAAGACTCGACTCAAATATATTGCTTAGAACTGAAATTAAAAAAATTTAACTAAAAAATTTTTGTAGCCCGAAAATCTTAAATTTTGTATTTAATTTTAACACAAAAATTGTTTGAATTAGGTTTTAGACAGCATATCCTTTAAAAAACTTCCAGATGAGTAAAGAATATCTCCAGACCCTCCCCTCTCCCAAAAAAGGGGAGTAAGGAAGGACCCCCCTAACAATGTTCGTCCACCCCCTAATAAAGGATGGTGCGCACGCCTATGGTGGACCAAATGGTAAATCCGGCCCTTTATACAACAGATTAAATAGATTTTATGGATACGTCTGTTCTAAAGATTTTACCAACGTTTTAGAAAAATATATTGAAGAGTTTTGAGATAACTCATCAGAAATATTTTCTTTGTTATTGAAATAATTATTTTTCTAGCCTGCTCCCTCTGACATTGTGTCGCCTAATGGGTCTAGTGGTACCTAAATCTGGCCCTGTATACAGCAGAGTAAATAGTTACATTTAAAAAGTTCAAAGCAATTATTATTTTAAATAAGTGACGCACCGCACTATTCATTACAGTCATATATAGTATATTTATTTATATAATCATATTATAATTATAATTATAGCCAAAAATCGTCCAATGTGTACTTACCTTATTTGAACTTCAAGAAAATAAATGTGGTTGTTCTACAAGGTAACGCACTGGGTCCCATTCTATATTTGTTATAAAAAAATGTTATGAATATTATGTATAACATTATTGTATGTCCAGCTATAGATTGATTAGTATGCTGTGTATGTAGCAATCCAAGGTATTTGGGCAGCTTTGCAGTAAATAAAGCATTTCTCTCTCTGGGGATTTGCGAAACAGAGAAGAAATAATTGTGGCGACTTTTGCCGATGATACAGCTATATCAGCAGTAGGTGATTATACCGAGGAAACAACAAAAGAACTCCACAGTTCAATCCCGGAATTATGTGACTGGAGAATATAAACGTCCATAAATATTGGAAAATCAAACTGAACAAAGGCAAATATGTACATAAACTACACAAATAGAAAATCAGATAAGCGAAAGGTTTATAGCTACAGAAAGGAGGTTCCATATTCAATTACTGGAAAGAACATTTGAAAAAGAAAGAGTTCAACACAAAATTCAGAAAAATGCAGTGTCTGCTAGGTAGAAATTCACAACTAGCAGCTGAGAAGAAATTTATGCTGTAAAAACAAGTTCTGAAACCCGTATGGAATTATGTAATTCAGCTCTGGGGCTTTACCAAGTAAAGTAAGCAAATAATTCAAAACTTTCAAAACAAATTATTTAGAAGTATAGTTGATGATCTCTGGTTTATTAGAAACGACAATTTGCATAAAGTCGATCTTGCCAGTGAAGAAATAACAAAATATGCGGATAACCATGATAGGAGAATACAAACTCAAGCTAATTCTGAAATGCTGTTGAGAAAGCTTCGCACCAAATAAGGCGGCTTAAAAGAATGAAGTTTTATGACTTATTAACAAAGTCATAATAAATAAATAAAAATAATAAATCAATTAAAACTCTAAAAGAGAAAAATCCGCACTTAATTGGGATACTAGCCAATGGGTTATAACCCACAACCAACACATAATTTTTGTTTGGGTTGGCGTAGATATGAAAAAAGGGGCAATTAATTTATTACAATTTTTAATTTTTCCACAATTAAATGTTAATTTATGTTTTTTTAATATTTAGCGCCCTCTTTAAATTGGTATCTGCTCAATCTCTCAAAACATTCTAAATACAATCTAATTATCTAACGTTCAAAGTTTGGAAATCAGTTTAAGAAACGAATAAATAACAGAATTATGCATATTCTTGGGTTAAGTGAATTTTTTTAAATTCGGACCTCCTTTTGCATCCATATATCTTATATTGTACTTTTATTGGTGGAGGGCTATGCTTTGCCTTCAATAATTTTTTTTAATTACTTAAAATTTACTATTTTATTTACTTTTACTTATTCATTTTTGTAGGTCATACCATAAAAACAAAACAATAATAATAATAAAAAATAGAAAATCCTTTATAGAAAATAGATATGCTTATGGCAGTTTTTTTTTAAATGACTGAAAGCATATTTTTATCAACAGTTTATTAGATCTTGTTGAACGTCATATCAAAACTTTTGTTTTTTGTTCCACTACTAAACAACTTTTTTGACCGAAACTCGCTCAGTATGTTTTAATAAAATCATATCAAAATTAAAAAAATTATGTGAACAAATACTAACAATTTTTTCCCCAACAAAACTTTTAAATAAAGAAAATTTGTTTCGATTTTCAAAAAATTAAACAAAGTTGTTAAAAAAGAAAATGGATAAAAAAATAAATAAAATTAAATGACTGGAGTTAAGGTGTTGAGAGAGTACTGGCACGGGACAACGTCTTAAAAATAATTACCTCATTACCTGTTAAGTATCTAGTTAAAACGAATCAATTAGTTTATTTATGAGTTGGCTTTATTTCGCAAAGGGTCGTATTGTAGTTGATAACATCATAAAATTGGAAATGTTCTATTGCCTTACATAAAGTGGGATATCTATAGGTGCCAAAAGGTCACATGGGTTCGAGTATCCTATTTGCACCTACCATGTTAAAGGTTTTCAACTGTTTATTGAAGGCCAATATCGCACATCCAGAATAAATGAGGTACAACTCCAAATTTTGAACGTCAAAAAATTTAATAGTTCGACCCCTAACATCTCGAAAAGTAGCCAGCGCTCAAATATCAGCCATACCAATTATTTATAGACACAATAGGTGAACTATCAACAACTTGTATATTAGAGGGAACACTCTCGGGGCTTCTATGTTGAACTGAACCTCTATCTGTCTAGTCGACGGAAAGCGGAGATGTTGATTTTTTTAATTTTTTTTTATGCCAGAAAATACGTAATTAAGACGCAATGAAGCCAAAATAATAAGTAATATATTTATGCAATTTGTTTGCTAGATTTTTAAGCACTGCTTTACATGATTTTTCAAAAATCTACTTTTCATATTTGTTGATACCAAATAATTCTAAACATTATTTTAAGATTTAAATATTTGTTATGAAGCTTATATATTTCCTATCAAGGGATATTTTAAAATGTTTATTTATTTATCTTTAGTACATTATTTATTTCAGAATGTATACAAACTTTTATTCATCCAACACTTTTATTTATTGAACAAAAATAATTATTGTGTAGAAGCGTAGGCAGCAAGCCTTTTAAAGTAACTAAAGAATTCAGGAAAAAGAAGGTAAATAATAAAATGAAATTGCCCTCATCACAGTTTGTTCCTGAGTTCAGTGTCGGGAAC
This sequence comes from Rhaphigaster nebulosa, assembly GCA_948150685.1. Taxonomy (NCBI): domain Eukaryota; kingdom Metazoa; phylum Arthropoda; class Insecta; order Hemiptera; family Pentatomidae; genus Rhaphigaster; species Rhaphigaster nebulosa. Next base: position 38,748,718 of record OX411311.1, on the reverse strand, counting down.
TTACTGAAATATCGATACAATCCGATAGTTTTTCACCAATGGTATCAAACTATCGATAGTGGCTAACTATCGAATATCGCCCATGTCTAAAGGTGCCTTTATACATTTGCCAAGCCTAAGCAAACCAAATTTGTAAAGAGGGTAATTTTGTTTGGCTTGGCTTTGCTTGGCATCTCTGTGTTTGAGTTCCATCCGGTTCTTGCAGGAAGCGCCACGTCAGCGCTAGTGTTGCCTCCACATATTTGTGTATTTATATGAATTATAAATTTGTATGTTTCTATTATAGCCCATATATCCTTTCTGCGTAAAATGATTTAATGACTTCAATATGATATCAAGAATATCCCTACAACATCTCATTATATACCTGTTGAGGTATTGTAATGAGGGTGATAGGAGGTATCAGAAGGTAGGAAGTATCTATTTTTAATTGTTTCTTTACAAAATAAAGCTATTTTAAACTGAAATTAACAGCCGTCAAAAGTTGGATTAGCCGGAATAGTAGTGTAAAAATAGATTAGTTTACTAAGATTTTGTAAACCCCCTTAACATCTTTGACGTTTGACTTGCCTAGGCTTGGCAAATTTGTAAAGGCACCTAAGATTGTGCCCCTTCCATTAGAGAAATCTCTTGGGAACTTGTTACCAACTGAAATAAAACGACAAATAATAACGGAAACAAGAGCTTGTGTGTGTGTTTGTCAGAAGGTTGTGTGAAGGTGTTTCTGTATGTGTCAATAGACAGACGTCGCGACGCCGAGTGTCGTTTTTGTGTGTGTGTGTGTGTGTCAATAGATGGATGTCGCGACGCCGAGTGTTGTTTTTGAGATACTGCGATCTTCGGAAACTAGTAACCAAATTCAGGATCACTTTTTGAGCCACCGTCTTATAGTTTAATAGGCGTACAAGGAAGTCGTGTGTTGTCCATATCAGATATTTTAAACAACGTGGCTTGTTTTCAATGTGGTATTTGTGTTTATTCATTTTAACTTTTTTGATACTCTCGATATTAAGATCCATTACTGGGTTATTGGAGGCTCCCATTGCAAAAATAATATCGATTTTGAAATCGCGCACTCACGTATCGATTTATTTAAACTTCTCAAATCCGATTAACTAAAAATCGATCCTAATATGTATTGATATTGGACGATATTATCGTTATATAATTTAAACAGACCAGGTGCGAACAAAAGAAATAAGGGACGAGCAGGTAGAAAAAAGGGTAATTGACAGGCGATGATGATACGAATGTACGCACAGACGCCACGACAAAACTAGTCAAAATGGATTCAGGGATGGTCAAAATGGATATTTCTATTGAAATGTGAAAACAGAAAATTTTTGCGATTATAATTCTTCCTTTACTGCGTACAAGGAAGCAAAAACACAATAGGTAATTAAAATAATCTGAAACAATATCATTATGCAAAAACGATTTATATTAATTTATTAAAATCAAAAAAGGTTGAATTTAAATGGCAAATCAAAAAAGGTTGAATTTAAATGGCAATGTTTAATTTGAAATGGAAATGGTTGAATTTGACTATGAAATGTTAAATAAATATATGCATATGTATAAATTCAACCTTTCTTGATTTTTATATTTTAAAATAATGTAAATCATATTTCCATAATTTAATTTAATTTATTATAATTTAATATTATAATATTAATATTTATTGATACCCGAAAAGTTAAAATTAATCGATAAGAATACCACTTGAACGAAGCAACGTTTTTACTTCCTTTTACGAAGTAAAGGGAGTATTGTAATCGCAAAAATTTTCGGTTTTCAGATTTCTACGGAAATATCCATTTTGACCATCCCTGAATCCATTTTGACTAGTTTTGTCGTGGCGTCTGTGCGTACATTCGTATCTCGCATAACTCAAAAACGGTTAGCCGTAGAAAGTTGAAATTTTGTATTTAGGATTGTTGTAAAATCTAGTTGTGAACCTCCCTTTTTGGTCACTGCTCAATCACCGGAAGTGGTACTTTACTTGTAGGTCATAATTGTTTTCCATCAAAAATTATATTAAAATACTTTGAAAAACTTCTCAAATTTGGTATTTATTACTTATATATTGATTTAAATAACATACTAGATTTTGGTCTAAATTGGAAAACCGGAAGCGTTACTTTACTTGAAGGTTATATTAGACTTTCATCAAAAATTATATTAAAATATAATGTAAAACATCTCAAATTTGGTAAATAGGACTTTTATATTGATTTGGATGTATTTACTATATTTTGGTTAAAATTGGTGAGCCGAAAACGATACTCTACTTGAAGGTCATAATAAGCTTACATAAAAAATTATATTTAAATTAAATACATAAATCATATGTTTCGGTAATAAAGCTTATAAACGCAATTTGGTTTCCAATCCAATTAAACATTTTTATTACTTGTTTTAAGTGATAAAATTTAGTGTAAAATACTGGTTTTCTTCCCTATTAGTGTGTGTGTGTGTGTGTGTGTGTGTGTCAATAGATGGATGTCGCGACGCCGAGTGTTGTTTTTGAGATACTGCGATCTTCGGAAACTAGTAACCAAATTCAGGATCACTTTTTGAGCCACCGTCTTATAGTTTAATAGGCGTACAAGGAAGTCGTGTGTTGTCCATATCAGATATTTTAAACAACGTGGCTTGTTTTCAATGTGGTATTTGTGTTTATTCATTTTAACTTTTTGGATACTCTCGATATTGAGATCCATTACTGGGTTATTGGAGGCTCCCATTGCAAAAATAATATCGATTTTGAAATCGCGCACTCACGTATCGATTTATTTAAACTTCTCAAATCCGATTAACTAAAAATCGATCCTAATATGTATTGATATTGGACGATATTATCGTTATATAATTTAAACAGACCAGGTGCGAACAAAAGAAATAAGGGACGAGCAGGTAGAAAGAAGGGTAATTGACAGGCGATGACAGATGTCACCACATAACAGATAAAGGATAAGTTAATTTAAAAACCCTACAGAGAAGTTAACACTTTAACAAAGCCAAAAGCTGGGATACCTAATCAGTTTTAAGAACTGTTCCTCTTAGGCTTCGGCTGACCTCGAGGAAAAAGTGGAGACCGCCTGGAAAAGGTATGATTAAATTATACTAGTTGGATAATGGTTCGCAGATACCGCCTGTCAGGACAAGGGATGGAGCCATCCGATGAAATCCCAGAATTTCCTCCCTCTATAAAACTAGTCGGCCAATGAACAACGTTTTCGATCCCCTCTTAGGCAGAACAAGAGAGAAAGGGAGATAGAAGCAAGGAGGTGAAAGGAGGGACTTCTAGACTGATCTCGGCTGATGCAAGACTGCAGCTCTGATTTTGGTCTAAATTGGAAAACCGGAAGCGGTACTTTACTTGAAGGTCATATTATACTTTGATCAAAAATTATATTAAAATATAATATAAAACATCTCAAATTTGGTAAATAGGACTTTTATATTGATTTGGATGTATTTACTAAATTTTGGTTAAAATTGGTGAGCCGAAAACGGTACTCTACTTGAAGGTCATAATAAGCTTACATAAAAAATTATATTTAAATTAAATACATAAATCATATGTTTCGGTAATAAAGCTTATAAACGCAATTTGGTTTCCAATCCAATTAAACATTTTTATTACTTGTTTTAAGTGATAAAATTTAGTGTAAAATACTGGTTTTCCTCCCTATTAGTGTGTATGTGTGTGTGTGTGTGTGTGTGTGTGTGTGTGTGTGTGTGTGTGTGTGTCAATAGATGGATGTCGCGACGCCGAGTGTTGTTTTTGAGATACTGCGATCTTCGGAAACTAGTAACCAAATTCAGGATCACTTTTTGAGCCACCGTCTTATAGTTTAATAGGCGTACAAGGAAGTCGTGTGTTGTCCATATCAGATATTTTAAAAACACAATAGGTAATTAAAATAATCGTAAACAATAGCACTATGTAAAAATGATTTATTAGGGACTTGAATAAGTTCTCGCTGTTTCCCGACAGATGGTGTTATCTTAGTATTTTTGCATTAGGCAATACTATAGCCAACTTTATCGTGAAGCTCCACCATTAGACTCGAAATCACAGTATATGTTATTCCGCCGAAGTGTAAACAACATACTTTTTCATACGAATGATTCGTGCCAAAAAAAAGAGTATTTGCGGAGAAATATAATGCATTCCTTCTTTCAAAAAAAATCTGCATCTGAAGCACATAGAATTCTTGTGGAGAATTACGGCGACCATGCTTTGTCGGAAACGGCATGCAGCGATTGGTTTAGACGCTTTAAAAATAATGAGTTTAATATTGAAGAATTTGAAGCATTACTCGATGAAGACCCAAGTCAGACGCAAAATGAACTTGCAGAATCATTAGGAGTTGATCAAACAACAGTTTCCAAACGTTTAAAAGCATTAGGAATGATTCAAAAGCAAGGAAATTGGGTGCCGTACGAATTAAAGCCGAGAAACGTCGAACGGTGTTTTTTCACATGTGAACAGCTGCTCCAACGGGAGAAAAGGAAAGGTTTTTTGCATCGTATCGTGACTGGCGATGAAAATTGGATACACTACGATAACCCGAAGTGTAAAAAATCGTGGGGTAAGCCCGGTCATGCACCAACATCTAAGGCAAAGCCGAATATCCATGGTTCCAAGCTCATGCTCTGTATTTGGTGGGATCAGCTGGGTGTAGTGTATTATGAACTCCTCAAACCCAACTAAACCATCACGGGAGATCGCTATCGACTACAATTAATGCGTTTGAGCCGAGCACTGAAGGAAAGACGGCCTCAATACGATGAAAGACACGACAAAGTAATTTTGCAGCATGACAACGCTCGGCCACATGTTCCAAAACCTGTCAAAACCTACTTGGAAACGCACAAATGGGAAGTCCTACCACACCCGCCGTATTCACCGGACATTGCTCCTTCCGATTACCACTTGTTACGATCGATGACTCATGGCCTGGCTGTGCAGCACATCCAATCTTATGAAGATCCCAAAAAATGGATCGATTCGTGGATGAAAAGATAGGTCGTTCTTTCGACATGGTATTCGTATGCTGCTAGAAAGATGGGAGAAAGTAATGGCTAGCGATGGACAATACTTTCAATGACATGTTCTTTACTAATTTTTTTAAATAAAGCATTTATTTTCACGAAAAAACAGCGAGAACTTATTCAAGTCCCTAATATATTAATTTATTAAAATAAAAATATCTGATGTGGACATCACATGACTTCCTTGTATGCCTATTAAATTATAAATCCGTGGCTCAAAAAGTGAAACTGAATTTGGTTACTAGTTTCCGAAGATTGCAATAAAAACGACACTCGGCGTCCCGACACCCACCCATCTACTGACACACAAATGGGGAGCGAAAACCAGTATTTTAGACTCGATTTTAACACATAAAACAAGTAATAAAAATGTTTAATTGGATTGGAAACCAAATTGCATTTGTAACCTTTATTACCGAAACATATGATTTATGTATTTAATTTAAATATAATTTTTTATGTAAGCTTATTATGAGTAGTACTTGAAGTAGAGTACCGTTTTCGGCTCACCAATTTTAACCAAAATATAGTAAATACATCCACATCAATATAAAAGTCCTATTTACCAAATTTGAGATGTTTTACATTATATTTTAATATAATTTTTGATGAAAGTCTAATATGACCTTCAAGTAAAGTACCGCTTCCGGTTTTCCAATTCAGACCAAAATCTAGTATGTTATTTAAATCAATATATAAGTAATAAATACCAAATTTGATAAGTTTTTCAAAGTATTTTATTATAATTTTTTATGGAAATCAATTATGACCTACAAGTAAAGTACCACTTCCGATGATTGAGCAGTGACCAAAAAGGGAGGTTCACAACTAGATTTTACAACAATCCTAAATACAAAATTTCAACTTTCTACGGCTAACCGTTTTTGAGTTATGCGCGATACGAATGTACGTACAGACGCCACGACGAAACTAGTCGAAATGGATTCAGGGATGGCCAAAATGGATATTTCCGTTGAAATCGGAAAACCGAAAATTTTCGCGATTACAATACTCCCTTTACTTCGTAAAAGGAAGTAAAAAGGTTGAGTTTAAATGGCAATGTTTAGTTTGAAATGGAAATGTTTGAATTTGACTAGGAAATGTTAAATAAATATATGTATATATAATATATATAAAATATAAATATATATATATATATATATATATATATATATATATAATATAAATTCAAGCTTTCTTGATTTTTATATTATAAAATAATGTAAATCATATTTACATAAATTAATATTATAATATTAATATTAATTGATACCCGAAAATTAAAATTAATCGAAAAGAATACCAATTGAACGAAGCCACGTTTTTTTAAAAACACAATAAATAATTATAATAATCGTAAACAATAGCATTATGTAAAAATGAGTTATATTAATTTATTAAAATCAAAAAAGGTTGAATTTAAATGGCAAAGTTTAATTTAAAATGGAAATGGTTGAATTTGACAAGGAAATGATATATATATATATATATATATATATATATATATATATATATATATATTTATTTATTTATTTATATGTATGTTGTGCTAGGAGGTGATTTGGCCGAGATCACGCTCAAACGCCAGGTTTTTCTCCCAATTAAGGATACCCACTTTATAGAGGCTGGTTGTGCCCCAGGTCTACCGACCCCGCAGGTTCGATCCACGGATGATAACAGAATAAATAATTATCTGCCACAGCCGGTCTCGGAGCATGGCAACACTGTAACTTATCACTGAACTACTCCGCTCCTTCAAACAAATCATAATTTTATATTAAGGTGCATTTATATCAATGTCTGCCTGAGTGGAGAGCATGCAGTTAATCCACTTACAAACGCTGCCCGCTCTCCACTCAGGCCACAGTCTTAAGTGGATTGAGCTATTAACTTGGAGATTGAGCCTTAATATTGACCACATCATCTTTATAAACTTCTTTACTTTACTTATGTATCTGTAATAGTTGCTCTAGAAACAGCATTTCCTTGAATTCGAATTTACAAAACTCAATACTACTATATCAGTAGATTAGCTGTCATCATCGAATAATTAATATTGAAAAGGTTATTATTAACTAAATTATTTTCATTCTTATAATAAAACTGATAATTTAATATGTACATTTTGAATGAAAGAATTAAATAAATAAAGCAGCCACCCTCAATTTAACAGTTTTTCGTTTGTTGATTTGCAAGCATATAGGTTTCAATGTACCTTTACAAGCACTCCTACAAGGTAAAGTGTAAGGCCTCGACTATTAGAAACCGGTTGAAGGTTTGTTTACTTCTTGAGTTGGTGCAAACATTAGAATACGGCGCAATGCAGCTATAATAATGAAAGTCAAATACTTTTTTAACTTTATTAAGCATTATGATGATAATTGTTCATAACACCTACTATTTCACTAAAAACGGTTATTAACCAAACGGAACAGATTTCTTGGGGCTGTACCATTGGCGTAACTAACCTAAGTTTCTGCGCTGTACCATTGGCGTAACTAACCTAAGTTTCTGGAGGGAGCCAGATAGGTTCCAGGGGAGAAAGAGTGGGGGGAATCAGTTGCCATTCAAGTGTAAAAGTTTAAAAACAACATTTAATTTTGATCAAACTTTAATACAAATACTAATTTTTATTTTTTGTGAATATCATTGTCACAATATTGATTGTGATCCAAAGAAAGTCCCACACTCTTTTTTTAGGTTTTGTAAGGAATAGTGACTATTATAGATTTATATAGACGATATAAAATAAAATTTTATGGATGGTATGACATAACGAGTGGAGAATTTAGAAAATAATTGGGTTGTCCTGAGGATAGGGAAATTCCCGGAAACTTCGATAAGTATATAATATAAAGATGTGATAATCGTTTTTTAATAAAAACATAATAAAAAAAGGAAGAAAATTTACTACATGAAATATACACAAAATTAAATTTTTTTTTTTTAAGTTCTTCTATAAATAATACAAAACAATTTTTTTTTATTTTTATCCTACACTGAACTGATAAAAATAATTAAAATGAAGCATTTTTCTACCTAAATTGATAACTCATTTATAATTAACTGTAAATAATTTAGTTAATGGATATAATTGATGAAAGGGTTGGTCAATAAAAATAGCCTCACAAGATGGCTTGTTAGTGTACTGCTTTCTCCTATCTATAATTGCAAGAAGCACTACGACCTTTTTTGCGGTTGTAGACATTGCCACGTGGTGGCGTTCCAAGGACATTAATTTGAATAATTATAGGCGCTCTAAGCCCAAACAACGTAACGAAAATCCTGAACGCATTTAAACAGAAAAATCTTACGCATTTAAAGAGTACTTCGTCATCAGGATTATGAAATGTTTTGATTTTACCAAATTTAAACGATCAATTTTGGTCTGGTAAATTAACTTCATATGCTTTGACAGCTGAACTAATGATATTAAAATTTTAACTATACCGAACTTATTTACATTTTTTTTTTTTTTAAATTACAAAATAGTATCTGGGTTTTGTTAACGACGAAGCTGCCTGGAAAATAATAAATTTGTATTATTAAACGCTGATAGAAACAATTAGAAAAAAAAAAAAAAAATCGGCCTAAAATTACTCTTTCCCACCTGCCAAACGTTTTCACTTGTCATTTTGACATCATGCAACATAAATTGAAAATGAGTCATAAATTTAGAAAAGTTCGATATCCTAGAAACTATTAGCTCTCAAATTGAAGCTAGTTATGTGTCCTTTAAAGTAGTTTGTAATGTTCTTCTTCGTATGAATAGTAGTTTTTCTGATATTTTCCAAAATAAAGTCACAAGATAGATTATTTTATTTATTAATTTTTGTTTTATATAATTTTTTTAGCTGTCAGGCTTATAGCAGATGCATAAAGGTGTACTCTTGAATACTTAAATTTGATCACTACAGATAACATATTCTTGGTTGCAGACATCTCATCAGCTCCAGATCGCTGTGGATGTTGGAATGGAGAAATAAACAGGAGAGGGCTGTCTAAATAAAGGCCCTTGAGGTTGTTGGTACCTATGAGTATCTTAGTATTATATTTATTAATGGTACGAGAATCGACTTCGAAGAACTGAATCGTGTGTGGAATCAATGGTATATTCTATCAATTCAAAATGGTATATTCCCCAGTTGGAAAGTATGAGAATAGTAAAGGAACTGGGCTTCTGCTCATTTGATCTGATTTTTTTTTCTTAGTGCTGCTTTTTGGGTTAGATATCTGAACTGTCCTGGATAAAAGTAATAGGAAATAATAGCAACAGAAGTAATATTCCTCAGGAAGTTGTAAGGAAGGTCTAGGTGTGATCGGTTGCGGGATGAAACAAGAGACACCTTAGGGGTCCAAGCAATCGGAAATGAACTGGAGGAAAACGCAGCTCCCGTGGTTTGGGCATATATGCAGAATTTGGGCTACGAAAGAAAGGCAAGATGACTGTAAGAAACCCACCCTCTTGAGTTGCGACCAGTACGAAGCCTGAGACTGACTTTATGGTGAGAGAGACTCGGAAGAGAGAAAGGTAGTTATATTTCTAAAGGAGGATGAGACAAGAGATCGAGATTTATGGAGAAGGAGATTGAGAAATAATAATGTACGAAAGAAAAAAGTTTCTTCAACAGTTTTCTTTGTTAGAACTGAAATTAGATAGATAAAGTGAAATTAACTGTTGTGAGCATCTCTGCATTTCAGTCACCCAACCTCCACAGAATCTAAAATGAAGCATTGGAAACTTGCCACAGTCACTTATGGCACTTATTATTCCGCAAACACACTTCTCCGGTTGGAACACAATATCCCGGCATGGTGTGATGTCATTAAAGCGGATTCCGATTCATCGGTCTTCCGAAACCACGCTTCTGTACTTAGTCCGAGCTCTATTATACGTTATATTAAAATTGTTATGCGTTATATTATATTACAATTGATTTAGTATAATCTCTTGGCAGTGTTGATGCTTGATTCGTTTCAACCAAAGTAATATATATGAATTAATTAAAAATAAACGCAGGCTGTTGTTATTTCACCAATTTTATTTATTTTGATGCAAATTTTCGGCCTGCAAGCCATCCTCAGGTACCTCTTTAAAAGATGCTTATTTATTTTTTAGTGACACTGTATATTTGGACTTGGTCCGCATTGGACTTAAATGCATTATATGCATTTTATATACTTTTTTAGTATGAATATGGTTATTTATTAGAATATTTAAATATATTTAATTCTGTGATGTGCTATAAATTAACCTAAATAAGGGCCTTTTACAGAGATGCCTCGGCTTGTAGGCCTTTGTAGAAATTTGCATCGAAATACATAAAATTAGTGAAATAGCAACAGCCTGCATTTATGTTTATATATAAAAGCATTCACCTTAAATCAACAAACATATAAGAATCAATTAAGTATTCTATAGTATCTCATGTAATTTTTCTTCTTCTTCATTAATAACTACGATATGCTTTTGTTTGTTAGAGATAATTTCCGCGTTACTTGCTTTCTATTCTTTTGCATTTTTTTTTATTTTAAATTTTCAGGATTTGATTGCGTATGCTTTTAACTAACGGTTTTTGCGTATTAATTAATTAACGAAACTTTTTTAATTTTTAGAATAAAAATTACACGTAACCCATAAAAGATTGGGATTTAATACACAAATCATTAATTTTTATGTATATATTTTTGTGTATTGATAGCCGTATGAAGGAGATGGTCCGGGTTATGGTCAAGAATAAAATATAATAGTATTAATTATTACAGGATTTCGACCCACATTACAGGGCTAAAAATAAAGATATAAAGGGGTATAAAAACAAATAAAAAAACAAACTTAAAATTGAAAAAATATACAATAGAAGTAATAAGTAAGTTAAAGATGAAAACAATATTGACTGATATAATAGTTGTTATTGCAAAGATTTAAAAAGCACATGAAGAAATATATTGAAAAATAATAATTGATAAAGTAAAAATGATAAAAAGTAAATAACTGATAAAACCAATTATATTGAAAATCAATTTATATGCCTTATTTGGTCCATGAAGTTAAGCAGCTTGGTTATAGAAGTAACGTTTAACATTATTATATCCAATATCCATGTATAAAACAGTTTTTGGTTACAGTGTTCTTCAGTTAAATCCGAAAAAACTATTTTTGAAAATCAATGGAAACGATTCTTTGGGTTTTTTTGTGTTAACTTTCACTTGCCTATATATGAAATATATATTTAGGAAAACTATTGCGATAGTGAAAAATTTCGAATATAAGTTCAACGGAAATACATGTTTTAAGGTTCCCTGAATCCAAATAACCAAGACACGCAAAATGGTCTATGTGTGTATGTCAACAGCCTAGCTCAAAAACGAAGTTATAAGAAACTGAAATTATGTATTTAAGGTAGCTATAAGCTATGGATGTTACTGCAACTTTTTTGCTAAAATTGACTTGCTAGAAATGAAACTTTATATTATTGACTTTACACTTTTTTTCAATTTTCTGGAAAAAAAAAGAGGCTTATTTCAAGAAAAACGATTTTGATCAAACCCGTTTTATCAATGTGCAATTAAAAGTTTTATAATTTCAGCTCGGTCTTATCCTCACTATATAGTCTGGAAATATCTAAATGCCGAATTTTCAAAATGATTTTGTCTAAATTACCTTTAATTTTTTTTTTTTAGTATGAATTTATTATCAAATAATTTAACATGACTTCTATCATAGAATTGAAGCGTAGAAATTCGAAAGGGTTTAAATTATTTTTTTCACAATTTTTTGTTTGTAGATTACAAGCCTATGAGCCGAATTAATACTATTAAAAATATGACTCTATTAGTTATATAACCATAGATAATCAGAAAAAAAATGTTTGTATTTTTAATTATCATATTTTTAAACCATGCATTTTTCCCAGAAAATAATGAATATATATAAACTTATTTTACACGGCTCGCATAAATTAACTTTTTCTTTTATATAAATTAATTTTTATTAAAATTGTTTTACTTTTTCAAAAAAGATTAAGACATATTATCGATTTTTTTAATTATTATTTGTTTAATAAAAAAAGTAAAAGCAAAAATTTAAGGTCTTATCTTTGAATAACACCGATATTAATCGTAGACTGTTTGTACAAGAAACCTAAATTGACATCTACAGCATGTGAAAGATAGTAATATGCCCACTGTTTCTTTGTTCTACTATCAAACTATGTTCATGGCAATCAAACACTGAGTATATCCTTTATACACGAAAATATACTACGAACAGCCAACATAGGTATCATAACAGATTATGTTAGCATATGCTTTCAATAGCTAAAAATGACTAAAAGTATTATGAAAAAAAACTGAAAGGATAAGTGATTCATGTCATAATTTCAAGACATTTTTACATTCTTTGCTTTTCCATTTTTATAATTCAAAGTTTTGAAAATTAAAAATAAATTAGGAAATAATTTCACTTTTTAAGAATATTCGTACATAGACATATGGATTCTTTACTTTTAGTTCAATTCTAATACCTCCATACTTTTAGTTTGTTGGTCTAAAATAAATATATACAACCCAGTATTATATTGTTCACTTGGAAGAAGAGTGAGACAATACGAAAACAAAATTTTTTTTGCATGGAAAGCTTCCATTGACGTATATTTCTTCGAAAATAAATGTCAGATTTCTAGTTTCAATATTTAGTTTCAATAATTATCGTTAGTTTAGCTATAATAATTTTACTAGTTCATTATTCTTATGTCAGTTAGGTGTCTAAAAAATATAATTTTTTATGAATAATTGAAAAGATCCTTTTTTTCATTAATAAAAAAATATTATTTTGTACTTTAACACATTTAATAAAATATTTTGAGTTTTTTTTTTCATATTCAATTTATTGTTGAATAAAAAACTTTTTAAAATTCAAAAATGTGTCTTAATTATACACAATCTCTAAAGGAGCTTGTATTGTTTTTAGTGAAAAGCTGCCACAACCTCATTCATGATTAAATGATCAAAAAATGAAGTTTAACTTTAAGTTTTTAAAAAAAAGAGGTAGGAAAGTTGTTGATTTTATATCAGTGAGTTGAGGAACAACAATAAACCAAGTATACAAACTTCAAAGTTTCACTTTTTCTTATTGTAGCACTCTTCTTCCAATTGAACGTAAAATGAATATAAACAAAAGAATTATATATTTGTATAAAATGTTTTTATATTTGGCTTGAGATCTTTATATAATCCAGCTAGGACAGGAAGGACGACGGGTTCTCCTACAGGTTACCAACCTTTTCTAACCTGAGTTGAGCAGATCCAGATAATTTCCAAAGCGTATTTTTGAATACACATAGCATGTGTTTCTAATTAATGCTAAAGACTATCCTCATTTGGCGATTAAACATCAAAAAACAAATAACCATCACAGATGCAGGACAATACTTGATCGGACAGTTTCTGATCGGAGAATACTACGCAGTTCAGACAAAGAGATAGGAATGCAGTTATTGTTACAAACTTACCTACGATTCCTTTTGCAAGAGAAGATTCGTTTGATGGACAGTAATCCTTCATCTTGAGTACTAGATTGGTCCCGTTCTGCTTCCCTTCCATACCGTCACTGAGTACTATCGCTCGCTGCCATAGATAACACTTGGACCTTGTTTATCTCTCAGCCCCCCTCTTAATTGATGTATTGTACTGCGGGACCTTCTTGGCGAAATCTTAGAACCTGGAGCTTAGGGTGTTCGAAAATATAATTTTTGACTTTGTTGCGTCTGGCAGAAAATCCTTATTTGATTAGCAAATTCTGTCTTCTTTCTGAGATATATTATTGAAGTTTTGGTCTTGTAAATCATTGGTTAACACAATTCAATTTTGAATGCCATACTACCCAGATTAGATAGTTTCTGTACTGTGACTTATTGTTATAAGAATTTAAAACTTCAAACATTTTAAATCGCATTTGAAAATGACTAATTTGGTCGAAACAATCAATAAAATGTTCGAAACAATTTTCGCGCATTTTTAATTTTAACCTTTCCATAGTTTTGAAGAAGCTTTAAAATTAATATGATATAGTTTCTGTAAATATTTATTTATATGCAGGATAAATACTGGATTTATAATAATTAAAGGAAAAAAATTATCTCAAGGATTAAAGTTCTTCAGGTTAAAATTAAAAAATGTCTGTAAATTGTCACAAACATTTTATTGGCGTTCCGACCAAATTAAGGTAATTTTCACATGAAATTTTAAGTTATTGCATATCATAAATCCCAAGTAGAGTAAGTCATTGATTAGCTTTTTTAACTAACCAATATGGGTAGTATGCCATTTTAAAATTGAATAGTTAAAAAAATTGATGATTTTCTTTCTTTTTTTATTGGTTTTTATTGAACAATAATACAAGTTGCCACACCCAAAGCAATGAATATTAAGGCAGAAGTATCCATTCACTCCATATATTCACCCCATACACTAAGAAAACTAAATAAAATAATGATAAAAAAATAAGTAAAATAATATATGTATGTCACAGGTATAAATAAATAGATGAATTAAATAATAGAAAAATAAGCAAATAATCAAGATTAAAATTCTTTAAAAATAAAAGAAATCGTCATTAAAAATATAATAAATCATCCAATGACATGTTAGACATGTAATGTTACACTGGCGTAAAATCAACATTTTTTAACGATCAAATATGCCATTACAAAATTGAATAGTTAAAAATTGTTAACTAATTACTTACTGGAACAGGAATTTATATTAACAAGAAATTTATATTACGCAAGAAATTCATATTAGATACTTTTGTAAATTATCTTAATTTGGTTGGAACGTCAATAAAATGTCTGTGATAGTTTTTATTTTAGCACGGCATTTTTTATTTTAATCTTGAGATCTTTGATCCATCACAATTTGTTTTTCTTAAACTATTAGGAAATCCAGTATTTATTTATCCAGTATTTTTTAGATTAAATAACAAAAAACTTTCTGATACTTATTAAAGTATCTCTTGGATTGTTGGCCCATTAATTTGCATTATTTTTAATGCTTCTTCAAAACGTGGATTGGCTAAAGACGCTCTTGCAACTCGGTAGTATAATCAGGTAAAAATGAGAAGTGTATGAAAATCGTCACAAACATTTTATTGGCGTATCGACCAAATTAAGGTAATTTTAAAATGTAATCTGAAATTTTTGATTTTAATAAATTCCTGATACAATATAAGTCATCGATTAACATTTCCCCAACTATCCAATATTGGTAGTACTTCATTACAAAATTGAATTGATAAAAAATGTTAGCCAATGACTTACTGGAACAAAACAAAAATTTTAAATTGCATTTCAAAATTATCTTAATCAGGTAAAAAAATCAATAAAACGTCTGTAGTTTCTTTGCAGCCTACATTTCATATTTTAATAAAATTTGTAAATTTTACTCCATCTGTAAATACTAAAGTTTAATGTAATGCCAGATTAAGAATCTTTTGCTAAATTGAGAATAATAATTATTATTATTTTTTTTTTTTTTAGATTTTTCTTAAATTACTCTTAAGTTTTTATTATATTATGTGTTCTTTGATCACTTGTTCTAATTTTATAATTATAATTTACAAACTTGATAGGCAATAAATTTATTCACTGCATCTACATAATTTAATTTTAAAGGATTAATTATGTCAAATTATAAAAAAAATGGAAATTAATATTAAGTAGTGTTAACACCTCATTGGTTGCATATTAAGCTATTGTCTAAAGATGCTAACAAATAGGTTGATGAAGAATGTCAATCGATCGACAAAAATTGTCTCCAGATATTTAATTTCAAATAATTGAATGTTCTATATTTAGACATTTGTATGTTTATGAGTATTCGTAGACACGCGTTGCGCAGCGTAGACGTCTAAACATGATAATTAACGTGAGATCTCTCTGCGGGTAAGAATGTGGTTCAGATTATGAACTGGTAATCCCAAAACAACGAAAAAAAACTTATTATGAACAAGAATAAAGGTTTCTTCCGAAAACTTTGATATGAATAAATAATTAAAAAGCATAAATAAATTTACAATAAAAGTAAAGAATAGGTTTGAAGTTTTAGAAACTTTAAAGGGGTTTATTTAATTTTGGGATAATTAATTCACAATTTTTAGGTCCCTTAAGAACAAAAAAAAGTGACCTACCTAAATTTCGTTTTTGTGTACCATTTTTTTTAAGGCATTCACTTAAGCTGCTGATCCTGTATTGATAAAACTTTAGAGACATGTTATCTATTTCTTTATTTAGGTCACTTCTCGGCGTTCTAGATCCTCCTAAAATCTATGCACCTTCCAGTACTAATTACAATAAACTACTTACATACAGTGAGAATTCATTTCATTTAATTATGTTTTCTAATTTTATTTTATACTCTATAATCAACTTTTTAATATCAATTGATTCAAATAGATGGGAATAGCTCAAAGGGGAAAAATATTTGAAGCTATCCACATTGCACAGTATTTGTATATTACCATAAATTACAAAACTGACGGCAGAATTTTGGATTGTTTTTACTCTGAAATGTTAAATATTTTAGATAAATCTAACCAGATAGCCTTCCAAATTTATTTTATTAATGGTGTTTGTGTAATTTTAATTTTACTGATTTTTCTGATCAGCTACTTGAATATAACCTTTCTCAGTAGTCCTATTACGTATTAATTCCCTTTTCCTTCGGTATTAAGGGAAGGACGAAGGCAAAAATTATTAAATCAAATTTTATATGAAAATAGAACTTTTTCTGGTAAGAATGGTATACATGTGTATTTCGTTATAAAAAAAATATATAAGTACCTTTGCACTTTTCTAGATAATTTACGAATAGAAGGAATATTTTTACATAATAATAGTATTCCAGAAGCTATAATGAATACTATTAATCCAATTCACCAAGGTCTTTTTGACCCAAATTTACTTTTTAAAACTGTGCAATCCTCGAGTTGAAAAACTGATTTCGTTTTTAGAGTTTTTCGTTTTTTTCGAAAAATTATATTTCTGCCAAATAAGGAAAAGTTAGACAGAGAGGGAGAAGAGAGAGAGGAAAAGAAAGAGAGAAGGGGGAGGGAGGTAGAGAGAGAGTGAGTGGGAGGGAAAGGGAGTGAGAGAGGGAGAAATGCGCCTCGGAGAAAGACTGCGTAGGTGCGAATATAGTAGACGTTAAATCCCTAGTGTTTCCATTCCTCTCGACAATATCACACTTACTATTCATACACCAATATTGCCAATGAACATATTTTTTTATTATTTATTTTTTGCATAAAGCGAAAAAGGAGGTTATATTTTTAGTGGGGACATTGACCGGTCTATATTGATTCTTTTTCCTAGCCTCTGTAAGCCGTGTTTGCATTCATGTGGTAGTCCATACACAGTGGTGGCTAAGAAATTAGGCTTAGAAATTCCTCTATCATAGCGAAAATATAAGTCTTTTAACCTTTCTAGTTAAAATTTGTTGCGGGTACCGCCGTCTACTGTGCGATAATATTACCCCCTTGATTTTTCTGAATTCCGCTTGTTTCTCTGTTAAATTGCGTTCACATATTTGCCAATCTTTGGCAAATCAAATTGAGTATTTTTGCTTGGCTTGTCCGTGTTTGAGTGTTTGAGAACTAGTTTGAGTATGTTTGAGAATTATTGTTGCATTCACATATTTGAGTAATTATATAAATTATATATTTATATGCTTTTATGTTCTATTTTTAATTTTTCTTTATAAAATAAATATAACTTTACAATCGGGTCGCATTATCTGCATCCGAACTTAACAACAATCGCCGCACTAGCACACTCTAGCGCCATTTATGCTTACTAACTACTTTGTATTCAATTCTAAGATTCGTATTCATTGGAATTATTGATATTATAAATGATTACATGAAAAATCTATTTGCATTCTCCCTAAATTTTAACCCCCATGCTTATTTTTAATCGCTTTATTTTTTAAAGTCTCTACTTTATGAGCATTTATCTTTTAGTTCAATAATCAAAATTTATTGGTCTGACTCTAGTTCAGCCCTTGCAGTTTTATTCTGATATGTAGATGATTTTTTTTTTTTTTTTTTTACTTAAGATATTTGCCAAAAAAATGTTAGTTTATTACTTTTTGTTTTTATTTAAAAATTCTTTCCCTAGTCTATTTGCTCATTTCTATTCATATTTTCCAATCGAACTTTAGCTTGAAGTGAATTTTTAACAATTACAGGTAATTCTTTTTTTTTATTATTTGGTTGTTTTTTTTACAGTTTAGTTTTGGCTTGGAACTTGCCATAGTTTGGCAAAGGTGTGAATGCAGTAAGAATGTTACGTATTTTAAATAATTTTATTGTAATCGCACTCTTTTTTAGGTTCTACTAAGCAACTACCTGTTGAAATTACGTAGATAATAAATGTATAACCTACTATTATTAATCTAAAGTTACATAAGAGTAATAAATATTAATTAATAAATAAGTTATAAATGTAAATTACAAAAGTGCCTTATTATCTTAACTTAAAAAAATACCTCTTCAATGTGAACCTCTTTGGAATGATTCATGTTTGCTTTATATGATGAAGGGGAATTTTAGTTACTGTTTTTGACCCTTTACTAGTGATTTCTTAAAAATAGTTAATGCGCCAAAATAAAATAAGTTTTTTGCCCTCAACCTGCAGAATGGATTCAAATGAAAACAGAGAATATCAAAGAGTTCTTGATCCTGAAATTAGATTAAAGCTTATCACTAAAAATAGTAATACTGTTGAAATAGATGTTAATATTCCACCAAGGAGGTTGTTAAATTTAATTATTGTATCAATTATTTTATTTAAGATGTATTGGGTTGTTGTGTTAGTGAATCATGTATTTTACAGGTATTACAAATCTGGATTAGAAATGGTTCGAATGGCAAATGTATACCTTGATGAAGGAAGTTTAGAAAATGCATTTATTTTGTACATGAAATTCATGACGTAAGTTATATAACATGTTTACGGAATTTATACCTGTTTCTTAAACTATGGTTTCTGTGAACTAGTAATTATTTTGTCTATGTTGGATTTTAAACATATTAGATAGTATTTGAACTTTTGATAATTTTAAATCTATTTATATATATTCCCTGGAGGGCTGGGATGGCTGTGCCGGTGAATGCGCTTGCAAAAGTGCACCTGCTTGCAAACCTAAAGTTTGTGAGTTTGAATCCTGATCTCGGAATTCCTCTAACATCACTCTCTCTCCTTCCCGGCTACATGGGTATTTGAGGCCTGTCGGCTTACTGGAGACAACTCATCGGACGTTGGAGTGATGATCGCAAATTGCATTGTAAATTGCGTTGTGGTTTTCCAGAATGTCAAATAGCCGTTCGGAGTTTTGTTCTGCTTTGATGTAAGAAATATATATACTATAGTGAGGCTGGATGACCCCCTCTAGGCTGTCAGTGCTCCCGCAAGCGACAAAATATCTGTCAGAAGACCACATAAATCAAAATCAGCAAAATTGGATTTATGACAGCTTGCCTCTGATGTACAGATATATTGTTCATCTAATATATATTGTTTTATTAGTTTTTTATAACAATATATTTTAAAGTATATTGTTAGTGTCTATATTATTCTCTTATTGTTAAACATGTTTTACCAAATAGACTTTTGTAGTTTAATGATTATTGTATAATAACTTATGAAAAACTTATGATTGGAATATTATTAATTTCATCACTTCTCTGAAATATTTGTTCTAAAACTAAAATTCAGTAATTCTCCAGAATATTGGTTCCTGACCCACAACACACCATATATCTTTTACTTCATGATCCAAATTCAAGTTTTTTGACTGTCATATAGTATATTTAGATGTGTTGATAACAAAATATCTATTTATTCTTTTAAAATATATAGATAGATTAACTCTGGGGTACAACAAAAATGGGTGCCATTAATGAGGATGGGAGATAATCATGGCAGTTGAGTGTGAATGCTAACCACATCACCTCCTTGTGTAACCGTTTTTCGAGAAACAGTACTTTCTTACCAATTACTGAACTCAAGCGTTACGGGGGCTGCAAAACTGAAAGAGTAAGTTCATTTTCACTAGTTTTGTGTTTATGAACTATTTCTTTCTGGTAAATGGAATGGTGTCTATCACATTAGCAGATTCAGACTTAGAATAGCAGTCAAAGATAAGGTTTGAGGGCAGCAGGGAAGAGTTCAAATTTAGTTCAGTGATCAATATTTCATATCTTTATTCTGGAGTATTATTTTAAATTCTTCTCATTTGACAGTAAGCTAAGCTTCATTTTTTATTAAAAAAAAGTAGTATTTGTCATATTCTTTTCACAAAGCACCCGCTGATTCCATAATACAGCTTGGTGTGATAAAAATGGATATTAGTTGACGTCCGCATGGAGGTGTAGAAGGATCAATCCCTAATTAAAAATGGATATTTTACCATTAGTTAATAATTGAGTAATGATATAATTTACCTTTTTCCCTAATGGTAATTTTAAAAAAAATGTTAACAGGCTATTTATTGAGAAAATCAGGACACATCCTGGATTCGATCAAGTTCCCACAACTATTAAAGCTGCTAACTATCAGAAGCTGAAAGAAGTTCTGCCTAAAGCCGAGAACTTGAAATCTAGGCTTCTAGATCAATACAAGCAGGAATATGAACGGTTTCAAATGGATATGGTTTGTTTTTATTATTTATTGCTATACAAAACAATTCTTCAGTTAGTTTATTTCATTCCTTTAGTCTGTTATCTCCTAGAATCTGTTTTATAGCGAAGGAGAGAAGCTTTGGCAAACGAAAGGAAACTGTTATTGCAGGAAGAAAGAGAAAGAGCCGAATCGATGAGAGGCTCTATTGCTACTGTACCTGAACCTAAAATTGCTAAGACTTCAAAGTATAACATAACTCCTGTACCTCCATTACATGATGCTTTGTACCCAAATGATGCTGTTGCCTCTCTTCCTGAAAAACGTGAATATATTCGTACTCAGTGAGTAAAATTTAAAACTATATAAATACTTAATTATTGTGGATATGACATGTGTACTCAAATAGGGAAATATGAATCATTATGTTCATTGAAAGATCATACAGTAGGATCTCATTAATCCAGCCATATATCGGGATTGGTAGTGCCTAATTTAGTGGAGGTATATTTTAAAAATAAAAAGAAATTAATGCGAAAACCTCATAAAATTACCTATAATAGTTATTTACAATAACTTTATTGAAATAAATTATGGTGATTCCTAATGTAAGGGATGATAAAAATCAGTAATATAACTTTAATGTCACATGTTTTTGTGAGATAGATGTACTCTCACACCGACAGCTCCAAGCATTCACCCTTAGAAAGTCAATAAATGCACTGCAGTTACAGACATCACACTAATTGTGATAGTATAGTAAAGTAGGGCCTCAGAGCTCCAGATTATTGGGTGTTCCGGATTAGCGATAATAAATCTTTGCAATACCCAGTTTTACTCAATCAGCCATGATTTAAACAAATGTGATTATTTTAATGAAAGTAATTTTAAAGGAATAATAAATGTTGAAAATTAATCAAAGAATATTGATATAGAGTAGATCTTTCAATTACTTTTTATTAAATTACTTATTTTTTATTAAAATATTTTGGGATCACAGTCACACCAGTGGCATTAAACTAGGCAAATTGGTTGCTGGCGACCAGAATTGGACTCAAAGGTACGTTTGACCCGCAATGGTCAAGTACTTATGGTGATATGGGTAAAACCAAAGATGCTTCTTTTCATTATTATTATTTTTTTTTAAATTCATAGCCTAAGCTAACCTTTTCCAAATGGCTGAAGAGCACAAAATTGTTAATAAATAAATAAAATCCTAAAGTAGCTTATTTAAAAAAAACAACAACTAATATTCTTAAAATGAAAAACACCGGTGATTGGGATATTTTATTTTTATTTCATTATTTTTTCAATGCCTAAGCTAAGCTAATTATAAATTATAAACTAGCCTAATTAAAAAAAAAAACACCTATTACAAACGCAACTGCGGACTTTTTTTTTATAGGTATTAATAAAAAAAGTCCTCATCTGAGGCTTATCTGTCTTTGATGAAATCCCACTCGCTAAGAACTAGTTAAGCTAACCCACTAGTCATGTCACAGCTTTACCAAACACGCAATTTATTTCATTTCTTCATCTATTATCTATTTGATTTAGCTTATAAAAGTAGGATTATCAAACATAAAAAAGCGTGTTGGTACTTAACTATAACTTAAAAAAAAAAACTTTGAGTCTATTTTTTGTAATTATTTATTGCATTTCTGATTACCAACTTTTTTTTTTTTTAATTATTGGTTCTAAAACAGATTTTAACATTGTAAAATAAATAACAGTTATAAAATATAAAATATATAACAGTTAAACATATTAGAATTAACAATTGTACATGAATAGATAGAATTTACCTTGAAATAATTGATGATATAAATAATTTTAAAGTGAAATATTTCAAAAAGATGTTCCTTGAATATCTATCAAAAAATAAAACTTAACAATGCATGTTACTTAAAGTAGTTATTTTTATATTTCATATTGAATGTTTAACCCTTTCGCTGCTATGAGCTCATATAGTAGTTGGGCGGTTGCAATGCCCCGTGTGCTATGAACTCATATAGTAGTTAGGCGGTTGCAGTGCCCCGTGTGCTATGAGCTCACATAGTAGTCCGGCTTGTTTAGCGTCTGACTGCTACTAGCTTCTATATTAGTTCTTCGACTATCGCCATCTGTAGATTATTTATAGAAGTAGCAATCTTCTTCAAAGCCAATAGAGGGCATAGGAATTCATTTTTGTCATTTTCAGCTTCCTTCTCCTCGGCCAACCTTTATACCACCAGCTCCGTCCCTTTTTTTATGCCCAAGTTCGGTTTCTCTGAAATTCACCCTACATATCTCTTTAGTATATTTTCTGCTTTGCTAGTGAATAGTTTTGGATTAAGTACGTAGATATGTACTAGAAGACAGGCTACCAGAAGGCAATCAGTCTATAGAAGTTCACTATACATGGCAGATCTGGAGGACCAAGTTGCATCGTGTAAAAAACCCTTTAAAGCATGGATTCAAAATTGGAGGATTAAAATAAGTTTTACCAAATCATCTCAACCATATATCTTAGGCCTTGTTTATAGTGGAAGCGATTTGCTAAAAGCGTAGAGGGTAGAGGTACCCAATCTAAGCTGTTCATATCGAGGAGGTTTGATTTTTATGATTTAGGTACTGTTCCTTGGCAGGAAGATTATTCTATATCAGATAATATTTAATGTATATATATATATATATATATATATATATTTAATTACTTTTCATTTTTACTTTTGAATATGCACGTTCATGAATTCATCTTTTGTCAAATCTATTTTTTATTTTATTCACTCACTTGCACGTCTCCCGCTAAGAGAACTACTACTGTCTATCTTCCAGTATTAACAAGGCCGTGATATTTATCCTGCTCTACTATGTTTAACTACCATATTTAACTTAAGTCTCATTTTTGTACAAGTTTATTAATATTATATATACTTTTTTATATGTTTTGTGTTTTAGGCCAAGTGTTGATCGTTGTACTAAGCCATCATCTCTCCTCAGCCCTAATTCTCATGCTCAAAGCAAACTTCGTTCAGTCATCATCCCTGGTAACCTCATGAGAGAATTCTTGCTAAAAGCGCAAAAGAATACTGACAGAAATATTGAGACATGTGCTATATTAGCTGGAAATCTGGTATGATTTTTTTTCATTAAATTACAGATTTTTAAATAGTTATGTTATGCTTTATTTGGCTTTATTATTTTCAATTCTGAATCTGTGTAATCACCGATGAAACCAACTTAGCAAATAATGATATGACAGTAGAGATAAGAAGGAGAATAATGTTTGCGAACAGAAGCTTCTTTTGATTGGGACACCTCTTCAGAAGCCATCATCTCACTGGTATAAAACCCTAGTCCACCCTGTCTTGTTGTATGCCTCTGATGCTTGGACCATCTCAAGGTCGGATGAGTAAAGACTTTGTGTTCGAGAGAAAAATTCTAAGTCAAATCCATGGTCCAGTGAAAGTAGGCGAGAACTGGAAACCTAGGAGTAACTTGGAGATCTGCACACTGACTAGAGAGCTGAACATTATGAGAGTCGTTCGCATAGGGTGCCTTAGATGGGCTGCGCATTGCCAGGATGACCGAACAGAGCTTTCCGATAAAAAGATGATGTAGGATCAACTTTATGGATCGAGAAGCATCGGAAGACCAAAACTGCGGTGGAGAAACGGAATTGCAAATGATTCTAGAAATCTGCTTGGTGTGCGGAATGTAATTGCATAGGATAGAGATAGATGGCAAAAACTGCTGAAGGATAATAACTGCTGTTGCGCCACTGATAATAACTCTGAATGTTAGGATTATAGCATAAGAACATTTATTCATGTCATGTTTACCCTTATATATTTAGGGTCATTGATATTTAAAACATATAAATATTTAGAAAATAGTCCATTAAACTTTTTAACATTTAGTATTTGTATTTCAGAGAAAAAATCAGTTATTCGTGACACACCTTCTAATTCCAGAACAGACGGGTACTTGTGACTCGTGCACTACTCAGAGGGAGGAGGAGTTATTTGATTATCAAGATCAAAATGACTTGATCACTTTTGGTTGGATACATGTGAGTTTTTATTGGGGTTTTTTGGTGGTTTTTTTTTACTGAAATAGACTGTTAATAAGAGAATGTTTAACCCAGCAAATGATTTTGTTATCCATTTTTATTTTCAATGATTATTTATTTGTATGTGGATTGATATAATTCTGTACATCAGAAGTATAGAACACTATTTCAAGTTTTTACCAATTTAGCATTGTTACACATTGGTATTAATTTTTTTTTTTTTTTTCTCTGAGGTATAGTGACCCCTAGACCAGGGGTCGGCAACCTTTTGGTTACAAAGAGCCAAATCTATATTGAAAAAAACAAAAAACAAGGGAAAAATATAGAAGTGCCTATTATATCTTAATCTGTGGCACTTTGAATATTATGTGTAGAAGGATCAAATGCCTTAAAAAAATCGTATCTAAAATTTGGAATGGTTTTTTACTGAAATATTTAATATTCAGAGAGTCACAAAATTTTATAAAAGAGGTTGCCGACCCCTGTCCTAGACTAATTGTAAGTTGAGCTTTTAAAAGTACACTAATTTTAAATTGATGTAGAAAGGTTTCTCCCTGAAACAACTGTTATTTAATTCCTGCTTTTTTATTTGTTACTAGCTGACCAGGCAATGCTTCGCTATTGCTTGATTTGAGTGTATATATAGATTAAATTTAGTATTAAAAAATTGAATTAATTAAAGTTCAAAATAGAATTAGTTCACCGGTTCAAGAGATAATCATGACACAGACAGACCAATGGCCAAAAATATGTTGTTTTTTACTCAGAGGGCTCTGCAACATGTAGAATCGTTGAAAACTGCACATCGAAAATTTGACCAGATTACAATACTCCTTACCTAGCAGAGCTCTTATGTCCTGCAGTTCCTCTGACCATTGAACTCACAAGTCCTGTGATGAAGGCCTGCAATTTGGGGCAAAACATCGGCATTCTATAAATAGCTTTGACCATTTTACGCAGAGCATCTTGTAGTTATTATTATGGTCTGCTGTTAAATATATAAAATGAAAAATGTTTATGTTTGCTTATTTGTTTATAATAGTACCTACTAATAATATTGTTATTTTATCTTTTTCTACAGACACACCCAACTCAAACAGCATTCCTATCCAGTGTCGATCTCCATACGCACTGCTCTTATCAAAGAATGATGCCAGAAGCTATAGCTATCGTATGTGCTCCTAGATATTCAGAGTAAGTAGAATGTTATTTTTTAATTTGTTCATTATTTCATGTTTTATACTTGTAGTTATTGATTTGTTTATTTAATATTTCTATCCCAACTTACTCTTAATAATTTAAAGTAATTTTTTTGTGGTGACACGTAAACATAGATGTGGTCTATGATATTGCTAGTTTAGAAAACTTTCAATGCTGCCAGAATCTGTTAAGTTTCCTGCAATTTTTTTTTTTTTTTTCAAATCTGGAATTTTTGAGACATGAGGTCATAATAATAATTATCAAGTCAGAATAAATCAAGAAATTACTTATTTTATTTACCAGTGTATCTTTAAATTATTTTCATAGAATTGGAAAACAACTTACAAAAACAAAATCCTACAGAATTAGAAATATTTTAATCAGGAACCAGCCACGGATCTCTTCATCTGTCTTATTGCTTTCAGTTACTTGATTACTGAATTCAAATATAATCAATTAATGTTTGTATGGCAGTATAAGGCGTTATTTGATCAATTATTTATATAGCCAACGAACCAAGAATAATTTTTTATCCGTTATTCATTAGTTTTTTTGATTGATTTATTTGTTATTTAACAGATAATCTGAATCATCTGTTACCTATTCGTTATTTAGATTAATTATCCCTTTTAATTTTTTTTAAAATAAATGAATAAAAATAAACTATGTTTAATCTATTTAACTCCACACACAAATTATAACCGCTCCCCCAGCCATTCACCGCACTAAAAAATTATCTGACTTTTTATTCATTTTTTCTCTTATATCTATCTCTAAATAGTCGGAAAATTGTTTGAACTGCGAAAATTCAGTTAACAAGATATAAGAGGAAAAGTGGGTCTTCATACTCGTTTTACTTTTAGCCTACCTTTAAATAGTTGAAAAATCGTTTGAACAGCGAAAATCCATTCATCCGTTCGTGAGACATAAGAGGAAAAGCAAATGGAAAGTCGGAAAATTTTCATACTCATTTTTCATTTTAATCTAATTTTCAATAGTCTGAAAATAGTTTAAATATTAATCTACCTTTAAATAGCTGGAAATTAGTTTGAATAGTGAAAATCCATTCACGTGTAAAAAGGGAAAAGCGAAAGAAAAGTCAGAAAATTTTTACTCATTTTTCCTTTTAATCTACCTCTAAATAGTCAGAAAATAGTTTGAACAGCGAAAATCCATTTATCGGTTCACGAAATATAGAGAGGAAAAGTTGGCCCGAGTAATTATAATTCAATTATTCAATTTTTTAGTTGAACAAATCGAATAATGAATAAAAAGATTACTATATTTTAAATAAATATATAAATAATTAAATTAAGTAGAATCAAAATAACTTGAGCATCAAAATAAATGTAGCATAAAAATTAATTATTTAAGAGAATTATTATTATTTGCTATTTTATTAGGAAAATGTTAAAAAAAAAAAATAATATTTGTAATGTACATCATTGTATGAACAATTAAAGAAATTCAATTATGATCAGTTGTTGTGAAGATAAGATAATATTAAAAGATTTTAATAAATCTCGACGTTCTTAGACCGGGAGGTGCGAGGGCCCAATGTAAAAGAAGCAATTCTTTCGTTTGGTGCTAACCTAGGGGCGAGTGTCGGTGCGCGGGGTGATGCTTCCTTATGGCCAGTCCTATAGGAAACTGTGTTAATTTTTTTCTTGGCATGAGGCTCAAGGGACAGTGTGCCGTTTTGGACGAGGCCTTAGACAATAACATTTTAAGAATTATAACGTCAAGCTATCATTATCACAACTATAAAAAGTACCTAGCTAATAACTGCAAACAATAATTTAAAAAACCCTGTTTGAAAAAAATGGTAGGTTAATCTGATTACATAAACTTGATTTAGTTGAATTAACCCTTGGGTTATTTAGTGGACAGGGTCTCATACCACTTGACAAGTTTGTAGATCGGTGGGAGGAAGTGTGTTGTACTTTGGGCCTTCAAACTGACAGAACCTTCCTAATGCTAAAACGGATGGTAACAAGGATATAATAGTTCTTTGTTTACTTTCTAGTGTGTCGGACTTATCAAACTTCGACTCCAGTGCGATACTTTATACTGCTAGTCCACTTGTAATGTTCCATATTTTTCAGAAGTTGATACCACTTCCAAACACCAAACTGAAATATATTTCTGTTTACTACATACAGGATAAAATGTAACTTTTAATTTTTTATTTGTATGTAAAGAAAAAAAATTGCTTCCAATCTGTATGAGATTTGAAATTTCTAAATATTTTTCTTGCATAATAACACATCATCGCGCTTATAGATTATATTTTTTTGATGATAATAGATAAACACCCAATTTCATAAATCAGGTGATCCAAATATCGCAATTATTATTCAATAAGTATTATGTGAGTCGAATGAAATTAACAATATTCCCAGTCATTAAAAAAAAAAAGTTGAAAATTCAGTCGAAGCAATGGCAGCTGAAATATTGAAATGGAAAAAAAAAAAAATTCATTTTACTTTATACACGTTTATGGTAAAAATAACTATGATGCATTGTGTGTGTGTGTGTGTGTGTGAGAGAGAGAAGTAAGACCAACTTCTGCTACTCCACAATAAATGTAATATTTATTTGGACCGAAAATGGAAGCTTTGGCCAAATTCATTTTTTTATCTTTTTTAATAAAGCTTTTAAGGCCTCTCCAATTTCAGACTATTTTGGGTTGCATGTAAGCGTGATAATCAAATCAGGACGACCATAGTGACAATATATCATGGCATCCTAAGTTCTCCTGTGCTTATATCGGGGCCCACTAGTAAAATAGGATGGCAATACAACCATCTTTACAATATGTTACCATCCCTCTTAGAATGATATCTTTAAGATGCATATTGTTTTCCGCTTGCATCTTACTTTTGTTGAATCTTATAAAGTTAAGCCTTTCTGTCTTTATCTTTGGGCATGACCAAAAACTGTTTGAAAAGATTACAATACAGCAAGATGTAAATTACTATCTTTCAGCTTCTAAAAATAACCATTGGTACCTAATTTGAGAACCACTGCCTTAGACCATGAAAACCGTGAATGTTGGGGCAGTATCTTGTCATTCTCATGTCTTTTCGAGTTTAAGGAAAACTTTTATTCCAAGATAAACCCACTGAACAAATCTTAACTGTCTCAATCTGGCTAGTATAGATTAGCAATCTTATCGTTTACCCTTCCTGTCCCTACAGTTAAAACTTAATAAACAACAATTCTCATTCCCACACTTTCTTTTTCTTAACGTATGAGTATCGAGGAGTAAATGAATCTAAGAAGGCCTCGATACTGTGTATTTATTTCTATGGATACAAGCAGGTAGGTAGCAGTAGGATACAGCAGAGCTAGGATAATAGTAGTAGGATTAGACAGGAGGTAACCGAAGCCTTCCAACATTACCGCAACTTGAAGGGAATGAGCCTTCAAACTTCGCAAAGAAATAGAAAAGTGCATGTGGAAGAAACCAGCTTCCATGCCTTGTGGAAACAATCTGAGGAGAGAAACCCTTCAGACCTTGTGAAATCCAAAACTAGGAATGTGAAAGTATGACCAAATAAGAACGTCAGATATTCTTTAAATCACAGCTGGAGATGATCTGGAAGAGCCTCTGAGGAAAGATTGTCTTCTGGAGACAGCAGCAGACAGACTGAGCTTGGTACGCTCATAGTTAACATAAGCGTCAAGAGTGATCCTGCCAGTATATTTACTTAGGTTCGTCCAGAACATCTCTGCATATATAACTTTATTGAAAATATGTACATAATAAATGATATTTACATTCTTGCAATATAATACATTTATTTTTATAATAATATAGAAACAATACCGAGTATTCTTTAGTGCAGCTGCTAAAGCCTACAGAGTTTTGTTGTATTCCTCCAGGGGCAGGCATGTCAATGTGAGATTCAGTGAGCTGCCATGGTTGTAGCTAGAGCACATGGCTATGCTGCTTGATCTCACTATTGTGCTCTTACATATCTATTAAGTATTCTTTTGCATTGAGGTAGCCTGGACCAAATCCTTTGCCGAATGATTCCAGTTTGAATATTTATTTTTCTCTGGGAAAAAAATCAGTGCTCTTTGTCTTGGTGGTAATCATGGCTTGCCAGATGCTTCCTGGGCCCATTCAACCCTAAAACGAGCACCTGAGATTAGTCATATCATAAATCAGGTGATCACTCAGTCTCCCAGGAATATAAAATCAATAATTAGGCACCTTAACTGTTCTCCCAGGCAATTCTGGTTTGTTTTGAAACTGATTTACCTTTTCTTATTAAGCATACTAAAATAATTTAGATCATTTTCAGCTTTTTATAATTTAGTTGTAATTTTATGGTTTGTTAAAATCATGATTGCATTGATTAATCAATGCCCATTTCTGTTTTTCATATCTCTATAAACAACATTTTTCCGTTAAAGTAATTTCTATTTCTTATTTTTTACAGTAACAGTTTCTTTTGTTTAACTCCCGAGTATGGTTTGGATTTCATCGCAAACTGCCAGCAGCAAGGCTTTCATCCTCATCCAACGGAGCCAGAACTTTACACGGTAATATCCTTATCATGTATTGTATATATATTTATTTTAACTGTTGAAACTAATATTTTTCAGATTATGATAAATACTTGTATGATAATAGTTGCTATTACTGGAATTTGCTTGTCTACAGTTTTTACTTTTGATGAATGAGTAATGATGTATGAAGAAAATCTCTAGTGCTCATTTCCAAATACTCTACTCTCTTCTGCAGAGTATCACATGGCATTATTTAAGCTACCCATTCACGGTCCAACTTAGTAGGACTACAATTGGATTCATTCGTTCACTCACAGTCCTACAAGGGATCCGTTCAGCTATTCTAACTTGTACTCATTGCTTATCGATGTTTTAAAAAATAGCAATTTGTATTTCTAAGACATTATTGGAAAAAAAGAAAAATAAATTTTGGTTGAAAACAATGTTTACTAACCGAATAAATTATAGTGATTTGAAAATGTTAAATGAAATAGATAGGAAGAATTATAAAAATTACTTAAGAATGGATAACAAAATCATCCCAAGATAAGGATTATACATTTCCATATTACTTTAATTCAATATAATTTAAATTAGTTATGCTAGTTGAAAGATCGAGTCAAATTAATGATTACAAGCAACTTAAAACAAGATTAATTAGAGACGAACATTTAATTAACAAAAATAGGATCTAAAATTATTAGTTCAAAATTGTCGCCATTCAGTTTTAATTACATTATTTATTTAATATTTTAATTCAGTCCCAATAATATAACGTCGCAGTGACGTTATAATAAGAGGCTTTGGACATGAGAATATATTTTCATTGCAATGCATGTCAACTGAAATAAAATAAAATTATTTAAAAAAACAAGATGTGTTTTCAAATCGATTTCTTTTTAATTATTAGTTTCTAATTAGATAAAAATGGTGAATGCACTTAGTAGTAGATAAAAAAAAAATCCAAAACATTCTAACCAAAAAAATAAATAAATAAACAGTAATAAAAACAATCTAGGCAGAAAACTCCAACTTGGCAGCTCTTGACTAACAGT
The DNA here is from genome assembly GCA_948150685.1 of Rhaphigaster nebulosa. Taxonomy (NCBI): domain Eukaryota; kingdom Metazoa; phylum Arthropoda; class Insecta; order Hemiptera; family Pentatomidae; genus Rhaphigaster; species Rhaphigaster nebulosa. Next base: position 38,717,147 of record OX411311.1, on the reverse strand, counting down.
GAACAAATATTGATAACAATTAATGACATAGTAATAAACAAGTGGAGTTTATAGGACTACAGTTCTTCTCACGATTTAATGTGGTTAGATGTTGGGATGGAAGAATGCTTGTAAGACGATCGGAGAAACCTAAAATCCTACACTCTCAATGTAGTCCTACACCCATCCACAATAGTCCGATATCTAGTGTAGTCTTATAAAGTAGTCGTACATGTAGGACCGTGAATGGTTGGTTTATACTTATTACCTGCATGCATTACCTAACCCAACCCTATTTGAAACCAAAATAAAATTCATTTTATTTTCAAAGCTTTATTAATAAAAATTTCACTATTTACTGGATATATTTTAATAGCATATTTTCAGTTTATAATTTTATTGGCTTGAAACATATCTGTTTTTTCTTGTGATGTCTTTATCTGTGCATCCATGCTTATAAATTATGACTCCGAAATAATTCAGCTTTTGAATCTTTTTAAATGTCCAATGTATTTCAATTTTCCTGCACCTGCAGCATTTACTAGACTTGATAAATACCAAATCTGACTTTTCATCTTATAATGCCTTTTATGTAAAAAATACAATTTATATATATTTTTTTCTTTTAAACTTTCAGGTTGCCAAGCATTGTGAAATTGATCCAACAACCTCAGTCAAAGTCATTGATCTAAGAAGATGAGTTGCAAGTAATAGATATTTTTGTATAATGAGGTTTTGCACTAAGCCCTTTGAGCCTTTATGATGTAATGTATGGTTCATTAACCCCAAATTTCCAATTAAAATGGTTTGTTTAGTCGTAATATCGTTTTAGATAGAAGTCTATTGAAGTAGCTTAGTTTTATCGATAGTTTTGCATTCCTATCTGTTGATATTATTTTAAATATTGCACAATTATGCATGAAATTTTATTTTATTGGTTTTGGTGACACATTAAAAAATAACATTTAAAATAATAGATAATAATAATAGTTTCTAAATAATAACTTTGTTGAACTGGTGAAGTGTTCCTAGTAAAAGATCAAAGATAATGAACTTTGATTCCAGAATTCTTCATAACAAATTAACTGTAAATATTTTTATATTAGTTTCTATGATGAAATTATTCGTAATTGTACAGTGTTTATTTTTTATAAAAATTTTCCCATTATGAATTTTTTTTGTAAAGTGATTTCTTGTTTTTAGTTGTTTGACAATATACAACAAATAATTGTACAAAGCAACTTATGGTTTTATTTCACTTTATAAGGCTGAGTGCACCATTTCCAATTTAAGTGAAATTTTTTTTTTATATAGTCATTTAGTCATAAAATTAATGTTTATGGAATTGTTGAAAATAAAGTATTATGATTAAAATTACTGATTGGTATATTAAAAAATTTACACTATTTTCTTTAAGTAGTTTTTGTATTTTGTTAAGTGCTATTGAAATCATGCGTGATAAACTAAATGTAAGACTGCATAAATAGTCAATGGAGAAAATTGGTATGATGAGAAAAGTAATATTGGAATATTAAAATTTGTTTGTTTTTAGGTTATATGTTTATTATTTTATATTCCACTCTGGATTTGATTGAATGTATATTAAACAGTTTTTGAAAAATTAAGTGATTTACAGGAAAATCCCGATAATTTGTATCTTAAGAGTCCATTGTAAAAAATATGAATTAGAGAGATATTCTTCTTTTGGTGTACTGGGTAAGAATTGAAGAAACACTAAAAAAAATGAAGTTTTTGTGCTCTAAAAGAAGTTATGAACTAGTTTCATTAGCAAAGTTTTTTTTATTTTTTCTTCTTATTTGATTGAAACAAAAATTGAGTTCCATCTATAAGAAATAGCACTTCTTACTTCACAAAGTTTCGAAAATTTTAGCTTTGCATTTTATGGGGCCTATCAAACCCAGGGACGGATTGGCTGTACTGCCACTCATAGACATAGCAGATAACTCCTATATCCATAAACAATTATTGATTCATAGTTAAAAACTAGGTGGAAATAATTTTTATATTTATATGTGCTTAATTGAGCTGTTTTTATACTTACAGATTCGTTTGATTGCCTATGCAAAAATCCGCTATTGTTCAAACCAACCTTCACTCACTAATCTAGTTTATAACAACAGGGAGGCGATTTCTATCTCTTTTTTTTCTTGTATAGGAGCAATGCTTGTTGAGTAGTATTAAACATTTTAGAATATATCTCCGTTTTTTCTCTATTAACCTCAGCTTTAATGATTTAATGTTGTTTTCTTTTATAGAAACACATAATTTGTTGTTATCGGAGGCATGGTTAATGGGATAAAACCCTTTGGGAATGAAAGCTTGCAACTGAAATGAAAAAAAAAATATATTAAATGACCCCATTCGAAAGATCAAAGCCATGATACATTAATGAGTTAAAAAATATTTTTTGTATTAATAAATACAAATTGTATGAAGTTTTATTGACCTCAAGTGCAAAAATAAATATAAATTACCAAAATTGTTTTGTTTTTAAGATGCAAATGTTTTTTATGGGTGTGTTATATTTTATACCAAAATTCACATTATACAAGTTATTGAGGTACGAATTATCGGGACTCCTTAGTATTAAGTCACTCTTTTAAGGTGCAAGTATAGGTAGTGAACACAAATAATGATTTTGGTCTAAAGCGGCCTACTCTCATGGGAACATCGGTTTGCCAACAATGGTTCGGTGAACCAAGTTCCCATGTGTGTAGAGCTGACGAATCGCGGTTCGTAAGTTTTTTCTTTATTCGTATAGTGTGTAGAGAGCCATGAACAGAACTTCGGTTCGCTGAACCGATATTCTCATGTGTGTAGGCTGCTTTAGATTGTTTTAATGTGCCTTTGTTTTCAGTTATTATAAGATATTAGCCTGCTTGATTACTTGGCAGCATAAAAACAATTGGAATAATTAAAGTGTAAGCAAGAGTGATATTAACCTCAACTATCCAAGATCGTATCGAAAAGAGCTTGTACTCTATTGTTTTTTGTTGGAAAAAATTTTAAAATAATAGTTAATGTTACTGGTTAATTAGTCTATCACTTCACAGTTTTAATGCCCAATGATTTTTAGATTATCACTACAAATAAAATTATGAATATTTGTGATTTACTTTTTTAGTAATTCAAGTGCACGACCGAGCATATTTGATTTGAGTGGTGCGTTTGGAGGTGGGCACTATCGCTCACCTGTAAGCTTAATAACCTCTACCTAGAAATATCACTTTTGCTTGATCAAACTATTTAGAAATCTCTATGTCGTTTACATTTAGAAATCTTAAGCCATTCAGAAGAATAATGCCTTAAAAGTGGGTATGGGTTAATGCATAGTTAGTATCTATTTAGATATGCAACATAACATTTCATAAAGAACATTTGACTTCTTGTATTTCTGATTTGGAAAATACTTTTTGAAAGTATTAATATAAAATGATATTTATATTATACCATCTGTTTTTTGAAATTTGACCTGAAAAATAAATATGCAATATTCAATCACAAATTATTTCTGAAAAAATAGCAAGAATCACTTCACCATATTTTTAAGATGTGCCTTAAATCATATAAGATCATTGTTACTATACTTTAAAAAAAATAAAAAATAATAATGATTTGCTTTTTTATATCGGAAGCTTAATTTTTTAAGAAAATGGATTATAGTTACCCTAAATAAGGATTTTCTAATACCTAGTAACCTATAAGGAAATTGAAATTACTTGTAAATTCTTGTTACATAAAAATAATTCAATTTTGCACAATGAAATTTAGGCATGGTTTGATATCATTGGAGTTCATTAATTGCTAAAGTCAATTGGATACAACAGTTATTGAATTTTATATGACAATGATTTCTGCCTGTTGAAAAAACAACATATGTGTACTATTTACTGAGACTATAAAATGAATTTATCCATCAAATTACAAACAAATAAGGTATTGAATAAAAAGGTAAAAATATTTCGTAACTGCCTCCTTGAAATCTATGTAACTGAAAATCAGTTTGATTTTGTTTTTCTAGAAACAATATTTTATCTAAAATGTGCTGGTCACAAGCATTCACATGTTAAAAAATCGTAACATGATTTAAATTAATCAAAAAGAACCCTATTGTAAGAGTTTGTCACATTCACAACAATTACCGCAAGAAATCACCAATCGGACATTTCCAAGACAGTGGTGGTTCTTCACACTGGTGGTTTTACAGTTATTTATCTATGGATGCCATATTGGAATGTTTATAAATCAGTATTTCCTTTATCCTGTAGAATAATATTTTTGACACATACGAGGTTTCAGGGCGACAATGTGTTTTGCTTAGGGAAAAAACAAACTGTGAATGTGAAATATGAATTTTTTACAATTTTGTGACTTTTGCTTTAGTGTCAAAGTAAAGAAATTATGATGGAACATAGCATTTTTAATTTTTAAGAATTATTTCATTTTCAAATAAACTTTTAAGATTCTGATGATACTAATTCATAATTCACTAATGATCTCACTAATTCTCTTTGAATTCATATTAATGGTTTTTAAACCCTTACTAAATTGAAAATATCACATATATGATCATCAAACTCGACAAGTTTGAAATTTCTTTTAAGAAGTTTATAAATTTCTTGTTTTTGGATGGCAGTTCTTTTTTTTATGGATTGAAACATTATTTTGCATTTCATCTTCGTAAATTTTCATTAAAAATATATTTTTATGAAACTTTTATCCTATTAAATAGCTAATTATAGTAATAATTTATATTTTTCTTTCATTAAATTCATCATAACTCAAAGAAACTGCATTGTTTACATTTGCTAATAAAAATTGTCTGATGTTTCTTATTTTAAGATACATGATTATTCAAAAGTCCTTTATTGATACAATAAAAAATAACTGATTTCTATAAGTTAATCAGAAAGGTTAATTATTTCACTTCTTCTTTTTTTTTTCTTTTTTTTTTTTCAATTCTGCTTTTTCTGCCCTAATCTATATATTTATCTAAGAATACAAAAGAGCATTAATGGCATTTCAAGATTTTATTTATTTCTTCCTTATGCTTAATTTTTAATGCATTCGATTCATCTTTTTATCAAGCATCAAATGTTTATACTTATTAATATAGCTTATCTGTATACGCTTGAAAAGAAATATGACTCATTTAAAAAATAGTTGAAAATGAATGAGATAAAAGAAATCTTGAAAGGTTGTTAAACTGTGTTTTTTATTCTTAAATAAATGTATATAATTGGGAGGGAAAAGCAGACAAAATAAGATATAAATAAAATTGTTATTTTTTCTAATATTTTTTTTATTTGCCAAATTACATTGGATTGAGTTACAATAATTGTGAAACATATTGTAACAATACAAATATATTGTAAATAATTAAAAAACATAAGGATAAAATATTTTTTCATATAAAAATGACTTGAATGTTATAAATTATGTTTGAAGTATTAGAGAAGAATTTTTAATTGCAAAGGTATTGTTTTTATACTCAGTATTGTTTATACAAAATATATTTGAACTTAATTAATTGATTTTTTTTTTTTTTTTTTTTTTTTTATGATGTATTTAGTCATTCATATCAGGAAATGAAGGAATTGTAATAGTTTATTTACACTTCTGTTTTATTTTAAATGTTTTTGTTGTTTTTTTTCTTGAAAAAGTGATTTATTTTTATTTTATCATGATTTTTAGAAGTCCTTGTCCTCCTTTTGAGGAGTTTAATTGTTCTTATCAATCTAAAATAAGAACTTATATAATGAACTAATAACTGAACTTTAATAATAAATAAAACTTAATTGCATGGAAATAAAATTAATTTAATGTGTGAAAAAGTATCAACAATTAATTTTAAATTTATCCATAATGATAATAGTCATTTTCTTGGATCATTATAATGAATTTGTTTATAGCTCATCTGAATACAATTGACCTTTTTTTTTCTTTTGTTAACCTTGAAAAAAAGCATGCTTAATCAACTGAAACCAAGCAAAGGTTTTAAAATGAAAGCAATTTCATGTATTTGTATTTTCCTAATTTTTAATTTGTATTTATTTTATTTTGATGACATATGGATTAAACTAATTGGTGTTAGAATAGCAATGGAGTAGTGCTAGTTCTCACAAAAAGTATTATAAGCAGCTATGTCAGAGTTTCCTTTATAAAATAACTTTTTCAACAATTTTACATGACTCGAAATGTATTATAGAGATAGTCTAGAGGAAAAGGAATGTTAATGCCAAAATATATTGTGAATTTTATTTTTTAATAATTAATATTATAATATAATATTATACTAAGTTATAATTTGTAGCTATTTATTTTAGTTAATGAATTGAGGATGATTTTATTTACTTCCATTATCCGTTATCTGGATTCAATCAATTAACTTCATTGTTATCCATTTCTTTATGGCTTAAAAGTGGAATTATAGTAATTGAACCTATATATTATGATGACTATATATACAATGTCTGATTTTCTGGCCATAATGTTTCTCAAAGCTATTGATTCTGTTTAGAAAAATTGCTTTTATCCTATTTAATTCTTTATATTTTCTTATATTAACTGTTTAAACATAATCAAATTTAATTTAATTTGAGGTATTAAAGTTTCTTTTTAACAGAAATGTTGTTTAAAATTAAAATATTATAAAAATTCCTCATGCTCTAATTATGTTTATCACTGTGCATACTTATGTATTGTTGTATCATGTGAAAGAAGAAATTCAATTTAAACTGCATGCCCACTTGAGAGTGAATCATGCAAGAAATGTCGAGAGTAACTCTCAGAGCTGTTCCCACTAGCTAGTACAGCTTTCGAGAGTGAAAAACTCACATTTACCCTTAGCTTTAAACTGCCGAAATGTGTTTTATTTTATAAATATAATAGCTATATTGATTTTAAATACTGTTTTCTGTTAAATTATAAAATTCTTATATATGATAGTTATGTATTATTTATGTTCAGATATTTACTCCCTAATTTATTGCATTAATAAAATATATATTTATATATTTTGCTTTCTTAAAGTTATGTAATTAAAAATATGAAATACTAGTCACACCTGAGTGTAGTTTTTAACACGATATTTTTCAGTAGCTTTGCAGCTGATGAAATTATTTTGTTTATTTTTCATGTTGTTAATTTTACTGAGTTTATTGTTGTTACGTGATGTTTATATTTATTCCATCCACCTATAAGTATATTTTTTGTAATTTTTTTTTTCTTGGTGTGAAAGCTTTATATGAAGTATTTATAAATACTAAATAAACATTTTTGAAAGCTTATTTCTGTATGTTATATCGATGTTTTTATTCTCATGTGAGTAATGAATTACCTTTATAAAATGTAAGTACTATATTACTTTAATAGTTTTCCTTATACAGTAGACACCAACTTAACAAGCTCTCCAGATTAGTTACTCTAAGTCCTGAAATTTGACTTTTCATTTAAGAAAGAACTTATGTTTGAAATTTTGATAAGATCTATAGTTTGTTTAACTAAAAGAGAATTCACCTTGGCTTGTGTTTTACAAACAATACAATGCGCAATTGTGTTTTGAAAACTGATGGCATCAGACACAAAAAGGACTACTAAAATAAGGATTTTTGGTGGAAATAAATTTTGTAAAGCAGGAAATCGTTTTGATAGCTTTCTTTGGAATGTAATAGAAGTATTCTAGCTTTTCATGGCAGCTTAAAAAAACAACGACATTTTCGGATTTTATTTCAGTTATTGATTTATAAATCCAAAATGATTATTCCTAGCGAAAATTTTTTGTTTTAAGAACGAAAGAAAGTAAAATTCTGTATGGAATGAGCGCCTAACATTATAAATTTGATCCAGGAATGTGGTCGAAAAACGAGATCTAGAGTCTTTTTTCAGTTATCGGTTTATAACTCCAAATTAGTTATTCCTAGCGAAAATTTTATTATTTAAAGAGGATTAAATATTGCTTCGAATGAGTGACAAAATTGCAAATTTGGTTCAGAATTATGGACGAAACACACTGCCACGTAACTGACAGGTCTTCTTCGCGCGCACTGCAGAGCATATCGAGAAATATATAATCAAATTTCTATATGCCGAAGTCGTTTTTCGAAAAAGGGGCAGCCGCCATTTAGCAAATGTTACAGAAAACATAAAACGATTTTTCCCTAATAACAATTTTTTTTTTCTAATTTTATTCGTTATTGTATATAAAAGGAGTTTATTAATGGGGCAAAACCTTTATAATTACAATACATTTTTAAGGCTTCTAGCACTGGTTAAGGCCAGAGTGACGACTGAGAGTGGTTAGCATTTGGTGTTTACGTCATCAATAGTATGTTTTTAGACCATTTCCAATTTTTTTTTCTCGTTATATCGTGAGTGTGAATCGATAGAGGTGGTGTTTACGTCCCATAATAAATTGAAACCTAAATTTCGAATTTTTGGGGCTTAAGACTTTAAAAAAACGGCGTCGATGTATATTTGACCAAATTTGAAATATTAGGCTCTCTCCTCTCTCCGTTCCATACGTTTAGGATCCACTATATTGGATATCTTGGCAAAGTTGGTAGAAATTCCTTCAGTGTTTCCTCCATAAACCTGGACTAAATTTGTAACATTAGGTACTCATTCGACACGAAATTTAAAATATTTTAATTCTTGAAATTATAAAGTTTTCGCTAGGAAACACCATTTTGGAGTTATAAATAAAAAAATGCTGATAAAAGTCACATCAATGTTTTTATACCCATTTGAGTAATGAATTACCTACATTTACAAAATGTAAGCATATTGTTTTAATAGTTTTCCTTATACAGTAGACGCCCGCTTAGCCGGCACTCCGGATTTTCAACGAGATGACTAGTAGGCGAAATTTACAAGAGAGACAGTTTTGTATCATGTTGAACTTAATCTATCCAATCAACTGTGAAATCATGTGATTAATCAAGAATCTTGGGTTGTTAATGTTACAAGGCGAAGATAAACACAACACCTACAATCATAAGAAAAAATCAATTTTCGAAAATTTGTCGCACAGCACCTTCATCCGCACATTTATTCAATTACGATAAGTTTTGTATATTATGTTTTGATTCTGACTATAGCCAGGCATTGTTTTCTAGATAAATTAAATAAAAACAATTCTTATCGTTCCGACGTCCGCTGACAAGGAATCCCATAGGGGTTTCAATTTATCTTGAGTGATTTCACTCATATTTTACATGAAATTCGATTAGTTTATATTTGTTTTCTTTCAAATGACGAATAATAATATGTATAAATAAATAACAGTCAGATTGGAACCATAAAAGAAATATGAGTGAAGCACACTCATGTTTTTTGTGAAATAATTTTATTTTTTGAGCTATATTTATAAATAGGAATATGCTTTTATTAATATAGGTCTAAAATATGAATAAATAAACGATACCTCTAGATTTATTTAAAAAAATAAAATAAATAAATAACTTTCAACATTGTATATAATCTTCTTTTGCTTAAATGACTGTCTCAAGCCTTCTTATAATAAGATTCCTTGCATATTCCGTGATTTCCTATAACTCGTTTAAATACAGTATACTACTAGGTTGTAACAAAAGTCCTTGTGCGTTAATATAGTTTTATTTCAGATTACATATTTTAAACATTATTGAATACTACTATTCAAAGTAAAGTCCATTGTTTTCCAACTACTTTCACCCATCTTTGTGCCACTAATTGGATTTGGTAGAATCCACTCCTTTGGTTTTGAGACAAAGAGCATTTCACATCCAAATTTTACGTCCTCGTAATTATCAAAGATCCGACCTTTTAAAAAATGAGCTATTGATCTAAGCAAACCATAATCTGATGGTGCGATATCTGGGCTATACGCAGGATGAGGCAAAACGTTTACTCTTTGCAGTTCTGATAATTTTTCCTTGGTCAAACGAGAACGATGTATATATAGGGGCATTTTCGTGTTACAAAATGGTTTAGTTTCTGTTGACCAAAGTGGGGTACTTTGCACTAAAAACTGCATAAACTCTGTCTAGCTGTTCCCAGTAAAGGTTTGAGTCCCTACTAAGGCCGAAAAATCACGAGTAGTTGCATGAGGGTCCTGGTTCACACATTTAACATCATCTACGACCGATGGGCGACCTGATCTGGGTTGTGAGGCAGTATTTCGATGGATAATTGACCCTCCTTCTATGGCACAAATTTCTTCGACGCCTACCTTTGCGCTTAAATCTTTTTTCCAGTATTGTCTCTAAAGACCGCGAATCACGATTTTTTCTTCCGACATTGCACGTGCATTTTAAAAATGTAAATGACCCCATAAAGCCAACTCAAGTCACAAGGAATTAAAGGATAAGCCAAAATAAACATTGACATAAAGAGTAGAAAAAAAACATTCTTATAGGATTAATTATGAGAGTTGGAATTAAGGGTTGTGCTCATGCTTAAGGACTTTTGTAACAACCTAATATAACTCGTTTTATTAACGGTAGTTATAATAGCCGTGCCTACTTGTAAGAACCATTTATTAAATATGAAAAAATACAAACAGCATTTGTCTTTAAAAGACTGAAGTGAAGCGCACTGACCTGGAAGATTGTGAAACCCTGCAACTTCAGGAACGCTTCACGATGCCAAATGTTCACGTCCGGTTCAGGATCCGCCTTATCAGCTATGAAGGGAACGAATTCCTGGTATGAACTAAAGCAGTGCATATCCGCTTGTCAAAGCTTCTCTATGTATTCACCTGGAATGAACAGCTTGATTAACTGTTGTCATTTTTAGCTAACTACAAGTCTAGGGACAGGAGTACCTTAGTCGGTCCGCAGGCATGCTTCTTTGTAGAACGTTATCAGGTCAGACTTCCTCATGTTTGCAGGATCTGCAGGTTTAGATTCAGCCACTAGATGTATGATGCACTTCTTCAGGTTGTACAAGGCATTCGTTCATTTCATAACTGACCTGGCAATTCCTGAATCGGACATAATCATTAGGTATCATGGCAGGTCCTGCAGTTGCTGGATTTCACCATCATCCAGTTCAGTGTTCCTCTCATCAGGAACATGATTCATTATGCGTTTCACGAGTAAGGGTTCTTATGAACGAGGAACATGGATTGTGCCACATGGCTTCTGCTTCGACGGTATCATGAATGACTCATGATTTAATTGCTTTTTTCAAATATGTATACCGGAATATTTGTATGAGACATGCATTGATCTCCGTATTTACACATTTACAAATCTCCCTCCGGAAAAGAATTCTGCAGGGATGCAGCCAGAGCCCACTACTTTAACCAAGTACTACCAATAAAAATTGGATCAAAAACTATTGTTAAAATTACCAAAAATATAAATCAAAATACAAATCTTACGTTCTTGGATAAATCAATTAAATTGTTTCGTTAATTTCGGAGGGGGAGGAGTAGGGATATATTCACACGATTCCCCCTGCGTACGCCACTGCTGTCTGATATCTTATGTAGTTTTAAATTCACTTGATAAGTAGGTACTTGGCCTTACCGCATTTCTCGGTTTTTTTAAAGGCTCAGAATTCCTTTCTGAAATCCCTGATTGACCTTTTTTCTTAAATTAAATTTTTTACTAAACAATGAATTACAAATATGCCTCCAAAAAGATTGAACATGAAAAAAAATTATGTAACTGCTTTCAGTCGTGATTTGACCCTATTATTGGCCAGTGACACAAATGCGACCGAAATTTTGAAATGACCCATATAGGTACCAACCGCATTCTCTGATTTCCAGCATTTGTAGAAGAGTGAATTAACTTATAAAAAAAAAATTGACTTTTTGAATACATTCTCCTAGTCATATTCGTGATATATTGTCAGTAAAGTTTTTCCCAATTACTAATTTAAAATAACGAGGTAGCAGAAAACTTGCTAATCTGCCTTTCGCCACTTTCTATTAGTAAATTCAGAACACAGCAAACAAAACATTTCTGTCAAAAATATATAAAGTATCATTACTTTTTTTAATGTTTTATTTTATTGCAATATATTTCATATTATACCAAATTTTAAAATTGTTTTGGTTTTAAATTGCGTAGTCATACATATATATATATTTTTTCGTTTTCTTTTGTTATTGGCGAGACTGTCGTGCTGTCACATTCATTCTTTTGTTGACCAGTTTGAGAGGTCTAAATTTGTTTTTGTGATCAAACTGTTTTGTGATGTTGTATTATATTTATTCTCATATCAATGATGTTTGTAATAGATGTCCAAAAGCTATTCTCACTTGGTATTATTTGTAATATTCTAATAATTCTTTTTGGTAAGTTGTAATTAATTATTCATAAACGATATTTAAAATATCTTATGCTGAAATGCTAATATTTCTTAGTAAAATTATAACCGTTAACTCGGTAATTCATCTATAATTTTTACATTTGTAATTTTTATTTATTTTTTCGTAACATTTTGTTGTAGTTCTTTCATCAAATGCTACAGAATTAGAGCATGGTTCAATAAATACCCCAAAATTTTTAAATAGTAATAAAAATGAAAATTCAAATCAAATGAAAAAGGTAATGGAAGAAAATCGAAATGGTAACAGAAATGGAGTTTTTGTCAGTTCTGTCCCTGTAACTGATTCTGAGGTACCAGACTTAATTAAAACAACACATCATTCAAAATCAACTTTACCTGTAACAGCTGTTACTAAAGCCCCTAAAGAAAACATCATAAGTGATGATTCTAATTATTTCAACATTGATAGTTTATCAGAAGCTGAAAGTAAAAGAAAAGCTAATGGTCGTTTCAACCCAACATCAGGAGCTATCGCTGCTGCAACATGCCTCAGTTTAGCAGTTGTAGGATACCTTGGTATTGTACTTTGGAGGAATGTTATTCAGTAAGGATTTAGTTACCTCATTTTTCTATATTAGTTAGGCTGATAAATGATTAGAACGTGCATTGAAAATGAATGTTTTTTTGTAGTAGGAGTTATGAAAACAGAGAAATTTTACTGAATGAAGATGATATTGGGGATATAAACGATGAAGATATGCGGCATTTTGAGGTATGTTATTTTCTTATGTAATTCTAAATTATTATTGATGCTTCCTCTTTTTAGTGCTATTTTAGTAGGATCTTTACATCTGTGAAACTGTGAATACTATTCTAACAATAATAATTTTGAATCACTGTGTGAAACTTAAACCATTATACATAACATTAATTTTTCATTCCATCATATCATTAACTTTTACATCCGTAATTTCCTATGGTATAGATTTTGCAGTGGTAATCTGTTAATTTTTTCTCTCTAGATTTCATATAACTTATTCCTTCTAAGAGTCGATAAAAGTGATTACTTAAAAATGTCATTTTGCCATTTGCATTGTCCTTAAGTTTTAAACCCCATCCTTCTCTTTTATCGTTTTATTTTTAAAGTCTCTACTTTATGGGCATTTAGCTTTTAGTTCAATAATCAAAATGTAATGGTCTGAAAATAACTCGAGTTCAGCTCTTGCAGTTTTATTCTGATATGTAGATGATTTGATTTTTTTGTTAAGATATTTCCAAAAAAATATTAGCTCATTATTTTTTTGTTTTTATTTCAACATTCTTTCTCTAGGCTATTCGCTCATTTCTATTCATAGTTTCTGATCAAACTTTATATTAATATTAAATGAAATATGGTATTTAAGCTTGTAGTGATTTTTTAACAATTACAGGTAATTCCTTTTTTACAATTATATTGTTTGTCAATAACTCTCGAGAGATAACATGGTGCTGGTCAGATCCGACCTAAGCATCACAATTTTTGTTCTCCCTCTTTTCAACCACTTCGAAGACGGATGTGAGAGCAAGGAACCCTATTAGTCAGTTGCGGGAAAGCTGTCTATTCAGTTATAGAGAACTTACACTATAGTCTGTTTTTCGATTGATATTTTTTCATTTGGTCTGTGTAAAATAATGAAAGACTGTTAATAAACAGTATTTTTAAAATAATAATAAAATAATTAAAAAATGTCTGTTAAAATGAGGATTGGTCAGATCCGACCAGACCGCACTTCTATTTCAACGGTGACCTCATATCTGTTGAGGGTTGGATTTGTATCAAAACATCAGTTTTTCTCCAAAATAACTAAATTGAAATTGATGAAAATTTTTGGAGTAATTTTTATAAAATTAATAAATTTAATAAACAATATTGTCAAAATCACAACAAATTTGTCACAAAATAAATTGTAGTTGTGTGAATGATGGTTGGATATTAAAAAAATTTACTTCTATTAACTTTTTCACTATTGTTTTGACTCAGATTTATCAGAAGAAAGAAATTAGTTTTGTATGAAGACAAGCTATTTCTCAAAACAGAATTCTATCATCTCTGTTCATAACTTCTTCTCATTGATCATTACTTTTAAATCCTTATGTGGACCGATAATGTAATTCAAAACAATGAAAAGATAAATTAAACAAAATAATTAAACACATGTGTTATTCAGCCTGATAAATACTAAGAATACTCACAATCTCTCATGTAGCATTCTAAATCGTGCTATTTCTGCTACTCATCGAGTTTCTAAAATATCATGCTAAATATCACAGTAGTAACAAGTCAAATAGCAGGATCAGTTTAACAGATCCTTTTGTGTGCTAATTGCAATGCCACTCTGCTGATTGCCTCATATTGTTTTGTCAAGGGCTGGTCATTATTCTGAATTTAGCTTGCTAAATGAGATTGTGAGTACCCCTACTGATAAATCCTGAATAAAAATAATCAAGAATGAAATTTTAAAAGTTGTTCTTAAAATATTTATTTAGCCGAACCTTTTCAGTAGAATTTAAGTTTTGTGTATATAGGCATGTGGAGTGAATGATCTGAGCCTGAAACAAGTCGGAAACTATTGTTCCATGCTTTTCAATAGAAGTATTTAAGCGATGACATAAGTGCGATTCCCTGAAGATCCCCACTCAGTTTTTGTCGCCAGCGATTTGATAGAAGTTGCAGCTTAGTCCTAGTCAGTGTTCTGTCGGAATATATTAAATAATATAAACTTTTTTCCCCTGAAATTCATTATTTTTCTGTAGTTATCCTTATGGTTGATTAATACAAGTGGATAGAAAAAAACAACTGGTTAGGTTTGTGAGAAATAAAACTGTATTATACGATTTTTGTTGTTACAAATCATACTATTGTGTACTATATAAATAGATCTGAGGTGTGGAATTAATTGTATAAAGATTTTAATTAGGGATTGATAAATTATTTGCCACTTCTATAAATTTGTTTTATTGAAAACTAGTTTCGAATGTTATACATTCATCCTCAGTTCTAAAAACACACAAACAATTAAAAAATAAGCAATTCAAAATATAGTTTGGTATATTTTATTTTCAACTGAAGATTTTAAGTTTATCTTATGTTTTGTTGAGTTTCCATGCTGGGTGGATAATCCATATTCTCTTATTTTTCTTGGTACCACTATTCCCACTCCTCATACAACAAAATCTGTAATTGCGGAATGGAACTGCAAAAATGTAACTTGATTACAACTGATCTAACAAAGTATGGAAATTCTCTTAACGATCACAATACATACATATATCCATACTTGCACCTAAAATATAGACTCGTCTCATTCTCCTCATATGCTCTTATATATAAACCTTTTTTGGTGTTTTTAAACCACTATTAATATGATACATTGGTTTAAAAAAAATTTAGATAAAAATTAAATGATCATTGGAATTCAAAGGTAATTTAGTCTCTTAACTCAAAACAATGTTTTTACATATATTCAAATTAACCTGATGTATTTTAAATCATTATTGCTTGTAAAGGTTAAAGCCGAATTTTCATTTAATAATTTCCTTATTGGCTCAATTACACTTGCGGAGCGCTTATTTTAAGAAAAAACTTTTAAAATTTCCTTTTTGATTATTTTTATCCTGGATTTATCAGTAGGAATACTCAAAATCTTATTTGGCATGTTAAATTCAGGATTATGAGCAACCCTATGAGTTGACAAAACAATATGGAGGCCATTTAGCTCAAAAAAGGGTTTATCTGTTAAACTAATCATGTTATTTGACTCGTTATCTATTGTGATATTTAGAATGCTATTGTTGAAACTCGATGAATAGCATACTTTAGCATGCTAAATGAGAGATTGTGAGTACCCTTAGTATTTATCAAGCTGAAAAACACATACATTTCATTATTTTGTTTAATTTATCTCTTCACTGTTTTGAATTACATTATCGGTCTGCATAAGAATTGAATAAAGAACATGAATTCCTTTCCTATTCCCTGCTACTCAATCAAAAATATATTAATGTAATTAAAATTTAAAGAGTTTTGTTTTTATAAATAGCATTAAAAACAAAAATAAATGATCTTCCTATCTTAATAAAAACTAAAGAATAAACATAATGTTTGTGGGCCATTTAGGCATTTTAATGTTCTCTTAAAAACTTCAGGTTGTGTGTTGAACTATTTAATATAATTTGATCTGTTTATTATTCCCCTTTTAAAAAGTGGTGATTATGACAAGTGTGTATTGATTTTTTGAAAACAGTTAAAGCTCATGGACAAGGATGGTAGGGTTATTGAGCCATCTAGAGGATGACATCTCTAAGTGCCTTTGTATTTGTATCCGTCATAACTTCATATTCTCATATTATGGTAAAAAAAAATAAAATATATATTTAATAGCTATTGGGCTGGGTAATGGTTTCACTATTTTTTATTATATTTTATTCTTTTTTGCATGCTCAAATATTACTTTCCCATTTCAACACAAAAGCGCCAATATTTATTTTTGTTTGCAATAAGCTATGCCACGTTACTATTATTTTTAATTTGCTTTAATTCTTGTTATGTGCTTTTATGAGACTGTTCCAAAAACTTTAGCCGACACGCCATGTTGAGGCTGTAAAACTGGAGTAGTATCCAAGGGTTTCGCTATGGAAACTAGTAAATTACAAAATAACAACAGAAATATTCAGAGTCAAATTTAAAAATTGAAACGGTTTTTCAATAGACTGGTACATTTAAAATTTTCTTTTGGCACCTTCGTATTAAGGATGAAATTTCTAATTTATTCTTTCATACATTTTTTAAAAAACTGGTGTTTCTCTGAAGATCATGACACTGCAGAATCACTTTTTTTAAAATTGTTTGCCAATGTTTTGGTCTAAGTTTTAGGCCATCATCAGGGCTAAAACGTCCGCTCACAATTAAATAAGTCTTCTTATGTGTATGTTTTTCTTCATTGACTGCATCTCCCAACAAACTTTTACAATTAGTTTTACGATCGACTATACTTCCAAGACTTTTTAAAAATGATATTCTCTATCCTTATTGCACCACTCTGATTCTTTGACCATTTCTTAGTTACACTGCACAAAGATCACTACTTCCCTTGCCCTATATTCAAAGGTGGCCCAATCTTCAAATATCTCCCTCGCTTTCTTATCTTCCAGGAGAATCTTATCACTGTGTCAATCTCAGTACATTTATTTACTGATATATTCTCAGTTCAACACAAATTTATGTTATCACCTTAGCTGTTAGTCATCTTTCTTTCTTCAAATTTACTCTAATTTTTTGTTTTAAATTTCCATTTTTATTTTCAAATATATAACTTTTATAGTAGATCATCAAACACTTATCTGGAAACCAGGCATTCAAATGATGTTGTGTTCTGGCAATATTATTCTAAAATACTTTTGCTAAACCCTTGTTTCTTCTCTTATTTTCAATAATATAGATATTGTAGGGCCCATGGAGCTCCTTCCGAAGAGCTCAATGGTAATTGTTGTTTTGAATGTTTATCTTTGGGTCTACCAGAATCTATCACACCGGCGATCTCTACTCTCATCTAAAGTAACATACTTTCAGCCACAATCAGTACTTTCTTAGAGCCTCGGACACATACTTAATTGCGGTTGGGTAGCCTTTCTCAGTGTAATGTGAGAATGGATGAACGAGTTTTAGTAGAGAAAGGCCATTTAATGTAAAAATTCAAAATCAAACAAGTGGCATGTCGTCTGATAATAAACTGAGAGCTAAGGAGTTCCTTTAATGTAAACAGATATCTAAAACAAGAGATTACCGGACGTTAAAGAATCACAATGTTTATTTTGGCCCAACTAATCCTAGTGATAAAATTCTATAAAAGTGACTATTATTTTTTTTTCAAAAGAATGTTATTGTCTAATGAGCTAGTATAAGGTTCAACATAACATTTTTTGTGAAAATTATAGTTATTCACTGTATAACTGAATTTTTGAAGGTGCCCATACTTCCATGAGCGGTAATGTACAAATACACATATTTTATTGAATTAATTATAATTAAAATCAATATATATATATATATATATATATATATATATATATATATATATATATATATATATATATATATATATATATATTTGTATTTGTTTGTTTTCATTTTGATCGTGGTTCAATCATTTAAATGCATTATTACATTTCTCCAGTCCATTAATTTGTTATCAGTCACGGCTGTGTTCTATATTTACGGATTAGTGTGATTTTGTTTTATCTTTTAAAAATGTCACCACAACCAGTAAGATTATTAAAACTTCTCAGCTACCTAAGTAGACTTCAAAAGTCGCCTTATAATTTTAGGATTAAATTCCAGTTATATAAAAATATTCTTACTTTCAAAAGATTAATTTTTTAAAAATAAAATATCTATTGAAAATTAATCTTGTAAGTCTTAAGAGGTTCCATATAATTGTGCTGCATAAATATTCAATACTTCGCTTGGTTGGCTTTGTTCAGGTGCTGTAATTCGTTAATCTGCTGGAGTTTGTTAATTGTTATGCTTCATTTTTCATTATTTGTTAAAGAAATCATCAGCATAAAACTAAAATTGACCAGATCGTTAATTTTAAAGTTTCATGTTAATAATCATAAAAATATAAGGCAAGAATAACAACCGAATGATAACTATTAGGCATTAAACTTAAAGTAACCATATTGCTAATATGTAGCCATTTAAACCCTATAACTCAAAATAGTAAAATTTGACTTGGTCAATTTTAATTGTATGCCAATGAAATATGCCTAAATATTTGCTGGAAAAGATTGGCATTTCATTAACTCCAGCCAAGCATGTATAGTAGATAAGGAACTTTTTTCTCTCACTGTTGTCACTGTAAATAAATTAAATAACCAACTATATTTGATAATATTCATATTGTATTATACATGTGTGGTACAAAACATGTACCTTTGAAAACTTTTTCTTAGTACAAAGATGAAAGTGGGGCATGGCGCCTACAAGCACTTCACGAGTAGGAAGCCTGTTTTTAAAAATCATTGTGCACCTTATTAGTTATCACTTATTTTATGGTCCTGGATTTTGTTTTACATAGTTTATCTATTCATCTAAGCACCCAATGAATAATTGTTTAATAATTAAATTATTGCTAAATTTTTGAGAAAAACAAATTTTTCAAAACATACAATATGAGGTATAATCTGTTTTTATAATGAGAAAAAATAACCTTCTTGGATTCAGAATATTATTTTTTTTTTTTTTTCAATTTTGTAAGAAAATTGAATGGCTGTTTATGTGAGTTCAACTTAGTATGGTTTTATAATGCAGTAAAACATGCTAAAATAAAAACTTTATTATTATTGGGCACATATTAACTAATAACACATGTAATGTATTAGTTATGAATTTTTTATAAACATAATTAAAAATAAGAGAAAAATTATTTATACAAAGCTAAATCGCTTTAAGTTAATGTTTTTCAGATTATTATTGGATTCAGTTGCATTGATTGTCGATCCAAGAGTATGCACATTTCCATATCAATATAGCATAAACCCTCTAATCTGGAAAACTGCATAGTCCTGCATGACTTGAAAAAATAAATGAAAATTTATGTTTATAGAAAAACATCATGTCATGTCTTTTTCAAGTTTGTTTACGAAATGACTTCATAAAAAAAAAATCTGGTGTGGTGATCGAGCCACAGCTTTCACTTATCATGCTCCTTCAAATAAATATTCAAATTTTTTGTTTATTTTTCATTAGACAATATAAAAGTAGAAATTATTAACTGCAACAGTCACTTAAACGTTATGCGTTTCTTATCTCTCTCTATTACCTTCTACGGCTTTATATGTTCGGGTATTATTTTTTCTAAAATCTTTAGCTTTCCAACGGTATATTATACACCTATATTGCGACCCTTATTTCTGGAAATTTGTTTTCAACGTGGAAAAATATTTCTCCATTTAGTTAATCATAAAATTCCTTTATAGTTTACATTTATCCATTTTTATTACTGCTAAAAATAAAAGATGGTTAATTATTTAAAATAAACACAATTAAATGTATTTTAGAGGAAGCTATTTTGAAATTTTGCATTTAAGCCCTATCAGACTATTTCAATGAGGATAAGATCTAGCTGATATTAAAGAGCATTTAATTGCATATTGATGTAATGAGTTTGATCAAAATTGTTAAAACCTTTTTCAAGAAAATTGTAAAATCAGTGATATAAAGTGGAACTTCTGGTAAGTCGATTTTGGCAAAAAAGTTGCTATAACATCACTTAAAGCTAAACTTTAAGACTTAAAGCTAGACACACATACCATTTTGCGAGACTTGGTTATTTTGACTCTGAAGACCTTAAAGCGTCCATTGAAAACTCGGGTTCAATACTTTCCTTACTTAGATAAGTAAGTGAAAGTAACAAAGAGAGAAAACTAGAAAATGAATCGACATTCGAGATTTGTTTGAAATGGCTTCATGAACAATCCCTTAGAGATTAAGAGTTAATGTCTTTCTCAACTTCAAATTAAATTTTTATAAGCCTACAGTGCATTTTCTTGTTTCATAATCAGGTATTTTACATAATTATGTCATTTTTTATTCTGCTAAACCTGTTCAAAGGATAAAAAAAAAAGACATATTTTCCTGTCATTTTTTGTTTAATTAATGTTTTTCCTTATATTTATCCTGTAATCCAGAATATTTTGTAATCCTACATCCCTCAAGTCCCGAACATGCCGGACAATAGAAAGTTGAATGTATTTATATTTGGAAATCTGAATTTCATCCAAAAACATTGAACTAGGCCTGATGTCTAGTTAAAATTAATTATTTCTTGTGCTTGTACTACTGTTCCTATAATTCTTTAAATGTATTTATATAAAGAATATAGTAATCAGTTTCTGGATTTCTTCAATTTGCTGTTTGTTCTTAATTTCAAATAATGCAAGTAAAGATCATGAATTCTTTTATAGTATTTAAAAATCAAGAAAGTATAATTGACTCGTCACATTTTAATGTTCACTTAACACATGTGAACTACTTTTGGACCAATTGGTTCATTTTCAAGTTCCAATCATAATTTTTCAGTCTCGTAGTATTGTAGGTATCTGTAGGATAGTATACACCTCTTGTGGAACTTTAACAATATAAAAGTAATATGAAAAAATAAATTGCATACTAATATAAATAGTGGTTTGGTGAAATATAAATTAATGATAAAAAATCTACAATTTGGATATGCTTTAATGATTTTGGGACTAAAAAATTATGACTGGAACTTATAAATGGACCAATTGCTCTGAAATGTAGTTCACATGTGATAATAAACATTTAAGTTTAAAGGGTCTATTATACCCTTGATTTTTAAATACTATAAAAAGTTAGGAGTACCCTAAGAAGCACAATTCATAACACTTGAAAAGAGCATGAATCCTTTATAGTAATCACCTTAAGAATCTGCTGATAACCATACTTTTATCTGTTTGTTTTGTACAGTTGATGAATAAATATTTCATTGCATAACCTATTAATATCTGTTTCATTGTTAAAATTATTTTATTTAAGTACTAAAATCTGAAACTTTTTATATTTTTTAAAAGATTTAAAATTTGAAATGTTAATATTAAGGATATAATTTCATCTGTTTCATATTTTTGTTTTTTCCAGGCTGCTTGCATCGAAATAGAAGCTTAATGCTCAAAAATTTTGTTTGATGTGTTTTATTCCATCTCGTGATTGACTGATGATTAATAAAATGTATATATGTATATATTAAATATATTTTAATACAATATTTTTACTTAAAGGTAACTTTTGTGATCAATACTTAATCTTCTTGTACTTGGTTAGTGCCTTAAATTGTTACCAATTATTCTGAATGTTATATAAAATTGTTTTTATATTTTCCAAATAAATATATTTTATATTATTGGTTTTATTTATGCCATAATTTCCTAAGTCTCTGCTGATGTCCTAAGAAATAAAATTTCATTTAATTTAAAACTTCCATGTTAATCAATTTTATTTTGTAACAATGTTATTATTAAAAATTTTATTTTATACTTGAATAATGTGACCCACATTCGTTTTTAGTCCGAAATTAAATTTCATGTAGGATTTACAAGAGGATTTCCTTTCATTAAATATTTTATAGAGCACTAAATATGTACTAATATCTAAAATATATATTCTAATTTATTATTTGATATTAATTAACTAACTTAGTTAGGAATAAAAATTAATTCAAGTCCAACAAAAAATATTTATTACCATTATCTCATAACAATAAATGATTCATTTAGGAAACATCTTTCCCTTTAAGGGAATTCTAACAGCCCACATTTAATATAAATTATTAAAATTATTGAAAAACAATTCATAATTACATAACAAAAATGTATAAATCCTTTAAACTGAAAAAGCAGAGTATTTCTATCTACAAGCCAGCCAGTATGTTACCCTGCATTTATTTAGCTGTAGATCGTTTAATAACGACAGGACCTACATTATCACCTGTTTCTCGGTTGTGCTTTCCATGAGCACCATCACAATAAGGAAATTTCTCACTTCTCCAACAGCGGCAATAAGCTGTCTTTTCTCCTAGATCTTCAATGTTTGCTATATCTGCAACTTTAGCTTCTTCTTTCTTGATATTTGGATTTATTGCCTACAATTTAGAATATGTCCTAATTAAAATATGGATTAAAGAGGTAAGCTGCAAATAAGAAGTGTAGCAATTACTGCTTACCTGTTGTTTTGGTTTTATTGTCCTGTAAGTAACATATGATATTCCTCCAACAGCAGCAAAAAAAGGAACTAATGTAGCCCAGTCTTTGACTAAAAGATAAGAAAATTTGCTAATACTTTCACTAGGACTAAATTATTAAGACTGATAATTCCTTTATACTTATACTTACATCCTAACTTGAACCAGCCCCCAATAGAATTAGGGATTGGTAAATTTGATAAATAATTTGGAATAGAAGACTTAATTAGAACTGATACTGGCTCCATGACTACACAATACTAATGTGCTTGAGGCAACCTGATATTAGGTAACAGGTTAGGCAGTAATTAAGGAGAAAAAAGTCTGGATGGCTTAGTATTCTCTAAAATGCCAAAGGCGTTGGGAACCAAATTGCCTAAGGAATTGACCTTCGTGAAAGATCGTTCAACATTTATGATATCTTTGAGAATATACCGGCGAATATATATTTTATTTGTATTTATTGCCTTCACTCTGTAGATACTGAAAGGTAGTTTATTAATTTTTTTTCAGGGATCTTCATAATATTTAAAAGAAAATTATTAAACTATTTCACACATAAAATAAATTTAAAACAATTTGTAAAACATAAAAGATCGGACTGTTATAAATTGTATAAGATTGGATGTTATAAATAAAATAGTACCATAGAGTGCTGCTATAATTCTGAGTGAAAGCTGGCCTTTCGTTCTCTGATTTGGGCAGCCGCGTTCTAATCATCAAAATGCTATTCGACCCTCCCTACGCAACAATGTAATATTATATAGAATTATGCTATTATGATGATCCATCACAACTTGCGGCGGGAGCTGGCCTCTTTTCTTCTTCTTCTTTATTTTGGGCTGCTGTGTTCTGATTTCCGATTCGCAAAATGATATTTGTATCGTTTGCAATCCCAACCGCCCAACGCAACACTGGAATGTTATGTAATATTATAAGTTCCGCTACAGCCTGCGGTAAAAGCTGCCTTTCTTCATGACCTTTCGTGATTCTTCTCAGATTTGTCCAGCTGCGTTCAAATTCGCAAAATATTTTTTGCATTTTCTGTGAGCCCTGTAATGTTATGTAATATGATGAAAAGTTACGCCATTGTTATGATGCGCTACAACCTATGTGCTTCCTACCTGTCTTGGGCAGCCGTGTTCCGATTTCCAATTATTGAAATGCTTTTTGCATCGTTTGCTATCCCTTCACTGAACGCAATCATCCAGTTTTAGGTAATGCTATGTGAAGTTATGCTGTCGTTAATTAGTAGCCTTTTCCATGTTGAACCATTTTACATCTACTTGAACCATTCTACTTACCATTACTGGGTCATAAATGCGTCCAGATACTTTTCTCTCAAATTTTAGGAATTCCTTTCATTAGACTTTGAGAAGGCCTATGTTTCTGACGCGTGTGTAAATACTGTTTTCGTACGATGTTGTATTTGTAGCTCATGAAATTGAGCTTCTTCACAAACGCCAACGCAGTCCAAAATAGAGCCTATTTCCTGATGCTATTCGCCTCCTTATCTTAGCCAAAACGACATTGATTAATTTAATATGTGGCCCCAGATACACAAACTTCAACTAGATAATCTATCCGTTTGAATAAGTAAGGACCAGCCTTGACAAAATCTTCTTTAGG
Organism: Rhaphigaster nebulosa; assembly: GCA_948150685.1. Taxonomy (NCBI): domain Eukaryota; kingdom Metazoa; phylum Arthropoda; class Insecta; order Hemiptera; family Pentatomidae; genus Rhaphigaster; species Rhaphigaster nebulosa. The sequence goes on along the minus strand of OX411311.1, from coordinate 38,692,458 downwards.
ACCTCTGCCTTGATCAGCAATCATATATTTGGTTACACGTATCCTCGTTCGCTAGGAAGGCTTCTTCTACTGCGACTTTTGATCTCCCAATAATATCGATGTGCTTAGCATAGCCCAGAATTCGTAAGAAACGATTAAAGATCGTTCCACTGGTCTGGATCATTGATTCTCTGATAGATTTTTCCAAACCAATACTGAAGAACAGAAAGGCAACGAAATCTTCTTGTCGAACGCCATTATCACAGATAAATCCTTCATGCAGGTCCTCTTGAATACGCACCACATAATATTGCTCATCGTAAGTTTTGCCATGCTGACAAGCTTAATAGGTATAAGGCCTTTCATCGCTAGATACAGAGGCTCACGTTTAAGGTTGTCGTAAGCGGACCGGAAGTCAACAATAAGATGCTGCGCTCAGATTTCTGGCATTCTCTTCTTCGCTCTATAGAAATTCGTAAGGCGAACATATGTACTTTTACAAAAGCCACCCTAATATTCACTAGGACACTCACAACATGAGGTAGCAATCGTTGGTACAATGTATTTGAGGAGATATTATGAGCGCACGCCAGATATGGCCCTGTAAGAGATTGTTCTCTTCTTATCAAGAAATATTCCAACTTATGGTACTTATAATGGTCTCCCTTCTTCTGAATAGGACACAAAACCGTCTTATTCCAAGCTGTCTGAATCATTTTCTCACTCCTGATCACAAAAAGATTGTGTAATGCTTGGAATAGCTGACCTCTTCCTAACGACGGACAGTGTCGAAACCTGATGCCTTGTTTTTTAACTCGTTAATGTCTTCGCAAAATGTCTCTTCGTCCTAAGAGTCGAGTTTATCTTCAGGAGTTCGAATCAAGACAACTTCTTCCTTTACGGACAACTTCCTTAAGTAACTTGTCCTATAAGGACAACCTCTTTCCTGAATAAAGTACAAATTCTTCTTCCTGTATATTAGCAAGCAACCGCCACCGGAGAGCCAACTTTGAAATAACATCCTCACGGTCAGCCATATTTTTCAGGAGTGCCCATTTTAGATTTCAGCTTTATTAGGTCAGATTTTCTTAATATAAATTGCGGGACTGATTCGGTCTAGGTAATGATGACACTAATTTTCTGAAAGCAAATAACATCATAAATAAAATTTAGTTTTTAAATTATTTTGTTTATTTATTTTGTTTTTGTGTGTATATATATACCACAGGCGTTGATGAATTTGCGGTTTTACGCCTTAAAACCCAATCAAACAAACTTCTTCCTGTTGAGTTTCCTGTGACTGATTTTTGTAAACGCGGTTAAAGTGGTCTTTATTTGTTGTACTTGGGTCATCTCGTTCAGTAACGATCCACTCGGGTCCTTACATACTGAGATTCGTTGCTTGAGCGGTTTTCGGCCACTATTCACTTTTGGAGCGAAAACTTTCACTTTGGCGCTGTTTAATTTACGGCACTCCTTAATCATTCTATTTCCTCGAGCTCGTTATTTTCCCAGTTTTTCTTCTCGTCGGTATTCCCTATAAATATCAACTTACGCATGGAATAGCTACTCGGAAAGTTCTGATACCAAGAAGGTTTGATCTATTCCCAGCACTTAATAGAAATTGGTCAATCTGGTTAACTTTCCCTTGGTTGAAATCCTATACTTCACACACTCAGGTGGCTGATACCCTCCATTTGTGGCTTCCTATGGACAGATCTGAGGACAAAACTCCTCAGGCTGTACTTCTTGTCCCACTAAGTCTGAAACCGAATACCTTCCATTAGAGGGTACCTTCCTGAGATGCTCTAAGATGAATACCCTTAGCTTATTAATCCATCCTGGATCGGCATTGTTCGAGCCTTTTGGTACATCCATTACAATAAACTCGACAATCCGTTTTCTCAACTTATTAGTTTTAAAATATAACATATCATAATATATTAAATAATAGAAAAATGAGATAGTATAATCCCTCAAGAATTGATGATCGGTCTTTAAACATTGGAAACATGTGGTCGGTAATAAAACTTCGATCAAAGAACAGTTGAATGCGAAGATAAAAACATGGTTGTTGGAAATACATCGATTTATCGTTAGAAGTAAACAACCTAGCAATTCTTGATTGTTACCTGACCATCGTTGTCAGATTTGATGTTTTTGTCAGAACTATGAACAGTATCCAGGAGCAATAATTATTGCCTTAAACATAATGTATAAACAGTATGTTCACATCAGTCGATAGTTAAAATACGATTTCAGTTGTGTATGTATCCTATCTTAAATTAAAAAAAGAAAAGCTATTATCATTAATATTAATCGGAATTTTTATCCCTTATTTTTTATTTATATTTTAATTCACAACTTACCTAGTTTAGTTATTATATTAAAAGTAATACATATTTTAAAGAAAAGTTAACAATTATGGACTTTATTATTATTATCATCCCATTATTTGAAATTTAATTTTGTGCTGATTTTCTGTCTGTTTTTTTGATATTTTAAAAATTCTCAAATAAAGCTTGAGGTTTATGCTTTCAACTTTTTAGTTCAACATAACTTCATATTTACTTACTTATTTTCATTTTATGAGAGAGAACTGATTTTCCTAATAGCTAAGCTATTAGTCGCTATTATTTCTTCATTTAAAAGAGTTGTTTGGATAAATGATTTATAGGTCTCATAATATATTGCCAAATATGATCCTGAAAGAGTTGTTCTAAATCGATTGGACTAGTTTTTCCAATTTCCTTTGGCCTGAAAGAGATATTGGATTTTAGAATGAGTGCTATTTGCTAATGTAGAAATAAATCTTATAAATTGATTGAAAGCCTTTCTGAATGTTTTTATGTAAACCCTTCCTTTAAAATGAGCACAGCATCAACTAATTTACTAAAAAATTAGTGTGGTAGTTCTGTTTAGCAACATATACTGTATATTTATCCGTATAGAAAATTAATTTAAAATCGCAAAAAAAGTTTTTTAAATCGTGTCCTTTTACTCACTATTTTATCGATGAAGAAATAGTTTTTCTATCTTATGTTTGTGCTTTTTTAGTTTTCTCTTCAGATAGCATTCAGATAGTTTTGTTCTTTTTAATGATAAATATAAATTATTTAAAGGAAGAGATGTAAGAAACTAGGAATATTAATTTTTTAATTAGACCGAATACATACCGTTATTATTTTGAAACTCATCATCGTTTATAAGTATACTAGATCTGTGTCTATTGTTTTTAATAGTAATTGTATTTGCTCCTAGCATATCATGTTAAAACCACTTATTTTTTTAGAATAAATTTATATGTATCTGTCTGTCAGTTTTAAAACCTCAGTTATTGTGTTAAATGAGTTATCTGTTTACATCTTAAATTTATATGAGTGATATTTTTTTTTACAGAAAAGTGATTTACTTGAAGTGCCAAATACATAAACAAAATGGATGTCGATACAGAGAGTGTTCTTAACTTGATGTTTCCTGATGGAGTTTCAGGTATACTAACTTTCATTAATTTCAAATATCTGCTTTTTTGTTGCTTATCTGCCATGTTGTTTATTTCTTGTCTGCATTTATTTTAGATGCTTGGACTGACAATCCTGATTTCAACAACTATCTTTCCAAACTGGGTGTTTACAATCTAGAAAAGCTATGTAAGTTAAGTAATTTTAATTGATAATGATGATGATTGAAAAGTTGTTACTTATATTAAGTAATAATTCATGTTATGATAACAATTAAAATCATAAAATTCTCCTTGTTTTTGTTTGATTTCTATGTTAAGAAATAAGTTTGATTTGATTGAATTTTTAACTGTTATATATATATATATATATATATATATATATATATATATATATATATATATATATATATATATATATATATAATATCCGACAATATATAATATCCGACATGGTTCTTCTCTATCCTCATTCAAATCCCTCCTTTTTCAACACCTTCTTTCTCTCCAAAATGATGCTCTCTAATTGCGAAATTTCAGTTTAGGATTAACATCTGGATCAGAAGTGGATAATAGATTTGGATAATGTACAAACTTTGCTAATCCATTCATTATTTTTGTATTTTTAATTTTCTCTGTTTTGTTTTTTACTTTTTTCTTGTTTTTTCTCTTTTTTTGTTTTGCTCAAATCAATTATATTTTTTCGATAAAAAAACCTATTTATTTGCTTATTTATTTTACAGAAGATATTGTAAAAATTAATTGTTCTATATTCTATAGTCTTATGGCCAGATAATGTTACTGTTTTATTGGTTCCTTCATGTTATTCTTAAGGGACCTAGTCCCAGAATAAAGTTCTTTTATCTATCTATCTATCTATATATATATATATATATATATATATATATATATATATATTTTTTTTTTTTTTTTTTTTATACGCAGTCTTTAAATAAAAGGTACATTCAGGGATAGCCACTAATGAGAATTATCCTTTTTCGATACTTTAAAATTTAATTTTTGATGTTCATAATTTTCTGTTGAGTTACGTTCGTTCGATTAGGGTGATTTATGATTCTTCCATCAGGTCTTGAGCATTTGTAGATAAACTGCCTATTCATTCCACTTCCTTGGTTATCTCACATTATGGACTTTATTGTTAAGTTTTTAGTTATTATTATTCAGTTAATTTTAGTTATTTATTAATTAAGTTTTTTTGCATGCAATTAAATGCAAAATATAATTCTTTGTAACAATTAAAGAAATAAGTAAACTGAATGCACTAAATAAGTATGAATAAATAAATAAGTAGTAAAAATTGAAAATAGTAAGTAGTAATATATATTAATTTAGTGAATTATTTATTTAAAGGTAAAGAACCTGATCACTTAGACATCGAAAAGATGTCTATTCTTAATCAGACACAAGAATTAGCTTTTGCTAATTATAAGACTTTTATAAAGACGGCAGAGTGTTCAAGAGAGTTATTCAAGCAAGTAAATTTTCTATCAAAATATTTCATAGAAATTCTACTAATAATTACTTATTTGATCTAAGACAACTTTTTTTTTTTCAGTTCCAAAAAATTGAATCACGCCTTAATTCGTTGATTTCCCATGTTCCTGGCTTTACAACGGGTTGTGAAACATTGCTTCGACAATGTTCCTCACTTGAAAGTGATCGGCAAGCTAGCAGTCTTGCTTTGAAAAGGCATTCTGATCTTTTGCAAGTTCTTGAACTTCCTCAACTTCTCGAATCTTCAGTACGATCTGGTCTTGTAGAGGAGTCATTGTCACTGATTGCATTCGCTCAAAGAATTGCCAAGTCCCATCCAAATATACCAATTTTACAGGTACATTAATCAAATTGTTAGAAACAATTATTATATTTTGCTAGTGTGCAATCGAAGAATAATTTTAGACACAAACAATTTTAATGAAGAAAATTAAAATTTAATGTTTCACTTTTAATTATATAATAAATTTTCACAATTGATGGTTATAAAAAAAAATTCTTTTAAACCCTTAGATTACTGACAATGATCATAAAAATATTGATGAAAAAAAAAAAAATTAGGGTGTGAGAAAGTTGAAAATACTACATAAACTATTCTTTTCCACAAAAATTAACTGGTCAACTTCTTTTTTTTTCCACTATGAACACGACCTTCATCGTCACTCAGACTCAAACTGAAATTATCACTGTCCATGTAAAAAAACAAGAACAAGGAGAGATAAAGAAAAAATACCTAAACACGTGTTGATCAAATAAACAAACAAGGATAGTAAGAATAAGGAAGGTTCATTCGAATAATAATGGCACAGGGACAGAAACCATCCTTCCCCGGGCATGAGTGGACTAAACACCTAATCTTCTCCACCACATAATATATTCTTCTAAATTTTACCTGGAAACGATATCATCATCCGATAGTATTTCTCATTCCTCTCAAGATGGCACTGCAATCTCAATTTTCATAAAAAATGATCTAAAATCATTCTTTCCATGGACTCCTCGGTTGATTTACATTTAATTGTTTCATCTTTTTTGTTCGTGTAATAAAAAATAATTACTGATATGCAGCCAGAAATAGCTATTATATTTGATTAATGTCAATTTTTTTATAAATGTTGAATCAGTAGACTTACTTTGATTATTTTTATGATATAGACATACTATATCATGTAAATTGTGAATAAAGCTACAAATATTATAATTAGCATAACTGGAAGATTTAAAAATAAAAGTTTTCAGACTTTCAAAAAAAGTTTATTCTATACTTAACAACATTTTAAAATTAATTGCTTAATTCTCTTAATTAGCAATGTAAATTAACAGCAAGTTTCGTTTCTAAAGATGGCTCTGATGGCAAAACATTGAGTTTGTTATAAACTTTGTTTTTAAGAGACTTGAAGTTATTTATTAATGTGGAATCTTCCACGAATACCGTTATTATCGGTGAACAACTGAAGGCACAAAATATAAAAGGAACAGTAGCCAAGAATTGCATAGCTTCAAATTTGTAAGAAAAAAAAATCATTTTGTGCAAAACAATTTGTGTATTACTCGCTATGTGCTATTTGTCATTATTAACTTTTTTATTCAGAAATTTTCTTTCAGAATAAATAAATGATAAAACAAATTCATAATTTTTAAATTATTTTTCAATTGAGTCCGAATACTTCAAGGAGTTGATGGACAATTGGTTCAAATCAGCTTTCAAATTAGTGAACTCGATTGAAAGGATGTAAAGCAAATTTTATAATTTTATTTTGACCTTGGGTAGGTTTTATATTTAATATGCTTACTTATATTAAAAATATATTATCCTAAAAAAATTATATTTTAATTAATAATTTATTACTTCATGTTTTAAGAAAGTAGCTGCTGAAACTGAGAAATGGTCAGTGGTTCTGCGCAGTCGCTTATTAGCAGAGTTGAAAGGAGAATTGAGCCTTCCTAGATGTTTAGTTGATGTCGGAGTTTTGCGTAGAATGGGAGCTCTATCAGAATCGGAACTGAGGCTTATATTCCTCCAAGCCAGAGGTCATCACTTAGCAACATTACTTTCTTCACCTCAAGGTTTGTTAAATAAAACATGTTTAGAAAAATTAATTCATCTAAAAAAGGGTGCAGGTTTATTGTGCATTTATTGAGTACCAAAGAAATGATGTAACAGATTATTTCCATTTTGGGAATGAGCCCTCTCCTTGCAATTGAGACTACACTATATCTAAGTTGTATCCCTAAACATTGTGACTGATTTGAAACCATTCATGACACAACTGGATATGTACTATTTATTACTTACTATTTATATTGAATATGTAATATTTGAAAAATTAACCAAAAAATTAAAATTTTAATGTCATTTAGATTATATATTTTCATTTTTAATTAATGATTTAATAGAATCCATTTTTTTTTTCTCCAGTTCAAAATCAAAATAGTGTACTGAAAAGGATAGAAATCTATAGGAGTCAACTTTTTAACATTATAACTCAGTATAAAGGAGTTTTTCCGGATGCGGCAGTTATGCCAGGAAAACAAAAACAAAGCCCACTTCTAGAGGAGTGGGTTAGTATTAAGGTAACATTAATTTGTACACTACATGAAGTATGTTTTAAAATATTTTATGCAAAGGCCTCCCAGGACATTAAGGACTTATATTTGTTAACAGACCTTAACTGTTTTATTTTTGTAGGTTAATGAATTCTTATCAGATACGGATGGTTGGGCAAATGAAGGAGGTAGTTTTGAAGGTGTAATGTATCTTGGACAGTCGTTAGGCAGAGTGGGTTGTGACTTACGAGGTCTTTCTACATCTTACTTCTTGTCTGGTACCGCAGCACGACTGAAAGCTATTTTAGAATCTTCACTTGCGGATTTTCCTCAAGATATGGACAAAGCTGCTCTGATGAGCATACAAGTAATCAATTTACACTATTAATTCATTTATGGCTTATTTAATTTTAAAGAAAACAAAAAACTCTCTTATGGATGGGTCTATTATTTGTTTAATGTCTCTAATCTGATAAATTTTCTAATTTTAGAGTAAGTATTCAGATTGCTATACTTATAACCTGGAAATATAGAAATCAATGAAAAAAAACGAATTTATTAATTAAATCTTTTATCTATTTCAGTGCAATGTTATGCATCGAAATACTCCTATTGACTGTAACAATAATATTTTCATATTGGAGTAATTTTGGTTGACCATAGATATAAATTAAGGAAGAAGTTGTTCAGGGGAGTGCGGTAAAAGACAAAGACACTAATAAGTATGACTCATTTATTTTGTACCAACGTTTCGCCCTAATTTTTAGGCCATCAGAGCTCAAAAGAAAAATGAACATTTAAAACGACAGAGGCAGCACCAGTAACAGTAAAAAATGCTAAAAAACAGAAATGACAAGTAAGATAAAAATATATGAAGTATAAAAAGAAAAATATGTCAATATAATTGTAAAAAAGAAAAATTAAAGTAAAGTGAAAACAGTGAAAGAAAGGTTATGAATTATGAGTACATAATAAGATTATGAATTTTGTACATAAAACAATAAAGTACATTGTACAGGATATAATAAAATATATGAACATTACAATAATGTTGTTTGTTTTTTTTAGGCCGAAACGGCACAAAATAAATAATTCATACTTATTAGTGTCTTTATCTTTGTCCGCACTCCCCGACCAACTTCTTCCTTAATAATTTTTTCAGTACAATTTTACTTAATTATTATCATAAAAAAAAGCCATTTGTGCCAAGCTAAAATTATTTAAAATCAAGATGGTTCGGATTTATGAATGAAAAACAAAGAGAGTTAACTAAAGGGTGGAGTATACATCATTTCTTTTAATTAATCTGTATATTTCAAGGTCGAGAGTAAAGCAGCAACTAGTTTATAGAGGGGGTGGCTGAGGTAGAAATAACTGACAAATTTTAAAGGGCTGTAAAAAACAAACCAATGACTAGAAAAAAAATGATTTTATTTTCAAAAAATGCATTGAAAATAGTTTTATTTCAGTGGGTTTTAAAAATTACAACTTCCTAATGTCAACCGTTATTGATTTCCTGGAAATTTCTCATCATTCCTCAAGTAATTTCTTAGGAATCATTTCATAGAATGTCATTCATTCCTTGCCTGATCCTCTTCTTTAAATCAACCAGAGAACTAAGATCAGTGTTTAAACACCTGGTTCTTAAGATATCTCCAGAGAAAAAGTCACATGGAGATAAATCTGATAATCCCAGACTCTTTATGGTCATTCCTCCCACCCCACAAAGAGATCAATTTATCAGAGAAAATTTTACTCAAAACTCCAAGTGAATGTTGAGATATGTGACCTGTGGCTCCATCTTGATGGAGCTACACATCCTATGCATAAATTTCATCCAACTTAGTGCGTAGCATAGTCTCTTAAGTAGAAATATAGAAATCAATGAAAAAAAAACAAATTTATTAATTAAATCTTGTATATGTTCCAGTGCTATGTTTTGCGTAAAAAATCCTCCTTTTGACTGAAAAAATGATAATATTCTCAATACAATTTTATTCAACTAATTATCATGAAAAGGCCAGTTTTACCAAGCTCAAATATTTAAAATCAAGATGGTTCAGATTAATGAAAGAAATGCCAAGAAAGTTAATTATAATCTGAAAAATTCTAGTTTACTAACATTAAATTCCTCTGCTAATTTTTTTCTTCGGTCACCTTTCTTAAACTTATTTATTATCATTACTTTCTCTTTTAGAGTCATTGTTAAAAGGTTTCTTAAAAATTTTCCCTGCAAGTTTTTTTTCCTTGCATACTTTAAACTTTAAGGTGGTTTGGATTAATTTTTAGTGAGTTTCAATTGTGTTTAAATTGTTATGATTACATGTTCTTTAAAATAGAATATTTTAGTCATAATTATCGTGGGATTATATACGATGAGAACTATCATATTTAGTAAATATAGAATAGAAATCTTAAATATGTATCTAGAATTATGAACTTTGAAGCTGTTCTTTATTTAATCATATTTTTTGGTTTTAACCTTTTTTTCTTTTTTGCTGTAGGAAGATCTTTGTGGATTTAACGTACCATTTTATCCTCTTGCACGACTCACAAATGGAATATTATCTTGCTTAAACAGCCTTCGTCACGGCGCGCCATTAGCACTGGCTCAACCAGTTACCAGTTTAGTCGAAGAGACTCTCTTCTTAGCATCCCAACATATTTCTAATTTCCACAAAAAAGTGAGTTCTTAAATTATTAAGGCTTCGCCATGTTAAAGGGCACATTATTTAGTCATTTTTATTTATTTTTAAGTTAACGTATTATTGGTATACAATTGAAAGTAAGTAATATCTGTATTTAATGAATGATTGAGTGAATACATTTAGTGTATAATCTTTGTTTCCTTAAATGTATTTTTCTTTTTATTTCTTATTTTCCTACTTTGTCAGTTCCTATGCTAGTAACCATTGTACTACTATAATTTATCATCATTATTAAGACCAGCCCACCCCCTGCAACACATCAAAACTAGGTACTCATTAATCAATGCTGCTTGCTATCGATATATTTTTATGTTTTAATAATATTAAGTACCTTTTATGAGAGAGAAACTTTATCTATCTTGGCCCTTACCAGAGTAATGTAACTTTCTCATAATTGCTAGAAATAGTTTTTATTTAATACAGAATAAGTAGGGGAGAGCAGGGCTGGTTGGCTTAAGGGTAGTTTGGCCAACTGCTCTTTATTCTCACTACCAGAGGCTCTGAAATGCCTCCTTCTCACCATTTGACATCCTGCTCTACAGGTAGTTATTACCAAAGTTTTCATTGTCGTGTGAGATTCCATAGAAGAGTGGTTTAGGAAAGTTTGTTTTTTAGCTTGATAAGAAATTTTTTCTTTAGTTTTCTTTTCCTTCTACAAACATTCGCATGTCGAGCAATTCTTTCATTCTATATCATGTATTATTCTCTTTTCCATTATGATTGATTATTGTAGTGTAAAATAACTTCTTCTTGATTTTTGATTTTTTAGACCTTGGCAGCCATTTTTTTTTTAAATCCGGTTCAGGGCTGGTTAGTCAACATATTTGTAATGTAAATATTATCGTAATATACCATGCGATATTGTGAATAGTATTAATGTGATATTGTAAAATTAATATAAAAGATAGAGAAATGGCTTTCCTAAAGCATACAAAAAAAAAAACAGAAGTTCATTTGTTGAATTTGTTTTATTTGTAAACTATTGATTATTCTTCCTTTATAATGTTTTCCAAAACAAATCCTTGTTCGCACTTGTTATTCAGTCTTTTATGAGAAATTTCCAAATTATGCCAACCAGCTCCGGACTGGGGCTAGATTGGCAAAATTTGACTTTGAAGTTCTCACTTCACATGAAGAGCTGTAAAAAAAATGATAACATAGCCTTATTGATGTAATATTCAGTGAGGCCCAGTGTATTTGCACACGTCAACCATCATTTGTATGAAAAATCGAAATGTGAAAAGTGTTGCCAATCAGCCTTGTTCTCCCCTACAACTTTTTGTTTTTAGCTCCACTGGCTTTCCCATGCAAATTTCTTCATTTCTTGAGGAAGGATAAATAAATAGCTGGTTTTGGCATTATTATTGCTCTAAGTAGAGCACTGCTGTTGGTTCACAAACCAACTTACTTGGTTTAACTTACTTGTCTTCACTTACTTTTTAAGAAACAAGTAAACCACCAAGAGGTCTTAGTCAGGGTCAGACAGATGACAATTCATATTGTTATAGAAAATGGTACTCATGTATTATCCTGTCTGATTGTTATAACCCAGTTTTGGGTTATAACCTTTCTTATAATTCTTTTTATTGATGTGTAAGCAGTACTGTGTATTATTTTCCTTATTTCTTTGCAAACAATTATTACAATTTGGGAATTGCCTTCTTAAGAAGAAAATGTAGTAAAGTATTTTCTAAGTTTTAGAACTATTCCATCGAAGATAGTCTGTGAGAATGGGCATGATATGTGGCAGTGCTGAAATAATGTAATCGTTACATATTTGGTTTTTGAAATGTATTTTTTTTTTTAATATAGAAATTTTGGTAATGAAATATAATTTAACTTTAATTTTAAACACCCCCACATAAATAGGAATCAGGTTATAACCCTCCAAGAAATTATATAACTACTTACATATAATTCCTTTCATGTACATTACATGACTAAAATGCCATGATGTAAGTATAAAATTAGTTTATTCTGTTATAAATAATCAATCATATACCACACAATCGTAACAGATTATGTTAAAGATTTTCAAATTCATATATCAAACTGATATTTATACTGCACAAGCAACTGATTTTAACACAAATGACAGAAAGGTGGAGAAAGGCATCCAATTAAAAATAAAAATTATATACAAATGGAAGGAGAGGAAAGGAAGTTAGCAAAGGAAAGAATGTTAACAATACGGTAAAATAATTTTTATAGCTGTCTAGAAGTTGTATCCATTAGTGAATTTGAGTAATGATTTGCTAAAAGTCATCAGCTGATATTAAATAGTTTAATCTAAATTTATTAAGAATTCACTGTGAAGGTTTTCAGTTCATTTATTTATTTTTGTATTTTCAGGAACAACAAGCTCTTGGAAAAGTGGAAATGGAAATGTTGTTTAAATTAGTATTATGTTTTTCCGATCAAATGCTGCCCCATTTGCAAACTTGTATCCACACAGTTTACCCACCAGCTGAGATCGCTCAATACCTTTCCTTGTCTGTTTCTAAACTCCAGTCGCAGGTAAATGTTGAAATAGAAATTTTATTGTGCTAAAGCTAGAATCTCAGTTATGCATGTATTTTAAGTGTTTAAATGAAGAGTAAATATACATACATTTGATTAATTTATGGCTGCTATGAAATATGAGCTGGATTAGGAATCCAAATAATATTGTCAGAAGGAAAATCACAATAGTTAAAAATTAAAGGGAACAGTAGAAATAACAAAACTGAGTGCAGCACTGGTTAGGGAATGTTTCTAGCCGGTTTGCCGAACGAATAAGAACTTTAAATCATTGTATGAAATATAACATAAATTGATGAATAATAATAAATTTTTGATATTAATAAGTCTGAGAACTTAAAACGAATAGTTAAACAAATGTTGCCATGTGAAACCTAACTTTGAAAATTCAATTGATATAGTATCCAGCTAATTTTCAAGTTTGGCCTTCTGCTAGCCCTAGAAGCCTATGTACTGAAAAAAAAATAAAACCTTTATGCAGGTAACTATTAAAATTCTATGTAAGAAGCAGTTTGTTTTACAGAAAAATTCTTTAAAAATGTAGCTCTCCTATTTTAACTTATAATAAAAAGAGCATTTAAGTAGTAATTACGATGAGTAACAACATTTTTTCATGAGCAATTCAGTTATTTCATTAAATAATTTAGCATTGCTAACATATACATCAACATTTAACTCATAATACTAAAAACAAATTAGTATTTATTGTATTGGTCTAGTAACTATTAGATTTGATGCAATAAACTCTTCCTTCATTAAATAAGAAGTAAATTACCTAATTTGGAAATATTGTTTAACATTTTAATAAAGTATGGAATTTTTTCAGGGTTTGACATACTTGGATTTCGAAAAGATTTTAGGACCCATAAAACATCTCCAAATTCCTAAATTAGAGAAGCCTCTTACTGAAGATGTTAAAAAACCAGAAACTAATATAACCACAAGCGTTGTTAGCTAATATTTGTTTTAACACTATTATAAATTATAATTATTAGTTCTTAAACTATTGTTGGAATATATTTTTGGTAAATATATGATTGTTTATTAAATCCATTTTCTTCAATTGTTTATTTGGTAAAACCATGAAAACCTAATTCTTGTGCACGATCGCACCTAAAGTGAACTGTCAGCAATTGAGATGAGTTCTCACCCGTTATCAATGCTTTGGTTAAATTATGTGCCTTTTAAGGAGAGAAACTTGGAAGCCGACATAATTACTTGGATAAAAATCGACAGATTGAGGTAGGCCATGTGGTTAGAATGAGTGAGGAAGATCCTGCTAAAAAGCTGCTGGAAGGAAAGTTGGACTGTACCAGAGGAAGAGACTGCGATGGGCAGATGCAGTGGCACAAGATGCCAGGTGTATCTTGAACGTCCATGATTGGAGGGCAACCACACTAGATAGAGCATCTAGCAGAGGCTAGCGCCCACACAGGGTTGTAATATCATATTATATTGTATTGTAGAATCCACCACACCAACTTCCTTAACAATGGAATTGAATACAATTGTTATCTGTCCAATCACTGGTAGTAAGGATTCTCTGGGGTGTTTATGAATATTAAGGAGATAATATTGGCATTGTTTTAGCAATGAATAAACACAATTCTTATCTACCCACTGTCATTAGTAAGTACCACCTCGGATTTTTCAATATTGGTTCATTTGAAGAGGGTGCACATAATTTACCTACCGTGGCTCTCTCCTGCTTCTGATGGACTACGAGTTTTTTACTTGCATCGACCATCCATTTGGCTGGGACTCAGAGAAACCTCTATTGGAAGACTCAGTGGATTATAATTGGAGCAGAATTACAACAGATTTATTAAACCATTTTGACTATAACTTCAAAATTAAACATTTTAGTCTGAATCAACCAGGTTATCAAAATAAAATATTATCTCAAATCAAATGCAACTAACTTAATTCAAACTGTATATATTTTGTTGCATTTTTCTCTGAGGTTGTATCACCGCTTTTGATGCATGCTCTATAGATAGCAGAGGTGCCCGCCCAACCTTTTTATAATACCTGCTACAACCAAGAGGTACCAATTTTGAGGATTGCCATAACTGCACTCACTCCCCTTCTCTCTTATACTCTGTCACCTTCATACTTATTTCTATATATTATAGGCGCTTGTTTTTAAAAATAATTTTCCCCTAATGAAACGGAATGAAATTGGATAATAACTACAATTTATATAATAAAACTTTCATCCCAGAAAGAAAACTTGAATTTTTTTTTTATATAAAAAAAATTAAGAATAAAAAATTTAAAAATCTATTAGCAGGCCATTTGTCGATTCTGAATCCTCAGGGTACCACATTGTGGCATGCATACCCTTGGGCTGGGCACCTCTGCTCTATATGTTGGCTGTAAAATTAATAGAATAAAATGTTTTTTAAAATAGAAATGTGGATTATTTGGGTACGGGCAGCCATTGAATTTAAATCAAAGTTTTAAAATAAAATTAGAATTTAATTCATTATAATTAACATTTATAATACATGGTATATAAACAAATTAATCACGTTTCCATACTTAAAGGCTCTGTCGTTTCTACATCTCTGCATTTAGCATTCTGCAGTTCTCGTCTTATTTCTGGAGTAATGGTGGGATGTGATTGATGCCTTAAGAGACTGAGTAGAGCTTCTTTTTGTTCTGAACTGATGTCGCTTTTGTAGCGTTGCACAAATGTCAATAATGCTTGGTGCCACAGAACTGGTAATTCTCTCTTATCCCTCTCAAACCTTAGATTTGAAAAACAAAACATATAATAAGACATGAATAAAACTAACAAAAAAAAAACCAAAAAAAAACATTTTTTCTTTAAAGGATAGTTTACCTTATAAAGTGAAAAACTGATGCATCAACAACTCTGTAAGGAAGAGCATATTTCTTATCATATAAAATTCGTAAGAAAATTGAATTAGCTCCATTATAATCCATTTCTGCTATTTTCAACAAGGCTGCGGCTGAATGCAACATTGGAATAGAATTTTTTTGAATCACAGATCCAATAATAACTGCTTCTCGCAACGTACAGGTTCCACTCTGTAAAAATGAAATATGAGCTATAATTTTAAGATGGAAAGCAATACAAGCATTTATAAGTTAATCTATCAACTAAACAAGAGAAATCCTGATGGATGATGTCTGCAGATAAAGTAAAGTGCTTCATTATAGGCCAGGCAAAAATTTCAAGTGTGGAATGAAGTTTTCATTGAATTGAACAAAAATTATGAAGCTTAAAGACAATTAGAAAAATGATTACAGTAAGTAAACGTTAATTTTATCCAGTTGACATCCGCATGATGGTATAGAAGGATCAATCTAATTAGGAATTGATAAATTATTTGCTTCTATAAATCAAACTATATTTTGAATGGCTTATTTTTGAATTTTTTATGTGTTTTTAGAACTGAGGATGAATGTATAACATTAGAAACTAGTTTTCAATAAAACAAATTTATAGAACTGGCAAATAATTTATCAATCCCTAGTTAATTTTATTAATAAACTTTTTTTTTTTTTTTATTATCCTATAGAGGACCGTTATGACAACAAAAGCAAGTCTTATCTTTATGCTAAATAGCAACTGTTCGATTTTCCAGAACGAAAACCTGATATGAACCATTTGTCTGTGAAATAGTCGGATATACACCGATACCATGCCTGATTTGAACTGCTCTGTATGAAAACAGTCACAGGTCTCTTTTTTAGTAAAATAATTACATGTAAAAATCTTTATATTTCGGGGTCTTATCTCCTATCATCAGAACAATAATTATTTTTATAATGCATATTTTCTCCTTTTTGTCATATAAATCTATAAAAAATTTGTTATTGAAATAAATTATTAAAAGCAATATTTATTTAGGAATACCAGACTGTATCTCTTCCTTATCACCCCTAACTTAGTCACTATTTTGTGGTTTCTTATTCATTTATCATTTATCAGCACTCGTGGGTGACAGTGGATCTTTTAATAGTTTTAAAAATAAAAATCCTATTCTTTCTGGAAAACTGTTAAATCAATATATAACCTCTTTGTTAACATATGTTCTTATCCGATTTTCAACCTATATATGTTTACATTAGTAATTGTATATGAACAGTAATAAAAATGTTTCAATTAAATTCTTGTTGAATTATAAACGTAACAAATGGCGACGAGGATGGTGAAGATGACCATGTTACATTGTTGAGAACGTTTTCGGTAAGTAGATACGTTAATTTCTTTAATTCATAAAACGAGCCATGGCAGAGGACTTGGTAGCGTTGTTAGTAGAAGCTCTTCAGCGTCTCCAGCCGTCAGCTGCACCAGTTCAACAGCCAATACCTCTAGAGATCCATGGTCTAACATTACAACCCTTTGAGTGAAAGCCATGAACCGTTTAGCTCTTATGTTTTGCGTTTAGAAAATATTTTTAACCTCAAAAATCTAATAGGGAAAGAACCAGCTCTAGATGAGCGTAAAGTCCAGATACTACTTAACTGTCTTGGTCCGAAGAACTTCCTTACTCTGACTACACTTACAGCACCTCGCCAGCCTACCAAGCGTACCTACCAGGAACTTATTGACCTCTTGGTCGGCGACTTATATCCTACGCCAAGTGAGATAGCAGAGCAACATAGATTTGTACGGAGAGTCCAGCAAGAAGGTGAGTCAGTAGCTATGTCGAAAGCCTTAGAAAAATTGCAAATGCTTGTAACTTTGTTTGTCCAGACTGTAAAAGTTCAATAACAAATACATACCTTCGATCGCAGTTTATTCGCGGGATCCTGAACAATGATATCCGAGAGCGTATCCTCCAGAAAGGTTCTGCAACTACATTCAATGAGGCCATTCAACTTGCGCTTGCAATCGAGTCAGCGAAATTAGACAGCAGACAAATGCAGCCATCTACTAGTGTTTCAATGCACAAGGTAAGTTCGAGAGAATCGAACACTGAGCCGAATATACAGGAGAAACTGAGAAAGTTGAGAGCATTCTGTTTTCGGTGTGGAAGCAAAGAGCATCGAGGCTCAACATGTGAGGCAAAGAATAAAATATGCAATAAATGCAGAAAACTGGGACATCTAGCCAAGGTTTGTCTCAGCAACTCTCCAGGAAAAGGTAAGCGGCAGGTAAGACAACTCATTTACCGCTCTACCTCATCATCATCAGACTGTTCTCACGCCAGTGATATCTACATAATCAAACAGGTAGGAGGCCTAGCCAGTGACAGGATGATGGTAGATCTTCAGCTGGACGGCAAATGGAGCTTGATACAGGAGCCTTTGTTTCAACTATGTCCCTGAACACTTTCCAGAAACTTTTACCAAACAAAAAGCTTGAACCGACAAATTTAAAATTATGTATGTATACGAAAGAAATCATAAGGCCTATTGGTGTTTGCAAGGTAACCATTAAGTATGGGAACAATAAGTCTAAGGGTGACCTCTACGTTTTACCACTTTACGTTGACGCTATCATAGGAAGAGAGTGGATTCGATCGATGAACATCTCTTGGGCGGACATCAGGTGTACTAAAGCTTACCTGGAAGAACAGAAAACGCACCATCTCTATATACTCCTCAAGCAATACAGCAACATTTTTCGCGATGACGTGGGTAACATACCAGGGGTACAATGTTCTCTTAATCTAAAAGAAAATACACAACCGATTTTCAAAAGACCTAGACCCGTGCCCTACGCTCTGTTGAAGCGAGTGGAGGATGAAATTAAACATCTCGAGGATAGAGGAATTATCGAAAAGGTAACCCATTCGGACTGGGGGACACCTATAGTTCCTGTTGTCAAGCCAAACGGGTCTATCAGGTTGTGTGCGGACTACAAGTCTACAATAAATTCTCATCTAAAAGATGACCACTATCCAGTGCCCAAGATAGAAGATATATTTGCCAGCATGAGTGGAGGTAGGTATTTCTCCACTCTTGATGTAGGTCAAGCCTATCTGCATATAACCATGGACGAGGAAAGCTCGAGACTTCAAGCCATAAGTACACATTTAGGTACATTTAAAGTCAATAGACTTATGTTCGGCATTAAAGTGGCACCTAGTACTATTGGCAAAAAGCAATAGATCAAGCACTCACAGGATTAGACGGTGTATCCTGTTTCTATGATGACATAAAGGTACAAGGAAGTACCTACGAAGAAACCTTGTCATGGTTAAAGGCAGTTTTTGACAAGTTACGAGTGTGTAATATTGTGTTAAACCGCCAAAAGTGTAAATTTTTCAAGAAATCAATCAAATATCTGGGCCACATCATAGACGAAAATGGATTACACAAAGACCCTGACAAAGTAAGGGCGATTTTAGAAGCACCTCAACCTAAAGATGTGTCCGAACTGAGAACCTCCCTTGGCCTAGCCAACTATTACAACAAATTTATTTGTTATTACTTAGCAAATATCTTGTACCCTCTTAATCAACTTTAACATAAAAATCATAAATTCATGTGGACAAAGGGATGTGAATTGGCCTTCTCAAAGACTTAAGGACAAAATCACAAGTGACCAAGTTCTCACACCGTTTGATCCTAATCTTCCACTTTTACTTAGTACAGACGCTTCAATCCATGGACTTGGAGCAGTACTCTCACATCGGATGTCAGACGGCTCGGAAAGACCCATCAGCTTTGCATCCAGATCGTTGAACAAAAGCGAAGAGGGCTATGGCCAAATAGATAAGGAGGCGACCGCTTTGTACTGGGGTCTACAGAAATTTTTTCAATATTGTTATGGTCGCCGGTTCACCCTTATTACATACCACAAACCTTTGACATCCATTTTCGAACAAGAGTGGGCCCTGCCTGCGATGTCTGCCAGTCGTATGCTTCGATATGCTATCTATCTTTCCAACTTTGATTACACTATCCAGTAACGGAGCACTAAGTCTCATGGCAACGCCGATTATCTCTCCTGATTTCCCATCGAAATGCCCATAAAAACAACGAGAGTTCATTTTTTCAGATTTCCAAAATCAAAACTCTGCCAGTCACAAGGGAACAAATTAAGGAAGATTCAGAGTTAAAACAAATTCTAGAAAATCTGAGAACTGGTAAGAATCAGGAAAGGAGCGAAGCACACATCTTTTCTCGGGAAGATGGCTGTATTTTCAGAGGCGATAGAGTAACAATACCAAGGGTATTCCAGAGGAAAATATTAGACGGGCTCCATGAAGGTCATCTTGGTATGTCGAAAATGAAGGCCCTCACTAGAAGTTATTGCTGGTGGAAGACTATTGACCAATACATTGAAGCCACCGTTCGGAACTGTCGACCTTGCTGCGAAAACTTGAACCAGCCTACAATTTCGCAGTGCCCAGTATTCTCGACTTCGCAGGACCGTTCAAAAGACACGAATTCCTTATTGTTGTTGACGCGTTCACTAAATGGATTGAAGTAGTGGTGATGAAATCTTCATTAAGCCAGAACACGATCAACGAATTAAGGAATCTTTTTGCCAGATTTGGTTTGCCCACAACACTAGTCAGTGATAACAGTGGACAATTCGTCTCGCAAGAATTCAAGGAATTTACGAAACACAATGGAATCCAGCACTTAAGAACAGCTCCATATCATCCTTCCTCAAATGGCCAAGCCGAACGGTATGTCCAGATCATAAAAAAAGGATTACGGACGATGATTGGTGAGCCAGGAGACCTAAACTTGAAACTCTGCAAGTTCCTAATGCAGTACCGGAAGGCACCTCATAGAGGTACCAGAAGAAGTCCTGCCGAGCTTATGTTCGGAAGGAATATTCAATCACGGCTGGACCTGATTAAGAAATTACCAAAAGAGACGAACGATAGAAAGAACAAGAGGGAATTCAAGATAGGGAACAATGTACAAGTATGTTGGAACTTCAACCGAGATGGGAAGTGGAAATTCGGAACGGTTATCGGAAGGGAAGGAAACGTCATGTACAGAGTTATGATCAACAGGAAAAATGAACCACGTCATTTGGACCAGATGCGTTCAACGACAGTAACAGTAGAGCGAAGAGTGAAGCCTTCAGATCAAGAGAGAAGACTAGGATGGCCGATCGTATTTTGGGATACTGAGGAACGAAACTGCCAGGGAAAGGAAGAAGAAGACCCCAAATCGAGTTAAGATCTTGTTCTGCCTTGCCCAGGATCAACTGTTGAGGAGCCACTGGTTGAAGAAGAAGTGCCAAGAACTGCCACCTCCAGAATTAGAACTAAGAAGATCGACCAGGAGACGACCCAACAGACTCTCCTATCATTGACTTTCGGATTAATGTGGGGAGGACTGTTATATAAATATATAACATCTTTGTTAACATATGTTCTCATCCGATTTTCAACCTATATATGTTTACATTACTAATTGTATATGAACGGTAATAAAAGTGTTTCAATTATACTTGTTGAATTAAAAACGTAACAAAAACAATATGAATTTCAATTGCGTTTGGACCCTAAAAAGACACCTTTATCCTTATGATATTAGCCATGTCATTATTCAGCTATACTAAGGGGTATAAAACTAAGAAATGTTAAAAGGAAACTCATTAATTTGTCAGGAGTACAGTAAATTTTTATTTTGTTACAGCTGAGGTTTTAATAGATTTGAAAATCATTGATCAAACAAAGAAATGTTAACTTCAGCAGATAATAATTAATAAGTGTAATAATATAATAAGTAATAACAGTTTACATAGACATAATTGTTCTCATTATATGATTTAATTTATTCCTATATTTTTAGTCGTTTTATTAATTTTCGTTGCCATTTTATAAGATTAGTAATTAGAAAGAAAAAAGACCATTCGCATTATATCGATATTTCGGCCATCTTGGACCATTCTCAAGTGTGAAAAAAACACTTTTGTCCTATATTTCTTCCAACTATTATAGGTTGATTCTTATATGAACAAAAATTAATTTGCAGTAGTGAGTTGACAGTGGTTGAGTGCACATCAGCTTAATCCTCTACAGCTCGCTGGGATTATCAGGCCAGTCCTGTCCAATATTATTACTAACCATTATTTTACTCAGCTGGCATATTTGCGTCTGCTGTTAATTTGTACTAATTATCACCTTTTCATTGGTTTTTTTTTTTTCTTACTAAATTTCTGTGTAAACTAATACGTGCTGGTGGAATCGCGTAAACGGCTCCCAAAGCATGGCCCTTGACGACCCAGGGGACAAAAACCCCCTGATCCCATATCAAATAAAAAAGAAAATGAACTTTCAGTGAAAAATACACCAATAAAACATTTTGAAAATTCACCAAAATTCTTGAGACACTTTCGAGCCCCTTTTATTGTAATTATCGAGAAAGACGAAGACAACAAACTCGAGACATTTCATGACATGAAAATTGGAAAGCTTTTGGGTTTAAGCAATTCAGAAGTAATTTCTGTTAGGAGAAAAAATAAAAATCAAATCGAAATTAATTTTAAAACTTACGAATACGCTAATCGATTTTTATCAAACTGCTTTATCAAAACTAATAATCTTAAAGCTTTCATTCCGAAACAATATACAGTTAAATACGGCGTTATTAGGGGAATTCCAATTAACATTGATGAAAAAGAGATTCTCGAAAATTTAGTCAGTGCAGAAAAAATAATTAGTGTACGTCGTCTATATCGCCGAGAAGTCAAAACAGAGGAGGTTTTAAAAGTACCAACACCTTCCGTACAAATAACTTTTCACTCTCAGCGCCTACCTGAAAACGTCACCCTTTACCTAGCTCCGCGTAAAGTTCAGCCATATATTTTTAGGCCTCTCTTTTGCGGAAACTGTTTAAATTATGGTCATTTAAAAGATAAATGCAGGGGTAAAACTAAATGTAGCAATTGTGGAGACATTACTCACCAAACTAACGAGTGTGGGAACACTACCAAATGCATACACTGCAAACTTCAGCATTTGCCAACAGATAAATCCTGTTCAGAAAGAAAACGCCAAGAAAAGATTAAACAAGTAATGGCAACACAGCCCATTAATTACAAAGAAGCGGCTAAGCTAATACAGCCAATAGCCACTTTTAATAGGTTCTCCCCTCTCGATTTTCCGGAATTACCCCATACAGAGTCACAAAATCTTTACAACGTACAAAATATCAATCAGACTCGAACTTTAACAAATTTCTCAGCTCAAAATCACAGAGATAGATCAATTAAAAGACCGCGTACTGGATTATCCTCTGATCAATTCTGGGACTTACCCCCTCCCCCCATCTCTGAGGCATCTCATCCAATTCATACCAGTCCAAAAAGTTTCACTTATAGTAACCCACACAAAAGCACACCAGATTCAAAATATATACAGTTCCTCAATTCTTTAATTTTGAAAATAAGGAACTCATCAGATGAAAAGGAAACTGTCAATATAATCGGTCAATCATTTTATAATTTTGTTCAAGACAACAAACAAATCATAAACAGTCTATCACCATATGGAGAAACAAGAACACATAGCATGGAGTAGCATTTCCAACTTAAATAATCAGGCATTCACTAGTTTACACTTAATATTTCAAAATTTAATATATATAAATCTATATCACAACAAAATTCTACTATGTCAAGACCAAAACTTTTCAAACGTGTCTACAATTTAAAAATTATCCAATTCAACTGCCGGAGTATTAATAATAAATTTCAAGAACTTATCAATTACATGAATATAAACCAGGTGCATGTAGCACTTCTTCAGGAAACGTGGTTCAATAAAACAAATAAATATGAATCTAAAAATTATTCAGTGATAAAAAAGTATAGGAAAGATAATTATGGTGGTGTAGGAATTATCATTCACAACTCCATCGAATACGAAAAAATCACAATAGACAATACAGGCCCTATAGAAGTACTTGCTATCCAATCAACAAACCTAGATCCGAAAATCTGCTTCATTTCTGTATACATTCCTCCCTCTGCCAGACCAAACATCTCCCACTTTTCGAAAATTTTCTCGATTCCGGAAAAGCTAAGTAACTGCTCTGTAATTATAGGAGGGGATTTTAACGCTGAGTCCAAATTCTATGGTAGTTCACGGGACTCCTCAAGAGGCAATATAATAATCGAACAACTCTCTCAACAGCCCATTGTATTACTAAATGAATTTGGTAAAGCCACACGTCTTGGAAGTCCAGGTCACAAAACTTCTATCACAGATCTTACCTTTGTAACCCTGGAATTATCTCATAGACTTTTATGGTCAATAACTGATGAAAATCTTGGTAGCGACCACCTAATAATAACCATCTCCTTCTCTTCCTGTTCTTTCACTGGTATGGTACAGGCTAGAAGGATTTTCAAGAAAATTAATCGTGAGTTATATACAACACAACTTGATAGTTCAAATTTCCACGCGGAGAATAACATTAAAAATTTAACGATCCTTATTAATCAGGCTGGAGAGATGGCTATTCCTCGAACAAAACCAAATACATGCAAAAATTCTTTCCCAAAACCTTGGTGGAATGAGGCCTTGGAGGCAGCGTATAAACAAAAGACCACATCAATAAAAAATTATCGGAAAAACAGGAACATTGAGAACTATAAGACAATGAGAACAAACATAAACAAGGTTAAAAAGCTTATAGCCAAGGCGAAGAGGGATAGCTGGAAGAACGATTTTGCTGGCAAAATCGATCCTGGCAACTATCGATCGATGTGGAACAAAGTTCGATGTTTTCAAGGTAAAAAGTATTCCTCATCGACAAACCCAATTACCTCATGTAAAGCCAAAGCCGAAGACTTCCTCAAGCAGATTGGAGACAACTCGATGCCTATGCCACCACACATTCTGGCAAACATAGATCTACCCAAAAATGAATGCATCTCAGCCCATCCAGTTGCTTGTAAATTTAATGAATCAGAGCTGGATGCCGCTCTACATGGCAAAAAATCCACGGCCCCTGGTCTAGATGAAATCAATTATGAGATGATAGCTCTTCTTCCTAGATTTCTGAAGCTTAAGCTACTCAGAGCATTCAATGATATTTGGGAAACATCAAATGTCCCTCCTGATTGGAGACAGGTTCTAATAATTCCTATTCTCAAACCTGGCAGAGACCCTTCCCTTTTATCCAGCTCGAGACCCATCGCCCTCATCTCCTGCTTAGCTAAGACATTTAACATTATCGTTAAACATAGACTAGAGTGGTTTCTTGAAAATAATCACATAATAAGTCAGAACAGTTTTGGCTTTCAAAAAAACCGTTCAACGTCTGATAGCATCATGTTTTTTATAAATGAAATATACAAAACATATAATAGCAAAAATATTCTCCTAGCGATTTCCCTGGACCTCCAAGACGCTTATAACAAAGTTAATATAACAAAATTAAAAGAAATCTTGATAGATATTGATCTCCAGGTAGTAATGATAAAGTGGATTATTAATTACCTATCATATAGAACATACCACTTACGAACATCCGATGGAGAGGTCAAAGTTCATTCACAGACAGGCTTGCCCCAGGGAGATCCTTTAAGTCCCATTTTATTTAATATTTACACACACATGATAACGAAGTTCCCCCCTGATAAATGCAAAATTCTACAGTATGCTGACGATTTGATACTTTATACAACCTGTTCAAATATATCTGAAGGATGTCATATACTGGAAAAAGGATTTAATACATTAGAAGAAAAGCTTCATGCACTTAATGTTCAAATAAACATATCAAAATGCAAAATTATCCCTTTTACAAAAAAAAGAAAACTAAACCTAACACAATTAACCATTCCCACAAACAGAGGAGCAATAGAAGTCGCCAATACTGTAAAATTCTTAGGAGTATACCTTGACACCAAACTTTTGTTTAAAACACACATACAAAACACATACAACAAAGCAGCCAATAGCTTAAACATGATTAAATCAATAGCAGGAGTTTCCTGGGGAGCACACCCCCACAATTTACTTACCATTTATAAAACTATGGTCAGATCAATAATGGACTACGCATCCATAATATACAATGAGTCTAACTCTCCGTTAATTAAAAAACTAGACACAATACAAAATAATGCTCTAAGGATATGTTTAGGAGCGTTTCGCACAAGCCCTGTAAATGCTCTGCAAGCCGAAGCAGGTGAAATGCCTCTATATTTGAGAAGAGAGTGGATAACAAAAAAATTTCTTCTAAAAGTAGCCTCTAATAGTGCCCATCCTCTATATGAATCTATCCGGAAGGGAACCCTATACATCCCAAAAGCAGGAATTATAGTTCAACAAATGAGACACTCATTTAACTCACTTGCTACCTCTGCCGGACCACTCGACCTATGCACCCCCATCCCGAAGTCACAAATCGTTATTAAAACCAATTCCAAACTACATCAAACAGACTTGCCCAAACCACACTACCCAGCAACAGTTCTAAGACAGAAAACCATAGAAATTTTGTCAGAAAAGTTCAAACATCATCATAAAATATATACTGACGCGTCTAAAGATAAAAACAAGGTTGCAGTAGGGATATACGATGCCCAATCTAAACAAGAAATATCTATGAATCTCCCGACAAAATTTAGTATTTATAGTGCTGAACTATACGCTGTCACCGAGGCTTTTAAATTAGCCAATAGACTGTACAAAAATTCAAAAGTAGTCATTTTAACAGATTCTGCATCCGTATGTAACTCTCTCCAAAACATCCACAGACAACAAACCCCATCATATTTAATCAATAACATAATACAGGAGGTCCATTGCACAACAAATAACAGATTCAAGGTCCAATGGGTACCAGGGCATGTTGGTCTCTATGGGAATGAACGGGCTGACAAGCTGGCAAAGCAGGGAACAGAAAGTGCAAAAAACGCTAAGCTACCTCTACCTGAACTAGTCCGGTGGGTTAAAAAACAACATATTATCGAATGGCAAGAAAGATATACCTGGGAATCAAGATCGAAAGGCAAGGATCATTATATTATCCAGCCTAATGTCAATCTTCGACCATGGTTCTCCCATATCAGCACTATGCTGAACAGAAAAGAAATATCATTGTTGACTAGACTAAGAATCAACCATGGCCGAACAAATCGCGGACTAACACTAATTAAAGTTAATAAGAATGAAAAATGCTCCAAATGTAACACCATCGAAGATCCAATACATGTTATCGTTAAATGCAGCAAATACCACAGTTATCGGATAAAATACCCTGATATACAAAACCACAACACATTTCTCCAAAAAGTTGCAAATCTGGATGGGAACATGATACAATCTTTATGTCGGTTCATAGAAGAAAGTGGTATAGAATTCTAAAAACCAACTACATTACCCTCCATAAACTCACATGATAATACTGCGGGCAGTATAGGACTTCAATGGAAGTCTTAAGCCGGAAAAAAAAAGAAAAAAAAAAAAAAAAAAAAAAAAAATTAATTTGGGCCACTATTGTCTGTATGGAGAGGTTAATAAGAAAGATAGATATCTACAAAAAAACTAGAAAAAAGTAGCCACCCTTCATTTATTTTGCTTTTTAGTTATTTTATAGTTAGTACCTCCAATCTCTTACTATTAAAAACCGAGGTCATAAAAATATAGGTACAACTTTGCACTACGGGCGCGTTTTATCACTGGTTCCTTCTGAAGTTGCCTGAAGGTCGCCGGACTAGCACTTGAGCGAGCAAAAGTCGATAACTGTGATCTAATTAAAGCAGTAATAATTGAAATTACGGTAAGACCCCGACTTCAACTTAAAAGGATTCATTGGTGTTTTGTTTAGTTCTTGGATGAACGTAATGAGTGGAAGTGAATAGCACTGGTAATTTTAAATATTATCTAGTTAAAGCAGTAATAATTTTAATAATTCCGATGAATACGAATGTTACAATTGAATGCAAAGCAGTTGGTTAGCACAAATGGTGCTAGAGTGCTAGTTTGGCGATCTTCAGAACCAGTGATAACACGCCCCTAATGTAAAGTTGTACCAAAATATAATTTAAAAATTTTTTTTAAGATATAATTTTATCATTAATCATCCTCAAGTCGTGCCTAGCGCATAGAGTACGCTGCTGGGACCTTTTTTTTTTTTAGATACTATAATTTGAATTACTTTTTTTATATTTCAAGAGAAAAGTTCAAAGTATTGAATTGTCCGCTCGTAATGTGCTACTTTGATCGTAAAGTGGATACTTCAATCTATCATGACAAAATAAAAGGACAAATTTGTTACAAATAACAATAATGTTAGTAAAAATGTTTAATAAATCGTTACAATTAAAGAAATATTAAGATCCTACATTAAGTAAAACATACCTCGCATAATGGCAGAATGATTCCCTTCATAAAAGCACCAGGCTTATAAAGAGCCTTCCTCAGAGCTTGGTAAAGATGGAAATTCAATCTCTTATATTCTGCAATGTCATCCCGTATTCTGGGTAATAACACTAAATTATAATACCTTTGGGCCATTTTCTCTTTTAAGTTTGATGCGAATATTCTCGTGGCCATGTACACTGCAGCTGCTGACCAATTTGATGGTTCTAAAAGAAACACAAGTATTCAATAATATTAAAAAAATTACATTACGTATAATGAAATGCAAACGTGGACCTTTATACAGTAAATTCTCTCTTATCCAGAAATCTCAAAGAAAGAAAATTCATATCCATTTATATTTAATAAAAATAATCGATGACATGCTCATTATTAAAACGTAAACATTGCAAATATTACACAACTAGTATGCCCGTGTGAGATCTCTCACATTAGATATTTATTCTTCTCCCTAAGACATTCGAAGTATAAGCGGTATTAAATAAACATGCTTATTTGTATAAACAATATATTACCAAGAAATTTTATTTAGTACACATAGTTGGTGAAGCTACAAAGTTCATAATAACTACGTTGAAGTAACAGTTTACTAAATAAGTAATTATTAAGTAAAAATAGTCCGAAAAATATCCCTTCAGTTTAACAGTTAAGTTAAGCAATAACACTTAGCTGTAGTATCTGTAGTAAATCCCATCTTTTCAGTAGAGACCAAAAAATAAACGTTTAAAAAATTAAATTTTCATCATATCGAGATATATATATTTTTTTAAACAGTAAAAGGAAGCCTAGTTTTTCCATTACTTTTATTAAAATTGTAGTAAGAATTTAAGAATCAAAATTGGGACTTGACACTTTCTTATGATAATAACCTTTCTTTCTTTTGATACCTCATTCGTCAAAATCCGTAGCTTCTGAGAGCCGGAAAAGGGATCTAGTAATGGTTTATTATCATAATATTAAAATATCTGAAGTGGGCAACACATGACTTCCTTGTACGCCTATTAAACTATAAATCGGTGGCTGAAAAAGTGATCCTGAATTTGGTTACTAGTTTCCGAAGATTGCAGTAAAAACGACACTCGGCGTCCCGTCATCCATCTATTGATACACACACACACACACACACACACACACACACACACACACACACACACACACACACACACACACACACACAAATAGGAAGGAAAACCAGTATTTTACACTAAATTTTAACACTTAAAACAAGTAATAAAAATGTTAAATTGGATTGGAAACCATATTGCATTTGTAACCTTTATTACCGAAACAAATGATTTCTCTTTTAATTTAAATATAATTTTTGATGGAAACTTATTATGACCTTCAAGTAAAGTACTCTTTTCCGCTCACGAATCTTAACCAAAATCTAGTAAATACATTTATATCGATATAAAAGTCCTATTTACCAAATTTGAGATGTTTTACATCATATTTTAATATATTTTTTGACGAAAGTCTAATATGACCCTCAAGTAAAGTACCACTTCCGGTTTTCCAATTTAGAACAAAATCTAGTACGTTATTTCAATCAAGTAAACTACCACTTCCGGTGATCAAGCAGTGAACAAAAAGGGAGGCTCACAACTAGATTTTACAACAATCCTAAATACAAAATTTCAACTTTCAACAGCAAACCGTTTTTGAGTTATGCGAAATACTAACGTACGTACAGACGCCACGACGAAACTAGCCAAAATGGATACAGGGATGGTCAAAATGGATATTTCCGTCGAAATCTTTTGACCGAAAATTTTCAGGATTACAATACTTCCTTTACTTCGTACAAGGAAGTAAAAACAATAAAAAAGTGTTCCTAAATAGAAAAATTATTTGGGGAATTTTTTTTTGCTTTGGTATAATGATTCCAAAACACTTTATATTTTTCCCTACCTTCATAAATGACCGAGCTATAGGCCACGAAACCTCTACTCGCCACCATTTTGGAACAAAATGTTGAATGGTGATCTTGAGTTCTGATGATCAGCCTGGGGTGACCTTGGACTTTGCTACAAAATAACAAAAAAAGTCAACCCAGTAGTTTCAGAGAAAAGACGTGAACACCCTAGGTTTATGAAAGGGTTTTATTTTATTATTTATTTGATTTAGGGATTCTACTTAAAACCTCTCAAATTTGAAGCGGGGTTAAAATTTATTGCTATTCTTGTTGCACTTCTGCTAAAGTAGTTATTTTCATTATCTGATAATTCTGAATAAGGCAAAATCTATTGTAATAATTTTTTTTTTTTAATTTTGGCTTCCTAAAAATTGTTTCCTCTTACCAGTAATATATAGTATTTGTTCCCAATTTCGAAGTTTTGGAACTATTTTAAAAGCTTTTGGAATTTTGCCAGCTCGATATTTTGCAAGGACATCTCTAACTCCTTCATACATAGCTCTAACTCGGGCATCCAAATTCTGCAGATGTACACCTTAAAAAAATTATTATATTCTTACATTAAATATAACCACCATTTATGAAAATTAATACAATATTAGGGGATTTTTTATAAAAGACTTGGTCATTTCAATTATTGGTTAGAAGGATAAACAGCTTGTCTTACTTTCTTTTTCAGAAAACTGAGACTGAAGTTCAGTTTGTTTCTCTGTTATTTTCTCATTAATGACATCGGCTAAGGTTAATCTAGGAACAGGATTCCTATTCATAAATTTTTCTAAAGCTTTTTCATCATCCTCATTGATTTCCTAAACATCAAGAATTAATACAATAATTATATTGAGGATTACAATATTTAAAGGTCAATAAGTAAATAATATTGAATATTACTATATTGTCGTAGAAGTCTTCATCATCCTTATGAAGAGCATCACCTTCCTCATCTGATAATTCGTTTTCATCTTCCAATATTTTGTCAATTTTTGATTCGCTTGCTTCAAAAGTTTCATCTTCTAGTTCCTGTTGTTGTTTACGAGCTTGCTGTAAAATCTTTTCAGACAAACCTGAGTCGACAAACTGTAAAACAGAAACATTAAGCATGAATAAATATCTATAAGCCGTTCATCATAACACATCAATTAAATAAAAAAAGAAATGAAATATTTAAATAAATAACCACCTTATCATCATCTTCACGCCTGTTTCTAACTTTCTGGCGATTTTTAATTTGTGTTGGCTCAGAAAGCTGCTGATCCAAAGGTACATTTAACAGTTTAACTGATGCCGTCTTGTTCTTTTTAAATTTTCCCATTTTTTTTTATTTTTTTCCTAAAATTATATCAGAGATAATCAAATTACCAAACAGACATTTCATCATTGCAAATTCAAGAAAATAAAAGTAACTTTACTCATATACTTGTCAGTTGAAGTCAGACAGATATTAGAAGGGTAAAAATCAATAAATTTGATTAAATTATACCAACATCAGTAATTTGAGGCTTATAATAATTAAATCATAAGATAACAAATTTTAATTATAATTGGTATCTCAATTTCTAGCAAATTGAAAGTTGCTAGATAAGAGGTATACACTGAATCATTCATATTTAACAAATTTATTTGGCTGAAGAAAATAGTTTTAATATCTTGTTTAAGACTTTTAAATGGACATGAATATCACCAATTAGTTTAATGAACTTTTTGTTTAAATGGATGATCTGAGCTATATTTAAGCATATAATATATATATATATATATATATATATATATATATATATATATATATATATATATATATGGGGGTCGGGGTGGCCGAGCGGGTTAGCGCGCTTGCAAAAGTGCTCCTACTCACAAACCCAAAGGTTGTGAATTCGAATCCCGGCACCGGCACAACTTTAATCAAATTAAAGTAATAATTCAAGAAATTTATCACCCCTCCCCCCGGGTATGTGAGGCCCGTCAGCCTACTGGAGGCTGCTCATACAGACCGGGCATAGGAGTGATGACCCTACCCCATGTACCTTAATTGTGAATCGCATTGTGGTTTTCCGGGACATAAAATAGCCGCCCGGAGGTTTGATCCATGGACGATCTGTCTCGGGGAAAGAAATATAGGTCCTCGTGCGCCTGCTGACTCCGAACAGTCATAATCCGTGGATCTAGACCGATTTGTCACTGTCCTTGAACCCGAGTTAGTTGGTGGAAAGGACACTGCCGCATTGGCCCCAAAGGGACCGGTTATGGAGCAATGGGCAGCCTGCCGCTGCACCATGGAAACCATGGTTCGCAGCAACGTGAGGTTGGGTGACCCCCTCCAGGCTGTCTGTGCTCCCGCAAGCAATAAATGTCTGTAAGAACACCACATCACGCGGCCAAAGATCTACAAGGTCTGTAGAGCCAACAGAAAAAATATATATATATATATATATATATTAAATTAAGTTTGATAACAATTATTGTCTGTATAAATATAATATTAAAAAATCAAATTAATTGAAGTTCAAAATAGAATTAGTTCATCTGCTCAAGAGATAATTGACACAGACAGGCCAACGGCCAAAAATATGTTGTTTTTTTTATTCCAGAGGCTCTGCAATGTATAGAATCGTTGGAAACAGCTCATTGGATGTAATTTCCTGCAGTTCCTCCAACCTGAAGTGGTAGGACATCAATAGGATTCAATGTTCAATGCACTGTATCATTACTAATCATGGTCCGATTTCGACAATTTTTTTATTTTGTAGAAAATTTAATTATTTTTCAAATGATCATTCGTATAATCAGTGAAAAACGAATACTTTTTGAGTTATGCACGACTAAAATATTCTTTCTGTTATATCTCTTCCTTCTTTGTATCGGGAATGTAGCTCGTGTAAGGGTAATTACAGGGTTTAAAAGAATACTTCAGGCAAATTTCATTAAAACCTTCTGAGCCGTTTTGGCATTACACTCTAGAGAATAAGCAGTTCTTCGGCTTTTGCATAACTACTATATCAATGTCTGTAGATTTTATTAATGCAAAACTATCGAGGAACCATGAAGAAGATATAGTTAAAATTTGGTAAAGATTGATTCAGTAGTTTTCATGGTTAGCATATGTATGCTTTTCGATAAAAGGTATGAGTAAAGAGATTTGTAATAATCACAAACTTGGATCTGTGCAAGCATTATATAGTTGATATCTTAATATATTACTTCCACAGAAAATTAACAACAAAGCAAGACATTACACAATTAAACCATCCATCAGGCTAATCAAACCCAGAGACTAATTTATCTAGATACTAACAACTGAAGAATTGATTCTCCCTTCAGGTAACACCTCTGAAAATAAAGGAACATCTCTCAACTATTAATAAAGGAAGGAGGTAGATTAAAAGGGTAATCAAAAATATATAATTGAAAAATTTGGAATCAGACAAAAACTTGAAAAAATAAAATAAAAGAAAAAGGATTTACCTTTTTGGACGAAGTTAAGATATTCTGGATAACGACTACATCAATTTCACAGACTTAACAAAAAAGAGGAATAGTACCTTAAAAATTTACACACTCAACACCTAGTAAACACGCTGTATTATTTATGTTTCATGAAGTCAGAAATTAACCTCCA
The DNA here is from genome assembly GCA_948150685.1 of Rhaphigaster nebulosa. Classification (NCBI taxonomy): domain Eukaryota; kingdom Metazoa; phylum Arthropoda; class Insecta; order Hemiptera; family Pentatomidae; genus Rhaphigaster; species Rhaphigaster nebulosa. The sequence continues at coordinate 38,658,908 of OX411311.1, read as the reverse complement.
GCCATAGAGGTAGGTAGAGAAGCCACCGTTTAATGTTTCTAAGTTGAGTGAGTTGGTACTAATTCTGTTATTCTGGAGACTTCTCCGAACATGAATTAATTGAATTAAATATTTGAGTGTCAGTCTATAAACGACAGATATAGCATAATTATTAACTTTAATCAAAAGCCTCGAAAAATAATTTTACATAAACGCCTTTAATGATTTTGATGAAACTTGCCTAATGTCTTCTCCTTTAAGTCCTGTAATTTTTCATGTATTTAGTATATCAACGAGAAAATACAGCGAAAAAAGTTATAGCGAAAAGAAAATTTTATTTGTGGATAACTCAAAAAGTATGCATTTATGGTAAATTATGTAAAAAAAAAATCAACCAAAAGGTAATTAAAGTATCTAACAAACAAAAAAGGAATCATCGAAATCGGACCAGTATTAGCAAAGACATAGCGTATCTTATAAAGACTACAAGATCCTAGATTTAATGTCCACAACAAGAAGAGGAACCTCACCTCTAAATAATGAGAAGATTCGAAAAAAATGTTCGAGAGATTAGAAAAAAAAAAAAAAATTAATGTCCAAATGGAGACGGAGGCGACCAATCCTTCTCTCACCAAGCCACCAACCTGTTGTTAACAATACGCTTTGTAATAATGTAATGCAATAATTAAAAGTAGAAATTAACTCAGAAATTTCTAATTTTATATTATTTAATGGAAACAAAATGTTTCCATGGAAACTAAACCGAACCTTTTAAAATATATTTTCAGCTTGACAAATTAAAAATATATAATGTACAGAATTATCGTACTGAAATTGTTTAAAAAAGTAATTTATTGTACTTTTGTGAGAGAAGAGTTGCAGTAGTGCATTCTGCTGAATTTATTTCAAGTAGTGTTTATGTGAAATCTTTAAAATAACCTATGTTAAAAGGATTATTATTATCGGGTGTTAAGGGGGCGTTGTGTGATGTGCACACCTCACCAGATTTTTTTACAAGGTAAAGTTCATTAAAAAGAACAAAAAATAACTTAAACCAATTGCCTCAAAAAATGACCTTTAGCGCACGAGAAAATTAAGTAAGTTTGAATTTTATGCTTTGCAAATGATTATCGTTTATTTATCATCCAAATAACATCTGCGAATGCCTGTTATTTCAATACCGAACTTAACAGAGCAGAATATTCAATTAAGTATTAAATAATTTAAAATAATAAAAAAATGAGTTGAAGCTCATTTCAGTTTTCATTCTGTCAAAGCTTAGCAGCATCAATTAAATGAAACTAATCAACGAAGAATAAAGAATATTTGAGGTATTTGATTAATTTTGAGGTTGGTATTTCTGAAATCATTCCTGCTAGAAATGTAGTTTTATATTAGGATAGTAGAAAAATGCAAGAACTCAACTAAAAGGCCACCTCTATAGGTTCGATAGTGCTGGTCTCTTGTTGCAGCCACCTAATCTATAATAGTTTTAGTTGACATCAGAAGAGGCCATCACTAGATAGCCTAGGGCAGTCACTAAAATTTGAGCTCCTCTTCACTCGTACTCTCCTATCACAAGAAAATATTTTTCAGTCCCGACATATTTGACCAGTAGTGAGTTGAGCTGCTTGCATCTTTATTTATCTTATTACTTATTATTTTTACTTTCCCTTACCTATATACGAAGTATATAGTAAGGGTAAGTATTGCGATCGTGAAAATTTTCGAATTCGAGTTTTCGACGGTAATACACATTTTAAGGTCCCCTGAGTCCAAATGACCAAGTCTCGCAAAATGCTCTGTGTGTGTGTGAACAGTCTAGCTCAAAAACGAGTTGTACGATACTGAAATTACGTATTTAAGGTTGGCACATGCATGTGATGTTACAGCAACATTTTCGTCAAAAGCGACTGACCGGAAGTTCCACTTTATATAATCGATTTTAAACTTTTTTTACAATTTTCTCCAAAACGGCTCTAACGATTTTGATGAAACTTGCTTAAATTATTCTTCATAAAGACCTTTAACTTTTCATATACGTGTTACATCACCGAGGAAATGCAGTGAAAAAAGTTATAATGAAAAGAATATTTTATTTACGTATAACTTCAAAAGCGTGCAATTTATGGTAAATTATCTATAGACTTGTATGAAAGGTAATTAAATCATCTAAAAAACAAAAAAAGAATCATCAAAATCGGACGAGTATTAGCAAAGATATAGCGCATCGGACTAACCGGAATTAGCTATTATATCATGGATTTTACACTTTTTTACAATTTTTTTTTTTTTTATTCATTCGCCTCCAACTAGCTGCTGGCTGACAGCGCAAGCTGATATGCGCAACATTAGAACAAACAATCATTACTGCATAAACGTTGTATTATTAGCAGAGCCCGGGTTTTCTTGCAATTGAATTTTATAAATAGTTGAACGAATTTATATAGGAATCAGAGTCATCTGGAGAAAACCTGAAACAACCAGCCAAGCTTTAAGGGACCTCCCTCCAAAAATACTGAGTTTTTTTAGTATTTCATGTTTTGTAAGCACATCGGCAAAAACAAAATTTACTTTGATTTACTTCTATAAATAATATTTAATACATATCATAAAAAAAAAAGAAAAAATATATGGGGTTGATAACAAAGAGTATTTTTCTCTAATTCCAGACTTCTTAATCAGGTCTTAGTTTTTTTAGTAGTACAGGATCAATAGGATTCCTCGAAGAGAGTCCACTGGATATTTATGAAAGAAAATATTCTTTCTGTATTAGTTTTAAGAACTCATTTTGCAAATAATTACTTCGCTATCAGTAACTCGCCCATTATTGATGACACTAAAAAATTATATAAAATCTATTTAAGAACTTAATACTTTTGAGCATCCCAAAACAACTTTTCGGTACATCGTATGTTATGAGGACTATACCGTTTTTCCAGGATATTTGGTCACTTTATGTTAGACCTTTATAAATATAATTATTTTGACCAACTTTGGATTAACTGGAAACTTTGAGATGGATTGAAATACACCAGTCTGATCAAAATTTAACAAACTTTCAGTCATAACACAGAACCTGTTTGACAGATAGAATCTATTCCAACTGTTTCCAAAATATTATAAGTAAGAATTTTACTAGAATATACCTCTTTTTTCATTTTAAAGGACATAATATTTGTTCGAATTTATATTAATACCATTAATTTCTTCTTTAGTAAAATTTAATAAATGACAAACAAAATGACCTTAACAGTGTATTTTAGATGATAAATTTATAAATAAAATCAGTGATGTTCTCATGGTACAAAACAAGGAAGAAAATGACATGGGAAATGAGAAATAAATAATTTCAAAGAAATAGTAACTAACTACTTTGTTTTATTTTCTAATTGAACTGTCAAATCATCTACTTACAGTGATGAACAATTGTGTTCATATTTTCTATTTTAATTTACAAATCTGTGATACATTTTTTTTTTTTTAAAGAGTATAAAATAATTTGGTCTGAAGTTCATTACCTAGTAAATAAATTATATTATCATTACAATTAGACAGTTAGTTAATTACAATAGCTTATAAAGATTTAAACTTAATAACACTTAAAAAATAAAAATAACTTAGTAAAAAAAATATTTAAAAAATATTAATTCAAGAAACACTAGAAAAAGTCTTTAAAACAGTCTTTGAAACTGTAAAATACAAAATACACTTAATTATCAAAAACGAAAGAGGTACCAGCATTATATATGCATATTTGATAATTAGTAGACAAATTTAATATTTTATTATTTTTTATTTATTATAATTAATGACAATACAGCAACCGCTGAAAAAAGCTCTTACAAATAATTACATTAGACGTGCATTAACATCAATATACGAAGACTTGACACAACAGCTTTATTTTTAGAGTCCCTTACTATAAAAATCATATCTTTTTCCATTTAATGTCGAACAAAAATAGGGCTCCTCAACATATATTAAAAGAGTTATTAACACACATTTAATTTTTAGTTCTTCGCTGATTTTGTTTTTTTTGTTGCGTCTGTTGAGGGACTGGCTTGTGTTGACTTCCACTTCCTATATACGATGTAGCCAAAATAATTGCAATACCACTCAATAACAAAGACAAAATGAGGAGAGGTGGTTCAATTGATGAAAATCCTTGTCTTACTAAATTCAAGTCTGAAAAAATTACATAAAAACTCATGTAATACTTTTTTTGTTAATTAATTAATTTCAAGTATTTAAAAAAAAAAAAATGGAAAACTTACATTGGATAACCAAAGGTGATACAGTTTCTTTTTTCTTTTCTTGGCCTAATATTTTAAAACTTTTGAGGTAGTCGAGAAGAGGAGTGTGATCTTTTGCAAAAATTGGAAAATATTCTCCGACCTTTTCTCTTGTCCAATAAGCGGCTGAATTTCTGTTGGAAGAAAAACATAAAAATAATTACAATCTAATTTCAGGCATTAAATATATATATATATATATATATATATATATATATATATATATATATATATATATATATATATATATATATATATATAGTGAGGATAAAGACTACCCAGTTTCTAGTCTTTTATAAATAACATGTATCAGAGGAGTGCTATTTTTCGGGTAAAGCTTTTAAAGGGTATTGTGAGATCCTACTTTCGTGTGCTATAAGAAGGGGCAGAGCAGGGTTGGATGATGCTGTTCTTAGCAATTTAATTTTTTCATTCTTAAAATGGTAATTTTTACACCAAGACATGAGGCAAAACTACCAACAAATTTCTGTGTTAGTTTCTGTCCCACATCTCAGAAAGTTTGTCTAAGATCTACATTTGAACACAAAGTAGACGAGTTTCAACTCAATTGAAAATAACCAAATTTGATGTAATAAAATTGAAAAATTAAACTTAAATGACTTTGGGAAGTATTATAAGTTAGTAGAAACTTATATGTTCCTTTTGGTTTATTATCAATTATTTTCAATAGACCTTTGTAATCAAGAAATTTTTTAATCCCCATACTCAAAATTTGATGTTTTAAGTTTCAAGATACATAGAAACCAAATATCGAAAATAAAAAATTTCTGGGCTTCGGTTTTTTAAGTTCTCCAAAATATTCTTATGATGGTAATCAAACAAAAATAACACAAAGGAATCCTCGCCTATGCGAAAGAATCCCTGTTCTCTGTTCTAATTATCAAAACATGACTCAAAGCTGTTAGCTTATGCTTACCAATAAAACCATCTCTAAAACATAAATAAGATAACACAATTTTTTCCTCAGTATGAATAGGATTTTTTTTTTTTTTTAGCTAAGCTCCAGATAGGCAGAAGGAGCAAAAACACAGTTGTCCAACGATGAGCTATAGTTAATTTTATTGTTGTGAGGAAAATGCTCATGGCCACACCTCTATCGGGTTAAGGGAATTAAAAAAAAAAATAATATGACCTGTTTCGAAATATGGTCATTATGACCTATTTTAATTGGTCAAAATAATCGTACATGAAAAAGGAAATGAAGAAACAAATAGAACTTTCCAATAGTCTAATTTTGCCTGCACACTGAGGTGAGGCTCTTGCTTATATCACAATATTTTCTAGTTTTCATTTTCCCCAAATAATAACCTAAAATGCGAATCAAAACATCGAAAAATAATAAATAGTACAAAACTAAGGCGTTTCATTACCTCCACCCCTTCCCCCCACTGTACCCTTGACCTTCCCCTCCTTCATTTGTATTCTATAATTAACTACTTCATTCACAATTAATATTAATGATTAATTTATTTTACGAATGAACAATATAAGAATCAACCAACTTATTAAAAAATTATTAATATATAATAGTAAATAAAACAGAAATACTCGCCTGGATGACCATGGTACATAATGGTATTTATAAAGAGTTGCCCTAACGTATTTTGGAGGTTTTGGCGAAAATGGACTTGGGCCCATCAGCTTCATTACTTCTTCTTGACCAGTTAAAATGCGATAAGCAAGTGACATTATCCAAGGATTCTGATGGTAAGTACCTAATGCGGCAAACCACATTTGCCAATCCAATCTAGGTTGATGTGGTACTGGAAAAAAATTAAAAGCAAAATAAGCATCAGATAATAGCAAAAGATTATTTAAAAAAAAGGTTTCGGATTAGTTACAAAAATTGAAATTACCAACAAATGGTAGACTCCTGTTAACTTCACCCGGCTTATATTTAAAATTAAATTCAGTCCAAGGGCCATCTAAGGCATTGGATCCTTCGATAATAACTTCCGGACGTCCTCCAATGCCTGTCATTCGTCTAAATAAGCCGTAAGAATTTGTTAAATGAAGACCTGATAGCTTATCATGCCATTCTCTAGCTTCTGGCAGGACGGTCTTGTTTCCAGCTGGATGTAAAGTTGAAAATGGAACCTAAACAAGACAGAAAAAAACAGAATTCTTTGAATTAAATTTCATTGTAAAGACAAAACTGGAGTATATTTAATTTTTAAAATATTAAAACATGAGTTTAGAATGGATGTTGATCAAGTTGGTTTTGATTAATGAAAATCTGGTTGAAACATCCATTATAATTTAATTTAGAATATATTAATATTTTGTTTGCAAGCGTGCAGAGTCGGAAGTGATGCAGAAGTGAACTACATGAAGTATATACTAGTTTCAAAATCATTAATGATAAATCCAACATAAATTAAAAAAAGGTTAGAGTGAGAAAATGATGGATAATAATGGACTACTTTTCTGTAATTAATTCAATCAGTGACTATTAGAATTAATAAGGAGCACCACTATTATTATGATAGTCATGGGGTGAAAACCTAGAAGTTCATGGTAGCGCTGCCAGTGTTAATTATCAATTTTCCTACTGTGGTTTTCTTCAAGATAATGAAGAATAGTAGAGAATACAGAAAAGATATTAAGAAAGAAAACATCTAAAGAAGTAATTCAAAAACTTGTTAACTTTTGATTTTTTAAATCAAGCATTTTTTATTTTCGTTAATTTAATTATGTTTATATGATTTAGATATAAGTTTTGGGGGTTCAGACATTGATCAAATCCACTTTTAATTTTTTTTTTTGTATAATAAAAAAGTCTTCATCTTTTAAATTTTTAATGTATAAATTTTGTAACTAGTATAAAACCTTTTTGTAGTGAATTGTATTTCGAAGCTGGAAGTTTTTATTTTTATCCATAAAACCCAATAAAAAATTTTAATTTAATTTTAACATACAAAATACAAAGATTCTACAATATATTTTATATAATTCAAAAATAAAACTTCAGAAATAGAACCATTATTTATCAATTAGAAATACAACATTTTTGTTTACATTGTAGATTCTCTTGCGCCAAATTAAAATATAAAATTCCTCGTTAAAATTTAAAATATTTAAAAAAATAGAAATTTAAAAGTTAAAACATAAAATTTCCAGAAGGTGCGGTATGAGTGAATGTGAGGAAAAAACATAAATGCAATGATTGAATTTGATCATAAATAAGATCAATTTTAAATACCCCTTCAATCCAGTTACATTTCCATACATTATTAACAAAATGCATTATATTTCTTTTAAAACTAGCAATATCGATACAATGTACCCTAGTCAGTAAATAAATCTATCATATTATAACAAACATTCACTAATTTAAATATGCAACAATGTTGGTCATTGAGAGACTTTCAACACAAAATTTGATTGAAGACGATCAACAAGAAGAATTACATAAAAGCTATTTTCATAGCACTCAGTAAAAAACTTTATGAACCAAAATATGAAATAAACCCAAAAATAAGGAGAATATAATGAATGATTATTAAAACAATTTTAATCTCAATCAAAAGAAGCCACAAGTCTAAAGGCTTGTTTATACGAGTAAATTTTTTTATCAGAGTCTGATCAAAAAAAATTATTCGTATAAACAAGCCTTAAGAGACAATTTAAAATAACTGTTTTTTTTTTTATTGAAAAAATAAAACTACTGATTGATGTTCGTCTTAAAAGATACAGTGGACCCTCTCTATAGCCGGAGCAGGAAAATATAAATCATTAGAAGAATTATACACACCTGTACTCAACAAATGATGCTTAATTAAAAAAAGATATTGCTTAAGATAAAAACATATATAAAATCAAATTTAGAAGAGAAGTTGAACTTCTCTCTCTTCCGAAGAGGAGAAAGTAGGGTGAAAAATAAATACTATAATATTTTCAACTTATTTTAAGACTAATCAGAGATTGAGACCAGAGCTAGACCCGTGTTATATCGAGCTGCATTATAATGAAGGTCCACTGTAATTGACTACTGTTAAATAATGATAAAACTTACCAAACTATCTGCAAAGAGGAACAAGGCAGTGAATATATAAAACAATGTAGATCCAATTGAAGCAATCTTCGAGAAAATTCCAGAAGAAGGTTGCGTGCAGGCCTGAGTCAAAGCTTTAATAGATGCAAGCAGAAGAGAAAGTAAAGCAACACCGACAAGAGCAGGGATGGCCCGTCCAAGAGTACTGTCAAACTGTGCTGATGAAAACACTATTAAAAAAAACAATTATTATTTTAGCTATTAAAATACATTAAAATTAATCATTCAGCTTTTTATTCAGAAATTTAAAAAAAAGAAAGATATAAAATAAAAGAAAACATTTAAGTGGAAAGGACATGGTTAGAAATAAATAATCATCACATATTGTAACATTAATCAGTCATAATCTGCAAGTTAAGTAAGACTTCCGGTGATCCTGCCGTGAAAAAAAAGGGACTAGATTTGACAGCAATCCTAAATACAAAATTTTAACTTTCTACGGCTAACTGTTTTTGAGTTATACAAGATATGAACGTACGTACAGACCTCACGATGATACTAGTCAAAATGGATATTTCCGTTGAAATCTGAAAACCAAAAATTTTCGCAATTACAATACTTCCTTTACTGAGTACAAGGAAGTAAAAATGTGCTCATCCAAATTAAGATTATTCAAGCTCACTATGTTAAATTAATAAGTAAATAAAATATCTGCCAACATTTGAACTCAACAAATATATTAGTTTGGACCTTGAACATGACGGCTAATAAATAAAAATAAAAAAAAACATTAAGTCAATGATTCTTATTTAGTTATAGTTATAACTATTGACTACAGTAATAAAACAATATAAATATAAAAACAAGCGCATTAAATAGCATTTAACACTGAAGTGGAAGGTTTCAAGTAACAGATAGATGAGTAGAGGGAGTGAGAATTCCGTACCAATTTTTTCGTTCTTTCAACTAAAAGTAATATATAATATATTTCTAAAAATCTGGTGCGGTGTGTGCATCACACAAATTTTTCTTATCGTCCTATAATAATTATCTTTTTAATATAATTTTAAAGAGTTCACATAAGCAGTACTTGAAATAAACTCAGCAGCATCCACTTCTTCACATCTTCTCCCACTTAAGTACAATAAAACAGTTTTTTAAACAATTTTAGTACAACAATTCTGTACACTACCTATATATTTTAAGTTTTTCAAGTTGAAAATATATTTTAAAAGTTTCAGTTTAGTTTCCATGGATACATTTTCTTTCCATTAAATTAATATAAAAGTAGAAATTATTAAGTTAATTTCAACTTTTGTACTCCTTAATTACATTATTACAGATGGTATTGTTGACAACAGATTGGCGGATTGGTAAGAGGAGGTTCGGTCACATCCGTCTCCTTTTGCATGCGCTCGGTTATCAGTCTACGGTCTTGTACTCATAAAATACGCTGTATCTTTGCTAATACTAGTCTCATTTTGATGATTCTTTTATTACTTTTTAGATAATTTAATTACCTTTCATACAATTCTATACCTAATTTACCATAAAATTCATACTTTTCAAGCTATATGCAAATAAAATATTCTTTTCATCATAACTTTTTCCAATGCATTTCCTCGGTGATGTACTACACAAATGAAAAGTTAAAAGCCTTTATGAAAAATAATTTAGGCAAGCTTCATCAAAATCGTTAAGAGCCGTTTTCAAAAAATTGTAAAATCCATGATATAATGGCTATTTTTGGTAAGTCTGATGCGCTGTGTTTTTGCTATTATTGGTCCGATTTTTATGATTTTTTTTATTGTTTTTTAGATAATTTAATTACCTTTGTGCAATTCTATATATAATTTACCATAAAATTCATACTTTTTAAGATATGCGCAAATAAAATATTCTTTTCATCATAAATTTTTCCCCTGCATTTCCTCGATGATGTACTAAATAAATGAAAAGTTGAAGGCCTTTAAGAAGATTAATTTAGACAAGTTTCATCAAAATCGTTAGAGCCGTTTTTGAGAAAATTGTAAAAATGTGTAAAATCGATTATATAAAGTGGCACTTCCGATAAGTCAATTTTGATGAAATAGTTGCTGTAATATCACAGCCATATACCTACCTTAAATACGTAATTTCAGTATAACTTATATCGTACAACTTCTTGTTTTTGAGCTAGGCTCTTCAAATACACACAGACCATTTGGCAAGACTTGGTTATTTGGACTCAGGAGACCTTAAAACGTGTATTTCCATTGAAAACTCGAATTCGAAAATTTTCACGATCGCAATACTTCTCCATACTATATACATATACTTTGTATATAGGTAAGGGAAAGTAAAAATTACAAGTTAGACAAGGTACTGAACTAATAACTGTATTACTGAGCTACAATTGCTTAAAAAATCTGTTAAATTTTTTTGTCAAAGAGAAGAATATACTTCTGTTCAAGCAAAATTACAATAGCGCGCGCCTCAGAGAAATGGTCTTTGCTGGAATCGTGACAGAGGCTCTACCTAGTGTAGCACTACATTGAATGCAACCACGGTATCTGAGTGAGATAACTGCTGCTCCACCTGTAGTCTTGTGAGACATTTACAGATAACCATTTCAGCGATCTGCTGATTGTTTAAAATCTCATGGAAGCGATCTCGGCTCGCAACCACTCTCGCATATTTTCATTTGCATCTTCGTAGCCAAGAATATTTTCTAAGAGCTCTCGTACCTGTACATTCTGCTTCCTTATCACTTATCTGGAGATTTGGTTATATTTAGATAGACTTTATAAACTAAACTTTATAATCACACATTAACATTTAAATTTATTTTAAGAATGATTTTGTTTAATCCAAAAAATTTGTTAATATGAAATTGGTCTAGTCCTAATCATTTTGGATAATCGGAACTCAACTGCATTTATTGTTTCCGCAACAATGCTGAGGAAGATACTCTCAACACACCTTAAGTTAAATGAGTAAATAATTAAATTAGTGAATTTTTAGTTTAAAAAAACATACTTATTTTTGATTCAATAGCACCTCCTGGCATCATTTTCAGTCCATAAAGAATGATTGAAGCGTACATCAGTCCTAAGTATACACCAACTGTGATGGCAGTTTTAAAAAGCTTCATAAATATACCAGACTTCTTTGTTGCTAAAAAATCATCATAAATTTGAATTATTAGATACGAATCTGAAATCGTATTGATTGCGATTATAACTAAATAATATACTTACATTTGTAAAAACAATCATCATCTAAAAGGCTGAGACACAAAGCGATTGTGAGCAAGTTGAAAAAATTGTAATTTCCAGTTAGTATTATAGCCAATTGTAACAAAACCTAAAACATTTGGTTAGTATCCAAACAAAGGGTTTAGTAATCAACACAATAAACATGAATTGATGAGATATTAATTCATTAATATTAATTTTATATTTCTAAAACAAGCAAAAGTTAGGATGCATTAAACAAAATTACTAATTCAACAATCAATAAATATAAATGTTCTTCAGTTGACTATATATATATATATATATATATATATATATATATATATATATATATATTGGTAAGATAAGTTCTGTAAAATAACTGATTTTTATCAGATTACTTCCATCAATAACATGTATTAATTTTAAAACAAACAGCACAGCATGTAGATATATTTTTTTCATATTTGGGTAAATTTGGTAATATATAATATCAAAAAAGTTTTGCTTCACCACTTGTTTTTCTAATAACAGTTTGCTGCAGCAAAGGAAGCTTCTCCTACAGAGTAGCACAACAGAGAATAATAATCATAGAGAAGTATAACTTCAGTTGTGATTTAATGTTTTTAGTGTGAGTCTGTTCATGAAGAGTAGGAACTTTTTTTTGAGTAGGGAACGTGTTGACAAACGTTCCTCGAAGGGAGGAAGGATTGCCAACACGCCAAACTGCCCAACGGTTATGCATAAGACAAAATAATGTTATAAGGTGGTGGAATACATTTTTGATTTCTTGTTCGGTTGAAGATAAGACCTCTTAGTGGTAGTCACTTCTCCTACACTATATTCATATGTTCATACATCACGTCTCCTAAGCATTCTCCTATTTAAACGCGTTTTCAAGGGATTTGATTGAACCTCGCATATATTTCATGAAAATAGTGATGTAGAAAAACTTCTCAGGAACATATATATAGTGGTTTGAAAAATGGCTTCAGGACCATTTTGATCCTTGTTCAAATATTTTTTGAAGAACACCTGCTTTTACATTTTCTCAGTATCCGGAAAAAGTTATTTTTTGCATACATTTTTTATTGTAGATAGTAATTAACAAAAGCCACAAAACAAGTTCCTGTGATAATAATGTAATAAAATGTCCAAAAATGGCCATATTTCGCTTTTTTTACTTTTATTTGTTTGCAAAAAGTTGTCCACCGATTTCAATTGTTTAAAACTCATTTTTCCGTTTTTTAAAACACTATTACATACTATTTTTTATTTTTCCTAAAAAAATGTTTTTTCACATGTCACATGTTAAAACAACACTTTTCGGCACCTTTATAAATTAAATTAAAAAATGATAAACATTTATATAAATTGTAATTAAATATATCATTTTTTTATAAAATGGTTTGCAAAATGTACTCGAAGATGAGAAAACTGTTACTTGAAAATGGTAAAAACCAAGTGGCCAATATATTTCAATTAATATATTCTATTGGGAAGAAAAAACATAATAAAAGTTAATAAAGGATTTTTTAATTATATATAATTTACTTGCCAATGAATTAAGTTAGGTCTAATAAAATCAAAAAAATAAAATGCTGCAGATAACACAACAATTATAGAAAAAACTAGACACGCTGTTATTCACTAACTCACTAATACATATTGTCATGGTATATGTTCTAGATATGTTAAAAAAAATAATAATAAATAAAAAAACTATAAAATATATACCTGGAGAAAGAAAGCAGTAATCCTAACAGCTCTGACGGGGAAGAAGAAAAATGGTGGAAGCATTATTTCAATAAAATAAGTACCAACTACCCCTAATTTCAAGAGCCACTGCGGTAAATGATGCCAGTACCATGCCAACGGAGTTGGTAAACACTGAGATTCAAAATGGACTGAGAGTGCTAAAAAAAATAAAAGCAAACATAAAATTAACGTTTTTATTCTTTCAATAATTAAAGTTAAATAAACAATACATATTTAAATTTATTTATAAATAGGGTATATGCATGATTTTTTTTTTAAATACCATAAATAAATTATTTTAGTCTCAAAAGTTCTTTACGGCAGGAATACAACCAGATATAAACTATAACAAGATAAAGTATTTTTCCTCATTCAATTATTATTTATTATTATATCAATTATACGAGAAAAATGGCGTAAAGCCATAAGAAGAGGTAAAGTGCCTCCAATAATTAATTTGTATTGTTGTGAAGAGCATTTTGAAGTCATTATAATGAATATGTGATTTCCTTTACAAATTAGATTCTTTAAGTTAAAAAAATATCTGATGTGGGCAACACATGACTTCCTTGCACGCCTATTAAATTATAAATCCGTGGCTCAAAAATTGATACTGAATTTGGTTACTAGTTTCTGAAGATTGCAGTAAAAACGACACTCGGCGTCCCGTCATCCATCTATTGACACACACATACTCTTGTCACTAGAGGTCTCATTCCGTTATTATATGTCGTTTTCCTTCAGTACGTAACTAGTTTCCAAAATATTTCTTCATGTTCCATGACAACAATAAAACTGTCAATATCACTGGATAAAGCATTAAAAATGGACAGTTTCGACATTTTAAGCGGAAAAACCCACTTAACTAATATCTTATTCTCATGATGAAGACTTGTTCAGCTCACAAATGGGGAGGAAAACTAGTATTTTACTCAATTTTAACACTTAAAACAAGTAATGAAAATTTTAAATTGGATTGGAAACCAAATTGCGTTTGTAACCTTTATTACCGAAACATATGATTTCTCTTTTAATTTAAATATAATTTTTGATGTAGGCTTAGTATGACCTTCAAGTAAAGTACCCTTTTCCGCTCACGAATCTTAACCAAAATCTAGTAAATACATTTATATTGATATAAAAGTTCTATTTACCAAATTTGAGATGTTTTACATTATATTTTAAAATATTTTTTGACGAAAGTCTAATATGACCTTCAAGTAAAGTACCACTTCTGGTTTTCCAATTTAGACCAAAATCTAGTATGTTATTTAAATCAATATATAAGTAATAAATACTAAATTTCAGAAGTTTTGCATAGTATTTTAATATAATTTTTGATAAAAATCAATTATGACCCTCAAGTAAAGTAACACTTCCGGTGATCAAGCAGTGACCAAAAAGGGAGGTTCACAACAATCCTAAATACAAAATTTCAACTTTCTACGGCTAACCGTTTTTTAGTTATGCAAAATACGAACGAACGAACGTAGGTACATACAGACGCCACAACGAAACTAGTCAAAATGGATTCAGGGATGGTCAAAATGGATATTTCCGTTGAAATCTGAAAACCGAAAATTTCGCGAATACAATACTTCCTTTACTCCGTACAAGGAAGTAAAAATATCATCTCAAAAAGTTTATATTGTACATTTGATGAATTTTAATCACTTAATATTTATTATTTGTGGATTATTTATTTGCATAACAATGTTTTTATGTGAATTTAATTAGTATTTTTTTCATTGTTATTGTTAGAAGAGACTACAGAATATTATATGCAATTCAAAATAATCAGTAGCCATATGATTCCCGTAGAGATCTTTGACAAAAATATACAATATCTAATATATTACTATCTTAATGGAGCAATTTAAAAATTATAGTTTTATATGACTATAAAATAATAAAAGTGAAAGAATATTGAAATTACCACTAAGGCCCCACCAAGTCGGGCAACCACTGGTTAATTTAACGATACCAGAAGAGAACATCAACCTGAAAAGAAGCCATCTTACTAGCCAAAAGGTAACATGATCTCTTGGTGAGCCTGGCTGCTGTTTCTTGACATTTCTTGTAGCCTTATGACGAAGAGGAGCTATTAGAATACATAAGAAACCAGTTTCCAAAAGGAGGATATCCCTAAAAAAATAAAAGAACACATACAGGCATTTATCGTAAATACAAATTCACAATACTAAGCATTCATGTTTTAAAAATAAATTTGTACAACATTAAATACATTAAGAATACTAATTATGCTATAAAGCTATTCAAAATTTTGGAATCAAAACATATCAATATAACACCTATAACATCTTAAATTCTAAAATATATTATAACTACTTTAATGAACATAACAAAGAATTAAAAAGATCCTTGCAAATTCAAATTAAGTTTTATTTTATCTGTTCGAGTATGCATTACATATACATTCTTCATAAGGAGTTTATATAAGCACATGGCAAAGCAAACTATAAATGAAAATTTTCCAAGCGATAAACGGCTTCACATCAATGCAGATATTTCTTCAATGCTATATTCGGGAGAAATATATTGGTAAAAAGAAGGTGGTGTATCAAGGCCTATTGACCACACTTTATTTAATACCTTTTAAATCTCATACTTAATACCTTTTAAATCGTCAGTACATCTAGAAATTACTCAAATGTCAAGGAGGAATTCATAGACCTCAAAAATAAAAATTCACCTCTACATATAAAGCAAAGTTAATACAGTATACCAGTTGCTAACCGGTGCAACTCTGGTTTATTGGACAGAGTATAGCATTTATCCTGATAAAGAAGCAAACCAAATCTGGATTTTCAACACACTCATCCTCATCTATGCATTCCAGACACGAATTTAGTACAAAACTGACAAAAAGAACCTGTTTTATATTTTGATAGATTTTCCGAAGAATAAATATCTGAAAAGAAGGAAATAGAAATATGGAGAATTACGAAGAACTGATAGCTTTAACAATCGCCAAGCCAATCCTGATGATGTAAATGGCCAAATTGGGAAAATAAGCATGGCAGGATAGAATGAACATATTAGAAATACCAAGAAACACATCAGAAGTTATCCATTGATTATTCATTATGAACGAGAATCAGATAGCTAAAGTTGAAGTGGATGGATGATAGCATGGCTCCTGATTGCAGGAACCTCCATGGTTATCAGAAAATTGAAAATGGCTGAGATTCATTGAATTAGCTGGGACCCACTATGGGAAATAGATAAATATATCAGGTTATTCATAAATAAAGTCTTTTTATTAAGTATTAAACTGGTACGTTTCCTCTAATTAAGGAGGTACAGATATAATTTCTTATGAGGAATTAGCCGAACTGAGAAACAGGTTCAAGGATTTCAACTTATAGATTACAATTCCCATGTCACTGACCCCTTAGTAAACTACTTGAAATGGTTATGAATTCCAGTGTCACTGACCCCTTAGTAAACTACTTGAAATGACTATACATAAAACAAAAAATGGCATAGCTCAGTGCATAAGGCATTGGACTCCAGCATTGCCAGCCTAGGTTTGAGTCCAGCCAAAGTAGAAAATTTATTTTCTGTTCCATCAGCCATGGGATTAAATCAGAAATACAGGACTTACTGGGACACACATCACCTCTATAAAGAAGGTGCCTGATACATCAGGAAGGGGTCACTCACCTCCTTGTGACCTTTTGTCAAGAAACATGATTTCCAAACCAAGAATTGAATTAAAGACCCTTTAGGGTTGTAGTAATATAAGGTTTTTAATCTATATATATATATTTTTATTAATAAAATGTATCAACACATTAATCATTAACTTGGTAATTTTCTCTATCAAAACACTTGCATTCACATATATGTGATCCTTGCCATTGGCATCCCCAATTTTCAATAAGTAGGAGCCTGTCCTCCAAACTTTGAAATTATCATAACAAGCCTTACTGGGTGCGTATGTTGAATATACTACTGTCAAAAGTAGATATTTATTTAAATGCTATAAGTAAACAAAATATTTCCAAAGAAAATATACTTTATTCATTTACTCAAACAGGTATTAATAAAAAAACCTACTTTACTTGTGTTATAATCTGGCATAATATACAATGATCTGTAGTAAAATACACAATCATTTTTGAACAACCATAAAATATTAATAACGATTAATCACTCAAACAATATGTCAATGTGATAATAAACGATAATAGTAACATGACTCTCATTTAGCTCAATGATCAAATAAGATTATTACTAACTTAAAAAAAAAACTAGAAGAAGATATATCAGTTTTCAATTTGTAAGTGAGACCTTTTAATTAAAGACCACAAGATTACGTAACCAGGATATCAATTTAATGAGTCTGGACTTAACAAGACAAAGTTAAGCTCAATCTTTGAGAAAGATGATCAAAACAGCTAAACTACTAAGCACTGAAATCAACACAAAATTAAATAAAATATATACGAACTAACACATTACATGATTAAGCCTATCACACAAAACCACTTTAAAGTAGTTTTGTAATATAAAGTAATAATTAATGTTCTGAAATTTATTCTAGAATCAATAATGCTATATAAAAAAGAAATATTCATCACATCTATCAATCCAGATGTAACTTAGAAAGCTGGCTGTTGCTAGGTTTGAGAGATATGAAATAATGACCTCAGTAACAACAATTTTAAGCAACCAAAACAAAGCATAATTATTCAATTTATAATAATATATAAACCATAAAGATAATACACTGACCAATAATTGATAATGATAAAATAATAAGATAATGTTTTAAAACCAAAATATATCAGCAATTACCAATATAATGAATATTCAACATCATTCAAACATATCTAAATTACATTAATTGAAACATTAAATTAAAATAGTTACCATTGAAACCACAAAAAAGTCTGTCCTACTTGGTAAAGGGAATAGTATAATGACCAAAGAGCAGTGAAAGTAGATTTAGAACAGAACTTTTGAGAGAAAAACCTGAAACACAGTATGATAAAGATGATTAATTCAAGACTAATAAAGTTTGTAAGGTATAAAAGTTAAGAATTAATACTGTTATCATTACCCAGTAAAAGAAAACAGCATTCCTATCAATGCAAGTACATCCATCATATATTCAGTATCAAGGCCTAAATATGGTGCAAACCACAGTAATGTAGGTTTTTTCTGTAATTTAGCGGCAAATTCGGTTTCTTTAACATCCATTTGAGTTCTTGCAGGCAGGATCCCATTGTTTCCATACAACCCTAATCAGATAATAAGCCAAATTAATAAATAGCAAACCAATACAAGTAGTCCAAAAAAGATAAATAATAAATTCTTCCTTACCTGGTATTTGCACGTAGAAAGATGCAAAGGCAAAAAGATAAATAGCACAAATGGAACGAAGAAACAAGTTACGTGTATAACGAATCTCGGCCATTTTGGTAGATAATGAGTAAAATTAATAATAATATGGACACAAATAAATCAGAACTTTAAACTAGGCATCATATATCACGAAAAGAAGAAAATCCTAAACCCCAAGAAAAACGCTCATTTCCAACTCGCCCTTACTGATTTGGCCGCTGCACACACTGCTCGACCTACCAAGCGAACTTGTATTCGTACATCTCACGGCTGCCACCTAAAACTTTGTTTGTAAAAATTGAATGATTTATCAAAATAATTTGACTTTAAGGCTTAAAATTCACTTAAATAAATATATTTAATCTTAAAAATAGTAAGATAAATATAATCAAAACAAAATCATTTGTTCTCGTAATTAGAAACATGTATGTAATTCCTATTTAATAGACAGAACCACTATATTCTTATCAAATTTCATAAATATGAACTATTTTTAACGTACTTATTTGCATTTGTAAAGATAAGAAAAAAATGGCGGCAATCACCTTCGAATTAATTATCAGATAACAACCGGTTTTTCTTCTAGCCTGTTTTCTTTGAATTTGTCTTCCAATTCGCTTATATTCAAGTCCTTTATAGTTGCAATAATTACTTTTTAATAACGACGAATGCAGTAATTTCTTAATCCATTGTATGCTTTGATGACAATATTTAGCTTTATCACGTTTAATCACGTCACGCATCCACTTGGATTGTAATTCCACAAGTTTAGTAAATAGAATTTAACACCTGATTATAGTTGTCTTCTAAATACGTTTTTGTCTGATACGAAGACTGGAGATACCTGCGCAAACGTGAAACGTCCAAATGCTAACAATTGTGATCAATAACTTATCATAAACTTGGTATCTTATAAAAACGTGAAATGGGAGATTATAAAAATCTAATTCACAAAAGTAAACTTCAAGATGATAAAAGCGAAGAAGTATGTATTCCCTATTCATATTTTATGATTGAACTTTATTTAAAATGATATGGAGTTTCTGTATTTGTTTCAGAAATTACTACAACCGTACAGCTATTTGGTCCAAGTTCCTGGAAAGCAAATTAGGGCTAAATTAACTCATGCATTTAATTACTGGTTGGATATTCCAAATGATAAGCTACATAGTGTGGGTGAAATAATACAAATGTTGCATAATTCAAGCCTACTGTAAGTTTATAATATTATATTTTATCTAGATAACAGATTTTACTTTGTTCCTTAGTTTAAAGTGTTGATTTGTTTGATAATAAAAAATATGTTTTTCTCATTAGTATTGATGATATCCAAGATAATTCTATATTGAGGAGAGGAATCCCCGTTGCTCATTCTATCTTTGGGGTTGCAAGTACTATAAATGCTGCTAACTATGTGTTTTTCCTAGCACTGGAGAAAGTTTTAGCTCTTGGTCACCCTGAGGTAATACTTTTTTTTTTTTTAAGTTAATAGTTATGAGTAATATTTCCTTTGTGAATTTATGTTTAACTATCATGAATTTTAAGTAAATTTATCTTTTTATTATTTAACTTTTAGGCGACTACAGTTTTCACAGAGCAAATTCTGGAGCTCCATAGAGGTCAAGGAATGGAAATTTACTGGAGGGATAATTTTATTTGCCCAACAGAAGAAGAGTATAAAATAATGACAATGAAGAGTAAGTTAATTCTGTAAATATGGTATTATATTTGAAAGATGATTGTATTCTTTACTTATTTGTCTCGATATTTATTATGATTTCTGAACAATTTAAGATTATACCAAATTTTGAACTACTGACATTAGCATATTTAAAGATTTATTACTTACTTGCTTATCCGGAGCTACAACTCAGGATGATGTCAGGGATTCCTATAAAGATTTATTGATATCTAAAAATATTTTTGACTCAACATTAATTTGTTAATGACGAGTGATCGGCTGTTCTGATTTATAAAGAATATATATTCTTAAAAAAGGGTCGTGAAAAAGTCTTAGCAGAATTAAGATTTATTACTGATCAAATTATTGCATGATCAATGTTTTGGAGTTCTTTCCCATCATCAGGACCAATGCGTAATATATGGTACATCTCCAATTGCTTCAATCATATTTTTTTTTTTTTGGTAACATTGAAATAGTGCAGATACTGCAGGTGTTTTTTTAAATAAAAAAAAACATGTTTTTTTGATTAAGTATTTATATACAGATTATTATATATCTATTTAAAAACACAATTCAGTGAAAACTTTTTTCACTACCCTTTTTCAAGATCAATATCATAGTCTTCTATCAAATTTTATCCATCTTAAAAAAAAGAATATATATTGTTGGGGAAAAACAAAATGAAATGGTAAGTTTGGTTTTTTAAATTAAACGTTTTGGCCTATACGTTTTGACTATCTTCAGGGCTCTAATTTATATATAAGATGCACAGGGCTATACATAAGAGACAAACTGATATTAAATAACTCTTAATAAAATAATTCTAAAATGAATAATGATAAGAATGTTACCAAAAAAGGAAATATAGATAACTAGCGACAGGAAAAAAAGAAAACATATAAGCAAATAGGGTTGTATTAAATAACATTATCACAGAAGATGGCATAAATGATTGAGCCGAAACATCAGCTGTAAAAATAAATTAAAGCCAAAACTATTGTTTTTGTTTTTATTTTGACTACTGATTGTTCCCTTATAATATTTAATACTTTTAACTTTTATTTTTGCCCCCAAGAGCTTTTTACTTGATTTTCTGTAGCAGAAAAAGTAAAGTGTAAAAAGTTTATATCATATATTTGTTATGATATACATGTTTTGTGATTTTAAATATTCTATAGAATAATTGGATTTTGGTATATGTATTTGTTTTATGTCTGTTATATATTAAAATCCTTTATATAGTTTTCTCTCATTTTTCTTTAGGATATACAGTATTAATGAATAATTATGAATTTGTTCCCAGAAACTGGAGGTTTGTTCATGCTAGCTGTCAGATTAATGCAACTATTTAGCAGTAACAAATCTGATTTTTCTTTCCTTGGTGGTATTCTTGGTCTTTATTTCCAAATTAGGGATGATTATTGTAACCTCTGTGACGAAGAGGTGAGTTGATTTGTAATTTTATTTACTTTTTAGATTATAATTTAAAATTCCTGTTTAAGATAATTGATCGTGTAACAAAAACTGTGATCAATTGTTAATACAAGAATATGAAAAGGAAAAGATTATAACCTGTTTAGGTTTTAATTGAAAACACTAAATTTATCCTGAATTCAAATTATCAGTTGATCAAAAGAGACATTGTCAATAAAAAAGATTTTTTACAATGTAATTTTTTTATAACTACTACTAAATGCTACTGGTATATAAGTGGGTCTTATGGTCCTTTTTGCCAACCTTTGGCAGTTACCTTTCGGTTGCCACCTTGTACTAACCAGAGTGGGAGTATCAAGATTTATTTCTCGGAACTCCCACAAAATAAATATTAACTGACTCAGGTGGGAATCGAACCCACAATATTCTGAACTGGGCACTCTGGGACCCTCAACCCAATGTGCTCGGCCCTCACGTCCTCTTTACTAAATACTAATAGAACATATTTTATTACGGATATTACTTTTTTATTTTATTTTAAGTTTTTCATTTCTCCTAAGAACAGATGAATAGATATTGTTTTAACCTTTAGAATTGTTGAATGGAAAGTTCACTTAATTATAATTTCAAGTGGAAAATAAACTTTTGAAAATCTGATTTATACAATAATTATTCCTACCTCCATTTTAGTTGTGCATGTATAACTGCGGCGCCAGTTTGAATCCGGCCTGGGCAGGTTGAAATTAATTTCATGGCGGAACTATGGAATGAATCTCGACCTTTCCACTCTGGTTAGAATTGGTTGGTAACCTGTAGGAATATCTTGTCCTATTTGCCTTAAATGGAGTAGGAAAGGACGCTAAACATTTAAAAAAAGAAAAGTGCTGTATACAATGGTGACTATGTAATATCTGTATATATTTTTTTTCTTTTTTCAGTATATTGACAATAAAAGTTTCTGTGAAGACTTGACTGAAGGGAAATTTGGCTTTCCTATAATGCATGCGATTCTTTCCCGGCCAGATGACAAGAAAGTATTCAGTATCCTTTTTTTATTGATAGTATGTTTTAATCATTTATTTTATTTGATCCACTTCAATCTATTTTAGGCATTTTTTTTCGTATTTGCTGTGTGTTTTTCTTTGGTATTTGGTTATTACGTCTATCCGGCCTGAGGAATGTCTGGAAGGTGAAAGAAAAAAACTGGTGTTATTGTTTTTCAATATATTCTACACACTTAATATGACGCTTAGGCAACATTTCTATACCATGAACAAAATAATTTTCTTCTTAGTTACAAAAATGTTCTTCCACCGCTGCTTCGTCGGTTTTAAATCTCCTCCCACAAAGGTCAGATTTTAACTTTGAGAAAAGGTAGAAGTCGCTATGGGCCAAGTCTGGGCTGTATGGTGGATGGGAGATTTCTTGGAATCCGCAGTCCTTCACAGCAGCTCTGGAAATCAATGCTGTGTGGATAGAAGCATTGTCGTGAAGAAGCCGAACACCTTTTCTCAACTTCCCCCGCCTTTTCTCTTTAATGGCGTCAAAATCAGTCAGCAGTATTCCTCTGTAATCCCAAAATATGGTGGCTCTTTCCTTTTTTATCGACTGCGCGGCTTTTGTCTTTAGCGGAGGTGCTTCTCTTGGCCTTCTACATTCTATGGACTCCCTTTTGCTGAGTGGGTCATAGTATAGAACCATTGTCTCATCCCCAGTTACAATTGAATCCAAGAATTTTTTTGAGTCGGCATTACATCCACACAAAAATTAATTGTAGCAGCGAGCACGTTCCTATTTTTGAGCAGCCGAAAGAACTTTTGGAACCCATCTTTCATTTGTTTCTCTATCACTATCACTTCTTTTTAACTTGCCAAGACTAATCTCATGTACATACCGAATAATCTTATGTTCCAATTAATTTTCTTGAAATGTTATTCTTATATTTTTTTGGAAAGAAAGAAGTAGAATTAACCCCTTGGCTAAATTTGTCATTACAACTGGTCCACCGGTAGACACTAAGATATCTTACTTGGATTATTATAAACTGTTTATACTAGATAAGATAGAAAGCTGACAAAAGTAATATTGGGAGAATCCTACTGGTCTGTTCTATAAATCTATATTTCCACATATCTTTCGAAAACCATGGTTCTCACAAGCAAATGTAAGTAAAGACATCATAAAAACATGTTTTATACTTAGGACGAACCACGGCATTTACAATAACTATCTGCACAAGGTAGCCTTAACTGAAAGTTCTCAGTACAAAAAATGTAGTGGTAACGAGACCTTTAAACATATTATACTTGGATGCCAAGCATACATAAAACAAAGAGAAATTTTAAAGATTTAGATACAAATCAAAATATTATCTATGATAGTATCTTAAAATTAACAGACTATACAAAAATTTATTACATCCACAAATATTTGAAATCTATAAACAAAAATAAGAATCAAAATATTATTTATGATAGTATCTTAAAATTAACATACTATGCAAAAATGTATTACATCCACAAATATTTGAAATCTATAAACAAAAATAAGAATCAAAATATTATATATGAAAGTATCTTAAAATTAACAGACTATGGAAAAATTTGTTACATCCACAAATATTTGAAATCTATAAACAAAAATGTATAATAAATATAGTTAATAATAGCAGTAACAATAAAGGGATAAGAAATACTTTCCAGCAGAACATTCATGCAATATAATCTATTCATACCTGGCTGTATGGAAAACCCAATGCCACCCACATAAGGGAAAAAACAAATTGTATTAATGTATTTTTTTTTCTCTTTTTCACATTTCTTCCTTAATTTTTAAATAGATATACTTCGACAGAGACCTAAGAAAGTTGAAGTGAAACGTTACTGCATCTCTCTTTTGGAAGAATTTGGATCGTTCGATTATACACGTAAGGTTCTTGACGATTTAGAGAAAGAGGCGAGAACTGAAGTAGCACGATTAGGTGGCAACCCACGTATGGAATCACTCCTGGATGAAATTATAATAAGTAGGAGGGGTGTATAAAAATCGTGTAACCATTTTATTTTTGACGAATCTACACCAGGTAACTTATGATATAAGGTTTTTTTTTAGTAACTTATGATTTCCCACTTGAAGTATTTACATATTTGTTAAAAGTATTATTTGTAATTGAGTTCCAAATATTTTTATTAATATTATATATATTAATACAGTAGACTTTCTTATCCAGTATTGTCTGATATGACATGCTGTATAAGGATAAATGGCATATGAAATAATCAAGGAGTAATACAATATTTTAATTACAGTATAAACATTTTTTTTATTATAAACAAAAAAAGAAGCTGAATAGTTAAAAAAAAAGTACATCTATTCATTAAAAACAACAAAAATTCTTTATTGCATTTGCAAATTATAACTAAAACAAGCACTTACCTACTAAGCTGTTGACCATATTTTCTATTGTCTGTTATAATCTGACATCATGATGTGATAACTTGTGTCTTCTTCTTCATGTTTATGGGATTTTGGCAGCATTAATAAATTTAATTTAAATTATTTTTCATTACTAATATTACTTTAATAAAAAATAAAAATGGAATAATGTCAAAACTTTGAATTAATGTGGTAGCTTTAAAAATTCGTATTCATTGGACTTATTACAATTATTACTGCTTATTAGATAGATTTATTACAGCTATCGACTTCCACTC
This sequence comes from Rhaphigaster nebulosa, assembly GCA_948150685.1. Classification (NCBI taxonomy): domain Eukaryota; kingdom Metazoa; phylum Arthropoda; class Insecta; order Hemiptera; family Pentatomidae; genus Rhaphigaster; species Rhaphigaster nebulosa. The sequence goes on along the minus strand of OX411311.1, from coordinate 38,633,442 downwards.
GCTCAAGAGGTATATACACCCCCAACGGATCCTTTTCAGTTGAAGTCGGGGCCTTACCGTAATTTAAATTTAGTTATTTATGCAATGGAAATATCATACGTTTTCTCATAGATTTTCTTCTGTAAAAGGTAATTCCCAAATTTTTATCATTTTTCATCATAAATCCAAGAAAAATATCACTGAACTTATTAATAAACTTAACTAAGACAACAATAGAAGATATGATCGACAGTTTTTTTTTTAAATTAAAATATATTTCATGAATCTCCTTCCTTTTTATTATTTTTACTCATACAAAAATATTTGAAATAAACTTTGTTGTTATTTTTTGATAGATTAATTATTTGCAGTATCTTTATAGTCTACTGTAGCAATAATAGAACTTTAATTCCGATTTGTTTTATGATAATTATTATTTTTACAAAATTATTTGGTTTAATTTCAAAAATTGTCAAATTTGTAATATGTCGTCAGACTGAGAAAATAACTCAAACTTCATATTTTTTGTGTTATGACATTGTTGTATTTTATGAGTGATATCTGAATGGAATTAGTGGGATTAAACATGTAAACAAATAATTTGTTTATGTGTTGGTCCTGCACTTCTTTATCTATCTACTTTTTGCTGCCTGAATTAGACAGACTGAACAACTTAATCTAAAGTCATTGAATTAAATTTCAAAAGATTTCTACATCCATCAATAGTATGTTTTATTTGTAAATCTATTCGTTGAATTGCTCAGTTTTAAAATTTGTTAATTATTTAAGTATCTTTTTAACTAGTCAATTTTTTATCAACTTAATTATCATTAGTGGTACATCTAAATAGAAAAAATATTTGAAAACTGAGTTGTTTAGTAATATGAACTTATTCTCACTGATATTTAGTGTTGGTATGTAGATGATGGTATTTTTAAAATTAGGTTTTTAATTTTTAACTTCAAGCATCGGATATTTCATTTCTCCTCTTGTACCCACTCAAATACCTGGGAGGTGCCTATAATGTTTAGCTATTGATATTGAAAACATCCAACATCGAAGTTCGATGTTCATTATCTCAATGCTTTCACTACTGACTGCCTAGAGTTATTCTTTCTTTATAATTATCTATGACAATCTTTTGGAAAATATTTAGACTCTTGCAAAATATGCGTATGCGTTATTAGACATTAGCTGGTAATGTATAACACCATATTGTATCCACGAATACTACTGATTAGCTCAAATACATTTATATGAACATTGCCAAATTATTTTATTTCTAATGAGAATGTTCAATGATTCTTACAGATATTACAGTTTTTCATTAATTATTCTTTCCCTTTTTTTTTCTAAAATCAGGTCTACACTTATAAAAATTAACACCAAACATGTGCAGCACTAATATTTTTGCCGCAAATGCATGGTTTATCACGTCCACATTTACAAAAATCACTGCGCGCACACACAAAATTTTACGTCATGTGTTGTATTCAGCACTAATTTTTATAGAAGTGGACCGGCCGTAATACTTGCAAGCATCTACTTGTCATATTAAGATCCAGAGGCTTATTAGAACATAATTTCAAATATTAATTAAGTTTTAATTATATTTATTGTGAAGCAGTTAAAATATTTTTCCTATTGCAATTCATTTTGTAGCAATGTTATTTTCGTATATTTTATCAGTTGATCAATGATTCCATTACCACATGAAACTAAGTATCACTTTTTCAACTAAATAAATTAATAAAGGCCAGTAAATTTAAAATCTGATAATTATCAGAATTGCTGTTACTTTAATTTTTCTTTTACTGTGAACTGTTGATTCGGTTTTGTTGAACTTCAAGTATTTATACTGATTAACATCAATTATCATACTGATTAATGATTTATTTTGCCGAAAAATCTTTGCAAAGGTAGATAAATATTTTCAAAATTATAAATAGTTCAAAATAATGCCTTAATTAAATATTAGGTCAATTATTTGATATATAAATGCCTTATTGATATAACACATACTCTATACGATGGTTGATTCTGGACTATATTTCAATGATGTATCGTTGGGGATTGTTTGAGATGAATTAATAAAATGCAAATTCCGTTATATTTTTTTGTAAACCCACATTGTAAATTATCATGAGGGCTTTACTGTTGACGAAGTTGATAATTAGATATGAGCGATCTACTTCTGAACTAATACAAATATCAGGTCATTGACTTATTTTTTTTGTAATGAAAAAAGAACTAGTAGTTCTTTATATCATATCTCCACCCCTAATCATCACTCTTTTTAAATCTCAGGAAAACAGTCAAGTTTTTACGAAGTTGCAAATATTGCCAATAACTTGTTTATTACGACAGTTGTAATAAATGTTTTAAATTTTACATTACATAAAAAACCTATGGTTTCTTCCAAGTGATTACTTTTGTTTGGATAAACCATTAAACTTCAGTTTTACTATTAAATGAGTGATAGGTGTTTCGGGAAAAAAGAATGCTAACTGAATCACTGATCTGGGTGATCCGTTTGCTTTATTCCTTTTTTAATCTTTTTTTCAAATCTCTTGCAGACTTTCCTCTTATTTTGAAGTTTCAGTGTGCAAAATTTCATCAACAGAAAACCCTCCATAAATTTGTATTGAAGACGCACACACAATCTACTTTATATAATATAAGACCAAACTATTATTATTTATCGTTATCATCTTCATAAATACCGATATATATTCATATCTGCGTCTGTAGAGGGAATCGATGATAACTTATAATGTGGGCCATAATTTAGCAGAAAATAATTAATTAAAAAAAAAATAACAGTACAATCTTGAAAGTTTGACATTTGTTAATCCAACAAGCTCAGTACATCTAAGGTAGGGATGGTTCGGAAATACTAGACCTGTTACTTTGTAATAAATATGTACTAACAACTTAAGGCTTGCTATGTGTTTATCTCTTAACAGATACAGTGTGTATGACTAACGACCAACTCAGTTCCGTATTTAATGCTGTTTAAATGGGACCCTCAGTAGTCTGGGATATTTGATAATCTGAAAACTTGTCTGTCAGATTGGACTGTAGTTTCAAATCAAAAGACGCATATATCCTCTTGTGAGAATGTTTCTTTCACCAATTTTCTATTTGTGGTTTGCACTGCCTTATTAGCATACGGTCGCTCAATTTTTAATTTGTATCATACAGGTCTTAGATATTTTCATTTGTATTATCTATCCATTCTTACTTATTCTAATTATGCTGTTTCTTATATCAGCTAATTACTGCTTAAATTCTAATTAAAACGAGGACACTATAAATTGTGGCCTATATTAACTTACCATTATTTTTGTATGATACTCCATATTTAAAAGGGAAAAATGGATAAAACACCAAGAAACTATTGCTTCCTGCTTAAATAATATATTGCTGTTTTGATTTATAAGCTTAAATTTTATAAAGTTACCTCGTAATTAGCATTCCTGTGCCAAAGCTTTTTACATTGACAATAATTAGGTTGTAGATTATAGTATCTACTGTATTTAAATTAATGTTTATAATGGTGGTAGTTTATATTTATAGGACACTATGGCAAAGGTAAATTGTAGTTTATTATAAAAATTATTAATAATTATAGAAATATACTTACTAAGCTTTATTAAAATGAAATTGACCAAGTTTTTCGGTGACTGTTCTGTTTGTATACTGTCAGCCTCCACATAATAAAACTAATGAATATGAGTTGTCAAAACTATTCAAGGCATTGTACAATCAATATACTTATCAAAACATTAATTTAACCCTGATATGCAATAAAGAACCAACTGACATTTTATGAAAGTGTTATATAATCTACATCAATATTTTTTTGGTTGTTGAAGAATTTGATATTTCACAAAATGTTGGTTCCTTATTGCATATCTAGGTTCAATTAAACTATTTGGTTTTGTGTAAACTATTTCAGAAGTCTATTAAACTTTTTTGGTAATGAGGAAAATGTCATAAACTTTACTTGCATGATGTATTTGATTATTCATCTTCAATAGTTTTAGCGGTAACACTGGGATCATCAGCTATCATTATATAATTCTCAGTTTTACTAGTGAATTAGTTTATCCTAGTGCATATCTTGTAGTGAGGTTATGGCCATTCAAAACTACAATATTATGGGCCATAAAAGTACTTACTAATCGTATATTGTTCTTATTTTTATATTTTCTTTATAAATGCCTGTAATTCATGTTCTATTATATTTTTTCATTATGAAGTTTGAAGGTGTATATTTACACCTAAGCTTGTATTAACTAAGAAAGTACTTCTTGTAATACTAAAAACTTTTTTAATGTTAAGTGATCATAAAATACCAAATTTATTGATATATTTAATTAACAATATGGCACCCTTTACTTTAATTTATGATTTTTGGTGTGTATCTACACAATTTTGATAAAAAACTGAACTTGAGGATTCCTTAAAAGCAATTGGTAAATAGAAAACTTGTAATATATCATTGACACTGCAAGTCGACTAAAAACAATCATAGATAAAAATTTAGGTTTGAAGGATTATTTTCAAAGTTAAAGAAGAAAAATTATACAAAATAGTTTTTTATTCACATTTTTACGTTAGGACTTAAAAAAACAAAATAATGCATAAATAAATAAAGAATTTTATTTACATTTAAAGGTAAAAATGTATATAGATACTTTTTTAATGTTTACTTTTTCTTAGTTCTAAATAAATTCTAAAGGTACAAGATTTAAGGCATTGAGGTGCAAAAGGGGATAAATACAAATTTGTAAATATTTCAGGAAACCCAAAACTGCATAATTTTATTCTTTCTGTGATTTAAATTTTGGTTCAGTGCGTAAGGGGTTTACAAATTACTGTTATTTTTTTGCATTTATGTTTCACATGATTTTTTTTTTTTTTAATTCCATTAATATTTTGACAGATTCATATAATCGACTTCTGAACAACTACAATTAATTAATTAGGCTTTAGTAAAATAAAATACTTAATATTTACAGTCCATATTCAGAACTGATATATTTTATTCTATTGAAATGACATGGAAAATATGGCTATTGGTTTTATTTTAATGTCAAAGGGTTTTATTTAAGGCCAAAAAAAAATAACAATTTACATTCACAGTAGGTTAAAGTAAATGGCAAGTTAAATTTGGTAGTAAAATGTTTATAGTAAATTTACTTGGAGAATAAGGAACTTATTAAATTAAAAAGGAGTATTATATTATAATTTCAATGTGTTGTAATTAATTTATATTTGAACCTAATATTATTTTTTTATTATCATTATTATGTGATTTATAAATTTTTTATGTTTTTTTATTGTTTTCTATTTATAAGAATGGTATCATTGTTAATATTATTGAAATTTGTTTTATTTAATGGTGTTTTATTATTTTGTGAAGAATTAACATATCGTTGTGCAGTATTTAAGGGATATAAAGATATATTACTGCTGAAAGCATATCACTGTGATGTTAACACTAACGAGATTTTAGTTTCTCATTGGAAATTTTATCAGATTGAATCGAGCTATGAGTATATTGATTGTGTTGAATGAAATATAAGCAAAATAATGTTATCAGAAATATTAAAAATTCTTTAACTTAGAACTTAAAAAACAAGAAAAGAAATTAAAGTGTATTACAATAATGTGAAATTACAGTTATATCCGAGTCCTAAATAAATCCTAATTACTTAAAGGTAGTACTTAAAATATTATTATGTATGTATTTATATATATTTTTAAGTTTAATGGATTGCATTTTTTTGTTATTTATGAAATAAAGTATTTACTATCTCTCTGCGTTCTATCCTTCATGTATAATATCCCCATAATTTCAAACATATGAATTGCCTAGTACTATCGAAAATCAAAACTATTATTTAAAATTTCTTTTAATAGAAACATCCAAATTACTTAATTTCTGTATACATAAAATGTAATTATTTTAAGGAGGGAAAATAAAGGAAGTCACAAGTATTTAATTACTTAGTTTTTTTCTCTTCACATAACATATTGATAAAACATCCCGAATGAAAATGAATGGATTCTTGAATAAAAAGCTCGAAAGCCAATAAATTACTAAAAAATGAATTTTTTAAAAATATATGTTGCCTATGGATGTTACATTCCGATCTAATTCTTTAAAAATTAGTATTGCCAGTTTCGTCATGTATTTTTTCTCTAACTTATCTAAAATTTTCCCTAAATCCACCGACTTTAACCCTTAATGTTTAGTTCTTATTTTTCCATTAATGTAACCAAAATAAAGACCTAGGATAAGATAAAATAAATGATAAAGCATGTACTTAAGGTTTATCAAATTTTTTAAAACATTTTTATATTACTTCAATTCAATGAATTTAATACTACTTAAATTAGTTATATCAGTTGAAAGATCAGACCAAAACTATGATTACAAGCGAACTTAAAACAAGATTTAAAATTGTTGTCATTCAAGTTTAATTACAATATTTATATCCCAAATATAAAAAATTATCAATCAAGTACGATATTCTGGGTAGTAAAGTTGCTAATTCCACCCTTCTGATTGTTAATATAATTTTCATCATTATTTCATAATTTTCCTGTTTAATATATTGAATCATAGTATTTATGAGTTCGGAAAGGTTTTGAATATGGGCTGTAGGAGTGTGAATCACTAGCTGTTGGTAAAAAATTGAATGATGGAGTGGAGTAATCGTCTTCACTCCATCATTCTATTTGGAGTGATCGTCAGTGGCTGCCTTTAGGAAATAGTCTCCTAAAACAGTGCTGGCTCCTTTATTAATTCTGCAATATGTGAGATGGTTAGGATGAAACTGTTTTAAGTGCACTAATCACAAAAAATTAGATAATTTCAGTAACTTTTAACTGTTTCTATAGAATAAAAGTGATAAGAGCTTATAAAGTAACTATAAATCCTAAGTTTCAAATCTATTGGACAAGTTTACTAGGATGTGCTCCGAATAAAAGGGGCACTAGTCACTGAATTGCTGTTATTTTATAAAATAATTTTGTGGGAATAGTTTGTGTAATTTTGCATATAGTTTCAAAACATTTTTTACCTTAGTTTTTATGCAGTGTTATGTGTACAATGTTCTTAATATTTCAAAACTCTCCTAGTCTATATATATAACAGCGAAATTGGAAATCTTTGTTATGGGTTGTCTCCGAAACTACTTATCCAATTTTCATGCTTTTTTTTTTTTAAATTAAAGAGGACATCACGGAGGGGTTTTAGGCTATATAACATCACGCTACAACCCACAGCAACAGAGCTGTAACCATAAACATCAATCAATCTGGAAAGGTTTCGTATGGTAGTTGTTTTCATACTGTGGAAGTTCACATCACATGTTTAATATGATAAAAGGGGATGAAGTAAAAAAATAAATAAATTGATTTTTATTCTGCAATGGAGTGGAATAAATAAACATTATCTTTTGATTTTTTTTTTTTTCAATTGTCCTTGGGGCGGGCCCTCCAAATATAATTTCTTCTAAATAATGTAAGAATTGCTATATTTTTGACTGGACCAATAGTTGGGCGAACAGTACTCATACCTCGCATTCCAAAGATGCCCAGGGATTTGCCAAATAGTTTTAGAAGAATAATATTTCCCATTAAGATATCGTTTATAATCACTATAAAGTGCAAGGACAAACTTTTAAGCATATCGGAGTCAACTCAAGAGAAGACTGTTTTTCTCTCCGACAACTATATGTTGCCATATCAAGATCAGATTGCGGACAAAACCGGTATATACTTATACTACAGGAAGGACTAACAATATCATGTATTATTAAGAATATTGTTCTTTAAATAATTTAAAACTTACCGTTCATAAACAAAATTTTGTTAGTATAAATCCACCAAATTGAAGACACTTTTTGTCAAGTCAGTTATTATTTAACGATTGGTCCTTTTGTTTTTCCATATAAATTTCGAGTTGGTTATGTGCTCATCAAGTGCTCATATCATAATACAAACATGTTTAATCCACATTTAACGCGTGTGAAACTGCGGGGCATAGGTAGTTTGTCTATAAATTTAAAGTTAATTATATACTCTACACCACTCAGCACTAGAAAATTACGATATAAAGGAAGAAAATTTTAAAAGCTGATTCCTTTATTATATGTTGAGTAGCCATACTGATCTCTAAAAAAAAAAATAATCACTTTGTTTTAACTGGCTCATGGTTGACTATTTATTATGAGTCATGCATTATGATACATACGTGGTGGTCAAGATAAATGAAGAAAACATTTAATTTAATTTTCTTTATTTTCACGCTGTTTTTGATCCCAAAATTCATGTCATCAAAAGGTCTAAAAAGCAATGGAAAACTTTATCTGGTCAGTAAAAGTGAAAAAAATTAATATTTTATTTGTAATCAGGTATTTCAATATCGTCTCCTACAAATTATTCCTACTGAGACACAAAACACTTGCGGCTATCTCCGCATCCTCTTCTTAATATCCTCTCTTCATAACATCTCCTTTCAAAGGCACCAAAGTTCCAAGTACCTTCAATCACCCGTTCTCTATAAAACTTTATTTTCTCTATTTTCATCAATTTCCACCAGAGTCCATGCAAATCTCTCAGCAAAAATTTGATCAGTCAACAATTGTCTCTAGTGTCATGTTTAACTCATCTTTAAGAGGTTGATGCCTTGGGTGTGCGGTTGTCAACCATAAGCACACAAATTAACAGACCACAAGGCAAATGACATCAAATCAAAAGAGTTGTAATTTGATGTTATTTACACATGTGTTTGTTTGTAGTGGCTGGGAGAAATTGTACTTCTTCTTTTCTCTTTGTTCATTGATGTAAGATTTATCACATCTGAAAAACATCAAGACATTTTTTAAGCAAATACCCTACACAACTATTTTAATTATACCGAGCAGTTAAGTACAGAGCACTCAGCAAATAAAATTTAACATCAACTAAAACACCAGTTAATTTAGTTGTAATTAATGTATCTTTTAAAAAATTAAAAATTTAAATATGACCTGATGGCATAAGGTTTGAAATTCATTTTATACCAAAACCCATTCAGAAAACAGTAAGTTTGAAATTTTTGAATAAATGGCAAAAGGTACAAGAGATTGCATACAATACTTTTTGAACAAATGTATGAAATAAACCAACATAGCATTAAGAAAATAGTACAGGGAACATGTTTCAAAGATTAAATATTACAAGCACATAAAACCTAATAAAACATTTTTTTTTTTTTTAATAAAATGAATCACATTAACTAGTTTGCAAGATGCAAACAGATCTTTATCCTAGTATTTAGTCTTGAATACTGTAGAATTAACACACATGCCTTAAGCTGATTATTAGAATATAAAATGATAATACAATAGCAGTACCACATTCCTTTTTTCAATTACCTAACTAACATTTGATCCTATCCTAAGGTATGCATCCCCTACCTGGAATCATTATCTCACACAAACACAGAAGAAGAAGATGGCGACCATCCAGAGACTGGCACTGCTGAGGGTCACCAAGGCATACAGAACCGTGTCGCACAAGGCAGTGCAGGTATTGCCCGGAGAGATATCCTTGGATCTCATCCTGCGAGAGAACACCATCAAATTCGATGTTAAGAGGCAAGGGCTTGATGCAATTCTGGAGGGACTGCAGCAGAGGATAGGTGAGGAGCCTGGGAGATGGAAGAAGGTGCTGAGGGAGGACTCACTGGATGAATGGAACAGACGGTGGGTCACTTGTGAAAAGGACGTAACCCTTAAGAAGTTCTTTCCAACCGTCTATTCCAGACTAATGGTGAAGTGGGTCCATCCCTATAACTGGTCCTCACAGATTCTGACAGTCGATGGAGGTTTCCGGAAGAAGCTGCGGAAGCATGGCAAGAATATCGATCCCAGGTACCCCACCTGCGGTATGCCTGATACAGCCGAGCACGCAGTAATATCCTGTGCCGCAATGGATGGACATCGAGCCTGGCTGTCCAGGAAAACCGGACTGTACGCCTTTGACGAGTCCGATTTCCCGAGGTTGGTAGAGGAGAGGAATTACTCCTTCTTCATGGAATATGGAGGAGGGCTCAGGGTGGCAAGTCAAAGCCAGCCCTGACTACACGAACCAGGAAGGAAGGACACAAAGGTGCATCCGCATCAATACCCATAGAATACCCAAATATTGTTCCCATAATTATGGATACCCTTAAATTATGTATGACAATAATAAATAAAAAGTTTTAAAATAAATGAATAAAGCTGAGTTTTATTGGCGGTAGTGGCATACACACATCCCATGGGTAATACCCCACTGCTGCTGAAACCCCGTATACCACAAACGGCCAGATAGGGGGAATTTAAAAAAAAAAAATTAGCCGATAATGTATTGCAAAATGTACAAGACATTACATGCAATATTTAATGAAAAAAGTATGAAATAATCCGGAAATCTATATAGCACTTAGCAAATAATACAGGGAACATGTTTCCAAGATTAAATATTACAAACAAAGCCTACAACAGTATCACTTCCTTTTTTTCAATTACCTCAAGAACAGTTGATCCTGTACTTTTCTGCAAAGTGCTCCAGACTTAGCACATGCTTTTTCTAAATTACTCCATGCTTCTTTAAAAAATGTAGGTAACTTAACACATGGTTACCTAATTCTAGGTACCACTAAGGATGTAATCCCGTGAATACACCCAACACAACTCATATTTTAATGCGATATTAATGATTAAAATAACTCAATGGAATGATGCATAGAGATAAAATCTCGACAAACACGCTATTTAAATTCAGCCAAGTGAGAAAAACTTCGCTGAAAGGAAATGCCTATTTGTGAAATTTCCTGTTGACGAAGGTGGGGAGTCGTGCATTTTTCAAAAAATTAACCCTTAATAAGAGCCCGGTACACATAGACCACAGCCAAATATATCAATTAGAATTTTTCAAATAGTTTCATTGAGTTCTGATAGATGACAGCAAGTCTAGAAAAATACGTAAAGGACTCTTACCACCACCGAAATATAGGTACACCATCTAGCGTTTGTCTTCAAACTACGATTTTCTACATTGTTGCACTTACAAAATTAAAACTCGTAAGCATTTAATAATTTTAATAATTTTACTTTATTAAAAATATATGTAGCAAAATTGTTCTAAGCCATTTTGTTCTCATCAGATCTGTCGTCAGGATAATATTTCGATATTATCTGAAAAATTGACACAGTTTTTTGAAAACGACTTGAGTGAACCTTGGTAAATTTTTTTTTATATCAATTATTTTATTATTTATTGTTATTCAAAAGTACACTAACATATTATTCAATGAGCGTTTGTATTTATTTTTAAATTCTAATTTTAATTATTTATTATTTTAAGGAATAAATATTTTTAAATATATTTTTTGTAAAAAATATTAAATTTTAAAAAGATTTTGTAAAAATATTTTTTTAAGTATTAAAAAAAATGCATTTAAATGTTTTGCAAAGTTAAGGTACATATGTTTTTTAAATGATTTTTCTTGTAAAAATATAAAATTTAAAACTTTTCATTATAAAAATATGCTTTTAAAATATTTAAAAAAAAATATCATAAATATGTTCTGGCAAGTTTAGGGATATATACATATTTAAAAAAAAAATTCTTTAAAAATTTGTAAAGATTATATTTTGTTTTAATTCACAAAAATGTCCTGCCAAGTTCAGGGATTTACTTTTATTTTTTAAATTATTTTTTTGTGGAAAAAAATATTAAATTTAAAACATAAAAAAAAATCATAAAAATGTTTTGCCAAGTTTAGGGTTAAGTAAGTCATGTTTTTTGTTGAATAGGAAGCGATCCCTCAAAAACTATTCAAGGTAAATAAGTTCCAATCGCAACATCGTAAAGTAGATAAAATTCTCTTTAGGAAACATTGTTTGTCTTAATCAAATTTCCCTTTTGCGTGCTCTTTGGGAAAATACGATCTCAAACTTTTCATTTTTACTTTATCGATACTCACTAATACATGTCGGCCAACAACTCTCTCGTCTAATTATTTTATTTGTACAAGCGGAGTTGTTGAGGTCCTACAGCACCGGTATATTCCTATAATCTTTTCTTTTTTTATTGGTTTAACGCCTTTTATTATCCTTTTGAGATAGACGGGACGGGTAATCCTACGTGTTACGAACCTATTCTTACCCGACTGGGAAAGTCGAAATTCATTGCATGGGGCCGCAAAGAAACACATTTCAACCCGCCCAGACCGGATTCTAACCGGTGCCGTAGCAACCTCGAGACTGCTATGCCGCTGGTTAGAATCCGGTCTATTTAAGACATCATTGGGATGGGGTTGTTCCATAGCCGAGGCTATCGCGACAATTTACGGAGCTGGAAAGGAATAATATCTAATTAAACATCGCGAGACTGCATTATTGAATAATAATGGTTCGCCCACAAATTGACTCTCGGCCACCACGGCCTCATATTCCTATAATCTTCGATGAAAGTTAAAATATATTTTAAATACTGAGACATTTTCTCTAATCTAATGGAAAAGAGGCACGGAATGATGCAAGAACTCTCAAAAGGTGCTGTGGACGTTGGTTATAACGCATGCGCTATCAAATTCCCGGAATTTTACAGGGAAAGAGGCATATGTAGAGCATGTTAAAGATGTCTTCTCCGTGCGTCATGTTAAAGATGAAAGGGAAAGGAAAAGCGCACGAGTGTGGCCATAATAGATCTATGGATGCGATTTGCTCTGATGATTAATGACTACACTTTTAACTGGAGCTCTGTCCTAAAAATGTATACTGAACTGTTCTTTTAAATTTTCTCTCCAGGAAATTAGTTTTATAGAAGGGAATAGTGTTAGAAGTGAAACAATAGAGCGATAACGAACTGGTTGCTACCGTTGCTAACAATGAGGACCCGGCCCGGTCGGACAAGACAATGAGAGAGCATTGAGGCTTCAGGATCTAGCCTAATTGATGGTTATAGTCTAGTGTGTCACTCTTCACATCGCCGTTAATACTCCATTAGTATCGATATAGTCATACGGGGCCGTTAACTGCAGTCTCATCGATGGTATCCCTCCTTTCTTTTGGGTTTACGTCCTTCTTCCTCCATTCATTTTATTATCATCCATTGTGAAATTAGAAATTCAAAAACGACAACCTTGATCGATGGAGATGTCTTACTTAACAAGTATATAATGTGCCGTGTGAATAGTAAAGAGCAAATTCTTCTACTCCACTTTTTTTTTTTTTTTTTTTTTTTTTTTTCCAATTTTAGCGCGGTCGCCGATGAAGTGATTCATTTACATTTGCCACTTTGGATGCCCATCGCGGAAGAACCATCTTGAATGACATATGTAAATTGGCTTTCATTTTGTTTCATCCAAAGGGCACGATGAAAGAAGTTGACTTCTATCTACTTTTGATGAAAGAATCGTTAATGGAACCGCGTTAAGTTTCTAAGCTACTCGGAACCAAGTGTATTTTTGTCTTATTTTTTCCTAAAATAATAGATTTTTGCTTGCACTACATTGGAGAGGGGGGGAGGGGGGGGAGAAGAGGTGCATTATAGATCCGTTTCCTAACTCCTAGAACACAGTTTTGGGAGTTTCGAGATTCCCTAAGTTATTGTAAGTGGAAGTAACCTAATGTTGACGCCTGTCACTAGCAACGTACGGCTGATTGCCATCCTGCAGTTGAAGTCTTTGCATTGGTTACCTTTTATACTGTTCCCGTTGATGGTACTGGGGTTGTCACGGAAGATTTGGGTAGAGATAATAAAGCTGCCGCTCGGTCTTTATCACACTACATCTGGCTTCCATTTCCGTAAGCTGCCGACGAATATTTTTTTTCTTGAGGATTATGAGACTGCATAAAGGACTTATATTATATTCTTGTAACTGAATTATGCACTCCCTTACTAAGCAATAACGCAATATGATGTCATCTTCAGAGCGAGCTGCTCTGCCTACTTTGTCGGACAAACACTAAGTTTAAAAGATATTTTAAATTTTAACCGTAATTAATGATACGAGTAATAATATGTTGGTACGATGAGTTAGCCAATTCTTGGCCCTTAGGACTTAGTGGAGGAGACATTCATTATGAAGACATTATATTTATGTCAGTAATGCACGGATTTAAATCCGGATATGACATACATTTTTTTTTCTCTGTTCTATCAGCCGTGTATCGACTCTGAGGTCGGGAGACCCTTCTATGGCACAAGCAGCTTTCACAAAGTGGTAACCTGAATTTTCAATGGATTCGTGGAAATGGCGGTTGAGTTTGAATGGACCATATCGACATCGTTTTTACTTCCTTGTACGAAGTAAAGGAAGTATTGTAATCGCGAAAATTTTCGGTTTTCAGATTCCGACGGAAATATCCATTTTGACCATCCCTGAATCCATTTTGACTAGTTTCGTCGTGGCGTCTGTACGTACGTACGTTTGTATCTCGCATAACTCAAAAACAGTTAGCCGTAGAAAGTTGAAATTTCGTATTTAGGATTGTTTTAAAATCTAGTTGTGAACCTCCCTTTTTGGTCACTGCTTGATCACCGGAAGTGGTACTTTACTTGAAGGTCATAATTGATTTCCATCAGAAATTATCTTAAAATATTATGCAAAACTTCTCAAATTTAGTATTTAAAAACTTATATATTGATTTAAATAACACACTAGATTTTGGTCTGCGTTAGGAAACCGGAAGCGGTACTTTACTTGAAGGTCATATTAAACTTTCATCAAAAATTATATTAAACTATAATGTAAAACATCTCAAATTTGGTAAATAGGACTTTTATATCGATGTAAATGTATTCACTAGATTTTGGTTCAAATTGGTGAGCCGAAAAGGGTACTTTACTTGAAGATCATAATAAGATTATAAGAAACTCCCGTCATATGACATCAGAGACAAAGAAGAAGTAATGTAATATAATCAAAAATTATATTTAAATTAAATACCGAAATCATATGTTTCGGTAATAAAGATTACAAACGCAATTTGGTTTCCAATCCAATTAAACATTTTTATTGCTTGTTTTAAGTTTTAAAATTGAGTGTAAAATACTTGTTTTCCTCCCCATTTGTGAGATCAACAAGTCTGCAACAGGAGAATAAGGTATTACTTAAGTGGGCTTTTCGCTTAAAATATCGAAACTGTCGATTTCCAATGCTTTATCTCGTGATATTGACAGTTTTAATGTAGTCAAGGAACATGAAGAAATCTCTATACAAGGAAGTCGTGTTGTCCACATCAGATATTTTAACAAGGCGTAAGCTCTAATTAGCAAACTTTACAGAAAACACATGAAACGATTTTTCCCCAAATAACATTTTTTTTTATTGTATACAGTAAGAGGTTATTAAAGCGGCTAAGCCTTAACAATTACAATATATTTTTAAGACTTTTAGCACTGGTCAAGGCCAGAGTGACGACGGAGAGTCGTTAATATTTGGCGCTTATGCCATCAATAGTCGTTTTGTAGACCATTTCGAATTTTTTTTCTCGATATATCGTGAGCTTGAATCGATAACGGTGGTGTTTACGTCCCGCAATAAATTGAAACCTAAATTTCGAATTTTTGGCGCTTAAGCCTTTTTAATAAAACGACGAATGATCTGTGGTCAAGAAACCACTTCCTTATCATATGTTGCACCCAAGATATTATTTCTTTCCAGCTCCGTAAATTGTCGCGATAGCCTCGGCTATGGAACAACCCCGTCCCAATGATGTCTTAAATAGCTAAAGAAATTATTCAACAGTCATGTTAAATGATCGAAAAATCAAATTAAAAATAAACCAAAACACGCTTCAATAATACTAGCTGTTACCTGCGACTTCGTTCTCGTAGTCTTCAATTTAATGCGATAATAGGTATGTTCAGTGTGAGTACCAGTCCAACGAAAAAACGTAATTTCAATTGCAATTACAAATAACTGTAATTGTAATCGTAATTACTTAATGAACCACTGTAGTTGTAATTTGGGCCGCTATCGCAAATACTAGTTGAGCCAAAATAATTGCAATTACAATTACAATTATTTCTGCAATTCCTAATAATTGTAATTGGTAACTGCAAATGGCTATCGAAATGGCACTAAAAAAAAGTTATTTCCACAAATATGCAAAGAAATGCGTTTCAAAATGGTGAGTTATAGTGAATCGAATGAAAATTTACAAAAATCACGATCAAATTAAATATAGAGTAAATATTGTTATGACTTGCATTCTAGGTAATTGTAATAGTAATTACTTAGCCTCAAGATATAATTGCAATTATAGCTGCAATTACTTACTGTCAAGAAGTAATTGTAATTATACTTGCAATTACCTTCCGTTAAAAAGTAATTGTAATTGTACTTTTAATTACTTACCATTAAGAAGTAATTGTAATTGAGAGCTTCAACCACAATTACAATAATAGCTAAAATATGTAATTAATTACTGCCCAACTCTGATGAGTACCCATTATTCAATGCATGTAATGCCACTGAAAGAAAAGGTTTGCGTTTTAATTCTGTTAATCGAAAAGCTTTTGGATACACCATATTTTTCATTCTTCCGTCTTGTGTGTGGAAGAATCAATCAGGTTTTTAGGCGCCGGAGCAGGATTCATACAACTGTCCATGTGTGAAGCATGGACTTTCGAAATTAGCCCACACATGTGTAGTGATTGTCCCTGTGTTTTGTTGATGTTGATGTTCATAGCAAATGCGAATCGCACCGGAAACTGCAAAGGTTTGAATTCGAATGACATATCTGTCGGAATCATTGGAATGCGAGGCAACATTATATGTACACGACAGTACAAAAACTATTTGATTTTAAGAAATTTACATGTGTTCCAAAAAATGAATCTATTTTTAATTATTAATAAAAATTCCGTTTTATAATTAATTTAAAAATACTGGTAATATCTACAACAATTTTAAGTACATGTGCGCACCCTAAGTAAAAATCTCTTATAAACGGTACCTTCCGTCAATTGTTACAGTACTTCGCCCGAAAAAGGGCTCACTCCAACAGAATTAATATATATGATGATTTTCTTAAAACTGAAGGATTTCGAAAAAAAAAAAGAAAAAAAAAGTATAGTTTTGGTCAATAATGATAGGACTAAGTACCTACTCTAATCAAATATTGGTTTTAATTTCTTAAAACCTTGGAACATGGGACCTCTTTGAGTATTCCTAGAAGAACTTGATTATCTTATTTACAAATTATTCGATTTATAAACTGTAACTTTTTATATACCATTTTGAACTCCGAACAAAGATGTAATTGCTATGTTTGTTCGAGTGATTAATTTATTTTTTACTTTTAAAATGAAACATAAACCTTAACTCACTGTTGTCAGGACCGCATTCTTTTGCAAGTGGTATCATTATTTTGTATTAAATATCGCTTCTTAAAGGCATCTTGATTAGAAATTGAATCTAACGTAAATAAATCTCTTTTGTTGTCGAGATCAATCACAATAAACACTCGAAACCTCTCGACTTCTGGCATGTCTTGATGGATTGTTTTTCAGAACGGAAACATTTATGGTTTATTTGAGTGTTATATTTTTATTAAATTGGTTTCCACCTATTATGTTTTTTTAAGTGGCAATATTTAGCCGCTGCAGGAAATTGATAGAGAAAAGTAATTATTAAAAAGATTGAACTCACATATTAAGGGAGATTAATTTATATTTATTAAAAATTAATCTTGTGGGGGACGGGGAGAGGGGGAGGGCGGTGTTGCTCAGTGTTAAGGCTCGATTATGGTCAGCTAGATAAGACTCGATGCTCCTTTTCTATCGGTCCCGGATTCAAGGCCGGGTGTTACAAATAATTATTTATTCTGTTATCAGCTATGGATTGAGCCTTCTGAGGCTCACCCAGCCTCAATAAAGTGTGTACCCTTAATCGGGAGAAAACCTGGCCGTTGAGCGTGATCTCGGCCGAATCAATGCCTTGCACAACCGTTGGCCTAGAAACAGTACGTCCTTACTATGTACTGAACCCAAGAACTTTTTTTTTAAAGGTTAATCAGGATCTGTTGAGTGTTAGAAGTAGAGATGGGCAAAACTTTTAATTTTATATATTTTAAACTGTAAAAACTATGGCTTATAATTTTGAGTAACGCTTACTTTAATTAGATTAGAAATTACTCTTTAAAAATTAAATTTAAACAGATCTGTTAGCTATGAAGTGAAAAAATGCAGCATGTTTTGATAAATAAAAAATCTTATTAATATTTTAAGGAGAATTAGCACACGATTTAGACGTTTGATAATAGATTAGGACCCCTGGCTAGTAAAACTAACTATCAAATTCATCTTTGTGTACTGCTATATAATTTCACAAATAAAAACAAATTGAATAAATGTATAATTGTATAATGTGTATTGAATAAATAAAAATGTTCAAGCATAGCTCCGTCATAGATAATGAATCTATGAAGTCTGACGAAGAACTGGTGGAGTTTGCGATTAATGCTAATGTTCCTAAATCATTAATATCGGTTGTACTGGCATGAATTCCATTCCGACTGTATAAAGACACTACAGTATAAACTTATTGCTGTTAATGACTTGTCCTAAAGACAGCGCCGTGACATGGCGGGCGAGCTTGCTCGTTCTAAGATTGTCTTAATCCATTATCTTTTAAATAAGTCACTCTTATACATCAAAATTTTAACATCGAGACATAGGAACTTAACCTATTAATTTGTCTCTTCTTTATGATATTATATAACTATAAAAAAAAAAAGGACTTCAATAGTTAGTTTTATTCCAAAATAGGAATCCTGATATATTATCAAGCGTCTAAATACTGAGCTAACCCTCCTTAAAATCTTAATAATATTTAAAATTAGAGATTTTATATCTCAGTTCACAAGTTGGGGACGTGATCGAAAAATTAATAGAAATACTGACGTGTCATACTTCAGTATATATAAGCTTGGAGCTGAAAACTTGTTTCAGATGATCGGCAGATGTAGAGGAAATCAGTATTAGGTTCAAATTTTCCGATGAGAAATTCCCGTCATATGACATCAGAGACGAAGAAGAAGTAATGTAATATAATCAAAAATTATATTTAAATTAAATACAGAAATCATATGTATCGGTAATAAAGGTTACAAACGCAATTTGGTTTCCAATCCAATTAAACATTTTTATTATTTGTTTTAAGTGTTAAAATTGAGTGCTAAATAATTGTTTTTTCCCCATGTGTGAATTGAACAAGCCTGCTGCTTATAGTGGGTTGTTGTGAGTGCTGATAGTTAAGAGGATTGTTCCGCTTAAAATGTCGAAACCATCGATTTCCTATGTTTTATCTAGTGACATTGACAGTTCTAATGTTGTCACGGAACACGAAAAAATCCCTTGGGAACTTATTACCTACTTAAAGAAAAGGACTTATAATAACGGAATGAAACTTCGAGAAACAAGTGCTTGTGTGTGTGTAATAGATGGATGTCGCGACGCCGAGTGTCGTTTTTGAGATTCTACAATCTTCGAAAACTAGTAACCAAATTTAGAATTACTTTTTGAGCCACCTATTTATAGTTTAATAGGCGTACAAGGAAGTCATGCAGAGTCCACATCCGATATTTCATTTAAAAGAACTACCTCGAGCTTAAAACCGAAAAATTTGGCCGAGGTCGTCCATCACCGAAAAGAGCAGTTACCCTTTTTTTCTGTTGTGCAAATAAAAAGTGCACAATAGCGCTTAACATGCACAGATAAATTTTAAGAAATGAGATAAAAACTAATCAAAAACAACGAACAAATATTTTTTTATTAAAACAAGCAATAATATCTCATTATTTATCAAACCAGGATTATTTCTGACAGTTGAAACATAAAAGATACATAAAAAAGTTGTTGGCAGATGTACTCACTTATATTAAAAATAGAATTGTAATATTATAAAGGCTTAGCGAACCCAAATGTTCGACGTCGATATCACCACTCATCCCTCACCTGAACCCCATCAAAACCCAGACCCATCAGGTCAGACAACACTATCTTCCTACCTACGTCTCGGTCCATCCCTCTGATGTTTATTTTATCAACAGATATAAATATGCTGTAAGTGGGGTATCTTTTATCAGCAAATATATATTTAATCAAAAAACATTTCAAACAACAGTTGTTCAGCATAAGTTCAGCTACAAAAAAAGGCCAGTTACATTCTCAACTAACGACAACCGCTCTGCGGATCATCAAACTTCAACAAATGTTCCGTTTTCCAGAAAAATCTGCTTATCGCGAACTTCGCAACCTTTCTCCGGTTTAGGTGTTTCTTCCCTCTTCATCTTTTATAGTATTCCTCGATTCCATATCTGGATTTTCTTTAGATCATGCTTCTGTAGTACTGGTTTTTGGTTTCCGTGGCTATCTAATAATCATTGTCAAACCGGGAGGATCTGAATTCTCTTTCATGGGGATCCCAACACTTTGTCTAAAACTTCCATTATTTTAGAACAGGCTGTCCTGTTCTAGAACAGCTGTCTATATCTCTAACAGGTTCAGGAATGTCGGTCGTGCGCAAGCATTTATGCAACTTATCCTGGTAGCGTTTCTGGATTTCAGATAATTTTAGTTGATTTGTTGTGGAAACTTATGGTTTTGGGTGCAATCCGTCAAGATTCGCCTCGCTATAAGTTCTCACATATTTCATAGATGATTTTTTATTTTATTTTATTTTTTTATTTTATTTTCCACCCTACCCTGCCTAGAAGGCAATACGGGTGTTTGCAGGAGTGTGGTGTTATGCATTTCTGCTTAACAACACACTGCTGCAAGTAAAACAGATTACAATTATCTCAGTAGCTGTGCACACAGCCTGCTCTTCGGTACTTCAGTTTGGCCACCATCATCTTCTTCCCATCCTGGGTCTTCTGTCCGGCGGCCTCTCTGGCAAGATCCTGTCTTTCCTTCCCAAGGAAAAATGTGTTGGACCCACTATCGCCTTCCAACCACACACAAAGGTCTTGAAATGTGGATAATTCATTTCGGTCATCAGCTGAGGGAACTCGCTCTCCGTCAGGACATAGAGCCCTTGTCTCCCTCAGTAGTTTGGCCCTCAGTGCCTCATAGGCAGTGCATGCTGTGATGATATGTTCGGCGGTTTCCGGTACACTATAACTGGGGCATAGGGGATCGATGTCTATACCATGTTTAAAAAGCTTCGCTCTGAAACTCCCATGCCCTGTGAGAATCTGTGATATCATAGATGATTCATGGTAATTCCCGAACAAAATTTGATCAATATAATTGATCGTAGATCTATCTGGTAATATCTTGGTTCCTTTATGTGTATCCTTGTGCGGGAATAAAGAGTCTCCTATCACTATATCTTGTGATCCAGCAAAATTGATTATTCTCATCATTTTCCCATGTCTTATCTCATGCTGGCTACGCCTCACGATTGTTTGTCTGTGTACATCTTCTTTTCCAACTTTCACTCCTTCATATCTTGCATAGGACGCTGGTTTAACCTTCTCTCTGGAAGATCAAAGAAGTATTCTTTCTCTTGGTCTTTCTAGACTTTAGTAGGTGCATGAACGCTGAGAAAGAAGACTATAACAATAAAATCTTCTTCGGAGCCGGAGGTAACAAATTCGAGGGCTAATTACTTTAAATCCGGTTATTAGTTGCCAATACCTTTCCGTAACAACGAATCACGTTCCAAATCAGTGGTATCTTTTGCTTCAGCTGTAGTACATCAAGTGGTTTTTTTCGAGTAGGTCCTGACCAGACCAGCAGATTTCCTGAATGGTGGCTGTATTTATTTTATATCTGTTGAGTTGGTCCAGAAGCTGCTCGAGAGCTCCAGGTCACTGAAGGAATAAATTTCATTGTCCGAAGTTAAAATTCCTAATAAGTTTTTCTGGTCGTTTCAAATCGAATGATTTGGTCCGTGACTGTTCGAGTTTTCACGATATAAAATGTTTTTTCAGATAGCGAGGCTACCAACACTCCGTGCGTAGCCTTGCCTGCTGATGGCGCTGCCATGATGGTAACCCCAGCAAATAGGGTGTGAACTGCATATAAAGTTGTGTAGAGTGTGCTGAGTTTGTGTACTGTTCCCTCGACCTGGAGGGCCAGTGGTTTGCTGCGGTATAAAGACCGAGGTAATCACTTCTCTAAGCCAATTGATAAATATAACAGTAAATTTAAAACATTATTTTATATCATAAATGGAAAAATCCAGAAAAGAACCAAGAATATCAAAAAATTCTCATGAGACTCTTGGCTTCTTTTTTGGACTTTTCCATTCATGTCCTAAAAATTAGTTGTCTCATTTTAAGCTTTTGCTCTTGCATATTAATTATTTTATATCTGGAAAGGTAAAGTAAAGTCAAGTATTCCTGTAATTTTTTTAAATACAATAAATGATAAAGTGCATAACAAGAAACACTCGACATTCATATAACACCAATCAAAAATACGTGCATAAATCAAGTATTATTATGTCCGCTTTATCAGGGCCAGACAATGAAGTTAAAAAAAAAAATATTATCGGATTCGCTGATAATATTCAAATAAATTTTGAAAACTAATTTTGTTTTGTTTTTAAATTATGAATGATAATACGATATTTATATAAATTTAAAAAGTAGTTTATAAGAACAATTATTATAACTCATTGGTTTACAGTACAACTTTTGCCCAAGAAATTTGGAATATATTTTTATATGCAGTTGTATTTATTTTACAGTTATTATATTCATTTACCAGGCCTGTATTAAATATCAGGTTTTTCCGGAAAAAAAAAATTTGAAAATTTATTTCCACTCGACGCTATGAAATGATTTTTATTAAAAATTGTAAGCGAAACACTGCTATTTTAAATTTGTTTTGGGGTTTAAAAAAACAAAGTAATATGATTAAAATAAATTGTCATTAAAAAAGGTTTTTTATTTTATTTTATTTTTAATTTTTGGAGGTAGTGAATGTCTTAAAAATTTCATTGAAAGTCAAATGGTTCAAGAATTAAGTATTTCTATAAATCGTTTTCGCGTAATGAATAGTTTGTACTTGAATGTAAAAAATAGAAAAGAAAATTTTCCTTTGTTTAATTTTTTTTTTTGTGTAGATTAGTTTAGATTTTGAATATGTATAGATTTAATTAATATTTTTATCTGTTTCTATGGAATATGTTTAATTTACACGACTACCTTTCATTTGGCATGGTATCTGCATGGGCTCTTTGTATAAAAAAATAAATTAATATAATTTCATAAATATGAAGCAGTGTAGAATTAAAAAAAAAAAAAAGTAAATTTGTTTTCGCATATCGACGCATTTGTTTATTGTTCATATTACATAATGATGCACGGATGACACTGATGAATTATATCTAACTGGTGTTATTTTCCCACTTACGAAATTTTTTGATAAAAATATAAATCTTTTATTTTTATAAGCTGTCGCGAATTGATTTTATTTTAATCAAGATTTTAAGAAAACCTATAACAAGAGAGATTGACAGAATAATGATAGAAGCAAGCAGCGAATTGGACAAAATTCCAAAACAGATTCAGCGGATTGTAAAGCCAAAAGAAAACAAAAATTAAGAAAACCACAGACTAATTATTTTATTCATTAGAAAACTTTTTTTTTTTTTTTAAATAATTTTGTTATTAACTTTACAAATCATCTTGAATTTAGGCTTAGATTTTATATTGAATATCAATTATCAAAATATACAAATTATATTAGGTAAATGTCATCTTAGCCTAATGACATTAACGTTTTTGGTTTATTATTTTTAATAATCCCCTTTCGTAATCGACCAAGAAATTTTTTTAACCTTCTCTTCAAAATTTGAGGTTTTGCGTTTCAAGAAACGTAGAATCCAAAAATCAAAAAAAATTATATATATATATCCATCCGTCCATCGTCCGCAGCTTTTCTTCGAGACTACTGGACCGATGTTTTTGAAATTTGACACCATGGCCATCCCAGCCTGATCCTCAAAATTTCTTTTTAAAATGGCGGCCGATTAGAAATTTTAAACGCTCATAACTCTGCCATAGCTGAACATAAAAAACAAACACTAATATTAGCTAGGTTATATAGGACTAATATTAGCGAATATATAGCAAAGATATTTTATATTGGACTTTAATCCAAAGCTATAAGAAAAGCTATGTGAATGGTCACACCAGATATTTTTGATATGTAACTATTTGAAAATAATAAACCATTATTCAATAAACCATCCTTCCATCCCCTAATTAAACAAGTCTGTATGTGTTTACCTTTATATAAATAAAATTAATTATAGTTCATTCAGCTATTCTTCGTCCAGTTTATACTTTATAAGATTTGAAGATCGAGGGCACGCTGATCGAGACTTACTATCGAGGCTATTGCCACCCTCTCTATACCTTTTAAGCCAATCCAGTCCAGTCCAGTCCTTACAGAAACTGAATCTCCCCTTTCTACTTATGGGGACTTTTTTAACCTTTCCTCCAAATCCATGCCATCCTGTACAATACTTTTTAATAATGTTCCATTTACACACTTTCCAATCCAATATGATCTGAGGCACTACATGTAGGATAAAAATGATAAAGTGTGTGGAGTGTACTTTGATCTTCCTAATAAAAATGTTAGGAACCGCTTTAAGAAGGTCTTCCCCAACCGACTAGCCATCTTAAGACAGACCCCCCATCATTTCCCTTCCTAGCCTGGATTGTGTGTAGCGAAGTCAACAAAGACCCTGAATACAGGATGCTCGATGGTCAGGAGCTTACCCTCATCAGACCTCTGTCGATTCTGCGCGAGAAAATTATATCAAAACGCCCAATATCTTCAATTAGACGAGCCTGCACTTACAGTTTTTCTTAAGAATTCCAACGAAGGGCTGGTACCTTCTTTATAAGAACATTTCTTGAAGCATTTTATACTTGTATATATTACTTCTTTATAAACGTTTCCATGAACTATTTTCATTGATTTTTCCCAAATTCCATTTAGCACGGTTTTCGGTTATATGTTAATTTTGAGAAAAACATTGAGCCTACTTGTATCCACCAAAGCTCAAATTAAAGCCAGATGTTCTTCAAGTTCATTCCTGATGAATTTCCTCATGGGATGAGTATTTTAGATGATATTTGACAAATTTAGAGACCAAAATGAAGATTTTCCACTTTTTGAAAAATGCTAAGACCTTTATCCAGAAACTACACAACGTAGTGAATTGGCTTGGATCTCAAATTGTGATAAAACTAATCTAGTTTAAACAAGATTAAATAAAAACTATAGCTCTTTCCTTCTAACGCATACTTTAGAAGATATTCATCAAAAACAGAAAATGGTGCCAACATTTCGGTGTTTTTTGGCTGCTATGCAGCTCGCACAGGTCTTTTGAAGTAGCAAATTTGTTTTTTTACTATTGGTTTAGATCCAAACAACATTAAAAAAAATTACAACTACACGACCTTTTGCAAGGACTAATAGTTTATATCAATTTGACTGGACTAATATACTTTCTCTATTTATAAATTCCATGCCCAAACAAACCCACTAGTTCGTTACCTGTCATCCCAATATATTATCGATATTAACCGAGGCGTCTGAAAGTATTTGGTCACGGGACTTCCTAATACAGATCGCAGGGCTACCAATGCGTAGTTCCTGTACAAGTTATGGTCATGTAAAAATAATCTGTATAGTTCATTTACTTTTTGTATTTTTTTACAGTTGTCAATTTAAAAAAATAATAATTAACTGGATTCAAAGTGTAATCTAATTGATATGTAGAGAACCAGAAATATTTTATAAACACATGCCATAAATATATGCAACATGCCCAGCCCGTCACAGACGTCCGGTTTTTAAACAATTTTCAGCTTTAAAATTAGTTTTAATAATTTAATTAACACTTTGATGACGCTATTAGTAAAAAAAAAGAATCTAAGTAGAGGATGCAACCTGTTGACAGTTTCATTTAAATGATACATAAACAGTTAAATAATCGATTATCGATAATTATGTTTCAGGTTAACAGGATAATCGACCATCAACATGTAAAACTTTAAAATCAAAGTTTAATACTAATCATTATTATTATTTTAAGGCATCTGACATGCAAAATAATTTAAAAAATTCGACATTTTTTTGTGTGTGTTAGTATGTCTTATAATAGTATTTATTTTTCAAAAATTCTCCAGTGATACCTAAATATGCCTATCTGAATCATCACTCCAGCAATCCGATTAAATAAATTTTCCTCAATGAAACAAAAGTTTGTTTTTATTTAAATAATTTGTTTGATTGGAATATTTAGTTTTCAAAAACATTTTTAATTCTATAATATTTGGATCTGAGGACGGGAGATTTTTCAAATTTGCCTGACTTCGTTGATCTCTTGAGAACGGACGATTATTGGAGGGGAATGAAGTGGTGGGGATAAACAACGTGACCTCCCTCCCCTCCAGTAGATACTATTTAACCTCAGAGGTTGAGTTGAAGACGCCAGCGCTTTGATTGCCGTCAGAGCGATGTACGTCGCGATCGTTTTTGTTGCCGTACTGGGCCTCTGCTCAGGGTACCCGAGCCAGCCCAAACCCACCTGTGGTTATGAGGTATGCAGACTTGTTTTCATAATAAATAAGCAATGTATGTGTGAGACTGAAATAGTTATTGACATTATTATACAGATACACTTAATTATTAATACTACTAAGTTATTTCAAACAGAAACTTAAAAATAAAATCATTGTTACCGATATCTATATATATATATATAATTTTGTATGATCACGATTTCTGCCTGGTGAATAAACAACGTACATGGACTAAATGAATGAATTTATCCATCAAATCACAGACAAATAAGGCGTTGTATGACAGTTATGTTTTCCAGATGAAAATATATAGAACTGTGATTGTGACATTCCAATTTTTTTATCCAACTTAGGGACTTTTTCCTAAACACCGTACAGGCAAAATGTCGTATGTAACATTTTCAAAGTTTTACAGAAGAGCAAAAAGAAGTATCAGATCGCACTTATTGTTTATTGTGGATACTAATCAATCTTTATATTTGAAGTGTTACATATTTTATACACTTTTAGCTTATTTGCGATGCATAAGACTAGAAAAATATGTCCAGAATAATGCAAACACGCTTATAAATCAAACCTCTCAAGTACAGATACATAAACATATATATATATATATATATATATATATATATATATATATATATATATATATATATATATATATATATATATATATACATATATGTGATCGATCAATATTGATAAAATGTTTACTTCACGATTTAGTTTAGGTTAGAACGTATAACAATTATGCATTAAGTTGAAAAAATATAAAAATAAAACAGTTTTAAAAGCTTATAGATATGTCGATATCAAAACGTTACTGCGTGTTTTTGTGACTGATAAAAATATTATTTAATACAAATTTTTCTTTGCAACCCGAAGGTCCGAATGCCGGTATCACCAATCATACCACCTTCCACTGACCCTCGTCGAAACTCAAATCCGCAAGGTCAGCTTCATTCAATACAATCCTCCCGCCTACGCCTTGGACGTTTATTCTTCGGCTCAACGCTTGTTAACTTTTTAGGGATTTGTTCATTACTAAACCCAAAAACTTTACATGCTCATTTTAACCGTGGCTATTATATGATTAAATTATATTTAAAGGGTGTATACTTCGCAATTCCGCGCCAAAGCAGTTGTGAATTTTCATTTTAATGAATAAATTAATTATGTATTAGAAATTTTAATAAATTCGACAGCTTCCGATTTTTTTATTAGGATCTTCTACTAAAGCATTGGGTTTCCTTAGCCTAAACGTTGGATGGCCTCCTTCCAGGCTATTCTATCCAAGGCCCCTTCCTCTCGAAGACCATTTCCCATCAAAGATTCCTCCACTTCATTATCCCAGGTTTTTCTTGTTCCTTTCTTCTCGCCTTCTTGTTCAATCTATTTTTCAGACATAAACGCCTCTTGTCAGTCTTCCTTCAGGCATTCATTTTAAATGTCCATACCACTTTAGAAACTTTTTCTCAATCTCTTTCAGAATGTTTTTTTCTACTTCCATCTTTTCTCTTATTGTTTCATTTTTGACATTATCCATTCTGGATATTCCTACCGCTCGTTGCCATAAATTAGAAATTATTTAATATTGCCGATAGTTCATTTCCGTGACCAGGAATTTCTTCCTAAGATCACCCTTTATGGTCCAGGTTTCTGCTCCATGCGTCGTCATAATACTACTAATACAAATACTTTTATAAATATTCCTTTTGGTTCTAGGGATGATATTCCTACTCTATAGTATTAAATTGAGCATAGATATTATCTTTTCTTTTTATTTCCACGTCACGTTTAAATGCGTTGCATTCATATGTTCTCCAGAATTACACAAATTGCAGAGTGTATATATATATATATATATATATATATATATATATATATATATATATATATATATATGTGTGTGTGTGTGTGTGTGAGTGTGTGTTTTTCTTTCATTCAATGTAAATTGTGTTTTGAATATTGTTAATAATATTTATTAATAATATTCAGATTTTAGAGGATATTTCGTATTATAAGCAGCTTGAAACCCTTGAAAGTGACACTTAAGATTATATTTCTACGATATTACAATACTGCTTCAACAAACAAACAAATTTATCTTTAAAATTTAAAAAGTAATGCTTTTTTTTTTTATCTCTTCCATAGTTACCCTATGGGAGGGTCGTGTATTTATAAAATGTACAGATTCCATGGTGCAATAGGCACACTACCTGTATAGTACTGTTTTAGTTAGATTATATCGACGTCGTTTTTTGAAAGGGGCATAAGCGCTATTTAGCAAACTTTACAGGAAACACATGAAACGGTTTTTCCCCAAATAACAATATTTTTTTTTTTTTTTTATTGTATAAAGTAGGAGTTTATTAACCTGACAAAACCTTTATAATTACAATATATTTTTAGGACTTCTAGCACTCGTTAACGACAAAGGGGCGACTGAGTGGCGTGTGTATTTGGTGCCTACGTCATCAATATTCGATTTTTAGACTATTTCCAATTCTTTTTCGGTATGTCATGAGCGGGAATCGACAGAGGTGGTATTTACGACCCATAATCAATTGAAACATAAATTTCAAATTTTAGGCCTTTAAGCCTTTTTCAAAAAACGACGTCGATATAATAATAATATTGATAGTTGAAGAAATGTATACATAGCTATACACATGAAGAAAAGAGTATAAAGAAAAAATAAGAAAACAAAACAAAATAAACATCAATACAAAGACAAAACAAAAATATTGAATCTTAAACTAAACTTAAAAATGTTCTAAGTAATATGCAAAATATAAAATTATATATCATAGATACAATAAATATATGTTATAAACTACTAAAAAAAGTAATATGATTTCTTCCAGTCTTTTTTAAGAAATATATTTCATTTTCTAATATTATATTCTCAGATACTGAGATTAGAATTAAAAAATGAATTTAAAACAGTATGGGTAAAACATAAGTTTAATGCAGTGTTACTAACACAGTAATTCAATTTGTTTTACGACTAGAAAAAAAAATAAAAAAACTACAATAACGATTAACATAAAATGGTTTCGTGTAAATAAATTACGATTTAAAAATAAAGTCGCTTATTTAAAAACAGTTCCAGTTAATTATTATATATTAAAAAAAATATATAGCTATACAATATTTTATTGAAACCTCATCGATTTGCAGTTGGCCATGTAAAATAGTGATGATGATTAGAAAAACATAAAATACTATAATATAAATAAATTAATATTTTAAAAGAATTCGGTTATATTTCAATTTAATTATTTGATTTTTTTTTTCAAATTAAGTATAAAATATTTTCTTGAAAGTTCGCTGATCTGCAGCAGGCCATTTAAAACAGTGATCGCTGGTACAGGTTATGTTAGGCGGTCACGGATGACGTCAGGTGGGCACACTGGTGCTCGTGGGCACAGGGTTGAGGACTCTTGACTTAATATATCGAAGTGGTCCCTCTTGATCAGGTCCTTCCATCAAAGCCTCTGCCTCTCGTTTTTTTTCGTGGATGCCAGCCTATATTTACGTCCAAATACTTTTTTAATCATCTTTATTCTTCCATTTTCTCTCGATGTCTTTCCGAGAAATAAAAACTACTAAGTTCTAACTTCAATGAATTTAGGTATATCTTCTTGAACTGATACTCTATATTTGGGATTGTTTACTTAGACAATCGAAATAATATTTCAAGACAATAAACAGTCATTCTTCTTTGTTAACTGTTCTAATTTCTTTATCCTAGAGCTCTTTCGACCCAATGACCTGTAGGTTAAGCTGTGTGAGATGACTTTCCCATTCTCCCATTAACTAATGAAATTATAATGGATTCGTTTGCCATTAACGAGATGACGAGACACATATCGGTTAGTAATTGCTGTACTCAGTGTAATGCATTCTTCACGTTCAATAGAATACTTTTGTTTTCACTGTTCATTATTAAATTCAGAAACGAGATCATATTTCTTCTGATTTGTTTTTTGCATTCTTTAGAAAAAGTGTGAAATTTTGGCATTGGTTGTTTTTATAACAAGCCTCCGAAATTTTTATATAATTATTGAAGTTTATAAATATATTCGGATTAATGTTATTTTGCACTGTGACAAGTTACCTTAAAGCAGTTAATTAAAAAAGGATTCAAGAAATTATTGATACATTTGTTAGAAAACCTATAATAATCAGTAGAAATTGGGTAAAATCTTAAAGCGCCATTTTCTCAAAAGTACAACTTTCGGAGTTAAGCCCGTTTCTACCAAACTAGCGACATGTGACATAAAATTCATAAAAATTTGAATAAAATTGTCAAAAGTTAAGCTTAAAATTATCTTAGAAATAAAAAAATACCTCAGACAAGTTATCTATAGGCATTTACTAGCAAACAGGCTCAAGAAATCATTAATACTACCGTAAGGTAGCTTGTTATAATCATTTGAAATATGATGAAAACTTCAAGCGCCATTTTCTCGAAACTACACCTTTTTGAGTTGTCCCAGTCTTCTTCCAAAGTTCTATTGGAATCGCTTATAACCTACACTGTAACCTTTCGTATCAGTCCGATGTTTTGTTTATTAATACAATTTATGTATTAATAAGTTGTTTGTTTTATAATTTTTATCCAGTTTTTATTTTTTTTTTAACGAAAAATAATTTAAAAAAATTATAAAATACATTCTACGGAAGAAGAAAATGCAGTAATCGAAAAAAGTGTGTGAGAATAGGTATATTCCCATTTCATAACTAGCAAAATTTAAATTTCGGTAAAGCGCCATCAACTGAAATGGATCCGTTGTGGGTTTGTTTTTCTCTTGAACGAGCGGATTTTGTTCATATCTTGTTGGCTCGGATTTTATATTTATTACCATTGTAAATATTACGGGACGTTTACCAATTAAATAATAATGAATTAAAATAGTAATCACATGTCAACATAACTGTCATGGACAAATTGATTTTCATAAATATTATCACCAAAAAGATTACTTAACTAATTATTACATGTTATATGCATACCTGTGTTATGTATGTTAGAAACAAATAATGAGAAAAACAAAAGCAAACAATAGCCAGTTTTCTAGACGAAACGAATCACTGTTATCTGCCTTTCGATTAGTAATTAATTAGATGAGTATCCAGACCAAAGTGCAAAGCTGAGCAATTTTGTTATTCGGTTATCTTTCCTAAATGTATTATTAATTTATTTAAAAATTAAATTTTTCATAAGAGGTGTAAACGTTTTTTTCTTGATTTTGGATTCGAAACGATTTTCAATAGGTAATTGTTAAAAAAAAAATAAACGAAAATAAAAATTTAAAATGATTGTACAAAGTTTGAAAATAAGAACAATTTTCGAATATATTGTGCGTTATTCCATACACATTTGTTTTAATAATTTATTTTAAATTTCCATTTTTTTTTTTTTTTTTTTTTTTTTTTTTTTTTTTTTTTTTTTTTTTTTTTTTTTTTTTTTTTTTTTTTGGAGAGGGGTTTAAGATTTAATTATTTAATGTTCTTGTTGTTATGAAGCGCTATGTATATTCCATTAATTCTCAACAGTTATATAAATGTGTACATTGAAATATTTGTAGACTACAAATATTATAAAATGCGTGATTACGTGTACATGTGAGCATAAATCACTATCAATCTGTAAAAACTTGAATGATGAAATGGGGTGATAGTCAGTGGGGCTCTTGAAATCTTCATAACTCCAAACACTCCACACCATTGTTCCATTCGGAGTGATCGTCAGTAGCCGTCTTTAAGGTTTAAGTTTTTGTTACGTGGTGCTGGACCTAGGTTCGAATAGCCGCTATTTCCGGCAAATGTAGAGAAAGAGAGGGGATATCAAAATATTAATAATAAATAAAAATAAATTAACTACCACAAACTGAGGTTATGGTTACGGTTCGAATCCGGTCTGGGAGGGTTGACTTTTATTTCGTGTCGGCACACGGAATATATTTCGACCTTCACACTCTGATCAGGAAAAGGTTGGTAGCCTATAGTATAACTCGTAAATATAGTATAGCCTATAGTATAACCCTAGTTGGTGTACATTCAAATATTAAACGAAATAAATAACTTCTATGAATTGTTCGACAATAAAAATTGGCATTTATTTCACATTAAGATAATATAATCAAATGATAGTATTATTAACAAGTTTAAATATCTTCTTTGGTGAAAAATTGTGAAATGCTATTTTTTAAGTCAACCGAATGAATTCTCTCTCAATGCGAGCACACTTCAAGATAATATTTATTTTAAAATAGTTATCATTTATTTTAAGTTATACCAATTATTACAAGTACATACAATTAGTT
This sequence comes from Rhaphigaster nebulosa, assembly GCA_948150685.1. Classification (NCBI taxonomy): domain Eukaryota; kingdom Metazoa; phylum Arthropoda; class Insecta; order Hemiptera; family Pentatomidae; genus Rhaphigaster; species Rhaphigaster nebulosa. The sequence goes on along the minus strand of OX411311.1, from coordinate 38,600,507 downwards.
ATTGAGTGCCCTTCTCACAAGGGCACAATGCAATGTACAAACACACGGTCCCGCAATGCTATGGAAGAAAGCAAAGACAACGTCGAAATTGAGAAACTCGTTAGATACTGATTATCTAATCATGATAATAAAACAACAGTTTCGTGTTCAGTTATTAGTTATTCATAGGAGCGGTCCAATCCTAATAACCAGTGCCTATTATTTTAGGCTGACTTAAAAAACAATCGTATATCAAATTCAGACAAAGCCCACTTTTCTCTATGGTCTTTATTAATATAAGGCTTCTTATTGATTCAAAACAGTATATTTTTTTTTATTTATGATCCCTCTCTTTTAGTATAGATGTTCATATTCATAGGACAGTTATGTATATAAATAAACAATAAACCTCGAACTCGTAGACTAAACCTAAAATAAACCTCGTAGTTGATTGGAACTACTCATCATCATTCGTGGCGCTACAACTCAGAAAAAGTCAAGGCTTCTTCCAGTTTGGTCCTCTAGTCCTCTCTAATGGTTGCTGCCGCTCTCCAGAAGCGGATTCCTAAGATGGATCACCTACTACTCCGTCGATCCATCGGAGTCGAAGTCTTCCCACCCTTCTCGTGCCGTAAATCATTCCATCTATGTTTCTCCTAGGAATATACCCCGCCCATCGAAGACGTCCTACTTGTATCACTCCTACAGCATCTGGACTCCTGAAGAATCCCGTTAATTTCAGCAATCCAGCATATCCTCCAGATGCCATTGGCATAAACTGCAACGTAAATTCTCCATGATTGAAACAAGGCGGTAATTTTCCTAGCTCAAACTCGTCTTGGCATGCTTAGCAAAAGAAGCAAGCTGAAGTCTTGAAACTTAAAAGGGGTCAACTACATACAGTTGGAGCTAATTCCTTATGACCTGGGTTTCTGGGTACCCTGATAAGAGTTGACTAAAAAAATGTATACCTATAGTCAAAAAGTTTGTGGAACAAATATATGCAAATAAAAAAATTATTTTGATTTATAATAAAAAATAATATGTACTTTTATCATACTCTGGCAGTGGAGTCTAATTTATAAATATCTATGTTTTTTATAATTAAAAATAGAAAATAAATTGTTGTCTATTGAGTCTTGGTAAGCAAGAACATTGAATTTGAACTCGTTTATTCAAACTTTCATAGAAGAGAAGGCAAGAATAGTGCTGTTCGAAACAGTAGAAAAACTAATATCAGAGCCTTAAATAATAATTTGTATAAAATATTAATTTTATCAAAGAAATGTTTGGTATTTAAAATTTACCTCCAAAATGAGTGTTAATATAACTAGAAATTTAATGTATCTTGAAATTAGAATGGTTGAAAGGAACATTTATTGCCATAACAAACAATTCCCATGATGCAAATTGTATCAGTTCGACCATTAAGGTCAAAGCTATCTGACTTGCCTTTCCAGATAAAGAGAATAAGGAAGTAAATAACAGTAGCCATGACCTAAACATTTATCCTAATATTTCAGAGTGAATTTAAATTCAATTAATGCTAAGTAAAAACATAAAAAGATAACATAAAAACATAAAATCTAATTTGGCATTGATTGCATCATGCAATCAATCATCAATCAGCATTCAAAAGTTTAAGGACTTACACCTTTTATGAACATAAATTTATACTAATTATAATAATTTTGTGATCAAAATATTAAACAAAATAGCTTACTTCAATGTTGGATACCATTCAGTATATTCTCTTCTTAGATGTTGAAACATCCTTCTATAAATTTAAAATAATCAAATTAGGCTGCCTCAATATTGTATGAGACCTGCGAAATAGGCTAGATAACTTTGTTCTGTCCAGTTTTACCTTCTCAAAGTGCATACATAATACTACTTAAACACTTTGCAGCAGGAATACCCCTTGCACTGCTTCCTTTCCCATGGTCCCGTGCTTTGTTTTACATTAACTGATTATGCAGGTGTTTTGACTCTACTTCTCGAAGAAGTATCCAGATTACCAACAGTATTTTGGTAATATGGATTTGACTCATATGTCTTGTCATCAGTGTACAGTTTTTGCAGAGGTACACGAGGATAGATAATAGAGAAATTAAATAAACAATTAATTCTATTAATTTTTAAATGCATTTATTTTGTTTGTTTCAGTCCTGCCCGAAAGGAAGATTAGATAAAATAAATCTGCACATTGTTCCCCATACTCATAATGATGTTGGTTGGCTGAAGACTTACGATCAGTATTATTATGGAAGTAAGTGTTTAGTTGCCTACAATTTATAGAGTCAAGTAACTGATTGTAGATTTAACAAGATAACAAAAATACTGATAGATAAACTTTCAAACATAACTAAATATCTAACAGTATCTATATAAAATGTTTTATCAATTTAATTAAATTAACGTTATAAATTCTAATAACCCCACACTAGAACTTTCTGCAGCAAAAAACCAACAAATATGGAATAAAGTATGTAGCAGAATATGTTTAATAAGGAAGTAAGTGTTTAGTTGCCTATAATTTATAGAGTCAAGTAACTGATTGTAGATTTAACAAGATAACAAAAATACTGATAGATAAACTTTCAAACATAACTAAATATCTAACAGTATCTATATAAAATGTTTTATCAATTTAATTAAATTAACGTTATATATTCTAATAACCCCACACTAGAACTTTCTGCAGCAAAAAACCAACAAATATGGAATAAAGTATGTAGCAGAATATGTTTAACAAAGCAATAAAAGAGCTGAAACATACAATTATTTTTAGGAAATGCTACAGTTAAAATTAATTAATTTCCCAAAAATATAATAATATAATTTAAAAAAAGCTGTTAAAAGAAGAAAAAAAAGCTGAAACCAAAATGTTTTGGACAAAATTATTATGAACCAAATATTATAAAATTAGTAATGGCATAAAAAAATGTTTTTGTTTACTTTTTGTTTTTAGAACAAATACATTTTCTTCAAAAAAAAAAATACTAAAATGAGAAAGAAAACTGTTTTGAGAAAACCAATAGAAACATTTTAAAATAAAGAAGTGACAATATATAAAATAATAATTTTAAGGAGGCATTTTTCATTATTTTGTTCATAGTTTATAACATCTTTATAATTAACTACAAAAATCTAAATAATTGTTTAATGTTGATACAGGCAGAACAAATATTCAAAGTGCTGGGGTTCAATACATTATTGATACAGTAGTACAAGAACTTCTTAGGGATCCTACGAAAAGGTATTTTACTTAAATATATATATATAAACTGCCCTTTCCCATAAAATAGTTCTAATTTTATAATAAAATTAAAGTAAGTCTCAAAAGCTCTGCGAAAATTATTCTTAACTGATTTTACTCACATGGGGAATGTCAGGATTATTTACCTATCTTTTTTTTTTTTTTGTAATTTTTTCATTTAAGTGGTAACACAATCTTAAACCTCTCATTAAAAGAAGAAAACCTTTGAAACTTATTTTTCAAAACCATTTTAAGAATAATCAGATTGATAATTCTGTGGTAAAGGGGTACAGGTCATGTTTTTACTTTTTCTCAAAGGTTAAGTTATTTTTAAAGAATAAAATTTAAATTAACCCTATTGTTGCAAAAAAGTGACTTGTACACCAAACATCACAGAATAATGACAAACAAGATATTAGAGCCTCATGGGTAACTTTTTATGAAAAAACATTCTATGATTTATGATTAATGGTCTATTTTTATTTAAATGGATAAGAAATTTTAGAAAAGCTTGCTATTATTTTAGGTTCATATATGTTGAAACTGCATACCTTTATAAGTGGTGGAAAGAGCAAGATGACATCACAAAGCAACAAGTTAGGATGCTAGTGAATTCAGGAAGGCTCGAGATCATCGGTAAATATTTTAAAAATTAATTTTTCTATTTTTAAGATTGAAATATTATTGTCGTCTATAATTACACTCCTGTTACGATTTTTAATGAATTAAAGAAATATAAAAAAGATTTTAGGACTTTTCGGTAGAGTTTTTGCTTACACATTGGGCTATTCAAAAGGTAGTTAGGAGTTTGATTCAAAAACCATAGAAATTCGTTCATATGGGTCATGTCCAGAACAAAATTGTGAGAATCCACTGATTTTTATTAGGTTAACTGAGTAGCTGCTAGACTAATTATCCTACATATCTGAATGCAACTACCAACAAGGAAAATAAAATAAAATACATTTTTTGTGAAAACGCAAAAAGTATTTTGTACTTTAACAAACAAGATACTAAATACAAAAAAGTATTTTGTATTTTTAAGCAACGCAACACAAAGAAGTATTTTGTATTTTGAGGATTAATATATAAAATAGTATTTTGTGGTTCATATCTCATAATTTCAATACAATAAACTATATACTCAAAATTTGCATTTAAATAAAATATATATTGAGAAGTGTATTTATATAAAAAAAAGTATTTTTTTTTCTTTTATTTTATAGTTTATAGTAAAATAAAATAATCTGAACCTATTCTGGGAAAAAACAGCAGTGATACAAAACAAAATAGATGTCGGTTTATATTCTGGCTAATCTTCTCTTTCTTATTTTGGAGAAGTTTTATTTATATTAAACATTACATGGATACTAAATTTTCTACAAGATAGTAGATATTAAATGAGTAATAACATCAAATAAATATCAAATGAAATCAGGACTGTATTACATGTGTTATGAGATTTTTCATTTTTATAATTATATTTTTCTTCTAAAACTTATATATTTTTTACAATTTCTGCTTTGATATCATAAAATCATTCCTTCAAAGAAAAAATTATTTCAATTTGATTTGTTAAAGTTGAATTTGATTTGAAAAAATCAAATTTAGTATGCAAATAATGCATCCTTCACCAAATAATTCAATATTATTTTATATTTTATCATTCCATATTTTCAAGAGAATTCTGTATTTAAAATACTTTTGTAGCAAAACACTCAGGAGTATTTTGTATTTGAAATACTTCTTTCTCAAGATACAAGAGCATAATTTTGTTTTGAAAAACTGCTCTTCCAAAATGTTTGACAGAATACTGTAATTGAAATACTATTTCTTTCAAAATACTAATGTATTAAGTATTTTATGTTGGAAATACTTTTTTTAAAGTATTTTCAGTCACAAGTTTAGCCCAACTTTGATTTATAATTGTTCTCCATACAGATATTATTAACTTATTGCATATAAAGACTATAGACGAAAAAAAAAATCTATTATCTTAAATTTTACATATTTTGAGAAAAGCATAATTTTCCCCAAAATTCTTTTGGATTTCAAAATCCAAGAAAAATTCCGAGGGATTGTTAGGAAGGAATGAGAAAGGTAAATTAGGAGAAGCAATTACAAAATGTTGTTAGGTCATTTCTGGTTGCACAAAACAGACTTGATTAGTTGGTTGATAGATACAGCTAGACTTGGTTTGGTTGGTTCATAGATATAGCTAGACTTGGTTTAGTTGGTTCAAAGATATAGCTAGACTTAGTTTAGTTGGTTCATAAATATAGCTAGACTTGATTAGTTGGTTCCTAGATATAGCAAGACTTGGTATAGTTTACTTATTTACAATGGTGAGAATATGGTTGACCATGGAAAAGTATGAAGGAGAATCTTGGTTGGGGGAGGGGAGAGGGAGTCAATAAATGAACACACAAATAAGAAAAAAAATTCTTATTTGTGTGTTCATTTATTGACCCAACCACAATTCTCCTTCTTACTTATTTATAGTTCAATTCGGTTCTTTATTTTAGGCAATGTACCCAATTGAAGTTCTATAGCATTTGGATTGGTTCTTTCTCCTGTATTTTCCATATTATCAGATCTGGTATCTCTCAAACTTCTCATACTCCCATTATGAAATAATTTTTGTTAAAATCAAAGTGGTCATTTTCCACCTGTAGTCTGCATTGAAACACTTGGATTTAAGAAGTATACTAAATAGTCATCTGATAAAGAAAAATATGAAATTAAGACTAAAATAAAACTGAATACCACACTTCAATACTCGCCAATTTACTATCTTATTAGATAACCAATGTCGTAGACATTATCTCTGCAACTTGATCTTATTTCTTAAAATAAATTAACATTTTTTTAGTTCTCTAGTAATTTAATCATTACATTTTAAACTTAACTAATTATTTTATTATTTACTTCAAATCCATTTTTTTTTTTTTACTTCAGGTGGTGGATGGTGCATGAATGATGAAGCCGCAGCCCATTATCATTCAATCATAGACCAAATGACATGGGGTTTCAGGTAATATTATCTATTTTAGAGTTATTTCATTTGAAAAAAGAGAGACATAAATTAAAATTTTGATACAATGAGGTGCAAAAATATGGTAACTTCCCCGGAAAAACAAAAGTTTTCTGATATCAAGTTTTAGAGAACGGATCATGTTATCCGAATTCAAAACAGATTGAACATTTATATGATAAGTTGTCAAGAATAAAAGAGAGACAAGTAACTTTACCAAAATCGCTTCAAGATTTATGGGCACTTCTGAAGGAAAAATATGGAAATATCCTTCAAGAATTTATTTTAAAATGTATTGTATCAATGTCACATCAAATGCAAGCATGATAAATGCAAGAAGAAGAAATTATCCCTCTTATTTATCATTTAAAGTTTTACAATACTAAAAAAAAAATTTTAAATACTTTTTTTTTGTAATTTCTAGTTTTGATTGTATTCCTAACTTGCTTATGACCTCATATATATTTTAAAAGACCATATAGATATTTTTATTAGTTTATTGGATGCCCGAACAAATTATAAAGGGTATGGGGCACTTTATTTACCTTTAAGTTTAAGTTATCAAAGAAATTAGTTTATAACATGTAAGCCAAGCAATATTAAAGGAAATTAAATATGATTTTTTGTTAATATAATGAAAATATACCAAGTTAAGACGATTATTTTGAATCAAGGATTTGATTGCCCATGATCAATCATGGAGAATAACAATACATTTCATTATACTATATTATTTATTTCCTTGGTGAATTTTTCGTATTACTCATATTGACATCATTTAAAAAGAAATTTGAGTAAAGAGGAAATATTTTTGTACAAAGACAAGATGGTATCATCTTGTTTCCCAAAATTACTTTGGAAAAATATCCTGAAAGTTAGATTGAGGCACTTTTATGATTCTTCTTCACTAATTAGTTAGATTAGATAGATCTGGACGTTCTTCTCAAATTGAGAGAGCCAACCAATTAATTGTCAGATGTATATTATTTAAAGTTAACTCTGATAGCGATAGCTTATGACAAATGTAAGGAGTCCCGTCTCACGAAAACCAAAATCGTATCTATAAGCATAATTATAAGATGTTATGCTCTTAATTTCATGGGAAATTAAATATGTATTTTGTCAAAACATATTCTTTGTAAATCGTGCACAACTTTTTTATGGGCTTCTAAAATTTGTTTTATATTCAAATAACAAAGTGAATGCAGATTAAGCCAACAACAGCTACAGTGCCAAATATCAAAAAGAGTTCAATAATTTTTTGTTGTTCACACTTTCATATACATAGTTAGGTAGTTATATTATTTTAATTTCGTATTTAGATATGAAAAATAAAGTAAATTTCTATATCATTAACAGCAGATAAAGTAATTGGCTTTATAAAAACTTTCAAGATAATTTAATATTTTATTTTTATTTGAGACTATATGGTTTTATTATTCTAATTTTAAAAATTGACAGGTTATTGGATGAAATGCTGGGTGAATGTGCCAGACCTAAGATAGGATGGCAAATTGATCCATTCGGTCACAGTAAGGAAAACGCTGCGTTATTTGCTGGTTTCGGTTTTGATGGATTGTTTCTGGGAAGAATAGATTGGGAAGATAAAATAAACAGAGAAGAAAAGAAGACTATGGAAGTTATTTGGAACGCAAATCCATTCGAAAAAGGTTAATTTCATAACTATTAATTATTAGTTGAAGGTTCATTTTTTTTTTTCACTTTTCTGTTTCATAACCAAATAAACTATTTACTATAGTTATTTTAATTGGTTTAATCTGGTTTCATTTCATGAAATGCCAGTATTAAAAAAGAATGCATCCATAATAATTAAATTAATGAAATTATTTTTACAGTATTTTTTTAATTGCAGGAGATGATGGTAAACTATTCACTAGTGTATTGTACAATACTTACAGCCCCCCGCCCGGATTCTGTTTTGATATAAACTGTGACGATGAGCCGATCATTGACAACAAAGAGAGTCCGGATTATAATGCTGAAGAAAGGGTAAAGATTTATATAAGTTATATAAAATAATTCATCATCAATTTGAATTATTGTATAAAAAGTTTTTTATTATTTGTAGACTAGAGATTTCTTAAAAAATATGGAAAACTATACTAAAGCTTATAGAACAGAAAATGTTCTGGTAACAATGGGAAATGACTTTAATTACCAAAGTGCTCATGTTAATTTCAAGAATATGGACAAACTTATTAAGTAAGATATTTACTTCCTTCACTTTATAAGATTTTTGGTGAGTTAAAATAAAAAAAATCAAAATAAAAGAAATAAATTAGAATAATTCGACTAAAACATTGTCTTTCTAGTTATGTTAACTTGAAGTTGCTTTTTAATTAAAATACATTTGTTGATTTCTTTGTACAATTTATGTTTGAAATTAATGCAAAAATATATAATTCTGTAAAATTATGAATTTTTGATATAACTTATTAATTTTGTTTCCAATAAAATTACTGTTATAACATTTTTCATTATACTAATATTCTTCCACAAATATTTTCAGACAAATAAATTTAATGGACACCAAATATTATGCCTTTTACTCTACACCTTCATGTTACCTGAAAGCAGTTCATGAGGCAGGTATTACCTTTTCTACAAAAAATGACGATTATCTGCCTTATTCTACTGACCCATACACATTTTGGTCTGGATATTTCTCTTCGAGACCTGCTGTTAAAAGGTTTGAGAGGATGGGTAACACTTTTATGCAGGTAATACTTTCAAGTTTTAATTAATACAATTTGTATACTGTAAGTTTTGTGTAATGCAAATAATGTAATAATGTAGAGATTAAATATTACTCAAAATCAGAGTACCAGAAATTAGAAATAAATAAATAGTATTTGTTTAATATAACAGGAGATAATAAGCATTATTTGTCCTACAATATTATTAATGTGATTTGTTTTTCATTTTATACACTAAAGAAATTAAATTGGCAAAGAGATCAAAATCTCATCAACCATAGAATCGCTTTTCCTTACATTTTGCCTTGATTCACGTTGCATAAACTATTCATTCCTTTGTCATATATTACATTTTTGGAAATAGATGTTCTAGGTTTTATCAGGTTTCAATTAATAAAGTATGTTTTGTTTTTTTCTGATAAGATAAACTTTCATTCAATTTTTGAGATCTTCTTCTCTCTACAGGACATAACTGTTTTGTGACTAGAAAAGTGTATAGGGTGGACCAAAAATAACTTATATATTTTGAAGAGCTGTAAAAAAATGTTTCTGATGAGAATTTTTAATCAACAATTTTTAATTTGTATAAACTCTTGCAAATAACATCAACTTATTATAAATTATTATAAACCTCTCATAAAAAATATAAATGAAGTTTATGACAATGGCTTTTCATAGAAAAATAATTGTCTATTTCAAACCTTTCTTTATTCACAATATTTACCAAAGACTAGCCTTCCTAATAGCACAAGGACATGCAATACTTAGTTCTCTGGTTTTAAATTGATTTAAAAATACACAAGTTCATCATCATCATAATAATCTGTTCCTCTTTACTGCATGGCAGTGCGAGATTCCTGCTTATACAGCCGTCTCCATGTACCGCTGTCTTCCACCAATCTTTTTCTCTCTTCTCAGCTTAGATTCCTTTTATGAAAGGCTTCTTTAATTCTCTGTTCCAATGTAATTCTGGGCCTATCTCTAGGTCATGCCCCTTCTGCCTTGGCCTCATAAGGTTCTCGGGCAAGGCAATGGTTTGGCATTCTAAGGTGATCGCCAAACCATCTTAGTTGGAATTACTCTATTACAGTTTGTATAGGGTTCACACCGAGATTGGATCTTATTGCAGTGTTCCTGATCCTGTCCTGTCTGGTTCTGCCTTCTACCTTCTTCAGATACCGCATTTACATTACCTGGATTTGTCCTTTATGTTTTATTGTTATTGTCCAGGACTCAAAGGAATATGTAAACAGTGATACTAAGGTGGACTTGTATACCTTGACTTTGGTATCCTTCTTCACCTCTTTCTAATGAGAAAGCCTTTATTTTAGGCCTTGCTATAACGCGAATTTTAGGCCTGGATTTCCGAGTTGTTGTACCCCGACTCATGTAGGCATGACCTGAGAAACTTGAATGTTTCGACCTGTTCAAGTCTAACCCAATTAATACTGAGTACTCTCATTGCTCTCTCAATGCTTTTATCTTTTCGGCATTGATTTTCATATTTACCATGAGCAATTTCAATTGGAGAATAGTTAGATTATAGCGCAGGTCTCTGTTGTTATTAGTCAATACTGCCACATCATCTGCAAAGCAAAAGCAGGCTGTACTTAATTGAGCTAAGACTGCAGTCTTGTCAGATCCATAGTTTTGTTTCGATTATTTGGAATGATTATTTCCTATCATTACAATGTTTCTCTGATGTAAAGGCTATCATCAACAAGTATTAGACCCTGACCTATATCATATTCTTCCAAGTCTTTAATAATGTCTTGTTTTCTAATTCAATCAAATGCTTTTTCGGGATCAATGAAACATGCTGACAGTTCCTTACACTTCTCCAACACTTTTTCTGTTGCAAATATATAAGTTATTATTTCAAATGAGTTTTTGGAGACAGTTTTTTAACTTAGTAATTAGAAGGATAATTAGTAATAAGTTGTGTATAATAGAAAATCTTAATGTAAATAAATTAAATGCATTATTTGCAATTAAATGATATTTTAATTTCTGACTAAAAAACAATTCGTACTAATTAACAGGTGGTTAAGCAAATCAGTAGTGCTAGTGGAACGGGTGAGACCGGTGCTCTTAATGAATTAAGAGAAGCATTAGGAACACTGCAGCATCATGATGCTGTTACAGGAACAGAGAAACAAGAAGTAGCTGCTGACTATGCCAGGATTTTAACGAATGCTATGGACCACTCGGGTGAAGTCGTTCAGGAAGCCCTCATGTGAGTTATAGACTTATAACATATATCAGCTTATGTTTTTATATATTACTGTAATTGATGATGGTAGTTACAGTAAAAAACTGGATTTCATTTGTTTTTTTTTAAAGTATAATTTGAGGGAGTGTTTTTTTTTTCCATACCAAAAATAGCAATTCTAAATCATGTAAAAACTTTCAGAAATGGGTAAAATGAGGTGGATAAAAAGCAGTAGTTAAGGTAAAAAATAAATTAATTAAATTTTAAAAAAGTGAGAAATTTTAGATGTACCGTTGATTATTTAAACCTTATGATGTGCAGTCAAACATGAGTAATTATATTTCAAAGTAATTCTGTCAATAACTTGCTCCTTTTTTTAAAGTTTCTTAATCCAGGAATTTAAGGAAGATAGTTCTACAAAAAACAATTTTTTCAATATGGAAATTTATACTTATGGAGAATTTTTTTAAATTAAAATATAAAATAATTGATGCAATATACTAACTCGTGGCAAGAAAGAGACATATAAAGTAACAAATATTTAAAACTTATGTGTAAGAAAAACATCTGTTATCCAACTTTCAGGAAATATTCCATTTTTAGAGATAAATCTTTCCAAAGGAATAGGGTAGCGCTGTGAGTTATACAACTTGCCCGGGTTCGAGTCCCACTGTTGCAGATTCTTTCATATCAGAAGATCGACTGTAGTATCAGGAGACCCTCTTGGGGCACACCCAGTCTTTATGAATACCCTTAATTGGAATGGGAGATAACCCTGATGGTTGAGTGTGAATGCTTCTGACCGTATATACATTGATTAAGAAACAGTACTCTCTTACCAAGTACTGGACTCAAGTTCCTTCATAAGTATTGGTGATACAGATTTTTTTTTATAAGACTTATAAATAAATGTTATAAATAAATGAGTGACACCGGTGAAAACTGATTATTACCTTTTGACGTAATTATTAATATTCTAGTTAATAGTTTTTAACAGTTAAAAAATACGTTTCCATAAGTTTTGTACCGCTGATTAAGTTTGTCATCTTACCCAGGTTCGATTGTATATGCTTGTCATCTATTTTTTATAGCAACTACTTTGACTAAAGAATCACAAATAGTTAGCATTGGTTTACTACAGATAATTTTTTTTTTTAACATTTTTTATTTCCTATCTATTTTAATGAAATTTAACCAAATTTTTTCAGCATAGCAAGCCAATAAATACTCTTCTCACTATCTTATTTTGTGGCAAAGTTCTGGTTGAAAAAATATTTTTCTTAATTTGTTCTTTTGCTCTCTTTTCTACCAAAAATTTGTCAATTTTTTCTTGTTTCAATTTGAAATAGTAATTGATTCTTCCATCTACAGGAATAAATGGAACCCAGAAGTCTAAGACCCACCCTTACTATAAAGTCTTTCTCAAACAAGATAAAGTCTAAAATGATTTGCTTTAATATTACTATTAATATTCATAGACAACTATCATTTAAATATGATTGATTTGGCAACTAAAGAAAAGTTTAAATAGATTGTGTAAAAATGTCTGTGTCTATTAGTAGAGAAGTAAGAAGTCTACAAATTCAGGAAGACAATTTATGGTGCAATTATTTTTTAATTTTTTTTGGTTTGTGTAAGCTGTAAAACTTATTTTTCTCTTTGATTTTGTTTCTTCAGGAAAATTATGAAAAAGCAAGGTGATCTTAAAGCTGAACTACAATCCTGTCTCCAATTAAACATCAGTTCCTGTGAGCCAACAGAGAAGAGCAAACGCTTTGTTGTTACACTTTACAACCCACTCTCGCACAAAGTTGATTATCTAGTGAAAATACCAGTTGCCAAAGATAGTTCTTATACAGTACTTTCACCAACAGGTTTGATGTTTTATTTTAATTTATGTAATAAATTATATGAAACGATATTTCTATAATTGAGTGTTAATTTAAATTGAATTTTTGCATTCTTGTTCTGTCTTAATTGTGATAAACAGATATAAATGAAAATTTTTGGGATGCTAAAATAAAATATGGGAACTGATTAGTAAATAAATGTTAAATGTTAAGGCTAGCAAAGAGACAAAATCTTATGGTTCAATACATGAACTTCTTTGGGCGGATTTATTAATCAAATGATCGATAATTTCGGTGTAATTTTATACCGAAACAACTAAATTGTTCTTGACCCCTTATTTTACTTAATATGATTATTTCAATTTAAAAAAAAAATATTTTGCAAAATAAAAATATTATGATTTTGCATTAATATCTGTAATATCAGTGTCTTTTGACTGCAATGTCATTAATTACATTTGAATTCAAATTCCAAATACAATCACTATTAAAAATGTTTCCCTCCTTATTTTACTCAGCATGATTATTTTAATTAAAAATAATTTATTTCATAAAATAAAAATATTGTCTTGTCAACTCTAAAGTAACAAATAGAAAAAAAATATGCATTTTTTCATATTTATCGCATTTTTTTTTTTTCACATTTGATACTTTACAATATAATTCGACAATATCATTATACTACATTAATGCATGTATTATCAGTGTGCATATACATGTATTAAAATTTCATGTGAAATTGCTGTTAAAAAACTAAATTTTAATAAAATTCTTCTAGATTTTGATAAAAAAATAAATATCATTCCAAGTAATTATTAAGAATTTAAAACTTTGATAATTTTAAAATATTTTTCCTACAATTCTAATTTTTTGTTATTGATATTCTTAATTGAAAATTGATAGTTCCAATAATTTTTTCAAAATTTTCATAAGCATGGATTGTAACATAGTTTGTATTAATTTAAAGCCTATTTAACATTTATCCTGATCCTGATTAATGTTTTGAACTAAGAGTTTAGGAAAAAAAATTGTGAGACGTCAAACACCAATAAAAAACGAAAAAACAGCTTGGTATTTTTTAAGAATTTGCATCCCAGCTAACCAAAAGCTGTCATTTCATTACCAGTAAATTTTCCAGTCGACCAAAAATTATGCTGTTAATTTAGAAATTTAAGATCAGTTTTGATTTACTCTAGTTATTTTTATTTATACGATGGATAGTACATTAACTGCCTTTATCTCTACGATCATGAACGAACCTCTGTATACTCTATATTAAGTTTCATTAAAGTTCCTTGGAAATAAGTAAAATTACAACACCAATAGAATGGCATTTTTTTAATAATTGTACTCAGTCTCAAAAATAAGTGATGACTTGAAAACATGATTTTGACAAATTGCTATCCTTCCTTTCCTTTAGGTTGTTGAGGAGGTAAAAAGGCGTAGAGTTAATTAATAATATTAATATTGTTCATATTTCTAAGGTTATGATTAATTTATATTAATACACTATGATAATTTTTAAAATATATGAAAGGAAGATTGCAATATAAAGTACAAAGCAAAGTCTCTCAAATACCATTAAATAACTAACCAGTCAATTTTTCCTCAATTCAGGCATCATCAGGACAGAAAAAGATAAGATCGCACAACTGCAGATCAGAGGTAGCACATTTCACATCAGCCAAAAAAAAAGACTATCCAAATAGAAATAGTACGTCATTTCAAGATAGTTCAAGATATGCTGCATAACTAAACATATACATGTTAGTACATGAGAGTACATATTAAACAGTCTTGGAGTGATGTACTTATATTTGGTTAGTCTTTTTTTAGGCTGTTGATATGAGATGTGCTGTCTCTGGTCTGCATTTATGTGATCTACCTTTTTCTGTCCTGTTGATACCTGAATTGAGGAAACATTGACTGGTTAGTTATTTACTCCTATTTGAGAGACTTAAAGCTTAGCTTTGGAATTTACAATAAAATCCTGAAATGAAATGAATTTTGTTTCTTTTTTTTTTCTTTAGTTTTTTCCTATTAATTAATTAATATCTGTTTTTATAGGAGATGAAGTTTTAACACAGATGTTAGTTGTGCCCGAACAAGTTTTGGATCTACCAGGTCGTCCAACCAAAGCAGAAGTTGAGTTGGCGTGGTTGGCTAAAGATATTCCAGCTCTCGGGTTTGCTTCATATCATGTAACCAAACGCTACACTCCACCTCCTCCATGTGAAGAAATTGTTTTCCGGAAGATACCGATTACACTTGGATACAAGGATGTAAGCATTTTTTTTTTTAATTCTAGAAATTTCATTTATTCCTATCAAGAATTTCAATTTTCTTACTGGAAAAAACTCATTAAAATTGAAATATTATTAAATTTACTTATTTAGTCAAATAAATTTAGAGGAAAAACCTCTAAATTTTATGAAAGCTCATCAAAATTTTATTTATAACAAATTAGTTAACCGTTTATCCAGATTCTAAAAATGAAATTATATGAGTTAACCAATTAGATTTATTATTTATTTATTAAAGTCATTAAACTTAATAAACTGATAATGAAGGATAGGTATTTAATTGTTTATAAAAAAAGTATTTAAAAAATAAATAAATAAAATTCCACCAGACTGTTCACCTTTTATATACTAGGAGAAAAGTGGTCTTGCCCTGTAATCACAAGGAAAAATACAAAACATAATATTTATTTGTTTAGCATTAATTAATTATTTATTTAATTATGGACAATAAAGTTGTCTAGGTTTTCTCTATATTCATTATCAGATGTTCATAAATTTTCAATTGATATAATTTGGAAATAGATACAGGGGGACTATACAGAACTCTCAACACTTAACAGTTGTGAGGGTTTATTGGGTCTAAACTACGGACAAGATCGGACGCACACCTAATGGTTTTATTATATATGTAGATGTTGGAGAGATTTCAATAATTCATGATTATGAATCTACAGCAGATGAATTAAGATAGACATAAACATTCCAAAATCAGTTTTATGAAAATGGTAAGTGAAGAAAGAATTACCAATATATTGGCATTTTTATTTAGATCCTGCACCAACTTTAATTAATAAGGAAGTATCGTCTGACAATGACCTGACGTTAGGGACTCTTAGGAAATTAATGACTATTAGCACTACGGAATGTTTTAGAAATTTAAAGTCTCAATTGGAAAGTCAAGATTACTCTATAAAAAATGGAAATTGAGGCTTGGGTCATGACTTCTAGAATTAAGATGGTCCTTAAAGTTAGTGAAATAAAAATTATTCTCAAAATATTCGGAACAGTAAAGTTTCGAAATCAGCAGAGATGAGAAACAATCAAGCCCTGCAAGATCTGTGCAATGACCTCACAACCTGGTTATTGACGTTCGTGATCAGCTTGAGCTTCCAATATGGCTGGGGTGTGTGAAAATAATCCAATGGAAAATATTGTATGACCAACCAAAAGAGGCACAGATATGGGGGAGACAACTGATGGGATGACTAAAGAAATTTACTATATTGTTTTCTAGAAATTTACTATATTATTATAACGTATATATGAATTAATTTTCATCCAATAATCTGTGTTCATAAATAATAACCAAATTATTATTTTTTCAGCTTTCATTAACCTTAAATGGTGAAGGAGACATTAAAGGCATAAAAGCTGGCAGGAAGCAATATCAATATGATCCTATTAACAATGACTTTAGGTTTTACATTCCTACAGTTGGCAATAATGAAGTGTTTATCAATCGATCTTCTGGAGCTTACATTTTTAGACCGAATGGCTCAGAAATAGTTATAGACCAAGATACCTCTAGACTTAGAATATACCAAGGTATTATCATAGTTTTTCTAGAATTAATGAAAAAATATTATACGTACTTTAATATTGAGTCAAAAGCATAAACTGAATTTTTAATTTATTTTCTCTTATAAATACAATCAAATGTTTTCGTGGTGTAGGCTTTGCCTTACTGAAAATGAACCAAGGAGAAACAGATTTTTATATCTATCATCGATAATAAAACCATTACTTTTAGGACCGCTTGTGACTGAAATGCACCAAACATACAATGATTGGATTAGTCAAGTGATAAGGATTGTAAACGGATCTCCGATTGTAGAATTTCAGTGGCTAGTTGGACCTATACCTCTTGAGTAAGTTATTCCTTAACTATATTAAATAATCTTCTTACCTTGCAATGAATGTAAAGAAAAACTTATTAAAATTTGTTCTTGCTTTTATTATTATTATATATATATATATATATATATATATATATATATATATATATATATATATATATTAAAATTATTAAAATGATTAAATGACTTTAAATAAGTACAGAAACTTGGGACTACTTGGACCCAAACCGAAAAAAGTAGCTGGAATATGGTAAAGTGCCTCAGGAACTGGCGCTAGTGCTGCTACCTGTTGTATATATTGTGAATTAGATCTATAAGTTTGTAATAAGAGATCTAAGTGTAAATTAAAACTCTTTTTTGTTGGATCCTAGTATTCCCAAGTTATCTCACTTAATTAAAACTTTACACATAGCAGCCCTGAGTTAGTATTAAACCTTAGAGTAATTGTAAGCCTATTTATTATTCATTCTTAAAAATTAAAATTAATTATGCAAATACAATTGACTTTAGTTTTTCAAAATTAAATAATCATAATTGAAATTGTAATAGATAAGTCGAATCATGAGTTATTATATATTTGTATGAAAATCTTTTTAATTTATTGCAGTAGTGGAATTGGTAAGGAGATAGTTTGGCACGTAACTATGCCTAACATGAGGACAGGAGGTGTCTTCGAAACTGATTCAAATGGACGCCAACATTTGAAGAGAAAATTAAATCATAGAGAGGACTGGGACCTTCATTTGGCCGAAAAAGTTCCAGGAAATTACTTCCCAATAACGACAGACATATCAATTAGTGATAATAAGAAAGTTACAGTTATCACTGACAGGACACAGGGAGGTTCAAGCCTTGCTGATGGTGAATTGGAACTCATGGTAAAATATTTGAAATTTGTTTTAACTTATTATATTCAGTTTAAAATATTGTCCCCTCATTTAAAGAGAGAATTTTTTTTTTTTTTTTATTATGTTTATATAATCATCTAAACTTCACTTTTATGATCATCAATAACTATTATGAAAGTAGTTATTGATAATTACCAATCGCAAATTGAAAATTCAGTTTTATTAACAAAATTAATAGTCAAATTTATGTTTGACAAAATATTTATTTTGTTAAGCTCGATGGTCTGCCATTTAGGATCTTCAGGAATTACCATAACAATGAATAGAGTAATAGTGATAATGAACTGAAGATTTAAGCATAACTTTGTGCAAATTCATCAAATAAATTTTTTTTTATAAGAATTTTAAAATTTAAGATATTTTTTACCTTAGGTACATAGGAGACTAACACATGACGATGCTTTCGGAGTTGGGGAAGCCCTCAATGAAACAGCATTCGGAGAAGGGTTGATAGTCAGAGGATCTCATTGGCTGCTCGTGGACGACTGCAAATCTTCACCAAGGAAGGAAGTCCAGGAACTATCTATATTACCTCCATGGATTTTCATTTCTCCTACTTCCCTCTCCTTCTCTGAATGGGAAGCCAACTTCTTAACCGGTGTATGTACCTAATATTTATAAATTTATTGCATTAAATGTTGAAATATTTCACTTTTTAAAGATATATAGAATTGAATATATTTGTTTATAGAAATGATAATTATACCATATAATCTGAATTTTTCAGTACTCTAGCCTGCTCAATGAGTTACCTGAAAATGTGCAAATATTGACCTTTGAACCATGGGCACACAATAGTATTTTGCTGAGATTGGAACACATTGGAGACCCAAGCAGTGACCCCAAATTAGCTGTTCCTGTTACTATCGACTTAGAAGTAAGTATCATTTTATTATTTTTAAAAGTGCGATCACCATTTATGGTTAAATGATTGTGCACTGAAGGAGCAGGGATGTCTCTAAATTGTTATAATTTATTAGAATAATTTCTATGGAAAAACTCCATTGATTTAGCCAATGATCAAGATTGAAGAAAATATTGACTTATAATGATTTTTACGAGTGCATATTATTTGTAATATTTAAACTGAAAAATAATTCTACAGTCAACAGTAATTTCAATTTCTTCTCAGTTTTTTAAAATAAGGGTATTTGGTTCACAATAACTACATATTGATTAATAATGTAACCGATTATTTTTACTAATAATTAGTAAATAGCACTACAGGCTGAAATATATTGAAAGGAATTGCGCATATATTTTTCATGCACTCTACTCATTTAATTAAACATATACAAATAATAAAATTTAAAGTATCTGTATCAGTATGAATAAAGAAATGGCTATATCTATCATAAACACATTGACACAGGGCCAACCTTAAAGCCTGAAATTGTGGGGCCCGGTAGACAGGGGATACCCGGTAGAGGGCTCATTACTATGTTTTAAATATTTATTTATTGTATTGATTATTTTAAGTAACAATTTATTGATAATATCGATTGTTACAACTTTTGAAATAACCGCAATCAATACTCGACTGGGGTATTGGTACTTGAAGGCCAACTTAAAACTTGTCGGGGATGTCCGACATTTCTGGTCATAGGGTCATCTTCATTCACATTTTATTTATCTTAAGTTCTGATAACTTTTTTCTTGTAAGAAAAGTGATTTAATTCAATTTTTTTTTTCCAGAATTTATTTAGCGGTTTAGAAATAACTGGAATTCAAGAAATGAGCTTAGGAGCAAATATGAAGAAATCTGAAGTCTCTCGGTTGAGTTGGAAATCTGAATGTGATAATAAAATAAGGTTTTCAGGTGAAGATCATCGAGAAACGTTTAGGATTACTGTGCAACCAATGCAGATTAAAACATTTTTATTACAAGTTAAATGAACTTTCTTGATTTAGTGTTTTTTTGTAAATAAATTTGTATTGTTTAAAAATTTATTTTATTTTTCCAATATTTTTGAAATAATTAATCATAATGTTTTAACAAAGAAAAAATTAATATGGTATTTTTTAAAAATCCATTAATCACAAAAAACACAGCAACTCTCTAACATATTCTTTGTTGTTTACAAAGTCTCTTTAGGAACACTTATTAAAACTGCAGTTCTGTAATGAATGTTTTGCTGATTTTTACTTTCTCTTATCCGCCTAAATATGGCATATATAGTAAGCAGAAGTATTGCGATTCCAGTGTGTGTCAATATGTATATGTAGGTATGTGAACAAGCTAGCTCATAAACGAAAAGTTGAACGAAACTGAAATTACGTATTTAAGGTAGGCATATGCCTGGGATGTTACAGCAACTTTTTGGCTAAAATCGGCTTACTGTAGGTGCCACTTTTTAGCATCCATTTTATACTTGTATATAATTTTCTTGAAAACGGTTCAAATGATTTTAATGAAACTTGCCTAAAGTGTTATTCTTATGGCCCTTCAACTTTCATAAATGAAGTACATCACTCAAAAAATGCAGTAAAAAAAGTTATGAAGAAAAGAAAATTTTATTTGTGGATAACTCAAAAACTATACATTTTATATTAAATTAAGCAGATGATCATATGAAAGGAAATTATATTCTCAAAATTATCTAAATTGGACCAGTATTAGCAAAAATAATGCTTATTGAACTACAACAGCTTAGAGCCCGAACCTAGATTGAATGCTGAGTGTATCAGAATGCAGACGGATGTGACTGAACTGTGCCTTCCACCACCTACCTCCTTTTTTCAACAATACGCTCTGTTCAACTCAGTTGTTAACTTCACGCTTATTGTTATTATAACACACTTCACAATAATTATTATAGGGTGTTAAGGGAAAGTTATGATGCACGTACCGCACCAGATCTTTATATAATCTTAAAAGAATGATAATCATGTATATACCTATATATTTATAGATGACAGAGACAATCTATTTGCCCAGATTCAAGTAAACAGACTGCATTGAATTGCATCAACGACTGGCCTGTAAATCATTTACATTACAATTAATCTACCACCAGTATCAACCAGTAGCATAGACAAGACACTACTCTAAATAAGGAACAACATATGCTGCATTTCTGGAGTACACCTGGATATATAACTTTAAGGAAAATTAGACTGCTGAACTATGACAAAAAAATATTTATCAACTAAATATATTAAATCAAGATCAAAATTACTACTTGTAAACTGACTGCTCAGTCAGTTGCCGGACTGATCTAGATTTACTACCTAGAACTCTACCAATCATAATCAATTCACCATGACACATATCTAACAGAACATCACCTACTGATTTACTGAAACTATTTATAAAATATGGCAGAAATATACATTTCCTGGTATATGTAAACATATAAATACACAACTTCTTCCTTATAAAATAAGGCAATGGTATGATCAATTCAGAAAAAGTGAGCTTAATGATCACACATATCATAGAAACACAATCAAAACATTTATAGATTTTCATAATATTAAGCATATTAATTAATTAATTACCTAAATCAACATTACTTTTTGCTGATAGGCTCACTAAGCTTTTCCATTTTTTGGTGTATCAATCAATCTTCGACATACTTCCCTACATTTTATCCATTAATGGAAAAAACTGTACTTGATTTATTGAGTATGAGAAGTATTTACCGTCTATAGTAACTAATTTAAAGAACATTTTTTCATCTAGGTTGATCTTTTGATTCAAATAAATCTTTTTACTTTTTTTTGCAACATGCAGTCTTGTCGCCATTTACTGATGAATAATTTTGATTTGCTTCTCTTATTAGAGTATTGACAAATTACTTTATGCTCCCTAGTTTACCTTTATCTTGGGTCTTATCTAACTTCTTATATCAAATAGCAACTTTAAAGCAGTAATCAGTTGCATTATAGTGAATTTATTTGTAAATTCATTAAATTCCCATCATTATAACGAATTTTCAATGACAAATAAAATTAAATAGATTTTTGAATTCTACTAATTAAAGATTCAAAATTAATAACAGTTTCAGATACATACTTTTCAAAAAATAAATGTTCCCAAAAGCTTGAGAATTAAATTGAATTTTAAATAGGATTGCCAACCGCCAATGGAGCAGAGTAGCTCAGTGGTAAGGCACAAAGTTACAATGCTCCCGGTCCCGGGTTTGAGACCAGCTGTGGCAGATAATTATTTATTCTGTTATCAGCCGTGGATCGACCTTGTGGGATCGGGAGACCCACCCTCCTGGGGACCACCCAGCCTCTACAAAATGGGTACCTTTAGTTGGGGGAAAAACCTGGCGGTTGAGCGTGATCTCGGCCAAATCACCTCCTTGCACAACCGTTGGCCTAGAGACAGTACGGTCCTTAACAAGTACCGAACCCAAGACCCTTCATGGGTTGTAGTGGTACAGGTTTTTTTTTTAATAGGGTTGCCAACTGCCTTTATTGGAAGGAATCTAGAGATAAAAACTGGGAAATCGGGAATTGCCGGGGCGGCCGATCTTGCCCGATCTCATTCAAGCTTAACGGGGCAGGGCTTTCTTATTATTATATAAACTGTTATATTTCCCTTAAACATAATTTTAAAATTTCCACACGGAATGTTGAGGATTTACTGATATATAGCGTAAAATACTTTTTACTTCCTTCTACGCAATAAAGAAAGTATTGTGACAGTGAAAATTTTCGGTTTTCAAATTTCAACGGAAATATCCATTCTGGCTATCCCTGAATCCACTTTGACTAGTTTCGTCTTGACGTCTATATGTACGTTAGTATCTCGCATAACTCAAAAACGATTGGCCGTAGAAAGTTAAAATTTTGTATTTAGGATTATTGTAAAATCTCGTAGTGAATCTCCTTTCTTAGTCACTTTATGGTAACCGGAAGTAGTACTTTACTTGAAGGTCATCATTGATTTTCATAAAAAATTATATTAAAATTTAAGGCAAAACTTCTCAAATTTGGTATTTATAACTTATATATTGATTTAAATAACATACTAGATTTTGGTTCAAATTGGTGAGCCGAAAAGGGTACTTTACTTGATGATCATAATAAACTTACATCAAAAATTATATTTAAATTAAATACAGAAATCATATGTTTCGGTAATAAAGGTTACACACGCAATTTGGTTTCCAATCCAATTAAACATTTTTATTGCTTGTTTTAAGTTTTAAAATTGAGTGTAAAATACTGGTTTTCCTTCCCATTTGTTAGATCAACAAGTCTGCAACAGGAGAATAAGATATTAGTTAAGTGGGTTTTTTCGCTTAAAATGTCGAAACTGTCGATTCCCAATAGATTTGTATTTATATATTATAATACTTAATATTTTAGCTTATATTTATTTTATTTATTAATAGCTTAAAATATTTCAGCTAAATATATAGTCCTTAAAATATCAGCATCAAGATCCTCCATGAGGTTCCTAGCTGTACAAGGTACAGGATCAGGATTGATGAATCATTTGCCACTTCTATAATTAAATTTAACTCCAATCTTTGATGAATTTATGATTTATGGTTTAAAGACTCAGGAGTTAAATTAATACATCATGTTGAAAATAGCCTTAAATTAATATATATAAAGCACCTGAAATAATAAAATCTTTTAAATCCAATCCGGATTTTTGCTTAAATGACCAAATAAATATCTCCAATAGTCCAATCTTAAATTTATTCCAATCTACAACAGAAAAACCAATTACTAACTGGAAAAACCCAGACCCTTTAACCTTATCTGTAAACATCTCACCTTTCTTTCATTGTTAGTTCAGTGCGGGAAGAAGCCAGTACAAACTTTTCTGTTTTATATAATCCACTTAAACCTTGGGGAGTACCAACATCTATTTGATTTATTGTCTTAATTAAATTCATATTTCATAAAAGTTTTATAATACTGATTTATATTACATCCAATTTAATATGTATAATAATACCAAACTGTATTTTAAATTGCTTATTTTTGATTTTTTGTGTTTTAGAGCTGAAGATAAATTTATAACATTGGAAACTAGTTTTCAATAAAAACAAGATTATAAAAGTGGCAAATAATTTATCAATCCCTAATAAGATGGATCCTTCTATACCATCATGCCGATGTCAACTGACACTGATTTGAGGTACTGCCATCCCTACTAAAATTCCACCCCTGTTTAATACTAAATATTTATAGTTAGGGAATAGTAATGACATAGTCAATGTAAAAACAATGCCAAAGACCTAAAAACAAAACAATAAGTTTTAAAATTTACTTTAGAGACTGAAGTTTCAGCACAACCATCTAAACCATATTTAGTGTTACAGCAGTGTGCACAAATTTATTTGTCAACGAAACTTCTGATTCACCACAAAATTGACAGAACCTACAATTTTATTAGAAATCATAAACATTACACAAAACTAACTGGATCCTCTTCTTGTAAATTCATCAATTTTGTTTATTTCTTTTTAAAATTTATTTTAAAACTTATATCTAACCAACAAACAGTTAATAGTAATTAGATAAAAGAAAATGTTTTAATTAAAAAAACTTTATTAAAAAGAAGTTTACATCAACATAGTAAAAACATAGAAATTTGGGGTATAAAATTGAACTTTTAAAAGCTACATAAACATAAAAGAATGAACTATAATTTTATCAGATTATACATCAAAAGACTTGTATTAATATTATTATTATTTATGGTATTGCACAATATCTCTTAACTATACTATTTTTTAGGCCCGGTAAGAGCAGATTGAAATTTGGACACAGCTGAATTTGAGCTGATGTTCCCCTCATGAGCCTGGGTCCTGGAGGCTACTGAATCTTTGGAGATTCCCCCTGGATTTATGTCAATTCCTCTGGCTGCATCCCGTGTGGCATTTTCAATGTTTTCATTTAGTTTTTGAACATGCTGATAGTACTTCAGGTTAGACATCCATAAATTAAAAAAAAAATATTAAGTTGGATATCATAGTTTTAAGATTTTTTGGTGTTAACCGTCCAGGTACAATCAGGTCCACAAATTTAAAAAAAAAAACAGCATTTAAAAAAATAATTTTTAACACTTATGAATTTTGGCCTTAAATTTTAACTATATGGAATATTTAGAAACAGAACAAGAAAGATTAGAGACATTTTGAATATTTATGTATCAAAAACTTGGCTTGGGTCCTTACGAGACCCCCATAGTATTAATTTGATTTTTTTTTTTCAATTTAAGAAGATACATTATAATAAATTTAAAACTAATTTCTTGTTTAAAAAAATATTTCTCATAATACTTTTTACAAAAAACTAGATTAAAAAGGAAGCAAAATGACACCATTATTATTAATTATTTCATTTTATATTGGGTATCATGTAACAATCCATAGCTGATATTTCAACTATTAACAAAAGTAAAAATTACTTTATAAAAATACAAAAATAATAATTATTTTAAATTATTATTAACTATTACAAGTAAAAAGAGCTTATTAATTAGCTGGAATGTTTCTTAGAAAAAGGAACATTTTTTTCCAATAATTGAAAGAACTTTGTGTGCTAGGTGCATAGGTCTACAAAAAATGATTAATGTGATGTGAAAGTGGTTTTTTTTTTTGTTTAGTTTCAATGTTGAGGGGGAAAAAATTGTCTGTTTTAATTTTACAAAACTACTTTTGGGTAAATTTAAATTTATTTTTTACATAAAATTTTTACTTCTCTATTAATAAGCATCTGTTGAGAGTAATTACAAATATTTTGAATGAATATTGTAGAAAATTTAATCCTCTACTAGATTGGATATTATGCATTTTGCACTAAAAAATACTTACGGCGAAACTACTGAATATTCAACTTTTTGAGTTTTTTGACATTTTGCAGATTTGTACGGCCCCATATCTATATAGGTGTTCAAAATTAAAAAAAAAAAATATTTATAAAATTTAAGGAAATTTAAAGTTTTGGCATCTGTTCTCGGACTATAAATGTTGACTTCCTATTTGTTAATGTGAGGTAGAATGGAAAAATAGTTCGAGAACCTTAAAGAATCCCCTGTTGTACTTGGCTTTTTATGAGACCAATGGTACTCTGAGGGTTAATCTAAAAATAATAGTGTAGAGCATACAATTAAAATTTTTATGTAAGAAAATACTGGCCTGATAAGCTAACTCCAAATTATTTTACTAAATACATTTTTCTATAGTTCCCGAATTAGTGTAATTACACAGTTTTAAGACATTAGAAACCCCTAAATCCAAATCTTTGGTTTTAGAGCTTTCTAATGTCATGAAAAGTTATATGTTTTAGACAAATTTGGAAACTACAAAAATGTATTTAGAAAAATGATTTGGAATTAGAGCCTTTTAACTTATCATTGAAGGATATGAGGGTCATTTTAAAAAAAAAAGTGGCACTTTGTTTGTCGGGGAAGTTTGAAAATCCATATCTCCTAAAATCTTTAACCTAGAAAAATCATCCTTGGGACTAACTCTTCTATATAGCAGTTTTAAATTAGGCGGAGTTAGATTACTTAATATTCGTTATGAGTAGGAATTTTAAATTCAAAAATTTAAAATGTCCTGTAAGTAAATGTCACAGGGCCATTTCACCTAATTTACGAGTCAAAACTGGTTAAATATTTTATTTTGAAAAAATCCAGGTATGAATTTTGATAGGAAATTTAACGTAGTTTATGAGACTGACGATCATGAACCAGTTACGGCAATGTATTTTTCATGAAACAATAAGAACATGTTGTCCCAGTGTTATGCCCTGTTAGTAACGCTCAGATAGAAATGTTAGTGTTGGAACTGCTGTTCGGCCAGAAAGGATGGGGTTTCGGCCTAGACTAGTTCCGCTACTGATTCTCGCCAACTTCCAGTTTCGTGCCACGTGCTTAGGTGAAACAACAGCTCCGCAAATCATGGTGCGTATTTTTATTCATTTGTATTTTTACTTTCCCTTACCAATATAAGAAGTATATAGTAAGGGGAACTATTGCGATCGTGAAAATTTTCGAATTCGAGTTTTCGACAGAAATTCACGTTTTAAGGTCCCCAGAGTCCAAATGACCAAGTCTCGCAAAATGGTCGTGTGTCTGTGTGTGTGGGTATGTGTATGTGAACAGTTTAGCTCAAAAACGAAAAGTCGTACGATACTCAAATTACATATTTAAGGTGATGTTACAGCAACTTTTTCATCAAAATCGACTAACCGGAAGTGCCACTTTATATAATCGATTTTACACTTTTTTACAATTTTCTCGAAAACGGCTCAAACGATTTTGATGAAACTTGCCTAAATTATTCTTCATAAAGACCTTTAAATTTTCATCTATGAAGTAAATCACCGAAGAATTACTGGAAAAAAGTTATGATGAAAAGAATATTTTATTTGCGCATAGCTTAAAAAGTATGCATTTTACGGTAATTTATTTATAGACTTTTATGAAAGGTAATTAAATCATCTAAAAAACAAAAAAAGAATCATCAAAATCGGACCAATAATAGCAAAGACACAGCGCATCGGACTAACCGGAAATGGTAATTATATCATGGATATTACAATTGTAGAAAATGTCTTACATATGTCATATGAGAAGAAGCCCCACTGTCTAAGATCCAGGTGTCATTACTTTCATCTCCCTCATGAACTGGAAAAGAAGTAGTAAAAGCAATTGGTTTAGTTCTTATTACTTATTATTTTTACTTTCCCTTACCTATATACGAAGTATATAGTAAGGGTAAGTATTGCGATCGTGAAAATTTTCGAATTCGAGTTTTCGACGAAAATACACGTTTTAAGGTCCCCTGAGTCCAAATGACCAAGTCTCGCAAAATGTTTATGTGTATGTGAACAGTCTAGCTCAAAAACAAAAAGTTGTACGATACTGAAATTACGCACTTAAGGTTGGCATATGCATGTGATGTTACAGCAACATTTTCGTCAAAATCGACTGACCGGAAGTGTCACTTTATATAATCGATTTTACATTTTTTTACAATTTTCTCGAAAACGGCTCCAACGATTTTGATGAAACTTGCCTAATATCTTCTCCTTAAAGGCCTTTAACTTTTCATTGATGTAGTATATCACCAAGGAAATGCAGCGAAAAAAGTTATGATGAAAAAAATATTTTATTTGCTCTTAACTTAAAAAACATGCAATATATAGTAGATTATGTATGGAATTGTATGAAAGGTTATTAAATTATCTAAAAAACAAAAAAAAAGAATCATCAAAATGGTACCAGTATGAGCAAAGATACAGCGTATTTTATGAGGAGCACAAGACTAGATGGATAACCGAGCGCGTCTGAAAGGAGATGGATGCGACCGAACCTTCTCCCACCAATCTGTTATAAACAATACACTCTGTAATAAAGTAATTTAAGAATACAAAAGCAGAAATTAACTTAATAATTTCTACTTTCATATTATTTAATGGAAAGAAAATATTTCCATGAAAACTAAACCGAAACTCTTAAAATATATTTGCAACTTGATCAAGTTAAAATATATAGGTAGTGTACAGAATTGTTGTACTAAAATTGTTTAAAAAAACTGTTTTATTGTATTGAAGTGGGAGAAGATGTGAAGAAGTGAATGCTGCTGAGTTTATTTCAAGCATTGTTTATGTGAACTTTTTAAAATTATATTAAAAAGATAATTATTATAGGACGTTAAGAGAAAGTTGTGTGTTGCGCGCACCGCAACAGATTTTTATTCTTATGGGCATTCTGGAGACAGTTTTTAGCTAAGTGGCAATCTCTAGATCCACATTGATAACAGACTCTTTTAGAATAATTTGGTTGCGGTCCATTATGATGAAAATTCCGACCATTATTTGAAGAAAAGTGCTGATTGGTTTGATTATGTTTTAACTGGCTATTTTGACTTTGTTAAAAATTATTAAGATTGTGTCGAAAGTTATTGTTATTATTACGAACATTACCTGGGTTGCGATCATTTTGCTGAAAACTTCTTTCATTGTGACCGAGATAATTAATCTTACGATTGTTATCCCTTTTAACCATAAATGTCTTTTCACTTAATTCATCATTTGCCACTGACGCTTCTTCATCTAAAAGTCTTGCCGTTAGATTTGTTATTGTCTGTTTGTTTTCGTCTAAAGACAACCACGCTTGCCTGAATGTTTTATATTTAATGGTCAGAGTTCCTATTATTTTTGTTATGATTGTGGCATCACTCACGGCTTCGTCGATGCTTCTTTTCTGTTGGGCTAAATCTTAATTTTTTGAAATGTGCCGCACCACTGTGTCGGTCGGATCCATTCTGATTTGATGGAATTTGTCAAGGAGCATCATTTTTGTGAAATCGGACTTTTGTTGAAAAATCGAATCAAGTTTGGTAAAAATGTCTTTCGAACATTCACAATTTACGACTAGTGATATTTGATTTAAATCCATAGCACTTGTTATGACAAACATGAATTTTGCATCCTTTTGATTCCATTTTTCAATTTCCCCTGAATTCGTAGCTTTGGGGTCTGGCTTGATTTCCTCACCTTCTGCAATTTCCATAATCCTCTTGCCTTTAAAGCACAACATATTTGAAATTTCCACTATCGGTAGTTGTTTCCAGAAAACTTATTTATAGTAATATTAAAACTGTCTGATTTGGCCATTGCAACAAATGCACACACGACAACAACGACGCAAAATAAAAAGGGCAAACAAAATTTACGTAACTTTAACACTCGACTCGGGAACACATCCACTTTCAATAATTATTAAAAATAAAACATTAAACGCTCTCTGGGCCCATAGCGTATTGGAATTATATAATTAAATTAACGGGGAAAGAAAAGACACACTTCATTGACAAACGACAAAGGTAACATCTGTTTATTACGAGAACATTCAAAAGCCAGTGTTGCCATGATAACATGAAAATATCCCTTTCATGATTATGGGATTTTTTTTTATTTACATTTCTAATAGTTCCTACAATTATTTTAACTTTTAGCTCTTTGATTAGTAAACACAACCTTACTTCATCAAAGCCTTATCAGTGATAATGGAAATCAGCACCCTACCGGTGGACGGTTATGACTTTATTAATAAAGATGATTTTCAAGCCTATATTGCAGTTCATAGAGAGCCTTTAGTTATAAGAAATTTCGATATTGGTCAATGCCTACAAAAATGGTCAACACAGTATCTAACCGAGAAACTAGGGAAAATGGATGTGAAGGTCCATATTTCCCCAGTTGGTCGTATGAATTTTTTGAACAAAAATTTTACGTATAAAACTATGTCCTTTGAAGAATTTTTGTCTCGAACGTCGGGAAGTAACTATAAGAAAACTGATAAAAGTGGGTTAAGACCAGTATTATGTGATAATGAAGTTTTGTACTTAAGAGCTATTGGTTCAGATAGAAGAGGTAGAAATGTTGCAAACTTTAAAAATGATTTTCCGCAAATAGCTGATGATTTGACTTATCCAGATTTATTTGATGAAAATAAGTTTTTCTCAAGTGTGTTGCGAATTGCATCTCCAGGAGTTCAAATATGGACACATTATGATGTTATGGATAATATCCTAATTCAAGTGACTGGAACTAAACGTGTTGTGCTATTTGACCCTAATGATGCACCATATATGTATTTAAATGGTGACAAGTCTGAGGTAATGAACATTGATAACCCTGACCTTACTCTTTATCCTAATTTCTATAAAGTTGTTCAGCACACATGTGTACTTTATCCCGGAGATATTCTGTACATTCCTGCATTTTGGTTTCATAATGTTTTATGCAACACTTTTTCAATTGGCGTCAATGTGTTTTGGAAACATCTTGACAATGAAATGTATGACAAACATGATGTTTATGGGAATAAAGACATAATACCAGCAGCAAAGGTAATATCCTTTTCTAATTCTCATAAAAATTATTTCAACATCGAACATTTTTAATTTAGTATAGTTAAAAAACATGTCTTAATGTATTTAGACCATGTTGCCTAGTATGAATGTTTTCTGGTGAAATACAAACTGTTGGTTGTTGATTATATTAAAATTTTTATATTTGATAATACTACTACCACTACCACTAATACTACTATAACCTGAAGGGATGACAATGTTTGGATGTTTTATGTTCATCAAGTAATTAAGATTTATTAGTATATGATGTGAAAGTATTATCATTTATCAGGCCAGTACATTGAAATAGGGAATGGGGTAGCTCAGGGTCCTGGACTCCTAACTCTTCGATCTGGGTACGGGTTCAGCTGAAGCAGATAATTTATTTATTCTGTTATGTAAACTGTGAATAGACTCTCTTGGGGCACATGCAACCTTTATAAAATAGGTAGCCTTAATTGGGATGGAGGTAACCCTGATGATTGAGCGAAACCTGCTCACATCATCCCCTTGTATAACATTTGGTTAAGTCACAGTTTTCTTTACCAAGTACTGAACCATGCTGTTTAAATAATACTACTTATATACTTTGGTATTTAACCCAAGACCCTTCATGGGTTGTATTAGTACAGTATAGTACAATTAATGTTTTAATACTGTGTTTCGATTCAATTACAAAATCATCATAAAAAATAATAAAAGTAGTTGAATAGCACAGTGTTGTGAATTAATCAATTTATTTCTAATCGATTCTAAAATTCAACCCATTTTTAGAAGGTTTAGAACTTTTTTTGGGAGGGAAGAATGGAAACTTCCTAGAGAATGTTTCTAGTTAGTGTCTTTTAATTTTATTTTTATAAGTGATTAATAATCTTATAATTTATGGACCTTATTGTGTTAGGTAAAGTATTTCTGGTAAATTGTGGTAGGCAAATTATTTTCTGACTCAAGTCAAAAAATTCGTATGGATAAATTTGCATGTAAATAATAATTAGTTTTAAATTAGTATTGTAATAAATATTAATTGATTTTTAGGCCTTGGACCACATAAACAAAGCAAGAAATGTATTGAAAACTGTTCCGAATGAATGTAGATTTTTTTACTTGCATCGTTGTATTGCAGATTTAAGGAAGGAAATCGAAGAAACTTTAAATGCCGAAAGAACTAAGGTTGCTAATAATTCAAGTTTGTATGCAGAAACTGCTAATGCTTCAGTACTTTCTGAGGAAATTGCTAGAAATTCAAACATGCTTGCAGAAACTGTTAATGCTTTAATTAATTATGGGGAAACTTCTAATACTTCAAATTCATACTCAGAAACACCTAAAAACGAAAATAGTGAAGAAGAAACTACTACTACTTCAACTTGTTATCCAGAAACAACTAAGGTTGTAAATAGTAAAGAATCAATTGCTTGTTGTTCTAAAAATCAAGATAATATTTATAAAATAGATGAAGAAAGTAATCAAGAATGACACATATCGATCTAAAAAAACTTAATATTTTAATAAGATATGTACAAATTTTTTATGATTATAGATATTATTTTTCTTTCGTTGCTACTTTAAACCAATCAAGTAAAATAATCTATGGTTGCTTAATATTTACTTTTCACTATTTTTTCCAATTCATGATTTACTGGAATATTAATTAAAGATTGACTGGAAAGATCTTGATTTCAACTTGCTGTGATTTATTAGGCACTAACCTTCCATTGGCATAGAAAAAGAGTGGTGAAAAACTGTCATATCAATGTATCATGGCGAGCCTGTCTGGTTCAGTAAACATCATCAGAAGACCATGTATGCCTCTCTAATATGGAACAAAACCCATTGTGAATTTAATGTCCTGAAGTATATCTTAATTTCTAGTTGAGTTATATGGTGTAGGGACAGTCATGGACAAATGGGCTCTAATGTCTGACCTACTCACTAGGATATCTCATTTTTAAATGCTTAAAATAAACCAATAAGCATTATTCTTTGTAATAATAATTTAACATCTGGACGGTTTGCTAAAAAATAGATATACATTTTTTTCCATCTTAAAAATGTTTACTTAGTTGACTACTATTATGAATTACAGTAACCTATTATTATAACCTAAAATATTGGTTTAGAAGCTTATGATATGGTAGTGAATCTATGTCCAAATCATTAGTGTTCCACAAACTATTTCCTTTTTTCCTTTATAATCGTACTCCTTTATATATTTTAATTTAAGTTTAAATTAATATTCTTTCAGCAGTTTCAAAATTATAAGTATAAAAGGTTAATTGTTAGATATCATTAGCTCATCAGTGCTGGAAGTATCAACTCCTGTATCAAGGACATGGTCAATTTTCCATTGTACATATTTGATTTATTTCTAATTATTCTATAGTCAACCCAGTCATTAAATACCACCTCTTCCTGCAGAGACCTCATAGGGTGGGGTAGAAATAACAGGGAAGTAGAATTCTCCAATAATTTGAAAACCCACAAATTTGGGAAATTTGAGAACCTTTTTCAAACTGCAAAAATTGTGATAAAATATTTTACTCAAAGAATTACTAAAATTTTAAATCTATATCTATAACCTTTTATGTTAAGAAATTGGGATTTTATGGATACAATGTTGTGTTTGAAAAGAAAAGAAAATAATTCTTGGGAATGTTTAGATTTTGCCCTCTCCCAATAAATTGTATATACGAATTTTTCTGGCTTGTTGCTAGTTTAATTTATAATTTTTGTAAACTTTTTTTGTGATGAATTAGATGTTATTTATTCTACATTTCCAGGAAGCAAAACTTTCAGGACCACAATCATAAAATATAATTAAGGTTTAAAAAAAACATAAACTAATAGCATGTGTCTTGGAGTGACAAACTGTTTCCTTATTAAATCGTTGTTATGGATTGGAATTACATATTTCTTTCTCGTTGTGAATACTTTTATTCGAACTTTAAACAGAAATTAGAAATGTTTTAACGATGTTTATAGAAATTCTTCGCAAATAACTTCCGTATGAAAAATATATCCCAGCTTGTCAAATTATGTATTCGGCAATTGCCAGATCAAAAAATCACACGAAGAGAAATTATTCAACCCCTATAAGATGTGTTGAAAGTGGATATGAAAGAATCATCCCAAGCTCTTTTTTTTAGTTGATGTATTGAAGAATATATCATTAAATAGATCTATTTAAGTGCCAATTAGACTCGTAGGGATTTGAATAATCACCGCGCTGGCGCATGCTTCCTGCTCAAGGTTGGGACATTATTTTCAAAGCATGCCAAATACTCGATACATCGATAGGAATGCATATCGAAACCAGCCGATAATAAAAAAAACATCTATGCTTCCTGTGCTTAGCTGCTAGTTAACTCGAATGAATGCGAGTGAACATAATAATTAAAAAACGTAAGTTAAGACTAAGGATAAAATAAACCGAATATAAATAAATCTTAATATTCTCAACGATGTGGAGAATACATCGAGCTAACGGAATCGATGCTCCACTCCCAAGTTGTGATCATATATTTCATAAAATCTGATTTTGGTGGTTATGTTCTCAAACATTATGTTCACCCTAAATTTTAATATTAAGAAATCAACAGTATTCCAATGAGCGACGATATTTTTAAAGAATTATATACTGCAGTTCATAAAGGAGATTTAGAGAAAGTTAGAAGTATTTTTACTACATTACCCTGTGCTGATGTGAGAACTAGAGAAATATGGGTTGAGTGGCCTTTTCTTCACTGTGCTCGCACAGCAGACATGACTAAATTTATTTTATCTCAGGGAGCAGATATAAATGCTAAGGACATTAATGGGTTGACTCCTTTACATTCTGCGATAACAAGTTTCAAAGGAGTGCCTGTGATCAGAGAACTGTTGATACATGGAGCAAATGTTAACGCAACTGATTATGAAGGTAATACTCCACTGACTTTAGCAATAATTTATGAATATTTGGAAGGAATCCAAGAACTATTGGAAAATGGCGCAGACATTAACATAAAGAGTACTTCAGCATTTCTGGGATATTCTACGCCTTTATGCATCGCTGTAAGGGATTATAAAGATTGTGCAAAAGTTATTGTAAAAATGATAATAAGAAAATATTACAAGGATTTCAGAAAAATAATTAACTTGGACCCTTATAGCAGTTTCACTAATCATAGAGAGATATCTGATTATCTAGAGAAATGTGTCGATGAAATTAAACTAATGGGAAGCAATAAAGTTAATAAATATTCAACAATTTTAGAAATACTTGTTGAAAAAGATATAATCAAGCCCTTGTATGTAAGCTACGCTACTGTAGAACAAGAAATCTTATATAATTATCCTATTTATCATGATGTTATTCTGCCACAGATAGAGCTGTGTATTAAAAGAGCAAAACTTTTTGATAAATTGAAAGATTTACAAATATATCTTTTAGCTAGCACTTTCAATAAGGTTATTATCTTGAATACAGACTGTATATTTAAAATCGCAAAGTATCTTACGAATGATGATCTGAATAATTTTATAGAATCATTATAAATTAAAATGTTTCTAGCAGATTTTTTTATTTTTATGAAAATTGGACTAGTGAAATGTTTCATAATCAAGAATAAGTATGAATCAATTCGATTTGATTCGGCATCAGTTTTATTGGCCTTGTTTAATAGTGTGTACATTAATGCCACTCATGTTTAAATAAATTTAAATATTCTTAAATTGTGAAGTAGTTTTTAATTAAGAGTTGAAAAACTTTATAGTTCTTACTAAAATATTTCTCAACTACATAAAATCATCCAAATAACAATGTAAAGTACATTTTAGTCTTTGTTTTTTAATAACATTGATTATTTATTTTATTCATGTAGTCTTCCTTACACATTGTAAATTAAGGCAATAATATATGTGACATCTATATTAAATTAAAGGAAAGACAAATAATAACCAATCAATTTGGAGTAGGCAGTAAATCAAAAACTAGTTCAGCTGGAAGTAGAGTAGAAGTAGCAGAATGAATAGAAAAACATGGAGGAAGAAAATCATTCTTATCTAACAGCAGCTATGTAGGACTGCAAATAAAAGGTATTTAAGAAAAATCCTTACTAGCAGTTTTTTTCCTACACCTATAATGAATTATTTAAAAATTACAAATTATTGACAATTTAAAAAAATATAACTGTCACTCTATGAACTCTAGTTGTATGCAAATAACATCAGGTTTACCAATAAATCACTAGCGGATCCAGGATTTAATTTTGGGGGCTAATACCGGGGGTCTTCGGATGGAGATACATGATAGCAACAAAGAGTTCGTCCCCAGGAAATTTTCGAAGGTCACTGATCAAAACTGTGTTTTAACACCATTTGAAGCAATGAACTTGAATTATTAGAAATTCAGTTTGGGAGTTTTTTCTTTAATAATGGTAGTTATAAGAACAATAATGTTTTTAGGGAGAAAATGAATATGGGCATTTCATGCAAAATTATCACAAATAGTTAACTAGAATGTTATAACAAGAGAAATAGAATTTAATTATAGGCCTCTATTAATACAACTACTCCGTATAACTACAGATTGGTGTGGTCCTTCGCCAGGTCAATCTATGCTTTGCAGCCTCTCACCAGTTGCGGGTGCCAAGCAAGTTTCTGGCCACAGCATCCTCTCATCTTTAGCGCAGCCTGCCTCTTCCTCTAGTCTCACAGTCTTCATAAACGTCTGCATTTGATCTTCTCCAATTGCCCTCATTCACAGGTCCAATATGCAATGAAGGATTTTCCTCTCAAAAATAAGAAGAGCCTTTTCTTCTGAACTTGCGAGAGTCCTGTCCTCCGAGCCCTAGATTAGGACAAGTCTGATGGTCCTATATAACTGAAACTTTGATGGTCCTATATAACTGAAACTTTGTAAAGCAGGATAATGAGCTTTTAAGGTGTCTATTGAGGCCAAAATAACACCTGTTGACTATGATGGAAGGTGAATGAAATCATCACAACCAGTTGCCGTCCTGGTTTATCTGCTCCAGATCCTGCTCACAAATACTTAGTTAACTGTCATTCCTATTTTTTTTGCAGTTTCGACCAAAGTGAGAAACTCACTTTTCAGCGACTTCAAAAACCACTTGAAGGATCTAGCAATAAGGTCTCGATCATCAGCAAAGCCTTGTACTTGAACAGGCTTAGTAGGCCTACATTAACAAAGTTATGTAAAAATGTTCTATAAAGAGAACATATTGTAATTGTTATATTATCTCTAGCTATGGTTAAATATAGCTCAGATCATTCATAGAAATAAAAATGGATAAAAAACATTAATTTTTGACAGGAGTAGGGAGGTAGGTGGCGGCCCCATCGCCCGGTCATCTGACCTCATATAGAGTGGCTATCTGGTCTTGATGGCCAGTGGGTCCTCAAGGTTGGGAGAACAGTACACTGAAAATCACACGTATATACTAATTACAGCATACTGAAGCTTATATTTCGCCAAAACCAAAATCAGCCTCGGATATCGATTGCCATAAACAGAAACACCCCTTAGGACTTTTAATCTCGGATACTGGAGCATTCTTTCACTCTACAGACCCACCCGGAGCACTAAAGCTGCCTTGATCAAATTGAACATTTCAAACTAGTCATAGTTGCCATACAGGAAATGAGGTGGACTGACCAGGATACTCATGAAAAAAGACGACACTCCATATATTATAGCTGCAGTGATGCCCTTCATGGATATGGAGTAGGATTTGTTGTTAGAGGTCGATTTAGGTGACTTGTAATTTGCTTTAAGCCTGTAAACCCGGCAGTCAGTGTGCTATAGATTTTTGGAAAATTTTATAATTATAGTATTATTAATGTGCATGCTCCGATGAAAGCTTTGAGTGAGGAAAATAAGGACTGGAATGCACAGCTGGAACAAACTCTTGACCAGTGCCCAAGGTACAATATGAGAATAATCGCTGTAATGCAAAAATAGGGAAGGAAGAGATATACTTCTCGACCGTAGGAAAATATAGTCTCCATGACCAATCTAACAAAAATGGAGCAATGCTTATAAATTTTGTTGCCTCCAAGGACATGATCATTGGAAGTACACTTTTAGCAAACAAGGATATCCATAAAGGCACCTGGACCACTCCAAATAGGGAGAACATTAATCAAATTGATCACATCCTTGTCGATAAAGGCCACAAGTCCAGCCTTCAAAATGTGAGAACCTTTAGAATGCGCCAATGTGGATTCGGACCACTTTTTGTGCAATGCACGTATCACTCCTAAAAGGTCTGAAGGCCCAGCTATAAAATCTAAGCATTGTAACCTTAGAAAGCTATAGGAGCATGATAGAGTGAGCAGCTAGATGAGAACCTCCGTGCTTATGCTGTGAATATGGAAAACATAGAATCCTTCTGGTTCAGATGTGTAACCGCAATTCAGGGAAATGGCTGATAATGTACTGGGACTGAGAGAAAAGGAGACGAGATTCCCATGGTTCGATGTAGAATGCGAGGCAGCCACTAATGCAAAGAACATAGGATACAAGAATATGCTAAGGAACAGGACTCGGAGAGTTGTCGAGGGAGGAAAAACGACTTCATCAAAGAAAGAACAGGCAAAAAGAGAAGGATGAACTGGAAAGGACTGAAAAAACTGGAAGGAGAAAGAAGAGAGCCTTTTTCAGGAGCATCAATAAGAGAAGATCCCACACAACTGTGCCAGAAACTTGCAGAGACAAGAATGGGATCATAGTTGCCTGCAAGGATGATGTCCTATTTCAATGGAAGTCACTTTGAGGAGCTTCTCAACTCAGTCCTCTGTGAATCAGACACATGAGACCTGACAGTCAGTAACTAGGAATTTAAGCTTGAACACCTGATGATGAAGAAATAATAGATGCCATGCCATTGATTGGCGCAAGAATAATAAGGGACCTGGAGCTGATGACCTGCCTGCCAAATTCTTCAATACGGAGATGAAGAAGTTTCAGAATCTTATCTTAACCATCTGGGAGGAAGATATTTTGCCGGAAGATTGGAAAAAGTCTGTTATATGGTCTATTTTCAAAAAAGGAGACAAACCCCAGTGTCAAAATAACAGCGGTATCTCTTTTCTCTCTAAAGGATATAAGATCTTATTTAATATCTTGTTACAGCGTCTTTTACCTTTTGTATATAAAAGAAGCTTGGTCCGTAATTATGTGGATTTAGGCGGGGAAGATCTACAACAGATCAAATATTCTGCCTCAGAACAATCCTTGAGAGAGGAAATGAATATCAAATTAAAACCCACCATCTTTTCGTGGACTTCAAGGCAGCTGATGACAGCATTAGCTGGGAAGAACTGTAAAAGGCACTTGAAGGGTTAAATATCCCAGACAAGCTAATACGTCTGGTGAAGCTGACCATGAGGGATGTGAAGTGTACAGTGCAGGTTGATGGGCAAAGGATGGAAGAATTCTCAATAAAAGGACTTCATCACGATGATGCGTTAGCGTGCCTTCAGTTGGCACTTGAGAAGACAGTGAGGGACGTTGGTCTGCAAACTAACGGGACGGTTTAAAATTGGACAGCCCAGCTCTTGGCCTATGCAGATGTGGACATCGTGGGGCGGTCATTGCAGTCTGTTAGAAGTTTTTTTTTTGCTTTGTTGGAGGCCGCCGGTTAGAAGTAAACGAAGGGAAAACTAAGTACATGGCCACATGAGAATCCTCCCGACCTGACGAGACCATCAATATTGGTTCTTTTAACTTTAAGAAAGGCCCAGTTCACGGATTTGGAGTCACTGATGACCTCCCGCCTTCTCTCACAGCCGACCAAGCTCCATCTGTACAAGATATTAATCCGCCCAGTACAGTTATATAGATCGAAAACATGGACGAAAAGTAAAAGAATTAAGCAGGCTCTCCTAGTCTTTGAGACAAAATTCCTTCGAAGAATTTTTGGACTGAACCTCTCCACAGCACTAAAAGAAGGGGAAGACCCAAAACAGAAATGGTCAGATGGTATGGTGGGAGATGCAAGATATATCCTGGAAGTCAGGGGCTGGATGGTGGCAGCACGGAGCAGAGATGACTTGAGGAAGCTGGTGGAGGAGACAAGGACTTGTCGCAGAATTGTAGCTCCGATCTCTCTCTCTCTCTCTCTCTATATATATATATATATATATATATATATATATATATATATATATATATATATATATATATATATATGCTTAAATATAGCTCAGATCATCCATTTAAACAAAAATGGATCAATGTAAAAAAAAAACTTTTTTCAATGTAAAAAGCTCAAAAACTCCTTGAATCTGTTGATGCAATCAACCACCACACATTACACATTTCAACATGAGATTATAATTCAAAGATCAAAATTACTATTTCTAAAAGTAGTACTTTTAGATCATGTCACTTCAAAAAAATTAAGGTTATGCCATTGCCATATCTGGTCCAGAAAAAACTACAAATGGTATAATTGAGTTAACTTTCCAAATATCTAAGTTATATTTAATTTTTGAAATATTTACTTAATTGAATTGGTGGTTGGAATAAAGTTGGATGTGACCTTTTTTCACAATTACCTGTTTTGGCAGAAGAATTAAGTTTATTCTAACTTATTATATGGGAATGACGAGGGTTAAGTTCTCAAATTAATCTATTGACATTCTATAACAGTTAGTTTGAGAACTTAAACCTTACCTTTCTCATATAGTGAGTCATAGCAAATGATATTTCATCCAAAAAAAATCACATCCAGCGTTGCTCCAGCCACCAATCCAATTGGACTTAACCTCACGCAAGTTAAGTGTAGTGGATTAGTAACAAATGTCGTCACTCTTAGAATTTTTCCCAGAAAGAAGAAAGTTCTATGAACTAACATCAAGAAAATTAATTCCAGCCAAATTAAGCACCATTTAATCCATCACATATCGACGTTATTTTTTGAAAAAGGCATACGTCTCACAAGCAAACCTTACAGGAAACACATGAAACATTTTTTCTCCAAATAATAAAATATCTTTTAAAAATTGTATTCTATATTGTGTACAGCAGGAGTTTATTAAGATGGCAACATTTTATAATTACAATATATTTTAAAAGCTTCTAATACCGGTTACAGCCAGAGTGACGACTGGAAG
The DNA here is from genome assembly GCA_948150685.1 of Rhaphigaster nebulosa. Classification (NCBI taxonomy): domain Eukaryota; kingdom Metazoa; phylum Arthropoda; class Insecta; order Hemiptera; family Pentatomidae; genus Rhaphigaster; species Rhaphigaster nebulosa. Next base: position 38,559,422 of record OX411311.1, on the reverse strand, counting down.
TCGACAGCATTAGTTGCTTATGTCATCAATTGCCTATTTGTAGATCATTTCCAATTTTTTTTTCTGATATATTGGAAGTAGAATCTAATATAAAATCTAAAATCTAAATTTTTAATTGTAGACGCTTAAGCCTTTCAAAAAAGGACGTCGATGTGTACGCATGAAATAATCAATGTTTTGTAAAAAAAAGAAAAAAAAAAGTTTAATATTAATAACTTTAATATTTACATCAATTATGGAACAAAAATTCGAGTGCCATACAAAAACTTTTTACAAGCACTAAGAAGTAATGGGTGCAACTAGCATAACATCTGATTTAGGCATATACACATAGTTTATGACTCAAATTTACAGTTTAAAATAAGCATGGTAGAAATTAATAGTTAAAAATGTCTACAGCGAAATTATTACAATTAATTAAGACAATAGCTATTTACAGTATAATCACAACAATTTAATAACAAATAATGTTAACAAAACAATAGAGAGTAACCGGTTTCAAGTACAGTATTCTGTGCAATAAATAAGTTTTCAAAATACCAGTAAAATCAGTAATTTTATAAGTTAAAAAATCTACAGTGTTACACACAATTAAAAAAAAAAAAGAAAGAAAAATACAAAATAATACTATTAAGGTACTGTCTCTACAAACTAAACACTCATAGAGGCACCCTGCGTGATGATTAATACTTATTATATAAATTTTATTATATAAAACTTCTATATATTTATATATATAAAACTAAAATTAAATTATTGAGGATCAATTATTTCTGACCATCAAAATAAATGTTTTGATTTTATACCATATACACAGAATTTACAGGTCACTTGTGAATATAATTATCAAATAAAGTTTAACAATATCACTATTTACAAACTAACACAAAATCACAGATTTTTGGGCATCTCCTACCGCCTCATGCTACTATTCAAAGGCTGCATAAGGCTCCCATTCAGATATCCGTAAGTAGCATACATAGTATTCTGCTGGGGATCTTGTCCATATTGACCTTGCATATTCATCATTTGCATGGGGATTTGGTTGGTTTGATTGATAAAACCTGTGTTGGTTATATAGCTAGTGACAGCAGCTGGGGATTGTTGGCCAGGAATCCTGTACCCATTAAATGAGCTGCTATATTGAGCCATTAAATTAGATGGGTTAAGAGCGGCTGCAACATTTGTCCTACTGGATGAAGTTGCAGGTGACATTTGGTGAACGGGTACTGAACTTCTACCAGTTCTACTGGAAGAGCTCATATTGCTCTGGTAAAACTTATGATAAGATGCTAAATTAGGAGGGGGCGGAGTGGCATGGGAAGGTGGAGTGGGGGTGAGATCTACTGGAGGTGGAGGAGTCATGGTCCCACAATGACCAGGTGGGAGTGTTTCAAGCCCATTGGTCAGCTGTTGAAGTTTTGCTAAACTGCTTGCTGGGGAACCTTGAGGGCTCTGTGTGTGGACAGCAGTTTGAATATAAAAGTTGGGGGTTGAACCAGAACATGAAGGAGATGGGCCTAATCTCTGTGAAGAAGTTTGCTGTGCCATGCGGTGACTTAAAACTGATGTCATAGGAACACTGACATATGTCCCACCTTGAGGCATAATATAATTGCTCTGAGAGATAACACCATGGGGGTGTGGATAGTGAGGAGGACCAGGTGAAGACGCAGAAGCCTGATGAAGATGCATAGATTGTTGAGCATGAAGAGATGGAGTAGTTGTAGGCGCTGGTGGTGTCGATCTAGTCCTTTGGTTATGCTGTTGTTTACTTCTGCTCCCACTGCTAGGTTTCAACAACTGCTGATGATGTTGTTGCTGGTATTGAGGCATATGAGGAGAAGCAGGCAGGTGCATTGAATGAGGGGAAGGAGCAATATGATGATGAGAATGATGATGGCTAATTCCTATATTTTCAGATCTCTTTATGTTAGTGGCTTGTTGAGCACAATCAGCATAGCCTGCTGCTACGGACGGAGGCCTCGGCTGCTCGGGTACTGAAGGAGGCATTTCGTTAGATGAAATAGATTGAGGAGATTCCAAACCACTAAGCTGATTTACATCAAGGTCGCACTGACCATAGCCATGAAGAGACTGAACAGAATTAGTGGTAGAATCAGGTGTATAAACCCCCATACTGGGCATTTCTGGAGGTTTTACAGAGCCAGGATTTGTAACAGGTTCTTCAGGTTTGATGCTATTTGTTTCTGGTTCAGATGGTTTTTCTTCAATAGGCTTTACCTGCTCATCATCTAAGATAACAATGGGCGATGAAACGATTCTTTCTCTTTCTTTCTTATCTTTTTGTGGTGGCTGACTTTTTGGTGATTCAGAATTGATTAATTTTCGATTGTCATCTAATTTTTTCTCAGGTAATTTTTGGTCTTCATGCTCTTTGATTTGATCTTTAATTTCTACAGGAGGAGACAGCTTCTCTGGCTCTGAGCATAAAACGTTATTTAACTGTTCTGATCTCTTTGGTGACAACGGCTTCTGAGGTACAGCTAACTCCAGAATTGGAGGTAGCTCTTCAGTTCCTTTATCTTCTTCTTTTGGAATTTCCAATTTTTCTTTATCAGGTTTTTCTTCCTCCTGAAACAGTAACAAATAAAAACAATCATAAACAAAATCAAACACCTAATTCAATAATTACAAAAAAAAACAATATCTAAACCATACCTTTAAGGGGGGAGAAGGGCAAGAACTGCTGCTGTTGATTTCTCTATTTTCATCCTTCGTTTTTTCAACTGAGCTTTTGTCTTCTTCCTTATCTTTTTTCAAGTTATCAGGCTGAGGATTTTGTTCAATAATCTCAACATCAGACTCTCCAGATGTATCTTCCTTTTTAGTTTCCACTTCTGGGGCATCTACTTCTTTAGAAAGTTCTGGAGGTTTTTCATCATCTTGAGATTCAGAAGACTTTCGCATTGAACTATGCCCCTGGAACTGTCCGACAATAATTAGGTAAGTTAATTTACAATACCATATAAATTAATTTAGAATAAATCATTTATTTGAACAGAAAATTGGATTAGGATGGGTCTGCCACAATGGCAATGTCAACCTCACATACTTTTTATTGATGTTATTTTAATATCAAACAGTCGTACATTACAGTAATTATAGACAAAGCACTTAAGGAAGAACCTTGTGGGTGGAGGGGAACTATTCTTTTGTGGTTGATAAACATAGGTCAGATTGTAAAATATTTTCGGCTGCACATGGTAATAATAAAACGAAATGTGTGCCAACCTTCCAAATCAATGGTCCAATGTTTATACTATTTCTTAGCATTGTAATTATAATTTGAAAAAAAAAAATATCTGTTTCATTATTCTAGGCTCGAGAAAATAGTCAAAGGCTCCCGAAGGGCAGGAGATTAACAGTGGCTTTGAAGACTATTGAGTGCCAAAATACCATTCAGAATTACAGTGTGAAAAGCCAATTTAATTTAAACATAATATTATAAAAAACATGACAAGTAAAAAAAACTACAAGATAACTCATAGTTGGCGTCCTAATGAACTATGCAAACTACGAGTTATCCTCAAAGTTGGCAGTCTTCTTCTATCTCATCCACCCCCATTTGCTTCCCAGCATGGGGGTGTTTCCAACCAATGGTGCCAGGTATCTCGGTTCATTCCTCATCTCGCCAACGGTTTTTTGTCGTCTCCCAGTGTCTTCGATATGACCCAAATAGAAATTCCTGGTTTGCCTCCATCATTTTGATAGGGTCCCTATGGTGTTCCATGCACCAGAAGTGTCCAAACCATCTCACCTGTCAGTTTTCTAATGTTTTCTGAATAGGGCATATCATTAGCTCTGATTCTTTCATTTCTGATGCAATTTGTACTAGTTTTTCCTACTACCTTTTCCAGAAACCTCATCTCAGCTGCTGTGATCCGGCTCTGCAGTTTTTCAGTTGGAATCGAGCGAGCTCTCAGCTTCATAAAGAAGGAACGGGAGGTACACACCTCTGTTTCCGATGATTGAATGGCAGATCCGGTAATAAACTGAGTTGGCCTTTGAGATCCTGTTTGTTATTTCTGAATCCACTTTTCCAGATCTGTTGATCAGGGTACTCAGATAGGTGAAGTCTGTCACCACCCCAATAACCTCACTGCTACAGAAAATCCTGACATTCTTCTGAGTTGTTGCAACTTGAAGGATCTTACTTTTAGCAGAGTTAATGGCTGCCTTCAGGCCCAAAAAAAAACAAGATATATGTTCCTGTCATAGTCCCAAGCCTTTTTTCTATTACGTTTTTGGGTCTATAATTGGAACATTCACTTTTGACTTCCTTTTCTCACTCCATATAATTTGGAAGAAAATTTGCACTTTCACGAGTTCATTCCCTCCATATTTAAAAATAGAGATATTCCTAATATGAATTCAGGGGTTACTTGATCTCGTCCTGCTGCTTTCCCGATTTTTAGTTTAGAGATAGCCATCTCTAACAATCTCCATCTCTTCTTCCTCGATTGGGTCATCTTCCTATTCCTCATCCTTTCATTTCCTTCTTCTTGAGACCTGGTGCATTGCTGCTCCTTAAACTGTTCCATGAAGTACCCATGCCATACTTCCAGAATCTCTTTATCGTCCAAGAAAATCTCTCCTCTTTCGTTCTTAATGTTCCTCACACTTTTCGGTTTCTGACCTCTAGGAGTTTTGAACTTCCTCCAGAACAATTTTACATTTTCTTTCCAATCTATGTTTAGTGTACGGCTAAATTCCTTCTAGGACTTGTTCTATATCTCTTTTACAGCAGTTTTTGCTCTATTCCTTTGCATAGCTGATAATCGGCATCTACTCATGCAGAACTTTTCCAGGCAGTCTTCTTTTCTTTTATAATCATTTGAAGTTCCTCTGACCACCAGTTGGAGCAGTTCCTCGAAGTCGAGACTTTCTTCTAACAGCTGTTTTCAGATCAAGCCAAAGATCATCCATTTGTTTATCAAAATCCAATTCCTGCAGTCTAATCTTCAGCTCATCTTCATAAGAATGCATCAACGTGCTTATAGGCTTTAGAACGAACCTTCCTTTCTAGCAAAATTCTGGTGTCGACAATTAAGAGCATGTGATCACTGCCGATTTCAGCTCCACGGATGACCTTAACATCTGAAAAATATCTTCTTAATTCTTTGGTGTACAGGAAACAATCGATTACACAATTAATTTCCCTTTCGATTCCTGAGAATGTAATCTTATGAACTGGTTTATGTGGGTAAAAAGAGTTACCGATAATGAGACCATTGTCTACACAGAATTCGATTAACCTTTAGCCATTATTATTTAAGGTTTTTTTCACCTCCAGACGGACCCATATATCCAAAAGCCCTTTGGTGGTCTCTACCCGTCCTTGCATTAAGGTCTCCTATCATAATAATATTTCGGTTCCTACAGCTCTGTTCGATCTCAATTACATTCGAATACTCAGTTATAGCATAGACCTCAATGATAGTAACATTACAGACTGTAAGACGGGCATTAACTGAAATTAATCGGCTCCCATTCATGGACTTTTTTCATGGATCCTCCTTCAAAATCACACCAACTCCTTCTTTTGTCTTAATGCCTTGGAGTACTCCTGAGTAAAGCAATGAGTATCCTTTGTCAAGCTTGACTTCTCCACTTCCTTTTTTTCTGATTTCTCTAATTCCCAGGATATCCGCTTTATATGCCATCATCTCCTCTATGATTTCTACCTCCCAAGTTGGCAGTCAACAAACTTAATACTATTTTTATATTAATACCAAGTTAAATTGAAGCTATGGACGCATATGAGAATGAATAACTTAGGTTACAATCATTTTTTTTATATTCTGTTTTCTTTTAGAAGCCTGACAGTAACTGTGAACAATGACTATTACGTGCATAGTGATGGAGACAGACCTATGCTCTATGTTGAATGAAATTGATGCAGAGGATGTGTGGTTCTAATCCACTACCCAAGCTTACAGTTACCAAGCCACGGCTCATACATCACAACATTCGCTAGGAGTTTTGAGAGAAATGTTCCCTCACAGATTAGTACTGTTAAGGGATAACTTGGCAATGTGTAGTTAATAATGGCCGGCAGTTGGAAGATATAATTTTCAAAATCCACTGATATTAAACTATTTTCAAAGCACTTTTTTAAAATAAAACCAGTTTTTTCTAGAGACATTGGTTTGTTTTTTTAAAGCCCTTTAAAGTGTGTCAATTATTTCTAGAGCTGATAAAGTCACCAATATTTAATGAAATAACGTCAGCAATAATTCAAGGTAAGAGGGAAGATAAAGTTTAGTAATATAATATCTAATATATAATATAATAGTGAGACAAATATTATGTACCTTTAGGGTAGGGGAAGATGGTTCTGCCTTAGAGCTAACTGCTGATTCTTCTTTGTTTTCAGTATTTTTCTCGCTCTCATCAGAATTGAGATCTTGTTCTTCAATGCCATTCATTGAATCGTCAATAACTTCCACATCTGATTCAGCAGAAACATCTTCCTGTTCTTGCTTAGGAGTGACTTCAACATCACTTTGACCAACTTCTTTAGAAAGCTTAGGAGGTTTTTCATCATCATGACCCTCTGACACTTTGCGCTTAGGAGGCCTTCCCTAAAAAAACAAAATACAAATAAATAATAATATACATGTTGTTCACATAATGCTGACTGATAATCATGATTTAAAAATGATCAAATAATAAACATAACAATATTACTAGTATTTTAAATATACAGTGAACCATCACTATGGATTTTACTAATGTATTTAAGTTAAATTCAATAATTAAATTTTTATCTACATTCTCTGACCAAACCTTCGCCTTGCAAGTAATATAACAAAGCCAACAAGTGGGATTAGAAACATCTTATTCCACTAGTACTAATATATTGCTAAATCACTATTTATTGTTAAAATTAAAATCAAATAAATATTCTTAAACATGAAAACTTATAATATTTAAAATTAAGTCATTTTAATACAACTGTAAGATATTTAATAGAAGTAAAATACTATAATATTTGACAAACAGAGAAAGCAGAAATGATGCTAATATTTAAAGATACCATTCAAAAACTCATCAGCAACACAAGCTTTTAAAAAAATAACTTAAATTTTGTATTAAAAAAAAAATCGGATAGAAAGCCAAAATGTCTTACATGACTTTATACAAATTTCAATTGAAAAAACTAAACAATATTTAGTTCAGCGAGATAAACAAGTAATGCTCAAGAATATTTAAGACTTTAATTTAAAAAACATCAGACAATAAATGACATGAAATATTTCATAGATAATAAAGGATAAATCGTAAGTTTTGTAAAAATCAGTACCAATGAATCTATGGGCTTCTTCAAGAGTTAGGGGCAAAGATCAGAAGTCCCCAGTACACAACACTGTGCCCACCTGACATAATCTTAACCAGCGACCACCACAGCAACTGGAGACCATGTTTTACTTGGCCTGCTGCTGTTCGATGAGTATTTAATAAAATGTTTTAAATTTGCTTTTAAAAATATAATAATTAGTTGGAAATAAAATATATTTTTATTATATATTTAAGGAAATATCAATGTATTTGTTTGAAAATAGTAATTTATTATTATTGTAGCAATTTAACAAAATATTTTTTTCAATCTTTATCTCTATTTTATTTTTCAGCCGTACTAAAAATTTAATGGCAGTGTTGGTCATATTGCATATAACGAACCTTAGATCTAGGTTACATGCCTGTCTTTTATTTCATTGTTTTAAATTATTTTTTTGTAAAAAGCTTAAAATGTATGAATCAACAAAAAGATTATTATCATATTCTCCAAATTCTGTAGCAATGGCTAATGAAATGCAGCGCTAAAGGTCAGGTCACATTGACTTTGGAATTGATATTTCTTCTAAAGAAATTTTTCATCTTCGTTAGTTTTTTAAAGAATTATTTATTTTATAAAAGCATGTTAAGTATTTATTTATGCTAATTTTTTTGTAATATTATAAACAATATCTAACAACAAAAAAATAAGAAAAGTATGGTGCCTTTTCTATGTAAGTATGCCGCCGCCTGACTGATAACCTACAAACGAGCCCCCCTGCTGGGAAAAGGTAGAGGGCTCCTGGCATAGATCATGTTACATTATTTATGCATGTTAAAATTAACGTATTTTATAAGAGTCCGAATTCCAGCCTCTATCCCGGAGAGAAAACTATCCTGTTCCCAACAGTATCAGAACTTAAAGTTACTTAAAAGTTAAAGTTAAAAAAAAAAAAAATTGAAAGTTACTGATAATGAAAAATCACATTGTTAAAAATTTCAAATTCACACACATTTTAAAGTAACGAAAATGAAAAATCGAATTTTTTTAATTCCTTAGTTTTATTAATTGATCAGGAGCATATTTGCAAAATAAAATCTTATAACAACAAATCTATGGTTGGAGAAGTAAAAAGACCTAAAGATAGTGAAATAATTTGTAATGGAGAAGTTAAAAGTGAATTAAGTTCTTTTTTGGTCTCCTGAAAGTCAGCTATATTCACATTAGTTACTAAAACATGGTGGCGACAATATAAGAAAAAATTGAAAAGTTCACTTACCCTTCGTGGTTTAACACCCCATCTCCTTTGAATCTTCTTTTTCTTAATCCCTTGAGGAGTATAGCCTTTTCTAGATACCCCTTTCACCCAACCTCTTTTCTTCTTCATGGGCATGTTTTCACTGGCTACACTGTCGTTAACAGTGCTCGTACCACATGTAGAATTCAAGTCAACTTTGTACTCAACCTCAGAATCGTCATTATCTCTAGTAGTGTCCAACAACATTCTTTCAGTCTGGGTTTGCTCAGACACTACCTTAGGCGTGTCTTTAACTGGAGACTTTGTGTTGTCTTTTTTAGGTGTTTTCTTTGGTGAATCGGTTACAGATGTTACAGCTTCATTCTTGTTTCTATAAATGGATATTATTACATGAGATATCACAGTATTATGTTTAAAACAAACAAAATTTACAATGATTAATATATGTAACATACAATGATTCCTTTTGTTTCCTTAGCATTTCTTCCTTTTTGCGACGTTGTACCCACCTCTCTCTAGCAGCAAGTACTCGTTTGCTAACAGCAGGAGATGCATCTTCTGCAAACATAATAAATCATAGCAAAATTATTTCAAACGATGGATATAACAATAAAATAAGATTAAAATCCTAAAATAATTTTCATAGATAAAAAATAATTTAATTTACATGATTGTAATTGCATTACAAAAAATATAGCACAGTTTCAAATAAACATTGCCTTCAGCTACCAATAAAAAAAAAATGCTGGACCCAACAAAAACTTAATAAATATATAAACTGCTTGGCTGATCATAAGTTCAAAAAATAAAATACAATTTATATTTTAAAATAAAATCTTAATAGTCAGATTAATTTGAGGAAAACTTAATAGTTATTCGTTCAATGTTACCTTCAGGAGAAATTCTCGATGAACCGTCAGATTTCTTGTCTACTTCTTTTTCTTTCTTTGGTTCAGGAGAAGATGGGCTGAGTCTCCTCCTTGGTCGCTTAGACCTTCGTCCCCGACCCACAGCAGACTAAAACATTAAATAAAGTGAAAATAAGGATAAATCAACAATATTAATTTTAATAATTCAAAAAATACTTAATTCTAATTATTTTGACAAAAATGTTTTCTAAGAAATACAATTTTATAGATCATAAAAAAAAAAAAAGTAGGAAGAAAGACTGCACAATCTAGAAATTACAAATAAACAGCTAATACTTGTTTTAATGTTCGTATAAATGATAATCCAGTGATACTGATAGTGGACACACCTTTCTTTTGGTTTCACAATTCATTTCTTTTAAATAAACAATTCAACAAATTCTAGGCATACATTATAGAGAAATAACATATATTTAATCCCCTATGGACTGCAGACAGACACAATTGACACATATAGAAGTCTATACAACAAATAATTTGTAGTTATTCTATCATTGGCAGATCTCTGAAGAACTAAATAAATCCCATGTTGGTAATATGATCATATATTTAAAAGAAATATTTCAGTGTTTATGATATATAACTGATATAAATATTGGTATTGGTCAATCCCTAGTTTATCTATTTTGGACCAAATCTGAAATATATGGAATATTGAGGTCTTTATGAATAATTTTATTTGTGACATTATAAGGAGCATTCAGGATTTTTTTTGTAGAATTTTGGATTGTTAGCATTGGACAGGAAAGGAATTTTATGGATTCGTAAAGTCCTACTCCACATGTCCAAATGTTTTTGAAACTTTTAGTCAAAGTTTCAAAAACATTTGGACATGTGGAGTAGGACTTTACGAATCCATAAAATTCCTTTCCTGTCCAATGCTAACAATCCAAAATTCTACAAAAAAAATCCTTAATGCTCCTTATAATGTCACAAATAAAATTATTCATAAAGACCTCAATATTCCATATATTTCAGATTTGGTCCAAAATAGATAAACTAGTGATCGACCAATACCAATATTTATATCGGTTATATATCATCCCAATAATCTTCCACATCACCTGAAAAGATCACTAAAACTTCCAAACATAAAAATGCCATTGATTTCATCGAAAACAACCAATGCATCATGTGAAAATTGTCTATATGCACATTTACTTGTAGCCTTGTTACTGTTATAAATTTTAATAAATAATTTATTTTTTTTAAATGATGCATATAAATACACTATTTATAATAATAAATAATACTAAAAAATAAAGTAATATATATCACTAATGATTTAATCTTTAAGTATAATTTATATAAGAAAATGATAACAAATATGATTAAAGTGGGACTAATTACTTCGTCATCTAACTGAGAGGGAGATGGTTCTGGTTCTGGTGTCGCTGCCAAAACATTGAGCCTACTGGGCTTAATCAAAGGATTGGTGGCTTCTACTTTCCTCTTTTTCTTTCTTACATTCATTTCTTCAGAAGTATCCTCACCATCAGCATCCCCATCGTCATTATATTTTTTCGGTATTCTTTTCCTCTTTTCTGGAAAGCTTGAAATCTCTGACTTTGGTTTCGAAGTTTCTTCATTAAACATTTCTGGAATGGATCTAAAAAATAATTTCAATATTAAATTAAAATAAATAAAAAGGTTCTGGTCCTATCAGACAAATAGTTGACCATGAATAAATTTAAGAAAAGACTTAATAAAGAAATCTCACTTTTGTTTAAAATTTTTAGCCTTTTCCACTGAAACTAATTGCGAAGGTTCTTCTTTAATGATTTCCCTTTGAGCAATTTTAGGTTTGGATATGCCAGAAGTAGAGGGTTTCACTTCTTCTTCTTGCATAAACGTTTCTTCAAGTTCGTCATCACCTTCCTCACCCTCATCACCATCCTAAATAATAATTTAATAAACATGGTATATCATAATAAAGCTTGCCTAAAGATCATACTACAATATATAAGAGTCTGATAACACATACCGATGCACGAAATGGATTAACAAGATTTGAAACCAATGGAGTCCACCTTAGGCATTCTGGTTCAATTGGTATTCTTTTACTCTTATTCACCTTTTCCATATGTTTATCGACCATATTCCAATCGACAACGATTGCAATACCAGGTCCATCCTCTTCCTGAATTCCTCTGTCCCAGTCTTCAACCATGCCCATATTTTGAAGCATCTCAGCTACATCTTGAGGTGCAACACCTTGATAAAAACAAAAATGCATTGAAATCTATATTTTGAAATTTAATTCATTTATTACAATATAATGAGTTATTAAATGTAAAATATTCTGGCAGACAATTTAAACTTGATTTTGTAGCAACCCAACAATTGAACATTCTCTATCAAGTTTTAGGAGAAATATATTATTCCATTAAAATATTGTTAACATAAATTAAAAATAATACCCGTTTCTTTGGAAATTGATGAAACTGAAAAATCTTCTTCCCTATGGTAGTGAATGTACTCAAGAATGATGGACCTCCAATAGGCATGGTACGACACTCGGCCCAGATCTGACAGAGGTTTTTCAGGTGTGCCTGCCTGCCCTTCTTCTTTTGAAAGTAAGTAGCCTAAAAGATTGATTAAAAATTAATTACAAGTCCCTCTTAATTTTATTAGAAAACAAGATTTAATCTCTTATGTGCTGGTGAAAAACATTCATGTGTTAAAAAATTGTAACATGATTTAATTGATCAAAAAGAATCTTCCTATGTGTTAGTGTATATCACATATGAAAATAGAAATTATCCATGTGAAATTTCATGACAGTCTACACATAGGAGGTTAAACGGCACCAATGACGATAAAATCCTTAAAAATAAAAATTCTGTTGTCCTATTTTTAATGAACCTTTTTCGATGAAACTTTAAGAGGATAAGGCAATAATAATCGCAAATAATGCCATTATTTAGAAAAAAAAATCTGTATAATAGGCAAAATCCGATGCTACAGTTAATTCATTTACATTAATTATTTTGAATAACTATTACAACCTGATCAAAACGCTCTATGCAGTTTAGTTTGTTCTTATATTTAGATGAACAGATCTTTTTTGATATTTTTGACTGACTTCTCATCAACATCAGTTGACATCCGCATGATAGTATAGAAGAATCAATCTAATTAGGTATTGATAAATTATTTTCCACTTCTATAATTTTGTTTTATTGAAAACTTATTTCAAATGTATGCATTGTAGCCTGGTAATTCGTGCAGATTCTCTGGTGACTTAATAATCTCGTTTTAATTCATATAAAAACAATGAAATCTAATCCCTTAGATAATTCGTATTCATTTTTGTCTCGAATTCGAATTTCTATAAAAGAACTCGGGTTAATTCATAATTTTTTTAAGATGAGAGGAAAGTGAGTGAGAGAGGAATCGTTCATATGAATTTGGGTTGGCTTACTCTTTTTTTTTCTATCCACCTCCTTTAAAAAAAACACAGTAAAAAAAAATAAAAAATGTAACTATATTGTTTGCTGCCTGTAAGGATGGATCTGAAAAATTAAAATCGCTTAAAGAAAAAATTGAGAGGTAAGTTTGGGAAACCAGAGTGTTTTAAAAACATACAAAAAACGTTTCTGATGACCTATCGTAAAAACAAAAACGCATACGAGCGAAATATTTAATGAATGGGTGCAATCAGATATGGAAAATAAGCAACGAAAATGTTTAATGTTCATTGATGATTGTACAATCCACAACAGTACCTCACCACTCAGCCATGTTAATGTTCTGGTTTTGCCTGCCAACACTACCTCTAAGCTGCAGCCTCTAGACCATGGGTTATAATGTGTGCAACAACCAAATTTTTCCCATATTGAAGCGTGCAACCACTCTGTACCCCTAACTATGTCCTATCTCCTTCAAAATAATTATTTCTATACAGTTCAGGCGCTTATTTTTAAAAATATTGTTCCCATAATGAAATCAGTTAATATATATTGTTTATCCAATAAAACTTTCATTCCAGAAAGAGAACTTGAATTTTTTTTTAAATAATAAAATTAAGAATAAAAATTTAAAAACCTAACAGTCGGCCGCGTGCCAATTCTGAACTCTCATATTGTCACACCCAATGGCCAGCCTTGGCTGCTCCAGATCATGTTATAATTAAAAGATTTAAAACATTTAATGTAAGAAAGGATGTAACTCCTTGACAGCATCAAGGATGAGAAAGACCTTAAAATCACCATAGTTGCACTAATGAAAATTGGTGACAAAGCATGGCAAAACGTTGTTGATAGCACAGTCAGAAATTGTATTCGGGCTTGTGAATTTATAAAGGTGAAACATTCCTCAACAGTTACTGAGCATTTACGTTATTTAAATTCTCTCCTTTCTCAAAATGTAATTACTCCCATAACTTTTGAGATTTTGTCCATTATAATGAAGGTTTTGCAATAGTGGGGATCCTAACTGACGAGAAAATTTTGGCTCCATCTGAAAAAGAGATGAAATGTTGACAGTTCTAAAATGGCGAAACAATACATCTATAACGTGGCTCATTTCTTAGCAAAGCCGGATGTTGGTGTTAACGTATTTTCTGCACTGAACATGCTTAACAAAGCTATCGAGACAAGAGCCGTCTTCAAGGAATGTACCAAAAGAAAATAATCTTATTTTTTTCAAATGTGATATTTTAATGTTTTGTTGTGTTAACTATATCATTTCGTATGTACATACATATTAATATAATTTAATTTCTCATTTTTTTGCACTGATTATGAGAAATCTCGATAATTCATATTTAACTCTCGGACCCTTGTTCATTATTAAATTAAATTAAATTACTATGACCATACAATGTGCTACTTTATAAATTGAAGTCTATGGTGGGTTAATACCTTAGCATGAACATTTGCGTGCATATGATCAGAAATATTATATTCACAATATTTTTTCTTTTATTAAACAAAAGAGGTTCAAAGGTAATAAAATGAAATATTTTCAATACTCACTGAAATCGATTAAAAATCTTCCAAATCCTTGACGTTGGTACTGTGGAAGTGTCATTATACAAGAGACATTATACTTTTGTTGACAATGTTTTTCTTTAGAAAAATAACCCACTAGATGAAAACCCTAAAAAAAAAAAAAAAACAATAAAATAATGATTCCTAACTTAAAAAAAAGTGTAAAATAATCAAATCTAAATTTACCTTATCATCGTTTTGAGTTAGTACGTAGAACAAGAAAGGTTCAACATCATAATACAGAGTTTTATGATCTAGAAATAGTTTAGCTAAAAGACATAGATTTTGACAATAAAACTTCGAGATATTACCATCAACCTGAAACAAAAAAAAACATAAGATATTGATGGCAGCATAAGATCGAAGATCTCATAATAAATATGTAACTTTATTAAACAAACCTCAAAAACGGATATGTCATTATGCCTGTAAATTTCCGTTCCAGGCGGCCACCTCCAAGTACACTTATCGAGATGCCTATCAAGTACTGACTTACTTTTGGTGTACTTAAGGCAAAATTCGCACAAGAATAGCTTTCCTAACCTGAAACAGAAGACAATCAAGAATGATTTAAATGTTGACTATTGCCATTTTGTTTATTAAACACAAAAAAAGCTAAAAGCTAGCGTTTGAATCAATTTGCATCCATCTTGAACCTAATCCTATCATTCGTAGAGCAAATAAGCAATTTATTTCTTAAAATAAAACAATTATTTTTATTTAAAAAAATTTATTAAGTGAATAATAATTACCTAGCATATTCTTGAGGAAAAGGAGAAGAATACCAAGTTTGGATATCGTATTTCCCAAACTCAATTGAAGCAGGACACCTTGTAGTGGATATATTTGGTGTAATCAAACTTGGTGTAGGGACATGCTGCAACTGATCAGGCTCAGGCACATTCGCTTTAGTAGCCTGAAATATAAAGACAAATATCAATATTACAGTGGTATAACTTACTTTATACTTTTTATTTAATAGAATGAGATAATAATATTATATAATCTAGTTTACTTTAGTCTCTTATGACAGCCATAAAACTTCTTACATAGATCAATTTAATTTAATTGTTACAAAAAACTAATAAAATATTTGCTCACTGAGTTTGCCTTTTCTCGAGCTAACTTAAAGCATTCTAAGTCTTTAGTAGTACAACCAGCAGGCAAGTCGCTGGACAGTAAACTGTTAATGGTCGCAGCTGTAACATAAAACAAAATGATACACATAGTAAACAAAACATAAATTTTAAATATTGACCCTACTTGCATAGCACATTTTTTTTGTTTAACGTATTCATCTGCATTGTTTTAATCATTTCTAATGAGGTTATGATAGAGTGACACCAAAAAGTTTTTTGTTTAATCATCTGTATCACACTTGACAAAAGTAACATATAATGATAAATTAGCTTGGAAAGAAATGTCTTCAATTTTTATAAACATTTACACGAATAACTTTAGACATTAGTTTGAACAAAAATATAAGTTATTAAAAAGTTATTAATTATAAGGAAATTAAAAACAATAATTTTATTAAGGGCTCAGGAATGAACATAAGGAT
This sequence comes from Rhaphigaster nebulosa, assembly GCA_948150685.1. Classification (NCBI taxonomy): domain Eukaryota; kingdom Metazoa; phylum Arthropoda; class Insecta; order Hemiptera; family Pentatomidae; genus Rhaphigaster; species Rhaphigaster nebulosa. Next base: position 38,543,377 of record OX411311.1, on the reverse strand, counting down.
GATGGTGATTAATGAAAACTTAAAAATGAAACATTGTATCTCATTAAAATTAAAGAAAAACTATTTGGCATAAAGAAATATACCAAATGAATTGGGCCGGTAACCTTCTGATTTGTTGTTTTGTAGCTTATTGGAACAGTCAAATGATAGTATGACCAATGAAAACCTGTGAACAAATTGGCATATTTGGTTACTGTTTTTTTTTTTTTTAGAGTTTAGAAGATTTAGTTTCATATTTTTCAAAATCAAAAATTTTAGAAAAAAGTAATTTGAGGTTTAAGGGTCTAATTTTTGTTTTATAGTAATTCAATTATGAGTCAGAAAAAAGAAGAAATTTCGGCAAGTAGTGGAGTTAAAATTGAGTTCAATAACGACCTCATCATTCATGTTAATTGTTTTTTTTTAACTGACTTATTTATCTTTTTCCGACCAAGGATTAAAATTAATACAGGATTCAAATAAGTTACATAATAAAGGTATATCAATGCGACTGTTACTTTTAATATTTTTGGTCCCGCATAAAACAAAACAATTCATACTGCTTAAAATTACAGGAATATCAATGAAACCAACAATTCTCTATTTTTTTTCCATTTTCTGGTATGAGAAAAACAGCTGAGTCTTGATGATAATATAGTGACAGTCAAGATTTTCTAATTAAAACCTCTTAACAGACTGGAAATAGACCACTATATACTTAAGTTATAAACAAATAAAAAACATCTGTAACTTAAAAAAAACACAAGATTCTGCATCGAAAAGATTGGTGACATAAAGACATCAATGGTGGTCAGAAAATAATTCCTAATTCACTATCTGTTCAACTTTGCAAAAGGAAATAAATAAATTCTCAAGAAAAAGAAGCCAAGAGTAGGATATGATTAGATAATTATAATAAATATGTAAGAAAAAAGACAGCAGTAAATTTTCTGAGGAGCATTGACTTAAATAATAACTTTTAAGTCAACTTTCAAAAACTTAAAAATACAATACAAATTTTAAATAAATACAGAAACCATTGGTTGCAGCCAAATAATAGGAGAGGTTAACATCAGATTAAAATTTAGAAGTAAACTATTGCCTTGCTTGTTGGTCTTTAAGGAAAAAAATGAAAAAACATTACACTGGCGGATTGTAAAAAATTATAGGTATAAAAACATTAACCAATAACATTTGACTAATTAAATGGCTGAATATGCAAATAATTCCACCGTTAAAATATGTTTCTAATATAATTTATATGACCTGATTCTTGATAAAAATCTGCTAAAATTTGCCCCCCCAATGGATTTATTCTTACTGAGTAGAGCTTAACACAAACAATATTAGTTAGTTAAGCTATTTTTCTTAAAGTAATCAATTTTTGTCTCGATATCAATATGAATATATAGGAGTGTTTATGTGTTATTCTATAATATTTATAGTTCCTAACAATCCACTTTTGCCCTCAAGAGAGAATGAGCAGAAATGATGGTAAAAATATAATCTTAAATCTTGTTATTACACTAAACTGTTTTACAAGTTTATTGGAATCCTTTTATATTTGTTATTATTTTCTAAATAAACATTTATGATTTAATAAATTTTCATACAAAATCTAGTATTTAGCTAAACTGAATTTACTTTAAAGATAATTTATAAAATCAATTCGAAATAAACCATAGCAAAATGATTTCACGCATAATTAAATTTGTCAGATTTTTAGAATAAAATAATGTTTTCAAGTTTTTGTAAAAATTGAAAATTTTTGGGATATGAAAGTGTAAATACAAGAATAAAAAAATAAAACACAGATTGAAAAATAGTAAAAGAACGGAACAGTTTGGTTTATTTTCAACATATAAGAGAAAAATAACAAATTGAAAAGCGGCGGTCTATGTTGAAGCAACAACCCATGGCAAATCCAAGCCATGCTACACTGGTTTGATTCTCACCATATCAACTTCATTTCATTGAAAAACCTTAGGATAATAATGACCTTACTCTGGCAAGAACATATTGATATTGTGTACAAAATGTGAACTATCTGGGCATTGAACCCAACCAGCAAGAAGTAATCTAAAATCTATTAAACAAATATTAATGCCTGTACGTTTCTAATGTTTTATTACTAACTGAAATTATGTATCAATTTTCAAGCTCATTGATTGCAATAGCCTGTTTATCAACAATAATAATTGAGTTTCCAATAATTGAATTACTTTCATTTTTATTTCTGCAGAAGACAAATGTTAAATATTCTAATAGTACAGTACTTTAGGATATAATAAGTGCAAATTTCATGGCAGATGATATACTATTCATGCAAATAAATGTAAAATGAAGTTAAAAAAATAAAAAAGATAAGTAAAACATGATTCATTAACTGCTGCTACATTTTAAAAATTCAACAAACAGAAAAGAAAGTCGAGATAATTGATATTCATGGTGCTAAAATAATGGCTGAGGAAAAAAAAAAAATTAAAAATTAGTAAAAAAAACACTTTTCAAAATGTTATTTTTAAAATATAAGTAATATGTTAAAGGTGCAAAATGATTGTAAGAAGGAAGCAGGAAAAGGGTTAAGTTGAAGCAGTGAAGGGGGGTGGGGTGGGGGGCCGAGATGCAATTAGTGATCCATTAGCTCGATGCCTGGCCTGGGTGCAAAGGCAGGACTGGCTCTCTCAACAACTTCAAATTAGCCCACATTTAGTCTTTTAGGAAATCCCATCTTTTTATATGTATTTCAGAAGATTATTTTTATTTTTTTGTTAAATTATTTATTTATTTTCTTAAATATTATTTCCTTTTATCTATACCGCTGATTGCAAGACGAAAACTTTGCTAACTTGAATCGATCTCATAAAGAGATAATGTTCATTTATAAATTTTATTTATTTAATGGATTAATTTAAGAAAATGGGAAATAAGTAACATTGATAATTTTAAAAATTGTTTATTATTAATTAACTGTATGTTAATATTTAAGCCATTGAGTTTATAATTATAATCGTTTTCCAGACGATAAGATAATGTAGAGCTGTTGAGAGCTGACCAGAGGGGAGGGGGTCTGGAGGGAGCTAAGGGAGCACCTTACCCGCTCTGCCTGACGCCTCCTCCATGTTTCGACTCCTCTCCCCTCCATTCAGCTGTTTCCTCCTCTCGAGCTCGGCTGATTTACAACATACAGCTGACTTGATGAGACTGGAAGGTGATGGCTGAGGCTCTGAGTCCTTCTTCCTTTTCCTCAGAATGGGAATTAATGGAGATGCTAGCTGAGGAGGTTCCGGCTCTCTCGGTGTCGAGTTCTGTTGTTGAGAACGGGGGGCAGGATCAGCTTGGGCAGATAATGCAGCAGCAGCGAAACCCCATGGACCGTCATCCTCCCCAAGTGACCCAAATGGGAGCTCCTTTTCAGAGTAAGAACTCGCAGGGAGGGGAGGTATATGCTGGGGAAATGGTGTCAACGGTGTGACTGGAGTAATGACTGGGTCCCTATCATGGTTAGTCGGGCCTCTGGATGTTTCTGGTCTAGGCCCACGATAAAATGCAGACCCACGGAAAAATTTCTGCTTTTCCTTCGATATTACATCTGAGATTTCCTCGCGTGGGCCCCCACCTGGGGATGGGGAGGGGGGAAGAGGGCTGGAGGCACAGGGGGAAGGCTCATTACCATCTTCAGAGCTGCTATCCAAACTCAAGGTTCTCGTTTTCCCCTTCTTTCCAACTAAACTTGCACGAGCTGCTTTCCTGTAACAATTATATAAAACAAAATTAATTGCTTTCTAAGTGCTTTCCAAAATGACTAAAAGATGAATAAATGAGATTATCAGGATTCTGGATGTCAGTGAAAAACCCTTCACCATAAGAAAATAATGTATGACTAATATATAAATGAATCGAATCATATTAGATAATTCCAAATTCAGAAATTAACCAATGGTTTCACTTAACTAGCTAACCAATTCAAGATAAAAATAGAAATGGCAAATCAAGTTTATAATCTAGTTCCTAACTTGTTTAACATCATAGACCAGAAATTGAATAAATATGGTTTTGTAAAAAAGTATAACAGAAAACAAGTTTAAATAATAAAAAAGCTCCAGTCACAGTTTAGCTTCTAGGATATGATTCCACATTGCACATCCAGAATGAAAGGGAAAGGGGCACAACTCAGAAAATGTGTTTTTGTTAGAACAAACCCTGCAGATAAAGAAAATATAAAAAACATTAAAACAATTATTTATAATATAGCATTTCCACGTCAATTGTAACCTTTTCCAAATCAATTGTCACCTTTTCCATTTCAATTGTAACTTTTTCCATTTCAAATGTTACCTTTTCCATTTCAATTGTAACCCTTTCCAAATCAATTGTCACCTTTTCCAATTCAATTGTAACCTTTTCCATTTCAAATGTAACTTTTTCCATTTCAATTGTAACCCAACCGGACATGAAATAATTCAATATTATTCATTTTATTATTGAAAAATAATTATTTTAATTACATTAATGACTTTTGAAATAATTTCAGCATATTCTTTCGGCATTTATTTCGTTTATTAGATAATTGATATTAAGTGTTAATTTCAAGTAGGTAGTTTAAATTTTTAATAAAAAATTGTCGTTTATTTATTTTTAAATATTTATTATTTTTGTTTGTTTAGTGGGGGAGGGTGGATTTCATCGATTTGGTGATCGTTCATAAGGTTTTCGAAGTTGTTAATGTCAAATTTACTATCGAAATTTTATTCGGCCATGAGTGTTTCTACTTAAATATTCGTTTTCAAAATTTTTCGGTATTGGCATCGTTTACTAGGTTTTCAAGGGCCCTATTTCCGAATTCACTATTGGATTTCCGATCGCGCATGCGCATTTCGCTTTTACGTTGCTATTGGAGATTTCTATGATAAAGGGATCGTTTATTAGGTTTTTAAGGGTTCTGATTCCATTTTTTTAGTTAGATTTTGGATCGCGCATGCGCGTTTTGCATATCCGTTCCTGTTGGAGTTTTTTTATGATAAAGGTATCGTTTATAAGGTTTCCGAGGATTCTGATTCCATTTTTTTAGTTAGATTTTGGATCGCGCATGCGCGTTTCGCATTACCGTTGCTATTGAAGATTTCTATGATAAAGGGATGGTTTATTAGGTTATCGAGGGTTATGATTCCATATTTTTAATTGGATTTTTGATCGCGCATGCGCATTTTTCATTTCCGTTACTGTTGGAGTTTTTTTATGATATAGGGATCGTTCATAAGGTTTTCGAAGATTCCGATTCCGTTATTTTAAATGAATTTTTTATTGAGCATGCGCATTTCGAATTACTATTACAGTGACATTTCTTTGGTACGGATATCGATTCTGGTTTCGAGGGTTCTGATTCGATTTTGTTAATGGGAATTGTGATTGCGCCATCGCTCCTCCATATTGATATTATCTTTGTAACACAAATCGTTAATTAGGTTTTCGCGGGTTCTTATTCCTTTTTTCAAATATTATTTTTTATTGAGCATGTGCATTTCAAATACAATTATATTTGACATTTTTTTGAGTATATCGTCCTATAAAACCTAATAAACAATAACTTTACCGAAAAAAGGTCAATGGTAGCGGTTATCCGAAATGAGGATGTTTGATGAAATATCCAATTCCAAAAAATAAATCAGAGCATTTGAAAATCTAATAAACGGCTCTTATATGCGAAGAAAAGTTCATTAAGAACAGTCAATCGCAATGCGCACGCGGGATTGAAAATCCGATTGTTAATTCGAAAATAAGACGATTGATAACTTCATAAATGATACTGATAACAAAGAGATGTCAACATTAATAGTAATTTGAAATGCACATGCTCGATAACAACCTTCGAAAATCTAACTAACGGTAAACTATAAATAATATATATAAATGAAAAAGTTTAAACGCGCATGCGCGTTCCAAAATCTAACTAAAAAAATGGAATCAGAATTCTCAAAAACCTTATAAACGATACCTTTATCATAAAAAAACTCCAACAGTAACGGAAATGAAAAATGCGCATGCGCGATCAAAAACCCAATTAAAAATATGGAATCAGAACCCTCGAAAACCTTATAAACGATACCTTTATCATAGAAATCTTCAATAGCAACGGTAATGCAAAACGCGCATGCGCGATCCAAAATCTAACTAAAAAAATGGAATCAGAACCCTTAAAAACCTAATAAACGATCCCTTTATCATAGAAATCTCCAATAGCAACGTAAAAGCGAAATGCGCATGCGCGATCGGAAATCCAATAGTGAATTCGGAAATAGCGCCCTTGAAAACCTAGTAAACGATGCCAATACCGAAAAATTTTGAAAACGAATATTTAAGTAGAAACACTCATGGCCGAATAAAATTTCGATAGTAAATTTGACATTAACAACTTCGAAAACCTTATGAACGATCACCAAATCGATGAAATCCACCCTCCCCCACTAAACAAACAAAAATAATAAATATTTAAAAATAAATAAACGACAATTTTTTATTAAAAATTTAAACTACCTACTTGAAATTAACACTTAATATCAATTATCTAATAAACGAAATAAATGCCGAAAGAATATGCTGAAATTATTTCAAAAGTCATTAATGTAATTAAAATAATTATTTTTCAATAATAAAATGAATAATATTGAATTATTTCATGTCCGGTTGGGTTACAATTGAAATGGAAAAAGTTACATTTGAAATGGAAAAGGTTACAATTGAATTGGAAAAGGTGACAATTGATTTGGAAAGGGTTACAATTGAAATGGAAAAGGTAACATTTGAAATGGAAAAAGTTACAATTGAAATGGAAAAGGTGACAATTGATTTGGAAAAGGTTACAATTGACGTGGAAATGCTATATATTGGATGAAAATTTCTACCCTAAAAGAATAATAAACCAAATATGGTGCAATTAATTAAGTGATGATCCAAAAATAAACACCAATAGTAAAAATACAAGGAAGCTCAAAATACAAAATAATAAAAGCAATTATCATATAAATATTATATAGTAATGAAAATAAAATGAAAAATCCAAGCAAACAATAATAACTGATTTTTACATAATAATCTATAAGAAAGGCAAAATAATAAAAACAAGGAATGAATAATAAACAGATAAAACAATATTTTAAAATGAAGTATGGATTAACAGACAAAATAAAAAAAAAACTTATAACCTTCAAAAATAATAATGAAATGGAAAATTAAACATCAGTAAAAGATATAAGGAAGACAAATAAATAAAGATAACTAGTAAGGTGGAGTGTTCTAATCCTAAATACCTCGATGTGACAATGTAAGGATACTAAGCAATATGTAAATAGGGTTTTCCTTTCCTTTTTTCTAAAATTCAACAATACAACATCAATACTATACATATTTTTCAATCATTAATATAAATTATTTTAACCTTAATTATGCTATTTTTTCTAATTTTATTAATAATTGAAAAATATGTATAGTGTTGATGTTGTATTGTTGAATTTTAGAAAAAAAGGAAGGAAAACCCAGAAGATGAAAGAGAATTTCGAAACGTTGGTTGTCTGTGGGTAAAAAAAATAAATATTAATGTTAGAAAAATAATAAAGATAATTTAAGGGAAGTGTGGTTGTTAACAAAAAAAAAAAAAAAACTATTTAATTTAGTAATGTAAAGTTCCGTAAAGTAGTAGTAATTTTATAATAATAGTTATAATATATATTAATAATTAATAACTCTATATTTACTCCATGCTTAACCGCACTGAGGAGATAGTGAGAGAAGAAAAAAAAATCGCTATATTTGATGGATTGTAATGGAAAATACTAAAGATGAGACAGGGCCCCCAAAACGTTGATAGTACTATGTTAAAAAGTCTTTAATAAAATATAAAAAGCAAAACCTTCACTTCACTAATACCTGTTTGTAATTAATTATGATTATTGAATCCAATGGTTTTTATTTATTAAAATGTCCTTGTGGATACATAATTTTACATTACAAATTTTTACAGGTGTGTAACATCTTAATAAAGCACAACAATCTGGTTAAAGTTATATGTCAAGCTGTGAAAGACTATTTATCTTATCAAAAGTGGTAAACCCTTTGAAATAAGTCCTGCCTGATGATGAAATTGTGCAGAAGAAAATCCCTAAATATCAAGAACTCTGTTGGAAACTAGCACAGATTTAAAGCTCCAGCCTGCAAGAGATTAAACAAATATCCAAAACCAACAGTCAGCTCTTTCAAGGAGAGTTCCAGCCGAGCAACTCAACAGATCTTATCGGGGAAAGTCAAAATGCTATAGCGCCCTGATCGGTCAGAATTTATGTATATTTAATTATACACGCTTAATGAGACACATCTTTGACTCAGGTCCAAGTGAATCTTTCCACAATAGCTGTGGAAGTGGAAAGTTGGAAAAGTAATACATATCTGGACCTCGGAGGCAAACTGCAATATTGACAATATTGATAGGGTGTTGTTTTACAAAAGTTATATTAATACACTCAGCTTATCCGTTGGATGGCACACATTGGCTATATATCATCATGCTAACTGTAATTGGCTAAATATTGTTATGTCAACTGTAAAGTATAAATTTTTCATGATCATAATAATTACTTGCAATGGCTGAATGTCTAAAGCGTGAATTGCTCAGAAATGTGCTTTTCTGAGTGAATCACACTTTCGACATTCAGCCATCGCCCATATCGTCCCTCTAGCAACTGTATTAATAACAAAATACGTTTTTTCATATTCGATTCTTTACAGTTAACACGACGACATCACGTATAAAATTTGGCATTTTTTCATATTCGATTCTTTACAGTTAAAACGACATCACGTATAAAATTTGGCCTAACTCTTTGCTGGCCGAAATACAAGTTATTACAGAGAACAAAAAAAAAATTAAAATGAAAGAACATTCAATTCTATTGAAAAGTTGATTTAACGACATGCACACTTTACCTCCCAGGTCTAGATATATAACATCAAATAATATATATCATACCTTAAACTCCTAAGTTGTTGTACCCTGAGATTCTTCTGTTTTGTCTTGGGAGTTGGAACTGAATTGGGAGTCGATATAGGAGTAGTTGTTTGAGGAGTGGTGGTTGCAGAGACTGGTTTGCCTTCTGCACAATTCCGACACTTCCAGGGACCTTTCCCTTTTTTGTCGACAGAAGATGCAATACATTGCAGATGATAGCATCTCGAACACGATCCACAACAAATGAGACAGATCTGAAAAAGGAGGGGAGGAATGTTTATTATTAGGAAAATGATATATAAATTATATAATTTAAATCATAGAGTAGAATTATATAGAAAATGTCAAATATCAGAAATTCGGGGTATGTATGCGACGGCAAAGCTTTACTAGAGGGACTGGGAAGACGTGCAGTGCCCCCTACTACTGCCTACACCCTTCTTGTTGCGTGGCTGCCCTTTGGCAGCTCAAATGGGTTTTCTTTGTAAATGATATCATTTGAATTCCTTCAGCAAAAACGACTCGTCTTTCCATTCCCTCATGTGTGGCTTTGCTTTAAAAGATATATCAGGATACATATGAGGTGCTCCATTCATATCAGGACGAATCCGTCACGACACCAATTTTTTTTTTATTTGATGGCTCGAATAATCTACTGAATATAAATGATACATATAATACGAACATCATTATGAACTATATGTTTGTTGATTTAGGTGAATACTTTAATATATACAAATAAAGCCAGGCTGTTGCTATTTTACCAATTTATTTATTGCGATGCAAATTTTCGGCCTACAAGCCATCCTTAGGTATCTCTGTAAAAGACCCTTATTTAGTTCAATTTATAGCATATCACAGAATTAAATATACTTAAATATTCTAATAAATACAATATACATACTAAAGTTATTTAAAATGCATATATTGTCATCTTTTAAGTTCAATCTGGACCAAGTCGAAATATACAGCATCACTAAAAAATAAATAATTATAATAAAAACACAATAACAAAATTGAGGTTGGGTTTGAGTTTCACCTGTGATGAATGAGATGGCTCTCTTATTGTTATTTTATTTTTAAAAGTTGTAAGTGTTTTATTGATATCAACTTAATAGGAATTTTGTATTTTAACCTGTAATGAAATTTGATCCAATCTCAATTTTGTTATTGTGTTTTTATTATACTTATTTATTTTTTATTGACGCTGTATATTTCGACTTGGTCCGGATTGGACTTAAAAGATGACAGTATATGCATTTTAAATAATTTTAGTATGTATATGATATTTATTAGAATATTTAAGTATATTTAATTCTGTGATATGTTATAAATTAAACTAAATAAGAGCCTTTTACAGAGTTGCCTGAGGATGGCTTGTAGATCGAAAATTTGCATCGTAATAAATAAATTGGTGAAACAGCCTGCCTTTATTTTTGTATCATTATGAACCATATATCAAGAATAATATAATTATGTAAATATTAAATGAGCCGTTAAATAAAAAATTGGTAACATAGTGGATTCACCCTGATATGAAGCACCTCATGCAAAGAATATACAATTTACATTTTATTTGGCTGTCTTATTTATTTAACTTTTTTTTTCTTTTTTTTTTTAATGCAAATTCTACATCATCAAAAGCAATAAGGAGGAGAGCAGCTCTCTTAGGCAAGCAATTTGTGGTACAATCAATGTATCAATAGTTATCGACTATTGATAGTACTAGATAAATAGGCTCATGACTATCAAAAATTTCACAGTTTGCTTTGATTCAACTCTCAGTCTAAATAAAATTAAAAAAATAATTTAAACAGAAATTAATATTTTAAAAATATGTCGATTTTAAACCTAAACAAAGAAAGCCTTCAGTATCTCAAAATCCAACAAGGTATGATATTGTCTTTTTCTGTGCCGAAGATGCCTAAAATGGCAAAACGTTGACTGTTTAGTTATTTATTGGTGTTTGAGTGGTTTAAGGCTTTGTATTTGGAATATTTCAATTATAATCCTAATTGATTTTATTAAATAATTAAATGTTGAGAGAGAAATGCTTTATTTATAGCAATGCTGCCCAAAAACCTTGCGCTTATGAACCATACTAATCATTTATTTGGGTTGGGTTTATAAATACACACCATATTAATCAATCTATAGCTAGACATACAATAATATTATACATAATATTCATAACATTTTTTTTTTTCCTTTCTAGCTCTAAACACTTTATAATTATCACTACATTACCCACAATATATCTGTTACTTTTCTTTTTCTTTTCCCTTTGTTTGCCAATATACCTTCTATTACTCACTAAACCATTCCTTATTTCTCTTTTCCGGTGACTCTGAACCATTTCATAACTTAAAATAACGCTTTCTTTTTTTTTTATACATGCAAAACAAAATAACAACAATAAATTCGAAAACTAATCAAATGTTCAAATTTTAGGAAATAATTATAATTATCGCATTTTTTTATTGCGTAGTTTACATGTTTAAGAAATGTTAGGTAAATGTCTTCTATTAACTAATTATTACTCTGCTAAAAATGCAAATAATTTTTATTTAAGTGTTATTTATTTATTTTTTTCCGCCCTTCTTTTTAAACCAATGGCCTGAAGTATCCAAAAAAATTAGTAGCTGATGGCGAGGATTGTAGGGTGGATAAAGAAGTTGCATTCTATATTCACTTATATTTTTCATTGGAAATTCTTAATATTTTTAAAAGTGGGTATTCGATTCATGACTGACCCATTTTCAATTTTTTTTTTGTTTTACCGATCGCCGCGAGATGATCAGTTGACTTGCCAACGGGAATCCGTAGAAATTACGGAATAATAGTGAAAAAAAAAACAGGTAGTTGCAAATGGCTTAAGAGAGGGAAATAGGTATTTATAACAGGAAGACTACATAATACCTTAAACAGCAGTCTGAAATACATATAAATTAGAGAGTTCAAGTTTAGGTATATTGAGAGTTTGGAGCCCGTAACCGATAGTTTTACCAAAAAATAATTAACAATTAAATGATTCAAAATAATGACCATAACCAAATCCTATAAAGAGATCTGGCAATGCTGTAAGAATTATCGGTCTGTTGTAACTAGCACGCGACTCGGAACATGAAAACAAGTGGAACATGGCATCTGTGAAGATGACGTCATACAGGTAGATAGAAAAACCTTTAATCTAGGACTAAGCTCCTCGAAAATAACATAACTTAGTAACGTGAAGTGCGTAATCGTCTCGTTAGATTCAAACCTTCAACTGTTAAGAGTGTACTTTACGAACTTTAAGAAGTGTCTAAAGTCTAAACACTTCTGTATCAGAAATCAGTCACCAAAGTTCGCTAAGGTAAATTATAACGAGTTGTAAAGATATTTGTACCAACTTGTATATAAAAAGTCGTGTCTTTCAAATTCTGCTGTACAGCTTTATCAGTATTTATATGCCTGTAGGCCTGTTTTTTTTTGTTGCCTTAAGTGAAACCTACAGAAGCTGTTATTTAAAATACTTTGTGATTTACATTTCTCTCTGACAGTTTTCTATTTTTAAGCGCTTGTCCACAGGTACCCAGTAAACCATGATAGTAGGGGCAAGTGCAGACCTCTGTTGATGGACAAGTTTGCGTAGTGTACACTTACCCTTACTATCATGTTTAGTCGAATCAATTACAAAACAGCGTATTGAACCTTTTTTTTTTTACATTTATTTAATTATATTCCACATCCCACTTTCATAACTCATTGAAGATTATAAAATGTGAATCTCAGACAAGCTTTAACTATTTTCGATGATTACATCAGTCTAATAACCCTACGGAAAGCGAACTATTTTGCACTTGCCTCAAAACCGCTCCTGCTTCAATAATGGGTCTTCCAGATGCCTTGTACGCACTTAACACTTAAGGCAGGGGCAAGTGCTTGACTCTCTTGATTGTTATTTAGGAAAAATTGTATTGATTTAAAAAACTGATAGTCTCCGATTACACAGGGCAACAATGATTTTGCGGCCCAGGGTTTTATTCTGGATAATGCCAGTCTTCTAGATACGAGAAAAATATCAGATTTGCCGAATTGACTTCAGTTTTTTTTAATAAAGGCAGTAAATACTCTTATATTAAAAGAAGGAAAATAAAGTTTTTTAGATTTTTTTTTTTCGGGCAACAGTGATTTTGCGGCGTAGGGTTTCATGTCGAACCTGGATAATTTCAGTCTCCTCAAATAGGGAAAAATATCAGATTGGCCGAATTGACTCTCGTTTTTTTTAAATAAAGGCAATATATACTGTAACTAACCTAGATTTTTTTTTACAAAAAAAAAAGAGTCAATTTGAACAAAGTAGCTATACATCGTGTACCTTAGAGTGCATTAATCTATCTATATCCAAACCTAATAGCTATTCCGCAAGAAAAAAGTATTATTTTGTGCCCCAGTGTTATCTAATCTCTGCTAAAAGGAGGGATTCCGATGGGGATAGAGAAGAAGCATGTTGAATATTACGAGGGAGAGCATTCCAGAGTGTAGTGGGGAGCAGACTACAGCAGTGGTGTAGTGGAAGATAAATAGAGGTCAGAAAGGCGGAATCTCGTTTGCTGTGGATGGCCAGAGGATTTCAATTGTAGGAGACTGTAGATGTAGGAAGGGTAATGGAAGTTGATGGTTTGGTAAAGGTGAGATCCCTTAATGGTGACACATATATGGTAGCTACTAAATAATAATGATAACTACCTTATCCTCGGTCTTGGAGCAGACAGCACAGAGGTTGCACTCCTCGCACTTCCAAAGGTTGCCCCTCGCCGAGAGGCTGATGAAGGTCTCGCCGACACAAGTCGGGTGGAGGCCGGTTCCACAGGAGGCGCATTCGCTCAGCGGCTCCTCAACGCCCTCTCGGTTCTTCTTCGCGGTACCCAGGCATTCTCCGCAGATCGGTAGGCTGAACTTCTGCAACAAGAATAATAATATATAGTTATGCTTTTGTATTTATTAATGGAAAACAATAGAATTAAATACAAATTATACATAATTATCCAGTAATATGAACTAGAGCAGTGTAGATATTCAGTAAAGAAGAACATATCGTTGGGGTAACAAGGTGAGGTTACGGGCGTGGATCACCAAATTCAATGAAACTTGTTTTGGAGATACTAGGTCGAAAAATACGGACACATGTCTGAAGGTTCTTACTAATGTGCCCAAGGAGCCGGAAAATTAAAAAAATATATATAATTTCAGCAATTTTATATTTTATTGTTTTCTGCCTTTGCTCTGCATGGATTTCAATGTTTCTCACATACCAATCGGCCTGTTTTTTGTTATAAGCAAAATAAGTAATGTAAAATAAGAACAAAATATCGCCCGACTGTATTAAATGCACAAAAATTACAAAAACCAAAAGAGGCTTCCAGTAAAGTAGACCAACAAAATTATTTTAGGAAAAAGCAATTCAGATTCGTTTTTAGCATCCTTTACAACCATTCAATAAGAATTTTCATATCAATCAAAAAAATAGATAATAATAATAAAAGGATATTAATAAAATAAGCATAGGAGAACTAAGAATGGCCCACGATCAGCAAAACAATGCCAGTGCTATCTACGACTTAATTTGAAATGTTATAATAGTACCAAAGTAGTAAAAATAAAAAAAATCTTTGAAAAATCAGACTCATGTTCACAGTCAACATAAATTTGCAAAATCATTGTTATAAACAAAAATCAAAACGAACAAACTTTCTAATTTTATAGTCAGAAAGGAACATCGACAGCGAGTTTGTGTTACTTTAAAAAAATTAGACAATTTGAATATTACACTAAAAAGAAGGGGCAAATGGTGTGTATAATCCTCTAAGAAATGGACTAAAAATCTACTATTGATGACGTGAGCACCAAATACTGAGGACTCTCAGTCGTCACTCTGGAATTGGCTGGAGCTGGAAATCTTAAAAATATATTGTAATTATAATATTTATGCAACTTTGATAAACTCCTACCGTACACGATAAACAATAAAATAAAACAAATTGTTATTTGGGAAAAAAACATTTCCTGTAAAATTTGGTAAATGTCGCTCACGCCTTTTTAAAGAAAAGAAAAAAAAAGTTAAAATAATTATATAAAGAGAGAAATTCTAAATAATCCCTTTAAAGAAGATAACATTTTTATTCAGGAGACTATTTTAAATGAGATTTTTATCATCTAAAGAAATATTCCACTCCTCGGAGGCCTGTTCCAAATCTAGCCAATCTTGTTTCACTTCACGTCCTTCTAAATATTAACGGGCATATATTGTTTAAAAAGATTTAGAATTTCAATAATGGAACGGAATATAAATAGCTTGCACTTTAACGAGATATATTCATAAAATATAAACTTGGAGTCCTGTAAAAGTGATGAGCGTTTTGGAGCAGCGCTCAGTCAGGCTCGAGTAACGAGGACATGTACACGAATACCCCAGCGTGGGATAACCCTCACTTCCTCTCCTATTTGGAATAAATTACACTATGACAAATCCAAGAAAACTAAATTTCAATGGAAAATTTAAATAATGAAGATATATTGTCAGAAATAAAGCATAGTGATGAAATATACATACTGTTTAGAGTGTATTAAAATTTCTGACCGCACCCGAACCACCTCTCCTTTAACATTTAAATGTAAAAAAAAAAAAAAAATCATTATTTCGATAAGTAAAAAAAAGTGATCCAGAAATAGTAAATTTCAGAGTGATACAATTTTTTTTAACGAAATACTCGAATTGTAGAGCGATCTGAAGGATCCATTAAATTATGTGTAATGAAAACAGTATTCTTCTGCGGAGTGAGGCATATTAACAGAATCTTTTTATTCAAAATTGTTGCCAAATTTAGTTTTAGTACATTTAAAAAAAAACTATATTCAAATTGTCAGGCGAATCTAAAAATACAATTTTTTTACTCAAAATGTTGACCCTTCAAATTTATTTTTAAGATTAATAAATTCGCCCATAAATCACGAACTCTTTGGACGATTCACACCAAATTTGGGGCATCGGTAAACGTTCTTAAACTACGCGATTTGCTTCAACCATGGTGTTCCTTCGTGTTTTACAACCAACGTTATCAGAAAAAAAAAACCTAATTTAATTTTTATTTGGTAATCATATTTTTTTTTTACAAGGACCTTCTAAGATAAAACAATAGTTGTTTATGTGTGTGGAAAGGAGAAACTTCCATCTTTCTAACAAGCCAAAGAACTTCGAGATCGGATACACTGAAGATGCAGCTTCAAACCGAAACGTAATTTGTGTGTAAACATTTTGAAAAAACAATTTTTTTGAGCACCACCAAGACTGAATTTTTTTTTTGATATAAATGTTGCAAGAGGCAATATTTATCAAAAAAATTGGAAGTGATTGATTCAAACGGATTATGACATTAGTCCATTATATTAACATGCAATAGGTAGTGGAGGGATTCCGCCTCCTCTTAAACAGATGATTTACGATTTAATCATAACTAACTAAGTATGTTATTACAAGGATTAACAGAATTTAACTGAAATAAAAAAAAGAACTTAATATGAACTGGTGTCACTTTGAAGTGGGACAAGTGACACCTGTGGCAAGCTCCAGTTTGAAAGCGTTAGTTTCTAATAGCACTAGGAGTGTATCCGATAGAAAGCTGTTATTTGCAGCTCAGGCTTCCACTTAAGGTAGTCTAGTAAACTAGATGGCTATATTAGTTCTAGAACTAACTAGTTAGGTATTGATTCCAACCTAGAAATAGAAAATTCTAAGGAAATCGTTTCCATTATTGAATACTACGAGCAGTTTCTATGGGCGACGGTACCTTACTCAACCAGTCACTGAATAACTAAACCCATATTGATGTGCTTCAAGTGGCAGCTTTGACTCGATTCGTACACCAAACTCTACCGCAATACGTGCCCATCCTTGTGAACAAGTTTGCCATAAAACCTTCAATTCGTATAAATTTCTTAGAGAAAAAAATGCCAGATTTTGAATTTTAATATATAATTTCGATGTGACTTCCTTCAAAGTGTGATTAAAGAATAACTAAACAAAGACTGTCGAGACAAAGATAATATTAAATTATTTTGAATGTAGCAATAATATTATTCATATGGAAGTTAGGTGGCCAAAAAATATCAATTCCATTTAATATTAAAATCGAGATATCAATGGTTATTATCGCTCGCATGCTGTCACAATATGTCTAACTGATCCCTTCCTTTATTTTTTTTACGTTTTTAAAATCATTAGTTGTTGCAAAACTCTCATTATCCCGCAACCGGTGGATTGCAAAACTTACAACACAATGTAAAAAAATGGAAGTAAGGAGTTTTGCAGTTCATACCACCATCAATTGAAAACATATATATCTATATATGTATATATATCAATATATATATATACACACACACACACGCACGCACGCACGCATACCATACAACCCGGAAACCCCAAAACAATGTTACAGGAGTTATGAAACGTATTTAAAATGTATCCCCACTCCCTCCGATACAGTGCATATACATTGATTCAACATATTCATTCCCATGACTTGCAATCCTTTTTGACAGGGATTTACAGACCGTGGTACGCAAACAAGAAAACAAAAGCCATAAATAAAATCATCTTTTTAACATGTTCAATGAGAGATAACAATTTTCAAAAAAATATTATTGAATGTATCAATTACTAGAGGAATAAACATGATCTACAATTAATAAAAATGATCAACGATGCCTACCACAATAAAGGCGAAATCACTCAGTGTCGAAGTGTACGTAGGCTCCATCAAGCCTAACATTGTTGCTATTTAAATAAATAAAAATTGTCCAAATTTCTTATTTATGATGGGTACACTTTCTTCTTCAGAATTTTTGGTGTTGTTAATCTTACTATTGTTTTTGTTATGTGATATCAATTTCACTTTTAATTTTGGATTTTCGAGCTTCATTTTCAATTTATTATTTTCTTAAGCACATTTACTGAACAAACAAAACCACAAGCATAACTTCATGCATAGGGTTATGTTTTTTTTTTGTAGATTATTGTATATCTCTTTGTATTTTTTTACGAAGACAAATCATAAATACTAATACCATAAGATCAGTTAGCCCGGCTATCTGAAAAGTGTGTACGCAGTGGCATAAAATCTGGGAACCCCTACTTTATGGCAAGGAGAAACCTGTAATAATAAAAGTATAATAAAAAGCAGAATATCAACAGGAGGCAATTAATCTCGAGCTATAGCCAACGATAGATGATGACAGATGACAGTTGGTAGCCGTGAGTTGGGAGCGGACCAAGGCATGCGCCCCCTCCACAAAATCAATAGAGTCGGCCCCGGTTCCCAATTAGTGTGGCTCTCAGCAGCTTTTACATTAGCGATCGATTAGCCCTCATCTTCTCTCAACATCGATCGAGTTAATATATCGATTTAGACGATATCGAGGGCATTGATATACTCATCATGCCCCGGGGCTCACTTGAGACTCATTCGACCGGGAGCGAGTTCGACAAGTCCAATCCGCGAAATGGAGTTTTATGATAATAATGATTACATAAATAATACCTGGCTGATTTATTGCTTTGACAAAGAAAAATTAAACTCTTTTCAGGCAAAACATTTGTCGGACAAATTAGACGGACAAAAACGCCCGATGCTCTGAAAATGTGGCCTTTGTGAATAATTGGTAATTACTAGGGTACACTTTTAAGCATAGTCTATTCTTGATGGACTTCTTGTTATGAAGTTCTTAAATATGTTTTACCTTGATATTAATTGTTCAACATTTTGCACACCATCAATAATTATAATTGAAAATTTATGCAAAGCATTCAGTGATCCATTTTTAATCAAGATTTTTAATTTCAAGGCAATATATATATAAATAAATAGTCGAGGCATGGATCTGGCTTTTGCCGTAGGCATTATAAAATAGGCGTTGAGACCTGCAAGAGGTAGCGGAGTCATCGGTAGGCAGATCGCCGCCTTCTTTCCGACGAGAGTGTGACCACCCTGCTGTTCAGGGCAGGAACTAGAATTTTTGAAAGGGTAAGCAAACTAAATTTTTGCCACCCTTTATTTCACCCCCTCTCCTCTCTCCGCAATAAAAGCCAATAGCTTCATAAAAGTATTTTAGGTAATTAATTTCGAAGCATTAACTCATTTCATTGGCTGAATTAAGGTCATAATAATAAACAAAAAAGCAGAAACAAATATTGTTTTACTTAGCCTGAAAATGAAATTTCCGAAGAAATTTGCTGTCCCCTAAATTCTTCCGTCCGGAGCAGGTGCCTCCTTTGCTCCTCCCTAATTCCGGCCCTCCTCCAGGTGGATAAATTTTAGCAGAAATTTTTATAAAATTATAATTTATATGTATATAATCAAGGTTTGGGCTTTTTGGAAAGAGGTATTTCTGTAAATCTAATGACCCACGATGTAGGCTAAAACGTTTTCGAGTTTTAATTCAAGCAGCATTAAAAGGTTTATATACACGTATATATTTTTCATGAAGTCAAAAATTAAAGGATCGTATTCTCTGTTATCGTGTTCTTCATTTTAAATTTTAAATTTTACGAGTAAAATTATACAATTATATTGATTGTAAAATTAAACTAATACAATTATATTCGCCATTCAAATGAAATATTGATATAATAATAGGAAAAACTTTTGCTGACATTAATGTTTTACAACTGATATAAAGCAATTAAAGTTAAAAGTAACAATTTTTGTCATAAAAAAAATAATAATAAAAATAGTATTTTGGTTGTAAATGGTAAATAAACTAGGGAATAGAGAATTCTGTTAACAATCTGATAAAAATTGTGTATATAAAAATATGATCAATGAATGTTGGATTAAGTCAAGTAAGTAGACGTCGCAGCGGGATCAGAAGATAGTACAATATAATACAAAATACACGATTTCTCAAGATATCATTAAAAATAATAAATACAAATTCATAAAAGGCTGGAAATTTGTCAGTATAGACCACGCAGACCTTTGGCCGCGCCATGTGGTCTTCTTACAGACAGTTTGGCTCGCGGGAGCTGACAGCCTGGAGGGGTCCACCCAATCTCAGGTTGCTGCGAACCATTTCGGGTTCAAGGACAGTGACAAATCGGTCCTGATCGACGGATTATGGCTGATAGAGGTCAGCAATCCTAGAAGGTTTTTATTTATTTATTTTTAGTGGTTCTTGTGTACTGTATTGAAGTCCTTTTTTTATTTTAAGTTTTTATTTATTTATTTTTAGTGATACTTAAGTACAGTTTTGATGTATTTTTATAAAACAAAAAATACACTCCCCTTAAAAAAAAAAATTGTAACATTAGTTTTGGGAGCCTAACCAACGTTTTATTTAATTTATAGTAATAGGATTAGTTTCATTTTGTTATATTTCAATAAATAAATTAAAAGGGGGAGAAGAGAAACGGATTGCCACTTCAATATTCATAGCGCTACTCATGGTAACAAAGGCCTCTTGTTGGAGCGATATGAGATTCCTTACAACAGTGAATCCTCTATGTCACAAATTATCTCAGATAATATTTAACGTAGGGCTCTGCTGTACACGAGTTAATTTTATAGCTAATTTAATTAGCTACAACGTTTGTTATGGAGGAATTTTTGGTAAAGTACTTTCTTTTGAAGTTAAATGAAAATTTGTATGAAGAAAATCTTGTTGCGGTTTTTGGTGACTAGCGTCTTACCGTAGCGCCGGAGCGACATTTTCCCCAATATAACATCGCTTTAGAATTTGATTTATTAAAATAATCAGCCATAAAATATATCCGATTGCATTGAAAATTTCAGAGTTGTGTGCTGGAGAAAGTTAGGAGATTGTATATGATCTCAAAAGAAATTTCTGGCGACATAGTTGTGCCCCTCCAAGTTTCACTCCTGAATTCTAAAAATTGAGGATTTAAAAGTGACTTCTAATCATTACTATTACAAAGCGTACAACAGTATATATATATATATATATATATATATATATATATATATATATATATATATATATATACTAGTATACCCGAGCGAGAACTCTCGCATTTGATCCTAATACATTAGAAATATAAGCGATATTAGGAAAACATATTTATTCTTATAAACAATATAATATTACTAAAAAAATTTATTTAACACGCACATTTGGGGAAGCTACATAGTTTGTAATGACTATGTTGAAGTTACAACAGTTCATACTTAATAAGTAATTATCTTACCCCACTGGAAATCATTTCTTCAATTTAGCAGTTAGGCAATGAGATCTAGCTATAACATTTTCTATATGTAGTATTCATATTTAACAGTGCCCTTTAGGGTTGGACATGGGAAACAATACATTAAACTCATTAAAAGTTTTTGTAAACAGATTAAATTTGATATAAAGTTGCCATGACAACGACACTTACGCAAGATGGTATGAGGCCTGTGCGGACCTATATCGTGCGTTATCTCGAAAACGGTAGCTTTTAAGGCTTTAAAAGGCTGGACCAATATGATCGGAAGGATCATGTGATCTTGAAGCCCGCCTCAAAATCTTTAAAACCCAACTTATCCTGTCGTGATCCGCCGACTCTTAGTCGTCAAATCTTTGAAACCTCCCTGTTTTTTCAACACTTTTATTTAAGCCCTAGTATGAATTTAAGAAACAAAATCGGAATTCGTCACATCTCCATGAAATTCCCTTTCTTTTGATACCTCATTCTTCAAAATCCATCGCTCCTGAGAGTCGGAAAAGGGATCTATACTACCGTAATAATATATAGTAGTGATGGAAAAGAATGATAATGAGTGGTGAACATATATTTAATTATTTTACCCAAATAATTGTTTGTAAACAATCATTGTGCTTTACAATAATCTAAAACGGCAATTTCTTAGCTTGATTTTTTTTTTTTTTTTAAATCGCTAATGAAGATAATAATCAGGATGTAATGATTTGCTAATCTAGGCCCAACAGATTATTTTACAAATGTATTCATTTTTTATGATGGCAATTTGTTTAGTTTGTTCAGTTCTTTCTCTGAAGGTTAAACAGGGCAAGACCTAATAATATACAATAACACCTTAACATTCTTATACCAAGGTCTTGACCGCAATTTTCTTAGTGGCGATAAGCTTTATGTCTTTTATGATATTATTCTGAAATAACATCTTAATTTGTCCTACTCAATTTTATTTTAATATTACAGTAGGTATCCTTTTTTAATTCAGTTTTTCATTCATTATTTGGCCAAACCCTTCAATTGACATTTATGACAATTCACTTTTTATTTATTACAAAAATTGTATTTCATTCAATGTCTCTAATTCAGTTGCATTATTAATAGGCTAAAATTAATCTATCTCATAAAAGAGCAAAACTCAAAAAGAGACATAAATTAATTGCTAGAAAACAATTGGAAGATTCCAAAACAGAAAGCCACAAGTCTCTAAAATACCGGCAAACAACAAACCAGTCAACGTTTCGCCAATTCAGGCATCATCAGGACATATACCAAAAATCACATCTATGAAGATCAATTACAGCCCATCTCATATCAACCGTCCAGAAAGACTCATCAACCAGACACAGCAAATCACTCCAAGACATCTAATCCTCATTATGTAATTGGATGTTTTGGAGTGAGGTGTTGTCTCTGGTTGATGAGTCTTTCTGGAAGGTTGATGTGAGATGTGCAGTATTTGATCTTCATAGATGTGATTTTTCGGTATATTCTCTGATGATGCCTGAATTGGTGAAACGTTGACTGGTCAGTTATTAACCAGTAATTTAGAGACTTGAGGATTTGCGTTTTGGAATCTTCCAATTGTTTTTTCTAGCAAATAGTAATAAAGAAATTTAAAATTATGAAAGACAACTGACCCTATTATATGTATATGCCACAACCAGTAATTGAGAGACGGCAGGTCAAACTATATTGGGACCAGACCATCATAACTGATCACCCTATTCCTCACAACATACCTGATATTTTACTTATTTTGAAGGAAGAAAAGCTCACTCAGATCACAATCATCACATAGTGATTGCCGAAAAAATTCGAAAATATCAGAATCTGGGTGAGGAATTGAAGCCGTTGTATAAACTTGAAAAAGTCAGGGTTTTACCTTTGATCATTTCTACTAATAGATCGATTCCGGAAATGGCTGTAAGATCCACCGCGGACTTATACCTTTCTCTTAATAGTTTGGAGCAGATGCAGAAAGCAGTGTTGCTCGGGATCGCGAGCATTGTTAGGAAATTTATGAATATTACCGAGTACATTTTTCTAGCCTCACCCTTGACCTAGGAGCTCTCCCCAGTGAATGGCAAGAAATAGGAAAAATCCTTAAATAATAATATTGCAATAATTAAACTAAAAATTAATGAAACTAAAGATATTTCAATAAAACTATAATTTTTTATTATATTCTTATTATTCCCTTGTAATATCCATCCTCATCCTACCCCCCCCCCCCACTTTACTATACTCAATCCCTCACACGCGCCCTCACTTTTGAAAATTGGAATATTTTGATTTATCTTCCGTTTCAGGAACAATTACGATAGGATACAATTTGACAGTATCTGAGATTAAAATCAATAAAACAGTGCTTTAACAGTGCTATCTGAAGTAATTAGAAAGCATCCTTATTTTCGAAGAATGACTAAGACATTTAATATGCACTGCGCTTATTTTAAGAATAATGATTAAATTATTGATTAACTTTAAGATACGCCAGAAATCAAAAACTATTAGTGCGAAAAAATAATAAATATTAAACCACAATCACTATTATATAATAAATACGGTTGTACGAGTATAGATCCCTTTTCCGGTTCTCGGGGACGATGGTATTTGACAAACGAGGTGTCAAAATAAAGGGAATTTCATGAAGAAGTGATGGAAAAACTAGGAAGTTTCAAAGCTCCGACGGTGGTAAGTCGGTGGATAGAGATGAAAGCCTGAAACTTCTGATACTGATGAAAGCTGTTCACATATATTCATTGTCGTTTTGACAAAGTTTCTTTAAAATGTCTGTTTACTTATACTGTACATAACTGCTTATGTTTCTATGAATGATATAGGGGGAGATTATATACAGTGGACAAAAAAAAAGTATTCGTATACTTAGTTTTTCGGTTAAAAATATATTTACTAATTTATTGAGCAAACAGTAACTGATGGATATGATAAAAAACAACATTTTTACAGGTGAAGGTAATTTAGAAACCCGTACAACCTAATTAGCAACAAAAATTGAACAATTTTTTTTTTTTACGGAGAACTTAATTATTTCGATTTATTAGTAACTTCAACACTGTAATTATAAACTATGTAGCTTCAACAAATGCATTTTTATATAATCATTCTTGGTAATAATATATTTTTTTTTTTATACGAATAAACATGTTTCCTTAATATCGCTTACACATCGAATGCATTAGGGAGAAGAAGGATAGATATACAATGCTAGAGTTCTCGCACGGATATCCTAGTATCATATATTTCAATTTTTGGACTTAGTTATAGTTATTTATAGGATGACTGACATTTTCATGCTTACAATAGAATTTTAAGCGGAGTCGAGAAAAAGTAAAAGTATTTCTGGAACTTCCGGAAGAAACAGGTTTCCAAAAATTAACTTTTACTTACTGAGACCAATGAAAAATTGAATAAATGAGGCAAAAGTAAAGAAGTAAAAGTGGATAACCTAATACTTTTATTATATTGCTAGTATATCCGAGCGAGAACTCTCGCATTACATATCTTCTAATCCCTAATACATTAGAAGTATGAGCTATATTAGGGAAACATATTTATTCGTATAAACAATATTACCAAAAAAGTTTATTTAACACACGCATTTGGTGAATCTAAATAGTTTGTAATGACTACCATACCACACCATTTTCTATGTGTAGTATTCATATTTAACTAAACCGTGCATTATCTCGAAAACGGTAGGTTTTAAGGCTTTAAAAGGCTGGACCAATATGATTGGAAGGATCATGTGATCTTGAAACCCGTCTCAAAATTTTTAAAACCCAACTTATCCCGTCTCGATCCGTCGACTCTCAGTCGTCAAAGCTTTGAAACCTCCCAGTTTTTTCATCACTTTTATTTAAGCCCTAGTAAGAATTTAAGAAACAAAATTGGAATTCGTCACATCTCTTTGAAATGTGATTTCCTTTCTTTTGATACCTCACTCGTCAAAATGCATCGCTCCTGAGAGCCGGAAAAGGTATCTATACTACTGTAATAAAACATAGTAGTGATTTTACTAACGATACTGAAAAAAAAAAACTGTACCTTTAAATTAATTTTAAGAGCGTAAATAATGTAAAGATTGGCATGGCCACTTCTTATCGAAGGCGTGACGCCTCATCACTTAACGTATTTATATAGACCCAAGAATAGATTATAGATAGTGAGGCGATAAAGTTTCATGTTTAAACACTTATTTCTTATTATCCTCCTGTTTTATTTACAAAATAACGTTTTCACACAATAACATCAAACTTATTTAAAAGTGTGTGCAGTCAATATTCTTCCATGGGCATGGGCATTTGTAGAAGCGAGAGTGGACGAACGCATTCAACTATTGCCCAAAAAAGTAGGACTGCGAATGGGCAGCTTAAAGGAGGCTCTAGACGTTCAATCATTTGATCAAAAGATTGAGCCAAGCATTGACCCACGTTTTAGGCAATCCGTCAATCAAACACAATTAAAGGCGATGTCATCCGCCGAAACTCTTTACACTCTCCGGACACTATTTTCTAGCAATCCTGATACAAATCTATTATGTTGAAAGAATTATAAAATTACTTTAGGTGTTGGAAGCCAGCAGGGAGTCCTCCATAGTTGCTACCGAGGGGTTGATTGAGGGAAAGCTTGACCAAAACCGTCTACACGGTAAAGCGCCCTCTTCAAGCGCGTCAATCAAACCTCCCATCAATCACCGTCACTGCTTGATTCAATCTTTAAATCAAAGGATTGACCGTCTAGGGCCTACTTAAGGAATATAGGGAGTGCAGTTACATAACAGGCTACATGACGACAAGATCAATATAAGGTATTTATAACGGGGGGGGGAGGGGGCAGAGAGGGGCAGGCGTGGTCGATCGATCCATGTCACGGTACCGAGAGCTATCATGCTGAGCAGTCACAGCTGTCACGATGAGTTGGTTATTCATCATCTGGGTAAACGTGTGCATACAATATATTATTATTTCATCAATGAATATATTTCAAGAATGAATTATAATTTTAAAAAATATTTATTTATATTTAGATAAGCAATTTTTAATAAGTTAATTCATTTTATAATTGCTTCGTAATAAAACTAACTCCTCCATAAAAAAATAATAACAATACATAAAATTAAAAAACCTGCAAATTATTACATAATGCTTTATTATTAAATATTATTAATTGTTTGCTAAATTTGTATTAAATAACATTCCTAAAAGTGTATCGGGATCATACAAAGGCTTTAAAAAAAATTTTTTTTTTTGAGCCTTAATGTAATGATTAAAAAACTTCATATTTTTCCTTTATCTTCATAAATGACCGAAATATGGGTTTATGAATAATCGGATGGTAATTTCGATTTCCTAGGATAGGACGTTATCCCAGATTAACGTGAGACTTTGGTGCCAAATCTCAAACAGAACAGCACAATAGTTTGGGAGAAAAGCCGCGGACGGCGGACACTTTTTTTTGAGGGGGGGGGGGATTAAATTATGATTTTGCCAAGACAATAACTCTCATAAATAAACCAATAATTAAAAACGATGCACCATTACAGATCAGATACACTACGATCACCACTACAGGTATAATGCAATATATCACTCTTGAAGATCTCTACTTATTACAAGGTTGTAAATTTAAAATAAGATAAAAAAATGAGCAGGAAAATAAATAAAAAATTAATTATAATCTAACGCATTATCATTCGCCAATACATTTTTTCTCATCAAGATTAATTCAAATCCACGTATGTAAATTTAGGTTTCAAGAAGAGACTATGAAGTTCCATTT
Organism: Rhaphigaster nebulosa; assembly: GCA_948150685.1. NCBI lineage: Eukaryota > Metazoa > Arthropoda > Insecta > Hemiptera > Pentatomidae > Rhaphigaster > Rhaphigaster nebulosa. The sequence goes on along the minus strand of OX411311.1, from coordinate 38,516,345 downwards.
TTTTTCCTCTCCATATTCTCCATGCCTGTCCAATATAGAAAAATGACAATTAGCAGATTGTCTGTCGGTAACATTGAAACAAAATGGCATGAGAGACATGAAAAAGAACTGCACCCAGCAGTAGCTCTTCTCTGGCTTGATTTAATGTCTTATGATAACGGATCCCTCATCCAAGTTCTTTTTAATCTCCTTGTATTCTCAAGCATGAGGGTCGTGGCCCTTTGTTCTCATAATGGGATTTGGTGTCCGAGTATTTTTTCATAAAAACGTTCGTAGTAAGTTCGTATGTGTTCGTCGACCGTCGGGATTTGTAAGTCAGTATACAAAGTTTTGTTTTTGTTAGTTTTGTTATGGTGCTTTGGTGATAAATCTTAGTGTGTTTGATTGTTTGTAATCGTTTTATGTGAGCGTGTTTAGCGATACCGTAAATTTGTAATGCATATGTCCAAACTGGTTTTACCAAGTACGTGTACGAGCTTAATTTTTGTCTTGTTTGTAACCTGGAGTTTCTTTTGAATAATGAGTACATCAAGTTGAGTTTCAAGTTTAGTGACTGGCGTTTTTCTTAATATGGGGACACCATGTCATTTTCCTATCAAGCGTTAGTCCGATACTTTGTCTGTGGAACGGGTGAATTATGGGAAGGCACGTTATGAAGTTACATGAAACCGTTCCCTGGCAATATGAAATACTTATAGAAGCTAGAGTCTAAATCATCGTCTACAACTTTCCTTCGGTTTGGCATTCAAATAGTCAACCGGATAATATTATAAACCGCAAAAGACTCTGAACCAGCTTTCACTCGATGAGGAAAACTCGAAAGCATTTACGTACGCGTCAAGTATAAATATCAAAATAAAGTGTTTCTTATTACTTATGATTACAGTAATTATTTATAGTGTACGATAATTATAATTTAGCATTAATAAATCGTATTAACTGCCTTGAATGAGGGATAATATATATGGTGTGTACTGCCTTACGAGTACTAAAAAAATAGTGGTCCGTTATACAAAAGGTGACCTATTAATTATTAATAATAAAATTATTAATTAATAATTAATATAAATCTGGAATGGTTAAGAGCTTCTTAATATCAATAATAATTCAGCTTCTCAGTACAGCTTACAAGAATAGACTATATCTGAAATATATGTGAAATATTTTTAAGTAAAGGTTATAAAAAGATAAAATGGCTAAATATATTAATAATTTTTGGAAAATGTCACACCCTATTTTGCAAAATCATGGTAAATTAATATAAATCGTGCTAAAAAAAAATATTGGAACCCTGGAATATGGATTATTGTAGAGTTGGGGTGTCAAACACACGGCACCCGAGCTAATTGTTTGTGGTCACGATGAGTTGAAATAAAGTGAAAAAAAAAACTATTGTAACGCAATATTATCCTAAAATCACTTATTTACATAATAAGTTTTAATATCCTGTCCATATTCCTGAATACTCAATTTAAAGATACCATTTTAAGCAAATATGACGCAGACCACGGCTTTAATTAAGTTTGACGGACGTATGGTTTTTTCTGATACAATAATCGAGATGTCAACTACATAATAAATCAAATAAATAGCATACGCCATGATGATGAAATTATGAGGTTGCATGGAACATACAATGAAGGTGGATGAGAGACGTTTGCCTTGAAGAATTTTAGAATGAAGACTGGAAAGAAAAAGGAAAAACGATTTAAGGATAAAGAAAAAATGGCAAGATATTCTATTTAAGGGTGGAAAATAACATTTGTTGTTAAGGTCGTTAAATTAAAAAATAAATTCGAATCTATTAGAAATAATTATAATTTCGGAATCAGAAACCTGTTATTTTTCGACTGATTTTTTTTTAACAGATTAAAGATGGTGAACAACTTCGGATTTCTGTTTCTCCAAATAAAATTGAATCACTTTAAAAGTATACTATAAGACCAACAAAATAAACGAAGCCAAGGGGAATGGAGGTTTTCTGAGGATGGGACATCGTAATTTATTGATGCTAAGCACCTGACGACATATTTCAGCAATTTTCTATTCTTATATTATAAAGCTGTCTAGAACGTTTTAGATTGATATTCTTATTAAACATTTTACAATCACGTACTATAATATTATAAAAGATCATGACTAAAAGGCATAAAATCAATAACCATAGTACTTAAATCATTGCTTGAAATATTTGGATTCCTTCCTCAAAATATAGCACAAAAATTATTTGATATTGTCGGTGCAATACCAAAGTGGTATATCTGCAAACTTTGCTATTTTGGAGTTATGTTGCGTGTTAATGTGTTGCTTTCGCAATGGCAAAAATATCTAACTGAATATGTGACGTCACGAATTAAGGATACAAAATACGACAAATTTAATTAACCTTAATTTTCTCAATTCCACAAATTTTCGGATATTCCACTATAGTATTGGACCGACGACATAACTAATGTGACTAACACGTTCCAGAAGGTTAGGAAATGTCACCGTTACTCATCCACCTGCCAAGGACGACCGCTTTATTAACACAGAAAACTCTTTTTATTTGAATACTTCCAACGATATTTCTAAGAAATTGTTTTGTTTTTTCCTTAATAGGCAAGGCATTGGGTGTCTCTTGTACATATTTGCAAATATTGGTCACTAAGTTAGACTATATTTATCGATGAAGGCTTGATGATAATTTTCCAATGATACAAGTATTAGGAATTTTAGTAAAGCACCTTCAGACTTCTAAAGTTTGACGTTTTGGACGAAGTCTCCAGTATTTATTAGTTTATTTATTAAACTTTTATATGTGTTTATTAAAGTCCTATACTACTATCTGATTAACATTTTTTATTTATTAAAAATTCTTAATGTTAACCTTAAATGTTCTTTTTTCTTTTAGAAGGCCAATGTAACAGTGTAATATATATATATATATATATATATATATATATATATATATATATATATATATATATATATATATATATATATATGTAAATTCTTTATTTATTCTTCCAATTCAATTTCATCCCCTTCAAAGTAATCCCCGTCCGATAAAACTCACTTTTGCCAACGCTTTTTCCAGTCCTCCAAACAGTCGGAATAGTCTTTTTTCGGTATAGCCTTCTTCGATTCGGTTTTTATCTCCTCAATCATATCAAAACGGCGTCCCCGCATTGGCCTTTTGAGTTTGCTGAATAGCCAGAAGTCGCATGGAGCCAAATCAGGCGAATACGGTGGTTGCGGAATGATATGAATCGAGTTTTTGGCAAAAAGTCGCGAAGAACCAATGCAGTGTGAACCGGTGCATTATCGTGATGAAGGAATCAAGAGTTGTTCGCCCATAATTCCGGCCGTTTCAGACGAACAGCTTCACGCAAACGACGCATAACGCTCAAATAATATTCTTTGTTGACAATTTGGCCCGGCTGAAGGAATTTACCTGCCTTCCTAATGCCCGGGAATGTTAAGTGGCAATTTCACCTTACTTTTTGATCACAGTAGTACATACATATATATATATATATATATATATATATATATATATATATATATATATATATATATATATATATCTATTGCACTGTTACATTGGCCTAGAAAAAAGAACATTTATATATATATATATATATATATATATATATATATATATATATATATATATAATTTTAATTTATTGTATGTAAAATATTTTAAATGCCTTTAAAACAAGACAAGACATAATAATAGTATTATGGATTAAGTATAGACAAAATAGGAGTAATTTGTTATATTCCTGAAAATAGGGCAATACGCCGAAACATTGGATACTAGAAAGGTGTATAGAAATGCTATGTGTATTGTAATGAAAGGAACCAAAAAAAATGTTCACATTTTTTTAAAATAATTAATTAACATTTTGTTTAAGGATAAAAGATGAAGATATACAGATCTTTAAATAGAATATACAAAAAGCTGGCCAATGATATAATTCATTTAAGATGTTGAAAAATAATTTAGAATGTAATAGAATTATGCTAATTAGTGGTAAAATATTAACGTATACAGACAGAAATTTTTGATAATGGACAGCTCGTCCGACACGTCAATATTTTAATAAAGAAGTGTAGAAGTTTGAAAGTGCTTTATTAAACTTCCTAATACTTGCATCTTTGGAAAATGACTAACTACAATGCTAAATCGCGAAAACCTCGTGGTTCAGTAATAAGGAATTTTTCAAAATTAGGCACCTTCATTAACCAACCAAATACTTTAAAAACAATTTGAAGTAATTTTTTATAGCATAAACTAATAATGATAATAAATTCAAAATATATTACGGGGCATATCCCTTTAGAATAATATTACACTCATACTTAAGAGCCTTAGAATAGAACAAAAAAAGAATAAAATAAAATAAATAAGAAAAAAAAAGAGGAAACTATAATAAATCATAATGACATCATTTTTAAACCTTTAAGCAAAAACAAATTTCCAATATTAATACATTAATAATAAATACAGTTTAAGAGAATGAATTTAAATAACAATAACAAAAGTAAAAATAATGTATTAATATATAATTGAGTGCAAATTATAGTTGAAAATAAGGCGTACCTATTTACAAACCTTGTGGAACTGTATGGACAGGAAGTGACTGAATAGATGGGATTTAAAGGTGGGAAGAGTATTGGAGCAACGGATGGAAGAAGTAATGGATTAGAATGACATAAGGATGAGAATATGATAAGAAAAGATCTGTCAAAACCTGCGGATCGGTGGGCCGTTATATATAAATCTGAAGACCGAGAACGGGTATGAACAGAGGATTTGAATTGAAGAAGGTCGAAGATGTATGATGGACGGCGGGATTGGATGACTTGGCAGAGGAAGGATGCCAGGGAGTACTTGCGACGATAGAAAGGGTTATTAGTCAGGATAATGTATACAAATGTAGAATCTTTAGCATGTTAAAGTATACAATCAGTAATATTTTACATTGTACAATAAGTATTGTAAAAAAAAAAGTTGATATTCTAAATAAAACAGCATTGGCACATCCGAATTTATTTTAAGAGACTTTTAATTAATACCCCCAAAAAAATCCGTTTTGCCGTACACAAGCATCAAAGGACAAAACTACGTAACAAAAAAAAAAATAAAAAAAAAAAAAAAAGCAACAAATCAGTCTACTTGATAATCGGTGTCGTAATCGCGGCACACACAGACAAATGACTGAAAAAAAACTTCCGTTTAAAACTACAAATCGAAAATTTGACCCGATTACAATAGCTTTCTTACCTAGCTGGGTGCTAAGTTATATTAAATCGTTAAATAATAGTTAAACCGAAAACAAATAATTATTTATAAGCAAATAAACTGATATGTGCATTAAAATAACCGCCCATCAATGAAGGAACATTATATTATATTACAAAGCTGGATAGTTCACATTATCTCGGGTTAAACTAGTTCGGAGTGAATTACAAGAATAATTAGGTGGGACTACAACTGGTGGTGGGTCTTGGCACCACAATGAAGTTCCGACATTCATTTCAACTTAGTATAGTCGCCTTAAATAACCAATACATTATTCAAAGACTATCCCATATGAAATGAAAGATATTACTTTAAAACAATGTTTCCAAACATAATATAATACTGCATTGCTGTAACAAGTCATTTTTTTATTTTTATTTATTTGTTAGTTTTACATACGAATCGTTGTTGCAGTAAATAGTAAAACTAGCACGTTATAACAGCCTAATAATTCAAAATTGATATATTATTATTTTATTTTATCTAGGACCTATGTAATAGATAAAGGAATGTTTCACTGAAGATAACAGATTCCCGAAAAATGAATTTCAGTAAGTGATAGAACTATTGGTAGAGATAGAGACATAGATGTGAGAGCTGTTAGCTACGCTGCGCTGCCCTATCCCAACAACTTTCCCACTGAGGCAGGTCAGGAAGGGTGAATGGAACGGGGGGCCTCACTTGTTGGAGTTACCCTCCAGTCATCTCTTGTTTATAAACACTATCAAGTCATTCACTGTGCACTTGATTCAACTAGGGGAAGGAGGGGACAATTTTTATAACAATAAAAAAAATTAAAGTGATAACATCTACAATACAAAAAATGTAAAAATAAGATAAAAGTTAATTTAATGGATTCAATAAAAAAAATAACTCTTTGAAGTATCTAAAATATAAATTATCGTAAGTGCAATTTTACTTATTTTGATTTTATTATCTTCTTTGTATCATTCTGCCCATACTTTCCGAAATTAAGTGTCGTAAATAAGCCAAGATGGTTGTAAAAATTAGAGATGTGAATATAGAAAAAATATATAGATATATATCATATCGATAGAGTTTCAATATATCGAAATATATATATATATATATATATATATATATATATATATATATATATATATATATATATATATATATATATATATATATCGATATTTCGTTATATCGGACCTCGATATTTTTAATAGCTTGAAGGGACGCACACATATCGATATTTCTGTGCGAATATAAATAAGATATTGTTATATATAGGTAATATCGATATTTCTGCGCGAATATAAATAAGATATTGTTTTATAACATCATTATTTCTGTGCCAATATAATTAAGATATTGTTATTATAGTATCGATATTCCATTCCCGATGTCATTAAGTGTTTTGCTTAAGTTCATGTAAAACATACTTTAAATATTGAGTAACATGTTATTTCATATCTCCCTTCCGATTCGTTTTTTTTTTAATTGTATAAAAGAAAGACTTAATGATATTTTGAAATATCGATATCTCTCTGCCTATATTGTTTTTATTATGTTCATTTCCAGCAGGATTTAAATATCAAGAAACAGGTTATCTCCTAATCTTTCTCCAATTCGTTTAGATTTTTTTTAAATAAAAGTATTATTGATAATTTTAAATATCGATATTATCAAGAAATCGATATTGGTAACTGATATCAATATTTTGCTTTCAACATCTCATCCCTAGAACATAGATAGTAACACAAATACACCGCACCACAAGTTTTTATGGTTCTTTGTCGAACGCTCCATCCTTATCGGATTGTTTTATTTTATTATTTTTCTCCATTTTTTTGAAGGAGGAAGGGGAATATCGGTTTTCTATACTCAAACATTAATATCGTTATTACCATATATAGGAAAAAATATCAATATATTATTTAAAGAAATATCGATCTATCGATATTTTTTTCAATATGCTTAGTTAAAAGTGTAACACTTCAAATATAAAGATTGGCTACTAGCCACAACAAGAAATATTGTGCGATCTGAAATTTCTTTTTGCTCTCTTGTAAAACTTTGAAAATGTTACTAAGGGCAGTTTATCTCTGACATAGGGAATTATTAAAATAATTCTACATAGTGAAATAGGTAAATAATAAACTTCAAAACATTAACGATCATATTTAAAATAAAACAAAATAATATTAAATATTATAATTGTTATAGAAACTTTAAATACAAATTATTCCTCAATTTGAATTAAAATAACTACGGATGAGTAAGAACTTCCTCAACTTTTTGTGGTGTCCAACGGTGGTCATGTTCAAAACCATTTATCATTTCTTTCTTTTTTTAGTAAAAGAATGTAAAGAAAAAAAATGCAAGAAATTGAACTACTCAGTTTCATTCTATTTTTTTTTTAATAGTAAAAATTTACAACTTTAAATTTTCAGCTTTCTTAGCCATGCATTATTTTATCCACAAACTTTTTATAACTTCGATCGATACTCATAAGTTCTTTTAAATGTTACAAATATAATATTTATTTATTTTTTCGAATTTAGTACAGTAGTTTTAAGATAAAAGAGCACTATTTCTTGACAATTCTGTAAAATTTGAAAATAGATAAAAATATATGATTTTTTTTTTAATTTTTCAAGTGGGCAAAAGAAATATAACAGGATATACTTAGATGGAGAACCACTTTAAACAGTCAGCAGCTACAATTATTTGGGTATTCACTTTTCTAGGACAGGGTTGTTTTTGCATAAGGTAAAACAAGGTAAAAAGGTTCAACACGAGCTGATGCTAAAAGCATTTTCCCTTTGTAGAACCACTCCTGCTTTTTTGATCTGTCTGGAAACAGGTACCGCCCACATTGGATGCCTTATTATGAAATATACACTCAACTGGCTAATCAAACTTTTAGAAATGGATGAATATAGGTATCCTAAACTATGCTTCCTCAAGCTCCGAATTAAATTGAGTCTAGCAAACTCTACATTTTCAAAATACAATTGGTGTTCCCAACTGAAGGATCTCTTGGGCACGATTGAGGAGGGAGATTTGATTTTTGAAAACGATCCAGGCAAAATAAAGACTGATATCAATACAATTCTGAATAAGTATAAAAGCCACCTACATGAAAAGGATATGGAACATTTACGGTTTCAGGTTACAATATTTTTTGCAACAGTTACCAAATCCCACGGTATTTATTAATTCTGGCTAATTTTAAATATACAAGATTTCAATAAATAATACAATAGTAAGAATTGATCAACAACAAGAATGTAAAATGTGAACAGAAAAAAGAAGCTATATGTAGTGCCCTATATAAACTAATTTGAGATTAAGACTTTACCAAGGAAGAAAAAATTTTAATTGGCCCGGAATATTTGAACCACAAACAATAGGTGAAATGAGAAAATTATATTTTTCATTGCTGGAATTCAAATACAAATTATAGAGAGTTGGTAAGGTAGATCAGATTAAACAAATTTCTTGTATAACTGTAAACGACAATATAATAATTTTTGGTTTTATATTTATTGTACTAATATATATATATATATATATATATATATATATATATATATATATATATATATATATTTGTAGTTTGATTTAGTTTTTAACGCTTTTATGTCAATTGGTTGAAATATATATATATATATATATATATATATATATATATATATATATATACGTTGATAATTAGTTTTTATCGCTGATGCTAATAATAGTTTTTAACTTATAATGATTTTTAATCTTGTAACATATATTATTTTAATAAGGTGACTTTTGGCCCTGCTTTAATATCTTGACTCTTGTATTTGCATTTCTAAACATAATGTAGTATAGAACGTTTCATTTGTTTATTTCTTGTCTAAGTTTATGAATGCTCTTGATTGTTATAGTTTTTAATTGCTATTTCTAGTCTGCAGTATGTTATTTGGTGTAGCGTAGAATTAATATTTGAATTTTTATAAAATGGAAAAAAAATGAATTGTAATAATAAATGTGATAGTGATAATTTATAGATAGACTCTATTTGTATAGGGTTCTTCTCTGGAAACAAATAAAAGATATGTACTATATGTGTTGCTTATCTTCTAGAAGCGCGCCTGAGGTAAAGATCACAAAACACTGTCAAAAATACATGTATCAATACATGTACATACATTTTCACATGTTAATATTACATTTAATCGGATGACTAAATAAAACATTAATAAAGAATGAAAAAGAAAATCAGATAAACGTAAAATGAGACAGATCGCGAAATTTTGGAATGTTGCTCGTGAACACATTAAATTAAATAATAGAAAAATAAAGGAAAAACAACAAGAAAAGAAAAATAAATAAAGGAAAAAAAAAAAGAATTATATATATATATATATATATATATATATATATATATATATATATATATAATGAATTAATTAGAAATTAATGAATTGATTAATAACGACTTAAGTATTGGATATGCCTTCAATCCTTTGTTTAGATCCTATTCTTTGTTTATTACATATTCCTTTCCTTTTCTTAAAAAATATCAATTATTTACGCAGTAATGTCCGTTCTTTTCAAATTCAATGCTTCTAAATAGATCAAATAATGCCATGGCGAACGATGCAAAGTATTTTTGATCTCTATCATTAAGATATTTGATACGATTTATTTTTTTCTCCCATCACAAATACTGATTAATATTATTTCATAAATAAATGTTTTGTGCCAGAAAATAGTAACACCCAACGAATCCAGTATGTAACCTTCCACTCTTGATATTAATTTTTCGGACCAACGAAGTAAGGTCTTTCACCCAACTCCTTTTCTACCTCCTGTGGATGTTGTCGGACATGTTTGTTGTTTCCATGTCAAAAATGAGACAGGGCTCGTTCGTTGACGGTAAGTGTGTGTATGTTTTTTTATGTTAGAGGCGAATTAACTAATAAGTATTTAAAAGTACCCAATATATTGATTCATGAGAGCAATTCTAAATAAGCAAATAAAACTGGGATGAATACAAATACTATTAAGGTAACTTAAAAACAAGAGATCTGGCATATATTTAAAAACCTAGTATGAGCGACTTAATACATTCCCGTCGTCCTCAGTCAAGACGGATCGATAGAGGACAGGTCGTCATGAGCAACAGGCACTCCTGGCATTACTAAACAACATCGTTCCAACAAGGATCCCAGCATTACGCGTTACGTTTTAGATCAAGCGTATCCTTATTCACAGCTTTTCCAATGAGTTTACATTATGTTTTATGATGACATGGAATATAATCAATAACGAATATATAATATATGTGCCTCGGAGATATTTGAAACTTTCATATTTCCCCACCTTTATAGGAGAGCAGTTTGAACAAATGTTTCCCTCCGAATGAAAGTGGACTTATTGTTAGTGTTCTTTTAAAAGCATGTTATTCCCCTCATAATCGAACTAGGGCATAGTTATCTACACCTATCGGTATAGCAAAAACAGTCAAATGTAAATGTGTAATAATGCTAAGTCTGTAAAAAATAATCGACCTAGAGTCTTTACCTCCGGGGTACAGATATGTATTTATTCTTTCACTGACGTAATTACTTCGGTTTATGGCCAACATCAATCAGATAACTATTTTATACCCACAATCAGTTAATGTATGTATCTGTTTAAGGAAGGTCTACGTGATTATTTTGTTGAGAATTTTACGGAATGGTTGAGATAAATGATTCTTGAAATTCGAACTATTTTGTAATAAAAACATTTTAAAAAAACAAACCATAAACGACGTTTAGGAAATAATTTAAGTGGGAAAGGAAAGGATAGCTTTTTACAACGAAAAAAAAGTTAAAGGATAACATGACAATCGAAAGTAAGTCTCGATCAATGGAATCGTAGGCTCAGGCATGAGTTCGAGTCAGTAAAAATGATGGCCTGTAATTTGTGGAGAAAGCTTAAAATGCAAGTAAAATAAAAAAAATATTTTATACAAAAGCAAAAACGATAGACTTTGTTAACATTATATTAATATAATGTTAATAAGGTCTATATATTAAGATAAAATAATAATAATACTAATATTATTATTATTTTATCTTAATTGCTTTTATGAACACTGGATTAGATGCCTTTAATACTATTATAATATTACGCCCGCATTAAATAATATAGAAATAGTAATACCAACGAATAAAAGCGGTAATCCCTTGTGTTTATTTTTTAAGCTAATAAAAAATTATATAAATTTGCTTCTTAACATCAGATATCAATCAGTCCAAGTATAACAAAAAAATAATTTAAAGCAACCCTGGAATTGAAAATAATGTTCTCCGATTAAATTAAATATTCTAGGTTATTTAATTTATCCATCATTACCATTATCCATTAATGTATTCAAAACATGATTTAATTATTCACTGTTTATAGTTGTTTTTATGATAAGCCTCAAATTCAAAAGACATAAAATTAATGATCACTAACTAATGCGATCAAGTAGTTGGATCATAACGGATTTAATGACAATAATCAAAATATTCACACAGCAGCCAGTTTTATCCGAGTAGTTACCCGATTATCCGATCAAAGAGTAACTACACGGAAATCGAACCCGCGAACACTTCAAACTCTTACAAAAAGGTTAAAAAACGTTCCCCGCTGGTCCACGAACAATAGAATCTACTTTGAATTTTATCTTAGCAATATATATGGAATCCATATCCTAAACTGCTCAATTTTGGGTCGTAATATGGGTCAGGAGTTGAGCTTGGCACAAGACTAAAACTACCCAAACATATCCCCCCTCCCACCTCCACGAATCCTCGGGCTAATCTGGTCACTGAATAAGGCAAACTGTGGAACAAAATGAACCAGGAACTATTCTACTCCGAGGCTAAACGGGAACTGTTAATATGCAAATTTTTGTTGGGTCACAGAATAACTAAAGATTAATAAATATGAGACTATATTAAACTTGACTCAGCAACAGGAACTTATACTAGTTCAACATGAAATAATAACAAAAAAAAAACTATTACCTCAATTTATTACAATCTAAATTGAACAATAAGATTTTAGTCAAACCATAAAATTTCTACCTGAAACCAAATTTTTAAAACGCACACATCCTTTATCAACTGTTACCAAAAAAATCATTCACGAAAGGATACTTGTCAATAGAGGTATTAACAGTAATAATTAGTTCAAAACAGTCATTTAATATAGAAAATAAGAATCTGCTTATTTTTGGTGTATCATTTTCAATAATCAATCTTTTTGTAATCGACCAAGAAAACAAATTTTAGATACGTAGAATTCAAGAGTAGAATTTAAAAAAAAAAATAAAAGAAAAGAAAAAACCGTCCATTTTATCATTTATTAATCTGTTAAACTCACTCAACCTTGATTTTCGGCAACACATTGATCCATTCATCCGCCGTCAGCGGTTTTCTCCCATCTACTAAACTACTGGTTAGAGAAAAAAAAAAGGAAGACAATTTTGAGATTTGGCAACAAGTCACAGGTCATCCCAGGATGACCTACGGAACTCGACATTACCATCCGCCATTTTTTTTTCAAAATGGCGGCTCATTAAAGCTTCATATCTCGGCAATTTATGTAGACGAAAAATATTTTGTATAAGTATTTTAAAATAATTATACAAAAGCTCGTAAAATAAAAAAATTAATCAAATTATTATTATTACTTTTTTTTTTTATGGATATATAACTATTTGGAAATAATGAATTCTAGTGTACTAATTTGCAGCGTTTTTACAAATCCGTAAATTAGTTATAAGAAGGAAAAAGAAATGAAGTCATCCATCCTTAATATAGAATAAATAAGGACAAATAAATATTTCCATCATTTGGGATGACCAACACAATAATATAGTGTTGGTCTTCCCAGTTAAGGCAATATTTTAAATTAAAAAAAATATTAATGATATGTCCGTCCTATTTAAGTAAATAATTACAGAAATAAACTACAAATGATAGAAATATTAAATTAGAATTTACATTTAAGAATAGTGGAAAAACTTAATTCATGGAGATCAATAATGGAAACAAGCAAAAACCACATCTGACCAAAAGAAATTTTCAATGAGATCAGAATTAAATATATATATATATATATATATATATATATATATATATATATATATATATATATATATATATATATACTCATTAGGAAGGATCAACCGAATAATAAACAAATAAAAAAAAGGAAGAAAAGTCTTAATTGTTTTAATGTTCCAATTTACGATTATTACATAATCAGGTGAAATGTACACGTGAAGACAATTAGAAAGAATAGGGCTTCATGTCATTCTTAATACATATACATGACATATACTTATCAATTCACCTATACAAAGGCTTTATAATTTTGTAAAATCCATTAGCAAATTGATTTTCAAATTTGTAAGTTAACAATTATAGGAATGGAAAGTGTCCCGTTATCGTTAGCACCTGTTGACTAAGACCATCTGCTCCAAGCAGCTGCCACGCCCCCTACGGCTGTCTACCTTCAACCTTTCTAGATTTCATGTCTCCATGGTTTCCAAAAATAACGTGGCAATTCTTAATATGCCAATGGATCGATAACCACATACAAAAATTAGCTCAAAGCAGTAGATAAGATGGTTTCTTCGCAAATTATATTATACGAGAACGAATTCATTTTATTCTTAATTTTCAATCATTTATCTTCATTTTTTTTTTATCTATCTTATTTTTTAAACTATATGTAAAAATTTAGAGGAAAATACTTATGAATTCTTTTGGACGTGTCAATATAATTTCAAAGTAATTAGATTTTATTTTAATCATACATTATTATTTCTACAAATAATTTTTTTTTATAATTCTCCAATTTTATTACCAATGAACCCACCGATAACTACTAAATTTCATTTTTTTGGAAGAATTAGGCGAGAAACTCGTGAGTGAAGGATCTACTAGCATATTATATTGTTGTGAGCGGTAGGACATCAAAAGTCGACACATAAAATTGGTCAACTTAACTCGCTTTCTGTACTCCCGCCTCAAGCCCAAATCCAAAAATTCTTTGTACAATCTCTAGTAGCAAATTTTCTCTGTTAAATAATACAAACTATTGCTTTCTAACATTTATAGAAGTGGAGCTATGAACATTTAAAAATGACAACAAAAGCGTCTTAAAATTATTCTATCGTAACACCCCAGAGGAACGTAATTCTACGTTAAAAAAAATATATAATAGTTTATCATTTAAAATAAAATCTGTCTTAATTATATCAGATTACCATTCTTGTTCCACAAAACTAAATAGTTCTTCCCAACTAAAACTAAAAGACCAATGAAATAATATAACACTAAAGTATTTATTAGTTATTAGAAAGAAAAAGGCCATACGGTCACCATCCTTTTTACTTTACATTAGAATAACGTTTCGGCCATCTTGGACCATTCTCAAGTCAGAAAAAAAAAACATTTTTGTTTAGTCGATATTTATTATCATTATAAATATCGACTAAACAAAAATGTTTTTTTTTCAGACTTGAGAATGGTCCAAGATGGCCGAAACGTTATTCTAATGTAAAATAAAAAGCATGGTGACCGTATGGACTTTTTCTTTCTAATAAATAAATAAATAAAATAAAATAAATGGCACCGAAAACTAATAAATCGACTAAAAGACTAAAGTATTTATATTCAATGGAAAATTATTCGGTAACAGTTTAAGAGAACAAGAGACCGTCAGATATACTCGTACCTCCTAGTGGCGACAGAACGAAATGAAGTCGGTAAACAATTAAATTTTTTAACTCATAAAATTGCTGACATTTACAATACTCTTCGAATTCAGTAACTTGAGAAAGTACAATCAACAGGTACCTATCAAAATGTTTATATTGAAAACTAAAGAGATTCACGCTGATAAAGAAAAAATTATGTTTGAATACATTTTATAGTAGTTCTTATCACTTATATCTACAACACAGCTTTCGTGTATAGACATTTGTCCCCTCTATCAAGGTGACCTATTAATTTAGTCTTAATAAATTTTGTATTAAAAAATAAAGTATTAAAAAAAAAAAGATTATACGTTATCAATTTATCATCAAGACACACATATTATATTAGTAATATAAAAAACAACAACATATACTTAAATGCTAAAGTCTCATAACTGATTTATCATTAAATAAATAATTTCTGAATTTGAATGTTATATTTAAAGAATTGTGGATTTGAATAATTAATGAAAATGAGTTGAAAAAAACTTATGCAATATCATTACTTAGAACTTATTTTCGATCGATTTCACAATTTTCTCTTCGAATCGATTTCGAGGCATAGTCAGATAAATATTTAAATTTATAATATATGTAGTGTATGTAATGTGTCACTATAATATTAATACTCCGTCATGTCCCGTAAAACCAAAATGGGTCATTGAACTATGGCACCCTGGTTGTAATAATTGAACTTTCGAACACGACGAAGGAAATTGGAAAGTTGAAGAAAGTTGTGTATTCGGTCGGCTTTATCGGAGGGAATATACAGAATCAATAATTGTTGGGTTAAAAGGTTGCCAACTGTCATGAACAGAAAGTGATTTCGTGGCGTCCTCTTACCTAACCGCTACATGAGTAGTTTATATAACATTTATCAGTCAGCAAGCTGAGCTAACAACCGGCCTACCTATTTCTGGTTGGCAGTATATATGTAAGGTGAATTAATAACTATATATACATAGAATAGAAAAATAAACTTTATTTTGACACTAGATCTCAAGTATGTGCAAGCAAAAAAGAAAACAGAAAAAAAATGTCTGGCCAAAGACTACATTAATAACAATCGATTGATATTTATAATTATCTCAATTACAACATAAAGTAAAGAAAAAAAAGAGCATTCTTCTGGTAAAAAAAAATAAAATAATTGTACTGACAAAAAAAAAAAATGAAAAGAAAAAAAAAAAAAGTGAGTGTGCTTATCACACGCTGGAAGAGGTAAAATTTGAAAAATGGAGTGAATTCAGCAACAAAAAATCTAGAGAGCTGCTATTTTAAATTATTTTTTATTTTGCTTACTTATTAAATATTTTGATTACTTCTATGAAAAAAAAAGAAAACATCAAATAAATGGCGGGATAAACTGTGCCCATAGTTGCGCGTCGCGTATCTCGACAGATCTTGCTTCTTAGAATATCTCCGGCAATAGTTATCCGATTTTGAAGTTTGACGTGTCATTCGATCAAGCATTAACATCTTTACTTTTTAAAGTGGTCGTATTTTTAAAAAACACAAGTCGCGCGAGCGATGCCAACGGATAAATTTTAGAAAATCCGATTTTCCTCCTCTATTGCCGTTCTTGAATTCATAGATTCTCAAAGGATTGAGCTACAATTTTCTATGGCATATCGTTTTAAAGAGGATTAACCAGGCTTCATTTAGGCTTACTCAAAATTAACCTAGTCGTTTAAGTTTGCGAAAAAAATTAATCCAAAGTTTCACAGAGATGATTTCCGAATTCGTATTAAAATATTTGAAAAAGTAAAAGTGCTTGACTTATACTTTGATGGAACGAAATGTAGCAGGATTCTTCCTGTTTAAAACGGTATGCCTCTAACAATCGTAGCTTGTTCCGTCAAAGACTTACAATGAAAAGAACGGACGAAGTCGTCGTCCGAGAGTGTCCTAAGGGCTGCGCACTGCGCCGCGTGGTCCCCACTCCTGTTATTATAGCATTGTCATCCACTCCTAAGATGTTCTAAATTTTAAGTCTCTAGCTCATCGGAAAGATAATAAACAGATGAGAAAAAGTAGGCTGGATTTAGGTAGGGTACGGTATGGTGTTGACGCTGACGGTATGTGACGCGAGTTTGCTTTTTTTACCCCATCCCAAAAGTGCCCAACGGGCCAAAAGAAGTTTACACATCAAAAAACAAAGAAAATTAAAATATAAAAATAATGAAACAATCCAGAATTAAAACAACGTAAAAAAAATTACAGCTAAATAGGATTGGAGGATATAAAAATTATACAACTAATGAAATGATTCACGGAGTAGAAACATTACTTGATAGTTGAAACAAATATTTCCTACTAATCAAGATGTTTATTTATATATATATATATATATATATATATATATATATATATATATATATATATATGTGTGTGTGTGTGTGTGTGTATATAAGTATGTAAGTATATTGTTTAGTACACTTTTGATACCTTCAACATATCGATAAAGATAATTCAAATAAAAAAGTATATATTACAGATCAGCTATGCTATACTATATTGCACTTAGGTTCACGATAATACTCTATTCAGATATTTTAAGGTGTTTCCTTTTATCTGGTACTTGTAAAGGAAGGAGGAAATGCTAAAAATAGACTATAGTAAATAGAAGTTCAGATAAAACATTACTCAGATTAAAAAAAGTGCACCTCTGAGCTACTCGACGATTACCGCCAATGTGAAGATCAAAGAACTATAAAAATGATTGAAGTGCATCTATGATTTAGTAGAGCAGAGAAAATATGGTAGACGGCAGAGGTATAATAAATTAGGACGTGGCATCACCGATTTCAATGATTTTTTTTTTGAGTGATACTAGGTTGAAAAATATAAGACATATAAGAATGCGCCCTGGGATCCGAAAAAAAAAATATTTTATATAATTTCAACAATTTTATATATTATTGTTTTCTACCATCGCTCTGCATGAATTTCGAGGTTCTCATATACTAATCGATTTGTTTTTTTGTATAAAAGAAGATACAAATATTGCGTATTATATTAAATTATATTAAATGTACAAAAAATTACAAAAATCAAAAGACGCTTCCAGTAAAGTAGGTAAAAAAAATATTTTAGGCAAAAGCAAATCAGATTCGTCCTTAACCTCCTTTAAAACTCTTCAATAAGAATTTTTATAGAAACCAAAAAATAAAATATTTTGGACAAGACTTTCCTGGACGATTTTTTATTTCTACCGAAGTCCGCCGTTTACTTGTGCATACACAACTCTTCGGGATTTTATCCAAATTCAACGGTATTACAACCGTTGGAAAGCTGAATTTCTGATTTTTAATCCATACCAATAACTTTTAGGTTCTATGCCTTTATAAGGGAAATAAGGTAGACTAAAATAAATTTTAAAAAAACTCACCAAACGTATTATTTTATATCTACGGTTCTAATTTGTTTACGGAGGCCGAGTTTGTGCAATTTCATGAACTTTATAGAGCCCTAATCCTCTTCCAAGTTTCTTAATTTGTTTTAAAAATTCAATTACGATAGAAATAGGTTATATGTTTTTTTTTAATTATGAATGTATATATATATATATATATGTTTATATATATATATATATATATATATATATATATATATATATATATATATATATATATATATATATATATAATTTAATATATTTTTAATTGGCGATTTTATGGCGTGTCAGAAGAGAGCCATTGCGATGGCGTTGATCTCCGCGATGTAGATACTACGGGGGTAATGTAACTAATACAACATTTGTGGGTTGTATGGGGAATAGCAAAGGCAGATGCAGTGGATGAAATAGATTTAGATCCGTCGATGAACATTAATAGTGGTCCTGGTAAAGAGATTATTTTAGGAATTGTTCTTTACACTCTCCTGGAATTGCACTTTGTTTTCTGAGTTTTGAGAGTTGGAATACCTTGGTACCATACTTGATTATAGTTAGACCAACTTGGGTCGTATATAAGTCAAAGGAGGTATTTCGTTTTATATTTTGTTCAATTTGGTTTGTTTCAGTTTATTTACAGCAACGGACATTCTTTCTGCTAATGGCAATGTGGTATTTCTCTTCTGTTGAAATCGTATTGAAAATTTAGATTGAAACACGTATTTGTGAATGGGGTGTGTGGTTTGTGGATATAGCTCAGTTATATAATTAACGGCTATTTTCCGCCTTTTCATTTAATACGATCGGCAATATTGTTTTCTTATTTTACACAAAAAATCAAATCAATTGTAATATGAGAATTTTCAAATCCATTTAGAACAAAGACAGAAAACAATAATATAAAAAATTGTCGAAATTACCCAAAATATATTTTTTCTCAGCTCCTAGGGCGCGTTGGCAAGAACCCTGGAACAGTTTTCTAATATTTTTCGACCTAGTATCACCAAAAAAGTTGTCATTAAAATAGGTGATCCCACGTCCGTACCTTCCCCTTGTTAGTTCAAACCTTTTAGTGTATCCCGAATCCAAATTAAAACCAATCAGTAAAATATCATCGGTCGCTATGTGAAACCAAGCTAGTACAAATCATTTTGATTTAGAATAATTTTATTAATTTATTTTTCTAAATTTTACACACAACAATTAATTTTTAATTTCTTCTACTCGATAGTATATTACTTACTAGCAAATCCAAAATTGAATTTTTTTCAGAGAAACCCAAAACTATGCATAATTTATAGGTAATAGAATAACGTATTTATCCCCCTCTGAAACTCAACCAAAATTACTAACGTAAAATTATATTGGATTAGAAAATGTTGAGGGCTTAAGCATGTACCACCTTAAAGAGAACGCTAAACAGTGTGGAAAATATTAATGATACTAAAAATGGCAAACAATTAATTTATCCCCTTTAGCATCTCTACAATTCATATAAATAATAATTATTTTAAAAGTGCCACTATAATTTGTGAATAATTATCGGCGTCAGATTGTTGTGACTCCTTACCGTAGTTACAAGTTGTTAAAAGAAGAGCGTAAAACGGACAAACAATTTTGTAAATCAACTGTTGTATAGAAAAATTATCATACAATTTTCTTCAATTACTTTCTTATATCTCATTTATTAATATAGCGGGTTCCGGCAGGTTAAGCTGATGTATCGTTGGCAGCCATATTCAATTCCCGGGCAGCCAGTGCTATATTGATTAGTTAACTTCAATACATCACGTCACTATATTCCGATCAAGGGCTCATGTTAGGGAAAAGAAAACAAGTTGCGTTTGTTTTCATTGTGAATCCTTTAAGTGCTACAAAATTAAATACACATTATTCTGTGATAGGAGTACGAAAATGCACTTAAAAATTTATATCGATGGTCAACATCATAGATGTTCTTTCTAAGTATTAATTTGATCATTACAGCACAAAGAATTGAAAACTGTCTAATCTATAATAGCTTAATTGATGTAATAATAACACCAAAGTAGTCAAATATACAAAACGCCAAAGAGAATTTATTTTGAAAGAATTAAAGGATGCAAAAATAAATCTAAAATATTTTTTATTTGAAATTATAAAATTATTTTCACTTACATCTGTGAAGTTGGCCATCGATATATATATATATATATATATATATATATATATATATAGTTATTTTAATAGTTATTTAGTTATTAGTTATTCGTTATAGTTATATTTATATATATAGTTGGACATCAATATATATATATATATATAGTTTAAATGAGAAGCTACCCGAATAAAAATTTGCGTAGATTGCGTATATATTATATATTATTATATATATAGTATATATATAGTATATATTATAATCGAAAATGTTTTTTGAAAATTACGTACACTTCCTTAACTCTATTGCCAAAATGCAATGCAAGGTCAAAATTGGCTCGAAGGCCTTTTTTCTATTTTAACTTAAAATTATATCTTTCAAACAAAATTAATAGATTGATAGTAGTTTTCTTTAACAAGTAGAAAGAAAATTTTCGGTAAAAATACCTAAGTATGCTTTATCACTCCTAGTCAAATAAAAAAATAAATTATAATCATAGTAAACCGTTAAAAATGAAGTTAATCGTTTACGATCGGTCGTTTTATTAATAATTAACTATCCATATATATTAATGTTCCAACGTTATCTAAACCAATGAATATTAAAAGAAGCATCGGAAGAATCCGTAACGCGGTCTTATGAATTATCGAATACCCATATTATCGATTCTACAAAGCGTCTGGGGTCGAGGAGTGAAATACCTATTAAACAAGGCTGATCCAAACCATCCTAAAACATACTTTAATTGTTTTTTCTTTCTTTATTTTTTTCATACATATATTTTATTCAATGTATCCCTCAACTAAATTAGCGGATATCAGTTTCCCGATGGGACCGGCCGGACTGGGAAGTACGGGCCAGAATTAGATCCTATAATCCAAAATTATTAAATTATTATAGATTTAATTGTCTAGTGAATTTTAAAAATAGACACTAAATTCTTATTATTATTTCTCCAAGTATAAATTCAATGGTTTGCCTGAAGTCAAGGTTCAGTATTCAGGATTAAGCCAAGAATTAAGAACTGCAGATAAACACTGAACACTGCAGCATAGAACCAACGGTTCAGTACCAAATTTCAGATAAGCATGTAACAATATTTCTTAATATAACTAACACATACAACTGTCTTATGTAGCTAGATTGGCGAATGTTTAGTTATATAAATGAATAACTAATGTATTTATCATAGGACATACGAGTTCTCCTTAACATATTTATGATACCATTATACTACTGGACCAATCGTACTGCTATAATTATTAAAATAGCCGGAATTGTTCATCGGAAATGTTCATTGATTTATAGATAGATTGAGAGAAACTTGTCATGGAAACTTTCTCTTAACACTGGAAGGGGCGTCGGGTATACCATGCCGCAAAACAAAATACCAGCTAATCAATCGAGGCGCGCTCCATGGAAGAATGGCGAATCCACCATACCACCATAATTTTTTTTTTTAATTTAAAGGCTGGTGTATTATAATACATGGTATACATATACGGTATTCTTGGTATATATAAATGATATACATGCATTGTTAAATATCGCCTTATGGTATATATATTATATCAGTCGTCAAATAAAGAACAAACAAATTTTGTATCTAATATCAAGGATAATAAAGATATTTGTAATTCTTAGTGTCAAATGGACATTTCTATATGTAATTACGACTTATTTATTTATTAATGCGATTGAGCATAAAATCATTTTAACTTTTTTTCCACAAAACGCAGTAGAAGCGTTAAATACTAATGAGTAGTACAGCTTAACTAGACAGTTTATTTAATATTTGATTTATAATTTTTAATAAAAACGGTTCTTCTTAAGTTAAACTTTACTAAGGAAAAATATATACACACAAACACACACGATTAAGAAGTTGTAAAAACCTGTTATGAAATGTATGATTATTAACTGAATACGATTAAGCATCTTTAGTAAAACAAAATAAGTGTATCTTTCCTCTACTGTTAAAATGATCTAAATTTCATTAAATTTTAAATGTTCGTACTCAATTGCCAATCATATCATTTCCTGACTATTGTTAATAAGATTAAATATTGATAGATAATTAACAATAGGTAATTACTCTGACACACTTGGCGAAAAAAGGTTTTGTCTGAGTACAATGATATGTGACATATCTCAACCTCAGTTATTCTGTTGTCATGCAATTTATCGAGGTCAAGCAACTGTATTTACCTTGAGGACACTCACTCATTTACCTCATTTTTAATCAACATTACTCAACTTTTACAATTTTCTAGTTGATGAGTTTGTCTGAGCTGTATTCTTTTAATTAAGCGTCTTAATGAAAATTCATATGCTTTTAATTTTGATCAAATGCTTAAATAATTAATCACTTTCATAACTAAGCATACTAAAAGGAATAATTAATTGCCAAAGCAATGAGGTTTTAAAGTCTATTTATTGATTATATTGGTTAATTAGTTATAAATTAATATCATAAGGCATTGCCCACCCCTACGGGCTCGAGTATTTAAAGACTATTAAAGAAGAACCCTATTAATCCACTGATTAATTTGGTGTTCATAAGAACCATTTAATCAGTATATATTCTATAATTACTAGTCGCAGTCCTGAGTTATTAATTAATTTTATTAATTAATAATTCCGGCAATTCACAATAAATATGATGTTAGCCGACGCAAAATCTTTTTAAAATATCACACATTAGTAATATGATAATCCAACAGTTTTCTTTTGTTATAGGTGTAACGGAGGTCCCAAATTAATACCACCATAATTTTATTTTTTTAAATGATCAACAGTCTCAAGTAATCGATAAAGTTATTTACGTATTTAAACAAGACTAAAATGAATGTACCGGAAACGGATAAAGCTCCAACTGTCGCTCACTAACTACTTGACCGATTAAATTGTGAAAATAAAACAGTCAGGCTTTGATTCAGTTTCAAACTTGGAGTAAATGCAGAATATACCATCTAGAAGTGGTTTTAAAAAAAAAATATCACTACTAAAACCTATGACGAGTAGAGTTCAGTACTTGGTACGGAAAGTACTGTTTCAAGACCAACGGTTGTACAAGGAAGTGATTTGGCGTACATCACGCTCAACCAAACCTCAGGTTTTCCCCCAATTAAGTGTGCCCACTTTATATAGGCTGGGTGAGCTCCAGGAAGGTCACCCGATCCCACAGGGTCGATCCACGGCTGATAACAGAAAGAATATCAAAAGTACCAGGAAAAACCATAGGGTCAGAAAAAAACAATTACACTTTTCCCTAACGGTGCCCACTACCGGTACATTTACCTTATTTAACATGTAAATATGAACAAAATCAATATATACAATTTCTTTTAATGATCAACAGTTTCTAAATTATGTTCCTAATTATTAAAAATACATAAAAAATTGAAATACATTCCTTTATTTTTATTGTTATTTTGTGCATGCCCAATAGCATAAAAAAATATTTTAATATGAAGATAAGATTTAAATATATTTATAGAGTGAATGTAAACTGATATTGACTTTGGCAAAGAAGCCCAACAAACGTTATCTGTACACCGCTAAGAGGTTCCTGATAAGGGACTAAAGTGGGAACAACTCTACGCTATTTCGGGAAGTCAACAGTTCCTGCTAAATGGCCTACTGTTTTGGATAATGTTAAAGGACACAAATAAACCCCACTGTTTTGTCTAGGTTGCCAGCACAAATAAAGGCAACAAAGCCAAAATAAGCAACAAAATTAATTCGAATATACCATATACCACACATCGGCAACGTTTTTACTTTCATATATAAAAGGTTTATGCCCTAACGTAGTAAACAAATACTTGATAATTACATTCTCAGAGATTAACAGCTGTAGTTCGAATTAAAAAAATACATTAAAAAAAGAAGTAGTAAAATAAATGTCACAGCAAAAATAATAAATAGAAGGATTCAGTATTCAACTTGTATTAAAATAATTTTGTATTTATTTCATAAGTAGCAATGGCAAGATATAATAATTTAAAAAAAAATCATTTATCAATGATTAACAATTAAAAAAACAAAACATTCTCTAGCGTATACATAGTTACAGTTAGAGAAAACATCTATCACACAAACTGTCTAAATCTTTAAAGTCTAACAAAACGACTTGCGAGAACATGGAGTTTAATAATTCTAATTAATTAATTCCTTTCAAGAGTGTAATATAAACTGATAAAATAATAATAATAAATAATTACAGCAGAGAAAGAAGAATATAGAAAGGTTCTAAAAATACCTTAATAAGAAAATCAGGCCAAGGCAATAGGTAGTTGAAATCGAACACCTTAATGGCGTTATTAAGATACTGTTTAGTTTTCAATATAATTTATCAAGTACCCATTATTAAACTATGGCAGAAATCTAAACGATAATAAAACGTATAAACATAAAAAAAAAAAAACTATTTAAAAATATTTAAGTAAATGATAAACAAACAACATTTTTAGAAAACTAAAATCAATTAAGGATTGCGTAAAATTATAAAATAATCCTACCAAGAAACTTGTTAAAGAAAAATTGTTTTTATGTTCAAAAAGTTTTTTTATTGTTTATTTAATTAAAAACAAAATACTGATTAATTTAATAATTTTTATTATTGAAAGTAAAATTAAAATTTAATAATTGTTTCTTATCATATTCAGATATAATTCTTTATATCGTATTTATTACACTGTTTTACAGAATAAATTTACCATAAAGGAGTTTACAGTGAAAACAAACAGTAGCGCCACATAAGAAGTAATTATCTATCTTTAAAAATGTATTGAAAAGCTTTGCACTTTTACCAATTCTTTAATTACATTTATTTAAATATGTTTTATTTTGCAAAGGCTAAAGGACCTCTTATTCCAAACACTGCAATGTTGTTAATCCTTTATTTGAAAACCAATTAGCACTATTACCTATTGCCAACAAGTTGCCAATACTGTAATATTCTAAACAAAAAGTTAGTGCCAATTATTTCGGTGATTATTTATTGATAGCGATATACATACAAATAGAACCAATCTTACTTTAAAGATAAATATAAAGACTATTCCTTTTTCCTGAATACATGACGTAAAAAAATAAAGAGAAAAAAAAAACTCGGAACAGATGCCGGTATAACCTCGACAAGAGATGACATAGGTTCCCGCCTGTGGTCTTGGACAAAGAAAACAAGGAAAACAAGATGGAGTGGTGGACGTGTCTGCCAACACACACCTGCAACAGTCTAATTTATCCTTCAACAGATCATTCTGAATAATTATAAATTAAAATTTAATAATTGTACTTATTATAGATCTTAAAAACTATGAAAAAAAAATTATTAAAGTAGCAGCTCGACAATTTCCCGTATAATATATATATATGATGGATAAGGGATAGAAACACACAGTAAGGTAAATTATAATGCTTAAATGTGTGTCAACGTTGCGGCCTAGGTTGTAGGCCTTCATCACAGCTAAGCAAAACAAGATACAAGAATCATAAAAAATAAATAAAGTAAGCTTACGTGGTGAAACATGATAGTATACGTGGAAAAATTACAAATCCTTCGACGCCAACCGATAAATAAAAAAGCTCGTATTTACAAGAACTAGGTATATTAAAATACCTCAAAAAAATCGCTACACTCCTTTTTCCAAGAAGCAGCTGTTCATTAGCACGGAGCTGAAAGGCATCCGTACCGGAAGGGATCATCATGGGGAACCCCGAGCGTATAACGCTAACCACACGAACAGTCCTTCTTAGTAAATATATAAAATAATGCATAGTCATAATATGATAACTAAAATCAAATGGGTATACAGCGATTATATTATGTATTATATAAACATACGGACAACGGAGAAACTTCATAAAATCTTTACGGTCTTTAAACTCAAATCAACTAAAACGGCAAGAATTAAAAAAATTGTTTTGATGATTTGTCGTTTTGAAAAATAATAATTAATAATTAATAGTTTATTTAAAAACTAGTATACCCGAGCGAGAACTTTCGCATTAGATATCAATCCTAATACATTAGAAGTACAAGCGATATTAGGAAAACATATTTATTCGTGTAAAAAATATTATATTACTAAAAAAGTTTATTTAACACACATATTTGGTGAAGTTACATAGTTTGTAATGTCGAAGTTACAGTTCATACTTAATAAGTAATTAACTTACCCCACTGGAAAATATCTTTTCAATTTAGCGTTTAGACAATTAGATCCAGCTATAACATTTTCTATGTGTAGTATTTATATTTAACAGTGTCCTTTAGGGTTGGACATGGGAAACAATATATAATTTCCACTCATTAAAAGTTTTTGTTGATTCAAATTCATATAAAGTTTCCATGACAACGTACCATGACCCTCGGTCGTCGAATCTTTGAAACCTCCTAGTTTTTTCATCACTTTTATTTAAGCCCTAGTAATAATTCAAGAAACAAAATCAGGATTCGTCACTTCTCCGTGAAATTTCCTTTCTTTTGATACTTCATTCGTCAAAATCCATCATTCCTGAGAGCCGGAAAAGGGATCTATACTACCGTAATAATATATAGTAGTGATGATCCATTTTTATTCAATAACAATTAAATCTATTGAAGCCTACTTCAATATTAAAATGGTCTATTTTCAGCATAAGGACCTTCGAAGGACCTCAATCCTGTCCTTATCTATTTTTAGCATAGGATATAAATATCGAAATTAATACAATTATATTAAATTAATTCTTCCAAATGATTCCAAAGTTTTTTCGTCAATTATGAACATGATAAAATCTCATCGATTAAGAAACAAATATTGGAAACTTATAACACCATGTATTTCGTCGACTTGAAAAAAAAAGAATTGAAATACATTTATAATTATTATTTTATTTACATAAATATTTAAAGCCTTCTAGGTAAAAATGGAAAAATACATTCGCTAAATTGTAACAGTGTTTAAAACGTTTATAACGTTTAATTTATAACGTTTAAACGTCTGGTCTGCATTTAATCGCGTATGATGCCTGAATCGGCAAGTTATTTGACGAGTTAGTTATTTACTGATATTCAGGAGACTTGAAGCTTTCTTTTATATCTTCAAGTAAAACCCAATAGGTCTAAATAATCTAAATGTAAGCACGAGGTTTCTTTTAATTAATTATTAATTTTCTAACAAAGTAGATGATTATTAAGTATGTGCTTCATCAACTAATTGTTAACTAATTACTAACTATAATAATAACTAACTATACAACTAACTAATTGTTAACATGTTCCTTTAATTTTTTTAAACAACTGTATGAAAATGATCAAAACAATATTTATAAATTCTGGTTAAAACATTTGACAAAATCAGTATTATTCCCAAGTTATAAACTATAGTTTCATGCATGTGTGTATGTGTATATATATATATATATATATATATATATATATATATATATATATATATATATATATAAATGTAGGTACAAGGAGATGAGAGGAGTAGCTGAAGAGATGACCATAAATAGCAGGGTGTGGCCCCTTCCGTGGGGGACCCGATCCTGACCTGTCTACACTCGGTTCACTTCCATCTCTCACCACCTCACAGTACCCATGAGAAGTTATATTATGATTATAAGTTATAATTATATTATTATTATTAACCCGTTTGTGCCAACCGAAAGTATCGTTTTATTTTGTATTTATTAATATTAAATTATTTTGAGACAGAGTTCTCTCATAGTGCGAATAAGACGTCATCGTACTCCTATACACTAAATATCATAGATCAAGTATAATATATCATTTGTCGTTGCCTCTTTAGACAAATGTTACAAACAACTATATATCGTTTTTGGTACTAAAAGGCTTAATATTATATAACTTACAATCATCAACAAATTAATATATTAATCAGGTAAACTTATTTCTAATAGGGATCAATCACATTGTCACAATTAAGCTAGAACAATTGAATTTATATATTTTAGAAGGTGGTGCAGTAACAAAATCGTGATACGATCAATTTTTAAGAACATTTCTGACAATTAAGTTCCTGAAGCGGCAGTTACTGTGCTTTAGAAAACAGTTTCTCAACAGATAGTCCGCGAAGATTTTTGAACGATACCTATTAAATACATTTAATTATACCAAACAAGTATACTGTGTTTTCATTATTTATATCATATATATTTATAACATATATAAAATTATTTGTTTTGAATAATATATAATTATATAAGTTATCAATTATATAAATATTTATTATTTAATTCCAATGTTGCTGGTCCGTCGCAAAACATTTTTTCATGGCCGCGGATGTAAAAAGGTTGAGAAATCATCTTTTAGAAAATTATTTCAAGTCACTCAAGTACAAGTACATGGCAGTCGAACCCTTACTAACAAAACAATATATATATTTCTCCTTTTCTTCGCATATATTTTTGGGATTTTTAAAAATAAATTTAACTGAGATTAATTCAATTAGATTATAAATTGGTAAAATATATTTTAGTCCATACACTAAATGTTTTTTCGGCCATAAAACAGGATAATGTAAAATAAATGGCTATATATAATTGAATTATAATAAAATACTGCATTAGAAAATTTATATATTTGGCAAATTTCTTATTATTACATAAATATTATATAATTACAAATATTTGTTTGTATCATTAATTTAATTAAGTTATTATATATGTATATGATTGGCTTCAAATAATAATTTAATAAGGTACTTACACACAAAATGGTCGACAATATATTCTGTTGCTTTCTTTTAAAACATACATTGTAACCTTTCTTATCAGTTCTCTGTTTTGTGTATTAATATAATTTGTGTATTCATTACAGTTTTTTTTTTTTTCAAAAAATGATTAAGAAATAGAGAATTATTACCTTCTACGGAAGAAAATGCAGTAAAATATTTTCGAAGTTTTGGAATTAATTTTATTTTATTATTTTTTTTTTTGGAATTTTAAAAATAAAATATAATTTCAATTTAATTTCTTAACGCTATATCTCATAAATTTCCATAAATACGAAGAAGAATATGGGTGTTATCTGTGTTAGGCTATGAAGGAAACAGGCATGTGATCGACAAGTACCTTTAAGATTGATATTTAAATTCGTAAGAATTTTATTTCAAATCAGATTTACATTTGAGCACAATTTAAAAGCCCATCCTAACCTATCCATTATTCTCAGGATAGCGTTATCACAAAAATAAAACTAACACAGAACCAGAATAGCCTATCTGCCCTCGGTTTAAACGGGAGCCTTTAATACAATTTTTTTTTCAAGTCTCGGAACGCTTAAATCCTTTATAAGTTAGGTTAGGTTAAATCTATGACTATATTAACCCTTCCCTCAGAACATTATCTGAACTAATATGGTTGAGCCTTAGTAATTAACTATAACAACTCGTTTTCCAATAAAGCAAGTCTGATTAAACATATGGATTAATCCGCATTTAAATATCGAAAATTAATGCAATTTAAAACATAAAACATATTATTGAACGCCTTAAACTATTTAAAAAATCATAATGTTTCCACCCCTCTCTCCTCCCTCCGAAAAAGAAGAAAAATAATAAACAATTTGCATTTTAATTTATGTATTGATCGAAATCGGGATTACCTCTTCAAATTTCTTATTGTAGTTATTTATTTTTAATAAAATATTATATTTACTTGCCGAAATATTTTAAGACTGATTGTAAGTTACAATAAATACATAAATATATGTATATACACACACAATTTAGTATTTAGTTTTCTACATAAAGTTTAATGGTTCGGATTAAAATTAACAAGAGGTGACCATATCTCTAGTTAAAATACTAATAAATTAAAAAAAAAAAAAAAGAAAGCAAGATCATGTCATCGGCGACTCTTGGAAAAGTTTAGTGATAGCTTAATTATTAGTATTTTTTAGGTTGTTAGTTTTTATGCTCAAAATAAACTATTAACTTTCATAAAAAAATAGTTTAAAAATTAAAATTAAAGGAATTGGGAGGTTGGGGGGGTTAATGTTGAGCCCATTTTAGCTACACCTGGGAATCCTTTTGTAGTCCCTCGGCGTCGATCCGTTACGGCCCTGTGGGCTTATTAATTGCGAACCGTTGTCTCTCGACCTTACTCTTCGACTAAAATTATTCACATTAGTTTTTAAATAAGAATATAGATTTATTATTTATTTTAAGGCAGGGCTCCAAAATAACTGTTCATTCTTATTTTGAAAAAGTTCTTGTTCTACAATCAACTTTTTCTTAGGAATTTTTTTGAAACAGTTCATGCAGGAACTTTTATGTTAAACCTTTTATTAAAAGTTCTTACAAGAACTTTTTGGTCAGAACTTATATAGTAAAAATTCATAGAGAACTTTATCGCAAGAACTTTAATATAAAAATTCTAAATTCAAAAAGTTATCGATAGTGCTTTTTAGACAGATTATAATAAAAGTTCTCATTATTAAAGTTCCCAATCAAATGTGGAAAATACTTATAGAATGGTGTCTCAAAGGTTTTCTTATCTTAAAATGTCATTTCTTTAAATAAACATTCTGTAGGCGATTTAATAACACCTAAAGCAATTTTTCTATTGAAATTTAAAATTAAATGTAAAATAAAATACATAAAAAGGTAATTATATTTGTTCTTTTATTTCGAATTTTATTTATTCTCTGTGCTATTTGCTATAAGATTTTTTAATTTTGTCAACGATCCTGGTTTCTCCCATCTGTCGAAGATCCCTCAAACTTTTCCCTTAAGTATTTGAGAACTTATATTTAAAATGTTCTAGTAAGAACTTCAATCAATATAACTTTTATAAAAAAAAGTTTGGACTTCTTGAAGAACTTATATTAACAGAACTTTTATCAAAAACTTTTAATGATATAAGTTCTTAAGGAACTTTTTATCAGAAGGTTCTTTTGTAAAGAACTTTTATATTAATACTTTAATTGTAAAACTTCTCGTTAAACAGTTAAACTGAAACTTTTTGAAAAAGTTCAATAACTGTTTGGAGCCCTGTTTTAAAGTGCTTCACCGATTATGGTAATTCACATTTGAATTACAAATTGAAGGAATAATATTCAGTTGTTGTGACTGTATATCAGGAGTATAAATTACAATTAGTAGTTAAATCTAAAATTACAAATTACAATTCTGATCTATTTCTTTACTTTAATTTCTACTTTTTCTGTATTTTATTACAAATTATTATAGTTTTTAATTGTCAAATAATTCCGTTTTAGAGTATATAAAGCAATAATGTTGACATTTTTTTAAACTAATTACGCGACAGATTCAGTTGCGAGTAATAAATTCATATACAATGTAGAGGGTATGACTGTAATAACAAGTTGCAATAAAATAAAATCAATATGCATGCAGCCTACGAAAATGTGTTTCACAATTAATTTGTTCCCGCATTAGTAACACTTCGGATAATTTTCATTAGGTGCCCATCGATGAAGTAGATTATGACTTAGCTTAAGACGGGTAAAGACCACATATTCTCTACGTGACAACTTTCTCTTTGGCTGTCTCACGAATCACTACTCCATTCTGACATGACCATTTGCCATCTTTTGGATCACAAGTGGTAACAATTTGGCCTCTTTTTATAGCCAGTCTGGTCTCCAAATCAACCTTTTAATTGCCGACGATTCCACAACGGCCATGCAGGGATAAGAACAAGACTCTACAATCTAGTCTTCATTTTTTTTCAAATGAAATTTTAATTCGATTTGAGGGCAGATTCCTAATTAGTTCAAATGGCCATGCGAAAACAGTTTGGAGCGATTGTAACATCGCTCCAAACTGTTTTCGCATGGCCATTTGAACTAATTAGGAATCTGCCCTCAAATCGAATTAAATTCATCGAATCGAAATTTCATATATATATATATATATATATATATATATATATATATATATATATATATATATATATATACATATTAGTTTAGGATTAAATAAAACATACAAATACTTTAATTGTCAAATAATTCCGTTTTAGAGTATATAAAGCAATAATGTTGACATTTTTTTAAACTAATTACGCGACAGATTCAGTTGCGAGTAATAAATTCATATACAATGTAGAGGGTATGACTGTAATAACAAGTTGCAATAAAATAAAATCAATATGCATGCGCGCGCGTCTATGAATGGCGTAGAAGTGATTTGAAAAAAAAAAATAATTATGGAGATAAAATAATAATAATTTTAAATAAAAAAAACACTAATTTTTGGAACCGATTAGTTGAAAATTCAAAAATGATGTCGTAAGGAACAATATTTATTTTATTGTGGTCCATAAGTAATAAACATATCTACCAAAATATATCTATCAATCTTGAATTGAATAAATTCAAAGGCTTCAACAAAAATAATTTCAAATAAAATTCCCTATGAAAATTAAAAATTAATAATAAAGCAAAAATAAGGTAACGGAATTAAGTATCAAATAACTATCTAAAATTAATAACAGTATTTAGAGAGACACGAGATGATAATTATTAATAAGCCAAGCCCAACAACAAGACACTTGAAAAAAAAGTTCTAGGACTCGTGTGAAAAACAAGATAATTTTACGAAAAAAACAAAACATGATTTTACACCCGTTCATAGGATTATTTTTTTATTTAGGAACCCACTCATCAAAAAAATTCAACACCTACCATGTTCAAAATATTCCTTAACCATAAAATAAAGATAATACATAATTTCCGAGTCGACATTGAACTTTAAAATTTCAGTATTAAACTATTTCAATATAAATATGTATTCGCTAAGATAAAAAATGAAGGAATATATAAGGGAATTTTACTACATACAATGAAAAACATGATATGTTATATGAAATTAACAGCCCTTAAAAGGTGAGCTGACAGTTTGTTCAAGGTCATCAACTAACAGAAATTTTACTTTTAAAAACAATTTTCATAATAAAAAAAACGACGATTAATTTACACATTTACATTACTAACATCGAAATCAATAAAAGTTAAAAATAAATACAGGCTATTACTATTTCACAGATTTCATTTATTTAGATGCAAATTTTCGGCCTCTAAGACATCCTCAAGCATCTTTAAATTATATGCATTTTAACACCTTTTTAAATATGCCAGAGGATGGCTTAAAGGCCGAAAATTTGCATCTAAATAAATGAAATTGGTGAAATAGTAACAGCCTGCATTTATTTTTATATATAAAAGCATTCACCTTAAATCAACAGACATATATATCAATAAAAGTTATTATTATCTATTAATATTAGTTAATTATTATTGAAAATAGTTAATCAGTTATTTACGGTTTTAATATACAATTATAACCGAAATTCTGTAAATTAATTTACTTTTTAACTGATCTTACAATGCCTCAGTTTTTAAAATCAATAAGTTAATGATTTTTTTACTAAACAATAAATGTCAATATCGTATAATCTCTTTTTAAATTGACTTGGCATATTGCTAGAGCTTTGTCAACTTTATGTCGTGTGTTGTAATTAGCACAAATTTGTTTAGTTGGGCCTGGCTTTAGAAATTCTGATAATTTTTGTTTAACTAATCAACAAATAATTTCAAGTTGTTCCAAAAATATCAAATTACCACATAAAATTAAATTAATCTTTTTAAATCTCGAAGCTAAGATAGAGAGCTATCATTATAAAAAAAAAATAGTGGAAGATAGTAACACAACAAAAAATCTTTTAAAACTAGGAAATATTACACAACAATTTTAAAGAAACGAAAGGAAACTTTCGTTGGAACGTATCCAAATAAAAAAATGTATCTAAAATTATATAAAATTCGTTTGAAAATCATTTTATTATTTATTATCTAATTGCTTGGCGCTTATAAAAATCAATAATAATACTAATAATTTAATACAAAAATAAATTAAAATCGGAAGAATTATTCGAACTGAACGAAAAGGCGTCCGACAGCCGAGCAGTCAAAACGAACAGGTATGGTATGAATCATCAAACACATTTGTCTACACACTGAATACAATAAACTTTTCTCACGGGAAAAGAACCCTAACCAATATTATAATTTTATGTTGTTGGAAAAAAAAAATAATGCAATTCATAAACATGATTAAATATAATTAAGTTATTTTATTTATTCATAAATTTAAATGCAATCAAAATTTTAAAAATTTCACATCATAGCATTTCATATCACAGACCTTGGAAAACAAATAATAATAGTGCATTACTACTCTGTAAAACTTTTATGCAATAATGGCTGATAATAGTTTTGAATAAGTAGAAATTATGCATTTAGGACTAGTATTGACACACATAAGCTAAAATAAAACAAACCATAAAAAACAATTTCTTTCTTTTACCAATTGATTAGAGGTCTTTCAATATAATATAATTTGCCAATTGAGATAATTGTACAACTATGAAGATGGTATAACATGGACTTAAATATCATACAAATAATGGAAGCACCTTAAGGCAGTTTGTTAGAATTTATCAGTTGTCTACTAAATATATATACACACATAAATATCGTCTATATAACCTTCTGAATAAGAAAGTAATCAGAAAATTTAATAAGAATGGATTGGATGATGTGAAACTAAATATTTAGAATAAACAAAAGAAAACAAGATGTAAAAGAGAAGTGTTTTAAAATTTAACCGAACAAAAGGGACTAATATGATTTTCATGCAACAAATATTGTTCCTTTACCATTAACGGTTCAATTAAAAGTTCTTAATACATACACTTTGCTTTAATTTTATTAATAACCGTAAATAAATTACATATAAAATCAAGGTGATAAAATTGAACAGTAAACTGATCTACTGAAGAATAAATAAAAGTGTAAACTGATCTATTAAATAAATAAGAATGAAGTTGAATGATGGGCAATGTATGCGAGTTTAATTCCAAATACATTTGTTATAAATTTATGTATACGAAAAAGGTTCAACTTATAAACACACTACAAAAATGATAAACCAGAAGCAACCATTATGTAAACAAACAAAATCTGTATCATATTTATCATCATAATCAAAAACTTTGTCAGCACTCGAATGACAAACCTTAAGCAGCAAAACTAAAATGTAATTGATAAACATTTTAATGATTATATAACAAATGAAAAAAAAAACTATAAACGTACCTTGGGAGATTCTTCTTCAGTAGTTGTTACAGCAGATGGCACGGACTTCTTCTTTGGCTTAGCACTTTTCGATGCAGATTTTTCTTTTTCATCTCCCTCAGTTTTCTTCGGAGTTGCTTTATTACTAGGAGTTGAAACCGCAGGGCGAGTAACACTACCGGGATCCTTGTATGAACACTGTCCTTTATTGAATATCTTCAAGACCAGTCCATCCCTCACCAAAGATTCCAAATGTTCTTTTATAGTTCCCTCGGTCTGATCTTGATGCTGGCGAATAGCCCTGCATATACGTTCCACAGAAGGCCTCTGTTTCTGAGTTCTTATCTTTTTTATGGCATCTAGTACCCACCTTAGCCATAGTGAATTGTTATCTTTCATTGTTTATAAACAGTAATCACTTAGGGTATGAAGAATTTATACAGGAATCTGTAGAACGTGTGTCCAAGGAGGCAGCATCTCTTTTATCATAAAGAATTATAAAAAATTGTAGTAACAATATTTACATTAAGCACTGTCACAAAACTTGTAACACCTTATGATAACAGACCTCCTTTCTTTACAAACACACAATTCTTTGCAGGACAAAGATGTCATCTGTAACAAAAAAATAACTATCATAAGAATTTTTCAAGTATAAAGTATAAAGAAAAGTTAACCGAGACAAAAAGAAACACGCGAAGAGTTCAGCATTTTATATCTTGCATAATAATATGAACATTTTAATAAATTGAAAAGTTTAAACATTTTAATAGCAATTAGTAAATCGACCTTAGGTAAATTGATCAGTTAACACAACGCGGACTAGCTACCGCCACCACCATAGACGGCCTTAAAGCGCCATTTTAGCTTAGCAACCACATCTTTATAAGAGTTAAAAACTAAACCAGGGTAGTTCTCACTAAATTTAATAACACTGTAAATTCTAAAATGTATAATTCTACTAGAATAATGATAATAACTTACCCGCAGACGAATAATTATTCCAAAGTAAATCTCTAAAATGTACGGCTCTGGCCGATGTCGGGTTCACAAAACACTTGGACACAATAGAATATATACAACTTACACAATAAAAACTAACACTATTGACACTAATACACTCCGCGGCCGGTTTAAAATAGCCTATATTTAAAAGAAACGTATCGGATAAATGAGAACTAGCCAAGGAGGACAGTAAGCTTACTGCCTACCAGTCTTGTGGTATCAAAACATCATAACAAGATGGCTGCCGCCAGCCTGCCACTCACTTGACTAACAACGCATTCTACAGTAGGAATTGAAATACGACATGTATCACGGTCAATTGCCTTATAACATTTCTTTTCTCCGCTTTTTATTAATATCCCTCAATATTTTAATTGTGAATTGGATTAATATACACTTAAAAGTTGCATTATAAATAACGTTATTATTTCGAGATATATTATTACTCGATTGCTAAAGATAATGCTTAATAATGATGTACCTTTTCAGATCACGAGTTATAAATTAAAAAAAAACATAGATATTAATATATTTTACTAAAGCAATTATTAGTTTATTGGTTTCAAGTAGATTTATAATCCACTACAATATTTAAACCGATAAGTAAATAAAACCTCAATAATTTTACTACTAATTTTTCGAATATTAACAAATAGTTTTCAACAAGACCATAAAAAATACGAGCAACAATCATAAATTAATGATATTGTTTCTTTATCATGTATTTAACTATAACGTTATATTATGTGGATTTGAACTAAATAATCTGAAAAGCCTCTTTATCAAAATGTGACAATATTCCCAGAATTGGAAATTATAAATTATT
Source organism: Rhaphigaster nebulosa (assembly GCA_948150685.1). Lineage (NCBI taxonomy): Eukaryota > Metazoa > Arthropoda > Insecta > Hemiptera > Pentatomidae > Rhaphigaster > Rhaphigaster nebulosa. Next base: position 38,478,822 of record OX411311.1, on the reverse strand, counting down.
TTATATAATATATTCAAGCATTATTTTATTTGATAATATTGAAAACTTTCTGGCCATGTCGAACACCGTTGCGAGAGCAACGGAATACTAGCTGGTCCAATGTTGTTGGATTGTCGCGACACCAGATTGTCCCTTGTTACACTTGGGCAACGGGATTCAGTATCGCGTAACATTTCGTAGTGCTATTAGGTTTTCGGTATAAGTTTATAATTTCCTTTATACAGGATAGTCCACTAATATATATCATTCGAATATATTGAACAAATGTATTACATGTTTTGTATCATTTCGTTAAATATAATAATAAAACTAGCACAAAACTATAAGAATAAATCATAAACTAAGAAATGTCCTTAATTTAACGCAGTATTATTAATATATTTAACATGAAATTAAAATATCTAAAAAAAAATTTTGTTTGAACCTTCAGGCAAGGAAACCTGAAAAAAAATTAGCTTGAGTTATTCCTGAGTTTCTTCCGCTTTTCTTTAAATTTTTAAAATAAATTATTCTTAAGGAAACTTTCGAACAGTTAATGAAGAAAAGGAAAAAGGCTCGGTTTCTAAAGGGGATAGAGCCTCAAAAATGAGTCCTCGATCATCAAATTGGGAAGATGAATTGATTTGTTTGCTCAGAGACATATTATGTATCAAACAAAAACAAAAAAACACCTAAGCAAGCTTTCAAGTATATTAATAGTAGAGGCGGGCTATCGTTAAGCGGCTGCGTAAGGTACCGGAAAAATAGAAAGAGATAAAGACCGCGACGTGGTCCCTTGCTCTTAAAATACCTTAACTTAAAGATTTTAAAATAACACAAAATGTTCAATAAAATCTCCATAAAATAATTGAACAAATGTTAAATGTATGGCCTCGTAGTTTGAATTTTTGTTTCTGAGAGTACCCTGAAATTTTTACCGCTTAGCATGGGCGTCTGTGTGTATGTGAACAGCCCAATTCAAAAACTAAGAGTGATACGAAACTGAAATTACATGTGTGTACTCCTAAAAGCCCTTCATATCAATTGTACATCACCGAGAAAATACAGGGAAAAAAGTTATGACGAAAAGAAAATTTTATTTTTTTATAACTGAAAAAGTATACATTTTATGGTAATTTATGTAAATAATCATAAAGATAATCAAATTGCATACAAATAAAATAAAAATCATCGAATCCGACCAGCTTTAGCAAAGATATTGGACTTACCGAAAATGCAAATTGATATCATTGAGTTACAGGCACCTCGTGTACAATATATAAACAAATGGTCTTTTATAATATAATAATAATATCAGGTCTTATTCTCATTGAAATAATCTGACAGGGCTTAAATGCTGATTTTTCAAAATGGCTTCCAATAAAGTACCTTTAATTTTGTTTATTTGAAATAATTAACCTTCTCTCATTATTAGTAGTAATGAAAAATGGATAAATATAAACCTTGAAAAAATTTGATAATTAATTAAAGGAGACAAAAAGGAGAAATATTTTGGCAGATTAAAAACAAATTTTTGGAAATTAGAGCTCGAATATATATGTATAATACACCGTTGTAAAGCTATAGAAAAGTGAATATCTAATACATAAAGTCGTAGGACGTCCTGGGGAGTGATGAAAAAAACAAACTTAAGTGATTGTTGTAAATGATAATTTTTATTTTTATATTATTGAATGGAAGCTAAATGTTTCCATGGAAACTAAATGTTTCCATGGAAACTAAATGAAATTTCCTTCAGCAATAAAGGGAAACTATAAAAATTATTTCAAATAAGGAGGTCAAAAGGCCTATAAGTCCATAAGGCCCAAATTTCCACACATCTTTCGGGATGGCTGGTAGTCAGGGGGCCTTAGCGGAACATTTCTATGGGCGGCTCTGCGTATCTCTAGGCTTTGGTAGTAAAAACTTGATATAGCAGAAAACCGAAAGTAGGTACACTAGAGGTTATCAAACTAATGATTCATTATTGAACGTTTTCACTAGGAAATAATGAAGGTATTACATGATGTAGTCAATATAATTAATTAGGCACACTTCAAAACAGCTATATTATTTATCCGTCCTAAATTTTGTTAAATCGTTTATTATTGCGTCACCCTAACATGTCTCCACCAAGTCTATTTGATCAACACTCGCCAATTAATTTCAAGATCTCGAGTTGCCTAGTTAGTAGGTACTCGAAATACTCTGCCCATCCAAATCTAGTTGTCTTTACATAAAGATTCTTTGTGTATATGTATATGTCGACGAAGTTTTTTGAAAAAGGCTTAAGCGCCAAAAATTTGAAATTTAGGTTTCGATTTATTATGAGATGTAGACACCACCTCTACCGATTTCCGCTTACGAAATATCGAAAAATAAAATTTGAAATTATCTAAAAATATCGATTATTGATGACGTAAGCATCAAGTAGTGACAACTCTCAGTCGTCACTCTGGCCTTGGCCAGTGCTAGAAGCCTTAAAAAATATTGTAATTATAAAAGGTTTGCCACCATAAAAAATCAAATAAAAAAAAAATAATACATATTGTATACATATATTGGGGAAAAAACGCTTCATGTGTTTCCTGTAAAGTTTGCTTAGTGGCGCTTACGTCTTTTTCAAAAAACGTATAAAAATATTTCTCATGTATTTATACACACATCCACAATCAGTAGGTTTTGTTTCTTAAATATATTATTAACAAGCTTTATCCCTGACTGTCCTAAATAAACAGTGTAAATTGTAAAATATTAAGTCTAGGTCATTGACCTTATAACATATATCAATTATATTTGATCATGTAGCATTGAATTTTCTGATGGATGAAATTATAAATGTTTACAAATTAATTTTGTATACTAACGTATAACCCGTTAATATCAAAATATTTTTTGAAGTTTCTGGTTTTTTGTTTTTTTAAAAATAAAATAAGCTCATTATGTTTAATCATCTAAGACCGGATTGTAATGCAGCAGACTTTAAACAGAAAACTTTAAAATATTCAATAAAATAAAGAAAAACATACAAATAAATGTGTTCCAATATAAAATAAAATTTCCCAAATATATAATTATGTTTTATATTATGTAAATAGTGTAAAAACCTAATAGCAAAATAAATAACTTTTTTTCTCAATAGAACGTTAATATAATATAATATAATACATAATGAGTTATTAAAATAAGACTTTTTACGTTCTTTTTATTAATTTTTTAGCAATAAAATTTTTAGATAAATAAAAAAATTCATGAGCAGTAGAACTCTGTCACTAAAGTTGTATTTTCACGCCAAAAAAAATATAAAAACGAGAGGAGTAAGAAACAAATTGAGACCCACAAAAGAAAGTTCCTTAACATACCGAAATTTACACGTACTTTTATTATATGGCTCTGCCTCTCCGCTGGCCTTCGATACAGAAAGTCCTTCCCCAACACCAACTCAATTCACATACAAATTTTCAGCCCTATAAACTAATATGGTGGAGCTGTAACGATACGCAAAACTTAAAAAACGCCGAAATTTCAGGTAAACATACCGAAATTTTGACTGGAATTTACCCATTCTTTAATGGTATCATTCTGACTTGAAGAAAGACCTACTTACCGAATTTCAGCTCATTTGACCCAAAGTGAGCCGCTGGAGGTGCTCAAAGGTAGCGGGAATAAAATATATATATATATATATATATATATATATATATATATATATATATATATATATATACATATATATATATATATATATATATATATATATATATATATATATATATATATATATATATATATATATATATACATATACATATATCAGACATCTCCAAATCTAGAAGTTATGAAACGGATAGAAAACGCAGTCCCGCCGCTCACAGCCGACCTTTGATCCACTGGAATAGTCTATTTTTGTCGGTATATTTTAATAAAATATTTTCTAAGTTTTAAAAAAATAAGAGGAACATAAAAAAAAAAAAAAAATGGAGAAAGAAAATGAAAAATAAAATCTTTTCTGTTTTTTTTTTTAACAAACCAGAACAAAATATACTTGTATCCAATAAATATTTTATTAAAAATAATTATCACCAACATTCAATTCTTTGCCTCCTCTCTCTTTAGTTTCGGCCTTGAGTACTTTGAAAAATATTCTCCATCAATTAACGTGAAACGAAACCAGTGGCTTGAAATTGACGGATTATTATCGCTGTTTTTTTTTTTTTTACAGGAGCTGTTTTCTATTTAAAACTCGTTTTCCCTTCCTCTATCTTTTAATCTTAAACTAAAATATATTTCAAATAGAATTCAAATAATTTTGGGTAAATAAAAAAGAAAATATATTTTATTCAAATATATCCATTTATCCACTATCGTACAAAATAAATATGGGCTTCACTAAATAAAGCACTTATCATACGCTAATAATAGAAGAAATGAAACTTATGGAACACATCCATTTGCAGCAGTAGCAGATACAGGATTTAATTTAGGGGGAGGGGCTAATACTCGACACCTGGGAATAGAGATACCTCATAGCAACAGGGAGATCCTCTCCAGGAAATTTTTGAAGTTCGCTGATCAAAACTGCGTTTTTTCACCATTTAAAGCAGTGATCTTATTAGAAATTCAGTTATGAACATAGTTATAATTTTAAGCAAAGTGTTTTTTGGGGGGGAGGGAGAGCGTTCGGTCAAAATCTTGATTCCGCTTGTGATTTCCAGTATAACTCTTCAACGGTAAATTGTTCATTACCAAATGATCCAGAAGAATTGACTCGTTTTAGGCAAATTTGAACATAGAATTTTATTGACTACAGAACGGTAATATCAAATGTGTAAGGTATGGTGCCTTTTGTAGAAAGAGAATTTCGAAAAACGTTGATTAGTTCTTCCTTATGAGTAGAGATGGAAACATCCTCTAGGGACAGTGTTACCTAGGAATGGTAGGTCATACTTTTAAGAGCCTTAGGCCTCTTTTTGAGAGCCATAAGCAACGCCCGTACATTTGGTTGTTTCAATGCCAGACACAAACAACTTTAGCAAGCAATAGAATCCAGATTGTTCGCTTAGCAAAGGACTGCTTTCATGTAGATGCTCTGTATTACCATTAGTCTTGTAATGCTTTGCCAAATTAAAGATATGATTTTATTAAGCTAACAAACGTTTGCCCTTTATCTTAGGTAATGCCTTTCATTTAAACTTTAACATTTTATTGCAATCTCTAATTTAACAAAATATTCAGGGGATATAATGCTGCAATAATAACTGACATGATAAGGAACGAGGGAGCCAGCATCCGGCGGTACATTCTTAGTACCTTACTGATTTGAATAAAGGCAAAGCCAAACTAGAGGGACTGGAAAGACGAGACGTTTTTGTCGAAGGAATTCAAAACATGTAATTTACAAAGGAAACCCACTGGAGTTGCCGAAGGGTGGGCAATTACGAGGATGGTGCAGAAGTTTGCAGGGGGACTGGGAAGACGAGCAGTCGTCTTTCCATTCCCTCAAGTGTGGCTTTGCATTAAGAGATCCCTTGTCCAACTCCCCTTCAACCTTCACCGAGCGATGTATGATATATTCCCAAATGAGGAATTTGGGCTGTTGCCTAAATACATACATGAAATAAATGAATTTATCGTTCCTGTTTCTTGTTGCGTCCATGTAATTTATTGGGAAAATATCTATAGATTGAAAATGATTATTTTCTACATGAATAATTGTTGCCTTACCGTGTTAGTATTAATTTAGGTTATTATTGTCATTTTTTAAATACCAATATGTCGACCTATATATCGTTGATGTTCAAGCAAAAGTCACCAAGAGTCCTAGTAGAGTTAGTGAAATTAGCAATGATTTCATCCTGATGAAAAAACAACATACATGCAATAAATGAATTTATCCTTCAAAATTACAGCCAAAGAAGGCATTGAATGGCTTAGTGATGTTTGTCAGGCGAAAATATATGCTTTGCTAAGTAAAACGTCCTCTCAAGGATGTGCTAAGGTATCACGCAGCCTAGTGGACCCGTGGCCCGTGAGAACAGTGTTGCCAAATTGGAGTTTTCCCCCTAGATTTAGGGTTACCCTCTGGGGTGTTTTTTACTTTTCTAATCATCCATTCTTATACTAGGATATAATTTTGGTTACACTAATATAGAAATAATAATCAAACATTTAGGGTTAAAGTTGGTGGATTTAGAGGAAAATTTGGAGAGTTTTAGAGGGAAAATACAGAGGACCTGGCAAAACTGCGTGAGAAGTAGTTTTAATTTCTTTTACAAAGATTTTAGGTTCATTTTTATAGAACAAACAATTCTTAAAAATAATCTTAATAGGTACTGTTGCGTTTATAATAATAATTAACACTTTGAACATAAAATTCGTATATTTATATTAGTTACCACTTATTTACTAGTTACCATATGTATCTATCAAAACTTAACATATGTAACCTCCAGTGTTGCGCCCTGCAACTTGTACATATTTATCACTAAAATAAAACAACTACACTGACACCGACAACTGTGCTGGAGATATCTCTCTCAGCGTTATTCCAATATAATTTCATAATAAATTCCAAATTAACTCCAGACACCTTTATACTTTATTAAATTTAAATTGATTAAATCTCTGACAATCTACCTTTATATTGTACTCATATAAAATATAGTAGATAGAGCCATCGCTCCATGGCTATAACTATGATTTTTGTCTGAGTGGGCAAGTTTAATTTTGCCGTCCCATCATCCAATTCCCCTCCCCCATTTAAGTCAACTTCACGCACTTTCATACTTTAGGTTGGCAGTAATGATTACTTTCTCCGAGGCTCGTTGGATGGTTTGAATCATGGACAATAAATTTTTGTGTAGCAGTTTTATTCATTTATTTCACTTTTTTTTCCAGTTATTTTAACCGTCAATTGTGTTAAGGTTTTCGAAATTTTTACTGAGTTTCAAATTTAGAAAAGATTACGACACTTTTATAGATCGGTTGGGCAGAAAAGTGCTTTAAGAAAATCGACAAACATTGAATTAAGCTAAGTTAATTGATAAATAAATTATTGTTTTAAGTTTAGTTTATTTTCTTTGTTTGCAAGTATTACATTATATTAAATTATTATGATTATCCATGAATTGTTATGTTTTGATAAATGACATATGTTAGTATCGATATACACAAATTTGGTGGTAGTATAAAATTTAAATAAATGTCCACTAAACCTAACCTGTAGTCTTCATAAAGTCTTGAGGGCCAGCCAAACTGACTCATCAGCAAAGTGCCAATACCTAGTAGTTATTAATCATACCAACATACTCATAACATTAATTAATTACAGTTAAAATATTCATTTTCATTATGTATATCAGTTGTGTTTTTGAATTGAAGCCTTTAGAATCAAAACCCGCAAAATCGAAGAGTTTGAGTTTTTTGTTTTTTGTGAATTTTTAAGTTAGACTGGGTCAGTTTTCAAAAATAAAAACTGAAGATAAAATAGCCATATTTAATCATACAAAATTGGTTGGGAAATATTGTAATGCATTTCTAAAATGTTAAAATTTTCATGTTTTTTTTTATTAGCTCGAAAAAAAGTCCAATTGGATGTAGCTGGTTTTGACTCTAAAGACTTGAACTGTTCGTTAAATAAAAACATTAGATTAATATTTTGAATTATAAGCTAACATTGTAAATGAAGCCGGATTTGATCAGGGGCCGTAGTTTGGAGACCTCTGCCACATGGGCGTAACTAGCTGATGGGGCTTGGGCCTCGGCCCAAGGGGGCCCTCGAGTTGGTCTTTATCACAAAATATAATACCAAATTGTATTTATTAATAGTAATATAGTATTACATGAAGTAATACAATAAATAACTATGATAATATTGTATTATTATGTATAACACATAGTCACATTTTCAAATTTTGGGTAAGAAGCTTACATGCTGCCACGAGCCTCCAAACTCATACTTACGCTACTACCCTGCCTTAAATCATTAATCATTCTCAGGCATACTGTGTTTTGAAAAACAAAAAACGTTCTTAACGAAAAAGGTACATCTCAATCCCTAAAACAGATATTCTTATAATTTATGCACACCGATTGTTTTTGTACATCTGCCGTCCAACTGAAGAGCTATAATCCCAGATGATGATTATTGAAAAAAATATTGTCCATATGGTCCTAGAGTAATTTCACAGGACACATGTTCTCAACACTAATTTCTTAGTGTTTCTTTTTTATTTAAAGTAAACTGCCTAAATTGAAGTAATAGTTTACTGCCAACCCAGTCAACGTAGAGAGGTTTCTACAGGAAAGTCTTTAATCAAGTGAGTCCTTAGTATATAAAATAGTAAATAATAATTTTAAAAAAATATATAAAATAGTAAGTTCCTCATAAGTATGAAATAAGTTCATGTAACATATTTTGTGTTACACACTTTCTACCCTGAGGTAGAAAAATAAAAAAAATAATTTAATAATTTGAATTTTTAAAGTCACTTTGATTAAATCTATGACAATCTGCATTTATAGAGTACTCATATAAAATATAGCAGATGGAACCATTGCTCCATAGACGGATCTAGGATTTTTGTCAGAGATTTACGTCAACTGTTTTAACAGTATTTTATATTTAGAAATAAATATGATCATCTGATAACATTAATTCATTTTATTAACTGAATAAAGGTCAAATCAATAAAAAGCAGAAACGAATATTTTTATAATTTACCTAAAAATAAAATTTGCCGTCTTCTAAATTCTGCCGCCCGGAGCAAGTGCCCCATTTATTCCTCAACTTCCCTCTCCCCCTAATTCCGTCCCTGCATCGCCCACTTGCCCATAACACAGCATTATCATCACAGCCAACAGTATAATCATGCCCACAGTAAATATAATAATATATTTTCTAAATTAATTACTCCTTTACTCTTTATCTGAAATGAAGGTAAAGTTAAAAAAAAAATAGAATTTTCTGATATATTCAAATCAATTTGAATTATTTTTTAAAAAATCTTACATCTGATCTATAACAGAGCAGAGATGAACAATCTCTGGTCTATTGTGTATGGGTAGGGGTTCCTTGCTATTTTCGATGTATCCGACCCATCCTTATAATATTTTTGAAGCGTTATCATGTCTTACCCTACGTCATTAACGTATTCTAACAATAAGTAAAAAATTATATCATAACATTTTATTTTGTTCTCCATAGTTAAATAAATGTAATATTTAATTTACAAAACAAAATTTGATCTAATTGTGATTTACGAATTTTGGTTTATTATTCAGCATTGAACCTTTGTAATCAACTAAAAAAATATTTAACTCTCCTCCTCAAAATTTGAAGTTTTAAGTTTCAAGACACTTAAAATCCAAACAAAAATTTAAAAAAAATTCTTTTTTCCGCCGTCCGGGGCTTTTTACCGAGACTACTGGGCCGATTTTTTTAGATTTGGCACAAAGGCCACAGGTTAGGCGATCCTCGGAGCTCACCACCATCTATCATTTTTTTTTTTCAAAATGGAGAGAGAGATTTCATATGCCCATATCTCGGTTATTTACGAATATAGAGGAAAAATATAAAGTGTTTAGTTATCAATATACCAAAACCTCATAAAAAAATATCAAATAAATTTTTTATTTTTTATATATAATTATTTGGAAATAATAAACCGTGATGTTATAATTTGCATTTTTTTTAACAAGAAATAAATAAAACCCATAACCAATATTACATCCTAACACTAATGTAAACTCTTCATAATGACATCATTAGTTGTTCAGGATCAGAGCCGCCATCAGCTGAGCCCGGGTCTAAGGCAAAATACAAGGGCTATTCAGAAAGTAAGGAACGTTTCCACTTGATTTTGCCAGGCGCGCGTCAATACCGTATGCATTGGTGTGCTCGTGCTCGGCACCTCAGCCAGCGTCCAGCTGACAACGGGAACATTTCAGCGCTGCCCCTTTTTTTTATATTCAAATTTGAAATATGTGCTGCAATCCAAAATCCCGCCAGTTGTGAGGTGCGGCCTGTGATTCGTTTTTTGTTGGCCAAAAACGTAAAAGCAATAGAAATTCATCGGGAACTGTGTGAAGTGTACGGGAACAACGTAATGAGTGAAAGTTCTTTCAGGAAGAGGTGTATTCAGTTTTAAAATGGCCGAAAAACGTTCAATATGAAGAGAAGAGTGGACGTCCGAGTATTGTTACTGACGATCTGGTCGCCAAAGTTGACGAAAAGATTCGCGAAAACCGCCGTTTCACAATAACTGAGGTTTCTCTATGTTTCCCACAAGTTTCACGGACTTTATTGTTTAAAATTGTTTCACAGAAGCTAGGCTACCACAAATTTTGCGCGTCACTGAGTGGCTGAGATCACAGGCGGCAGTATTCTATGACACAGGAATTACAAAGCTTGTCCACCGCTATTATAAAAGCCTGAATCTGTATGGTGATTATGTTGAAAAATAGTATTTTAGTCCCTCTTTCACATGTATATAATAAAATGTTTTTCTTGTTTGTTTTTTTTAAATTCCAAAACGTTCCTTCTTCTTTCTGAATAGCCCTAGTAATACAGCGGGTCCTCCCACAGAATATTTCATGCGTTTTATTTTTATCGATAAAATATGAATTACGGTATTACGAAAACGAACCTTACTACTGCATTATAATAACAAGAGTTTATTGTTTTATATAAAATTCAATTTTATATTTTTACTAAATTGCTCGATAATGTTTTTATAACTTAATGATAATTATTTAAGTAAAATGTTTAAATAATTAAGCCCGGGTCTGAGGCAAAATAATACAGCGGGTCCTCCCACTGACTATTTCATGCATTTTATTTGTATCGATAATATTAATATGATTTTATAATTTAATGATAATTAATTAAATAAAATGTTTAAATAATAACATTCGTAAAGCTTGATTTTTTTTTAATTTAGAACAATTATCCACAACACTTATCATACCTTCTTCTCTGGGAATAATCGTGATGATAATTCAATGATCTTTGCTAACCTAGGCGCAATAAACCAGGGTTTCCCCGAATTGCACCACTTCTACTTTTTAGATAATTTGGCGTATCACTACCTCATCTTACGATATGAGTCTTCATAAAAGAAAAGATTTACAAAAGTTTATTGAACAAATTTAACAATCTATATTACAGTGAATTTGCTTAAGAAAATAAAGCTCAAATACCCCAAATCACAAGTTTATCAAATTCACATAGTAATATCAACAGTAAGATTCATAAGACAGCACTAAAAATTATGCTAATAAAAGGGTATCCATCAAATGTAAGAAATAAGAACATTGTGAAGAAAAGCATCAATATTTTTCAGTTGGAAGCATGCTGTTCTTTATTTAAAATCAGAGCATCAAGCAGGCTCCAGTAGCCTCATTATCCGCTTTCGGGGCCCTGGGCGATACGATGTTGCGGGTAGGGGGAGGCAAAAGAGAAACTTGCCCCGGGCGGCAGAATTTAGATGGCGGCAAATTTCGAACGAAATTTAATTTTTAGGTTAGAAATAAAAATATTTGTTTCCCTTTTTGATTGTTTTGACCTTAATTCAGTCAATAAAATGAGTTGATAATATTTAATTAGAAATATATTATCTAAAGAGCTGTTGAATTTTATTGGACGGGAGGATGAAAGAAGGGGCGGCAAAATAAAGCTTGCCCCCTGAAAAAAAATCCTAGTTCAGGCTCTTATTACGGGGTCCCTCTTGGTTAGGGCAGAAGGCTGCCGGGAAGTTTGGGAGGTAAGGAATTCCTCTCAAGAGGAGTCCGCGAAGCCTCTAAGCGTTATCACATGATAACGTAAGACATCTTACCCTACGTCATTAACGTATTCTAACAATAAGTAAAAAATAATATCATAACATTTTATTTTGTTCTCCATAGTTAAATAAATGTAGTATAAATTCGTCTGTAATGTATAAGTTATTTATTTAATTTTTCTATGGCGCGGAGCAATACAGGGAGCGGAGCCCGAGGCGGTCGCCCCTCCCATGGATCTGTCCCTGTTAGACTTGGCGGGCTCAACTTGATTCTTTAGTCCTCTTCAACACCGAGCGCTTTCGCTTTACTATGGTAAAGGTCCTGAATTATTTTTAATAATTGTAGATCGTGTTTATTCATCTTATCATTACACATTCAATAATAATTATTAAAACAATTGTTATCTCATCATTGAAGATGTTACAAAAGTTTATTTTATCCATGACTTTTGTTCGCGTACCAACTGGAACGTCCTTGCTTACCAAGAGTGGTACACGTACCACACTCTGGGAATCACTGCAATAGACAACACTTTCTCTTCTCTTTAAATACAACATACAACATACGCAATATACGACATACAATATACAACATACGCATTTACAGAAATAATTTTTTTAATTGTATATATTAGTTCAAGAAACATTTGATTGTATATATTGTATAGATGTTATTCCTAGTTGCTATGGAGAGAAATATATGGAAGCGTTTCGCTCCGCCAAACAAAAAAATCCGTATAAAAAATTATCGACAAACATTGCTTGATTTTATTTTGACGACATAACAAGAACGGGTTGTCGGGTATCTGGATCTTCGAAAATATAATAAGGTCTTTGAGCTTCAAATTTACACAGCCATAATTTGATACGAGAAGAGAAAGTACACAAATTTTCATTGCAGTCGGAATTAAGGGAGCCGAAATATAAAAATTACATTATTTATAATTTTGTAAATGAAATAGAGAGTTAAGGATAAAGAAAAGTTTGAAACTTCTGTACATAAAACTTTATTGTCGTTTGGACAAATTTATTGTCTTGGGATTCTTCTTCTCGTAAATTATTAAAGCATTTAAAAATATTTTACAAGATGAATTCCTTGCACCCCTATCAAACTATAAATCGGTGGCTCAAAAAGCGATCCTGAATTTTGTTACTATTATCGAAAGATACCATTATCTCAAAAGACATTAGGCGTCGCGGCGTCTATTGGTGTCCATCTATTGGCACATACCCACACGTCTATTGGTGTCCATCTATTGACACATACCCACACGTCTATTGGTGTCCATCTATTGACACATACCCACACGTCTATTGGTGTCCATCTATTGACACATACCCACACGCACATACACCATTACAAAAATGGTTAGCACTGACCTTGAAACGTACTTATCCATGAAAATCTCGATTTTTTGTACTATTCGCATTCCTTCTAAAAAAACGGTAGTTAAAAAAACAAAACAGTTTCAGATAATGTACCACTTCCGGGTATCCAACTTTAACCTAACTCTATTATATTATTTATATTGATATAAAAGTCTTATCTACCAAATTTGGGATGCTTTTCATTATATTTTAATATAATTTTTGATGAAAGTTTATTATGATCTTCAAGTAAAGTACCATTTCTGGTTTACCAATTTTGACCAAAATGTGGTATGTAATTTATATTAATATATGGGTCTTACATATCACATTTGAGAAGTTTTGCATTATATTTTAATATATTTTTTTATGAAAATCTATTATGACCTTCAAGTAAAGTATCACTTCTGGTTTGTCAATTTCAACCAAAATCTAATATGTTATTTATGATGATATATAAGTTTCATGTACCCAATTTGAACTGTTTTGCATTATATTTTAATATAATTTTTTATGAATATCTATTAAGACTTGCTGAGTAACTTCTGTAATGATTCATGTTTAGATTTATTTTTATCTATTTTTGTATTTGAAGGAAAATATTAAAGTTTTCAATACATCGATAAAATCTAAAAATGCACAATGATCATCATTCCAGTCTTTAGTAAACATTTTAAAACAACTATTAATATTTTTATGTTACGAATAACTTTTACAACAAACTTTATACGATTTTGATATTCCTCTGTCATAACAATGGCCGAACAAATTAACTTGGGATTCAGAGCAGTAGGCTTAAAAAAAAAAAAATAAAACTTTAATGCTAAATATAAAGATTTAATGTCAAACACCATGCCAGAATGCTAATAACAATATACTTACCGGGATATAGTATTCAAGTAACTCTTCCATTATCACTTGAAATACTTCCGGGAGGATTTCACTGATTGCCTGTTTTGACATCCTGAACAGGTATTGCAAGCTTGTAAAGGAGTCTCCCATGGCCAAAAACCGTTGGTTCACCGCGAGCCTTTCCTACACAGAAATTGCTCTTCGAAAGATCGCGAAAGAGGACACTCTTTCGCGATTTTCGGACTTACTTTCTGTAGCAAGAATTCAAAATCTGTCGGATGCATCTGGGTAAAATTTTTGTACAGACCGCTTACCTCCTGGAACTCCAACTCAGCCAATAGGCTACTCCCACCAAATTGTTCCCGGTTTGAATATAAGTTCGCTGTCCACCAACGCGGTTTTTCTTCCTCTTTCTCAAAAGGTGTATGCTTCCTCTTTCTCTTTCAATAAAAGTGTATGCGGCTGCTGCCAATTGCTGCTGAGATGCCATGATTGATACTGGGGCGAGAACTCGACCACAACTTCAGAAGAACGCTCGATTCTCCCGATCGCCCTCTCGTATCCAATTCATACGGAACGCTGTCTTGTTCTTCGAAACAATGTTCGGATCGTTGGTACGGTACGGAGAAACGGAACGGCAATTTGTTACAAGTGCGTACGAGGCCTAAGACGCAAACCTGAAACTTCTCCAAATGGTACAAAGTAAAATGTTGGAGACTTCAGCGAGAAACGAAAAAGTGAAGACCAAGAAGCTAGTGCAGATATTATTGTTTTGTAAGGAATTTTAGTACGACAAAAACAAATAATTCTGGGGTGATCTATGACTTCGGTGCCAAATATCAGAAAAATCGGCCCAGTAATCACGAAGAAAAGCCACGTGCGGCGGGCGGATGGATTTTTTTTTATTCCATATTTGGATTCTAAGTATCTTGAAACGTAAACCTCAAATTGAACCTCAAACCTCAAATTTTGAGGGGATTAAAAAAAAAATTTCTTGGTAGATTACAAAGCTCTATTTTTGAAAATAATAAACCAAAAATAAACAAATTGTAACTTATTAATATAAACATTTTTATAACATGCAATCAATATAGCAATTTTTAAATCTTCTGTATTAACTAACACACAATTATTATCCCCCAAAAAACAACTCCGTTGTAAAAACCTCCCCGCAGGAAAAAAAAAAAGGTAGCCATAAAAAGGAATGATATCAAAAAGGCTGCGCTTTCAGAAAAGAATCCTCGGTTTAAAAGGAAACACGTTTACCTAAGAAATATCGATCGTTAATGATTCAAACCAGAAGAATACATCTCTGGGAGCTTTGCGTCTCGGCTTGAAAGAAATGGAAGATAAAATTAGGCGGAGTGTCTTTTGGTACCCAATCGCCAAGGTATTAATTGCAATAATTTCCAAGGTCAAAATACCACAAGCATTACCCGAATTGCTCCAATCAGATACCCTGTCCAATTTTAGCTTCCATTTCTCCTAAATTGAGGAGGCGCAAAGCTCCGTGGGAAGTGTTACCAGATTGGGGATTTCCCCCAGATTTGGGGTTTTATTCACCCTCTGGGATATTTTTTACTTTTCTAATCATTTATTCTTATCTGAGTTTTAAGGGGAAATTACAGGGCTGACCTGGCAACACTGTCCGTGGGATGTATTCTTCTGGTAGCACTTTTTGTTCAATATCCATCAATCTCTTCCTGAGGGGTGGCAATGTTTTCTAGTTTGGCTATCTATATGAGGATAGGGTTTTTTCTATTTTAAATGCAAGGTTTAATCCTAGACTTTGGTGGACATAGGGCCGTAATATGGAACAAAACATAATGTTTCGGGATGGGCTTATCTTCGGGGATTGTTGAATAGATATCATTAATTGTCTTTTTTTGGAATTGTTTTTTTAAAATATGATTGATAGTTATACCCGTTATTTTTTGCTATGGAATATATGATTTCAATTTCTTTATTATAGTTCTTTTTATTTAATGGTATGTTCAAAAATCATGCTATTAAAGGATGCGAGTTTATGTGCTACCGGTCTCCTAGCACCATTGTTTATAACGACATCCGTGTGGGTGGGTTTCCGGTAAATTCCAAATTCATGATGTTTGTTTTTTACTGAGATTTCTAAATCTAAAAAGTTCATGGTTTTTTTTCCAGTTCTACTGTGAATTTAATTGAGTGATGAATTTCGTTGATTTCCTTTAAAAAATTATTTATTTGTCTTGTCGTACCAGACCATAGGCATATAATGTCATCTACATACCGATACCAGTATATGATATATTGGGCTAGTTGAGAATTATTTGGGTCAAGAATTTGTTGTTCTAATTTGTCCATAAATAAATCTGCCAGAAGGCGTGAGAGAGGGGAGCCCATCGGTAAGCCTTCTTCCTGTTTGAACAATTTTCCATCAAATTGAAAATAATTATGTTTTATACAAATAGACATCAAATTGTAAGGATCTAGTTTTTCTAGCGGTGCTAGATTCGATCGGAAGATTAACTGTTCTAAAATTTCTATTGTTTCTAGTGGTGGGATTTTTGTGAAAAGATGTCGTTATAAACGATCCACACGGATGTCGTTATAAACAATGGTGCTAGGAGACCGGTAGCACATAAACTCGCATCCTTTAATAGCATGATTTACCGTCTTTTGAACATACCATTAAATAAAAAGAACTATAATAAAGAAATTGAAATCATATATTCCATAGCAAAAAATAACGGGTATAATAAAACCACTATCAATTATATTTTAAAAAAACAATTCCAAAAAAAGACAATTAATGATATCTATTCAACAATCCCCGAAGATAAGCCCATTCCGAAACATTATGTTTTGACTCCATATTACGGCCCTATTTCCACCAAAGTCTAGGATTAAACCCTACATTTAAAATAGAAAAAACCCTATCCTCATATTTCTCTTCTCCTAAAGACAAAATAGACCCTTTCCAAAAAAGCGGAGTATACGAACTAAATTGTAATGATTGTGCAGCCAAATACCCGGGAAAAACTGGAAGATCGCTAAATCAGAGATTAAAGAAACATATACGTGCATATAATAATAAGACAGATAATTCCAACTTTGCAATTCATTTAAATGAAAATAATCATAAATTCATCAAAGATTCAGTAGTTAAATTAATACATCACGTTGAAAACAGTCTCAAATTAAATATATATGAAGCACTTGAAATAATAAAATCCTTCAAATACAATCCAGATTTTTGCTTAAATGACCAAATAAATATCTCAAATAGTCCAATCTTATATTTATTGCTATCTATAACAGAAAAAACAATTAATCACCGGCATTACTGGGAAAACCCTGTCCCTTAAACCGTTTACCTAAAAATATCCTGCCTATCCCTGGTTCATTGTTAGTACAATGTGAGAAGAAACCAGTACAAACTTTTCTGTTTGATATAATCCATTTAAACCTTGGTGAGTACGAACATGTATTTGATTTCTTGTCTTAATTAAATTCATAATTCATAAATGTTTTATAATACTGATTTATATAATTTAATATGTATAATAATACCAACTATATTTTGAATTGTTTATTTTTGAATTTTTTGTGTGTTTTTAGAACTGAGGATGAATGTATAACATTCAAAACTAATTTTCATTAAAACAAATTTATAGAAGTGGCAAATAATTTATCAATCCCTAATTAGAATGATCCTTCTATACCATCATGCGGATGTCAACTAATTACAAATTAGTTTGAATCGA
Source organism: Rhaphigaster nebulosa (assembly GCA_948150685.1). Taxonomy (NCBI): domain Eukaryota; kingdom Metazoa; phylum Arthropoda; class Insecta; order Hemiptera; family Pentatomidae; genus Rhaphigaster; species Rhaphigaster nebulosa. The sequence goes on along the minus strand of OX411311.1, from coordinate 38,461,100 downwards.
AAAATATAATAGACGAGCTATATAGATAGATATATAATATAGTATAGATGAGCTGTTAATTAGCAATATATTATATTATTTTTTATGCAGTTTTTAGCTGTGATTAAGTTCAATGATAAAATTTTAAAAAATATCAAGTTCTCTTCTTTCAAAGCTGGAATTAAAGATACATGAGCTGAAACCTTGAGACCTTTCTAGCTGTTAAGAGGGTCAATGAAGGAGGGTTTTACAGGTAAACTAAAGTACCTTTTCCCCACAAACGGCTAAAGCTATTTAAACGAAATTTTGCATGTATTTAACTTCTGGTTTATTACATCTACTGAATGAAGGATTTTTTATTAATAAAAAAACGTGAGTTTGGTTGTTGCTTGAAATTTATATTTTTTATTTGCTCTGATTTGTGTTCCTTTATAATTTACAAATCATGTTCTGCTTGTTTAAAAGTCCTTGCTGATTGTTTAAAAATCTCTTCATTCAGTAGCTGCATACGGGTGCCAGTTACATTAAGACAAAATTTGGAGCTGATAAGTAGAGTGTATTTGAAGAAAAATATACCTAATGATAAAAAAACATAACTTTCCAAGAGAGGGCAAAAACTACCAGCCCCTCCATGGAGCAGTATAGAAGTAAGAAAAGGTTTTAAAAGGGCTTATACGTAAAAAAAGAAAAAGGTATAGCATAAGAAATAGCTGGAAAGCATACAATAATAAAGGGAACAAAATGAAATAAGAAAATTCTACTGCTTATAAATAATGGAAAGAAACCATTCCAGCCAACCAACCAGTGCTTGCAGAGACTTGAAGGGCAACATAAAATCGGACATTCCAGAAATTCTGATTAGATGGAAGGAACATTTTTGTAATTTACTAGATTGGAATGATATGGAAGAAGATCTATATATCCAATTACTTTAGGGCGACATTGAACCTCCTGAAGAAAATGAAGTCCAAAAACTTATAGCTGAGCACTAGGAAGGGATGGATTATACGGAGAGCTATTCAAGTGTGGTGGCAAGGATGTGGTAAAATATATGGACAACCTTACCAGATGTCTAGTAACAGGAGGAAATGCACACTGAAAGGAGTTAGACTATAATTTATCCAGTACATAAAATGGGCAATGTTATAGAATGCACTGATTACTATTTAAAAGAGAAATCCACAATAGATCAGATCTTCACACTGAGAATAGCATTCGAAAAAGGCAGAGAGTATTCAAGTCGGAGGTTCAATCTTCAATAGAACTGCAATGATCCTTGCTTTGTGTATGATATTGATGAAAGAGAAAGACCTTTGAGGTACTGAAAAATGCATTTTTAAAACTGCAAAGGGCTGCTGAAAGAATGGTACTCGTTATTAGTAAAGCTAAACTGAAGTATATGAGTACAGCCCCTCCCCTCCATGGAGTCAAACCCTACGTACATATTGGACCAAATACCTTCGAGGAAATGGGGAGGTCTTTATATATTTGGGATCTGAGGTTAACTCCCAGGCTGATTAATATATAATTCCGAAAGATCTCATTTCAAGAGTATAGAAGTATTCTGAGCTACAAAGATTTACTCTCATATGCTGTGGAATACTGGAGTATAATCAGAAACTAGGAAAAGACTCTAGTAAGATTGGAGAGGCAAATCCTCATGAGAATCTTTGGGACAACTTGTTTAAATGGAATCTAGCGACAGAGGAATAATGCTAAAGAGCTATGATGGGAGGTTGATGGAATAACCTTCGTTAAACTAAGCCGCTTCAGATGGGGAGGACATGTCACCGGAATGCCTGAAGATTAGTAGAAGCAGAAATCCTTGGTAAACAAAGGAGAGACAGACCAAAGTTGCAGTGGGCAGATGGTGTAGCTGAAGATGCCCAATCTGTGCTTGGGATCTGAAATTAAAAAGCGACAGCGCAAAACAAGGATGACTGGTGGTCAATGCTGTAAGAGGTCCTGTCCCAATGGGGACAAGGTACCACATAAACAAAACGAAATATTATAGGACTCAAATGTTAGAAATATTTTATTTTGTAACTATTATATAATTTAAAAATAAATAAAAGATTTTATCAGTTATTCTTTATTTCAGGAACAAGCATCAAAGACGCAACATTCTGAAATGTTGGTGAAACAGATAATGCAACGTAATCAGTGCTCCAAAACAAGCCGGAACTTGCTTGGTTTCTGACCGGGAGGATAGGCTCCATCAGGATATTGAGATGGCACTCTGAGCTTAACTCTACTCTCGGCAGTCATTGGTTCAACTGGCCAAATTTCAGGAAAAGCTCTTAAAAAGTCAAATCTAAAAGGAATATTATTATATTGGTACATGTCCCAAACATATGTAGGAAATATATAGGTAAATATTTCACAATTAGATCTTATTCAAGAAACAGAATATAAATAAATCTACAAATATTCGGGAAATATATAAAATTATTGTGGATATAGTTGACCTTAGATGTAATTTTAAAAAGAAGTTGGTCGGGGAATATGGTGACGCACACTAATAAGTGTAACTTTATAAGGGAAATATAAAACTATTTTGTAGATTTGCTGGATAGCAAGGTTTTAATCCACACCTGGTTTAGTCTCCATAAACATTTATAAACCTCTGAACAGGAAAAAAAAAAAAAATTAAATTAACAGTATACTCAAAAATATTTAATGAACAAAGTAGGGATCGATCTATTCCTTTTAACTTCAGTAAAGTATTTTGATGATCATAAGACATAAGGTTCCAATATGAACAGAGACGTAAATAGCAGGAGGCAAATGCAACAGACCTTGGCCCAAAGGGTCTATCAAGAGTGCAGCAATTGGCCTTTATAACAATAAATTACAATATCACATTAATTATAGAGTTATTATTAGTATATCACATATCACATTAGTTATTACTCAGCTATTGTGAGGGATGTTATATGTAGCAATAAAATTAATAACTAACATTGTATTATTATATATAACACACAGCCACATCTTAAGCTTAGAGAGCCTCAAAACTTGGTCGCCATAGTCCTCAAAAATCACGCTTTCACCACTGAATGTTACATAGGACTTCCACCATCTAATAAGGCAGCCATCAAACTTTTCTATTACAGCTTAGTTCATTCTTTGATTAGCCTCTGTTTCTAAAAGGATGCAGGGCCTCCCAGAGGCTCGAATTTGGTACCAAGCTATTGATAGTACCACAATAAGTAAATGAAAACGCAATAGTTTAAATACGATGATTTTTGAAAGATTCTCATAGATTAATTTTTTTTTTTTTAATTTATATCCTTTTTTTAAACATACTTGTGCACAATTTTTCATTCATTTTTTTTTCAAATACATTTTTTTAAAATTGATATCCTTTTTTTTAAATATTCTTGTGTACACCCCTCCTTGAATGGTTCAGCAATATCCCCTTCAGTACCATTTATTTTATAGGTACTGAGTTAAGATATATGTTCACAGAATTTTCAATTCAAAAACAAACTTCAGATACTTGTAAATGAATTTAATATTGGCAAAGAGGAAGGAAAGATAGGCTTCGCTCGGTTTAATAGTAAGATTAATTGAAAAGCAACATCAATTAACATCTTGGAGTTTTAGTAACCAAGCAGAGAAAGTAGGTACATAAAAATGTTTAGAGCATCTCTTTGAGAACAAATTAAAAACACGTCCTCACATAACAAAATAAAAAGACTACATAAAATTCCTAGATTCACTAGTCAACACAACATGCATAATTCTCTGACTGAGATTATCACATAACACATCCGTAGACTATAGAAAATTAACACTTCATCGGTCGTACCACAGGCAATCATATGGACGGTTGTACTGGAACTGTGAAATTTATTTACCAAATTTTGATATTTATGGAAAAACTAGCCATTTCTTTTTATCTTTGGGTCAAAATTAAAAGAAATTAATGTTTTTATATTTTGTATTAAAACTTTCAAGCAAAACATAAGGTATTTTAAAAAAAAATATATACAAATCTAATTTAGGAACATATTTTTTTCTGGAAGGCTTTAACTGTTCGCATTAAGTTATTAATTTTATATATATTGCATAAAACTGACTAATATTAATAAAGTATCAGACTTAAGTTATTCTGTTTCAGATTCCTTACAACCATGGAGAGATTTGAAGGCACAATGTTCGGTACATAAATATTGACTACGCGATTTGCATTTATACTTTGGGACTTATACTTCTTGTTTTTGAATCGAGACAAGACTCCCATCGCTCTCGTTTATTGTTTTTTGTTGGTAGAGAGACCATCTCTGTGTCTCTCATTTTCCAGCAAAATTTCTCAAATCCTTGTCGAAATAGTTTGAGGCAACTTGGGGATTAGGGCCCGTATCACTAATTGGTCTAATTCAGTGTCCTTAAAACACTCAAACATATTGTATCAAAGAAACTGATCCTTTCCCAGGTAATTGTAAACAAAATGTTCAAATGTATATGAAAATTGAAGGAAATGTGTAAAATGAGAATATTTACTTGTGTACTTTGGATTCCCAGTCGAAGGTCATAATTGTGATCAAGCTCGTAATCACACTAAATTATATGGCTTCACTAGCCAGGAGAATAGCTGGAAGGAGAAACCCCAACCACTCAGCCATATGTACATTTTTATAAAAAATAACAAAAAGTGGATCTCTGAGATCCATTGTGACCAACAGAGTGTTAAGAAATCACTTAGAATAGAATGGATGAAGGGGCATGTAAAATAAAATAAAAAAGCTAACAAAGCGGTAGCTAGGTGCAGGCTGTTGTCTTCTTGCAACCAGTAGCGTAGTCAGAATTTTGTATCGGGAGTGTCCATCCAAGAATCAACTTTAAAAGAAATCCATTCCAACTGTGGATGCAAGGGATAATCTCTATATATAATATTTTCTATGCCTAGGTATATTATTTATAAAATAAAATTCAAATAGGTTTATACAATTTGTGTTTACAGATAAGAATAATTAACAATATTTTATAATTTTGGGGAGGGGAGAAGATCCGGACCCATTTTTTGTAGTGTACTAGAATTGATAAAAAAAATACCCCTTTTTCTGACATTAGAATACCCAAATACTCAAGATTTTTATCCATTCATTATATTTAGGACTTTCTAATGTCATAAAATGGTGTAATATTTAGACCAATTCGTGTACACTACAAAAATTTATTTAGAAAAATCATTTGGAATTAGGATCTTTTAACTTATCACGGCAGTTTAGGACATCCCGAATGACAACATCCTCCCATTTAAGCCGTGGTCTGCCTCTCTCTCTTTTCCAGAAGAGCCTTCCATTCAGCAACTTTCTTGGTATTCTGAAAATGTGTCCAACCCAATCCAGTCTTCCAAGCTTCATCACTTCATAGATCTCCCTGTTCTCGCTATCAGTGACTGGTCCAAATATGCGATGAAGAATATTTCATTCAAAGATGATGATCTCCTTCTCTTCTGTGCTTGTCTAGGTCTCCAATCTGTAAGTAAGGACAAGTTTGATGAGAGTCTTGTAGAGAAAACATTTCATGCAGCGGGAGATGGTCGAACTTCTCAGATGAACTCAAAACAACACTTGTTTGCCTTCAAGATTCACTGGCTGGTTTCGAGGGATATTCTATTTCTACAACTTACAACAGATCCTAGATAGGTGAAGTGATCCACATGGAATGTAAATTCACCCATACCTATCGGTTCCTGGACAGCTGTTTCTGTTTTGGGTTCCGCATTTGGTTAAAAATGGTATTGTTGGTCTTGATTCCTAAATGATGAATCACCTTTTCCAGACCTAGAGTTAAATAGTAGGCAGATAAGCCCATACAGCCTGCCTTGTGGAAACAAACTCTGGAGAGAAGTATAACTGAACTTGAACAGTGGATCTAGCAGCATCTTTCACACCATAGCACCATTTTAATCAGGTGGACAAATTTCAGAGGAATTCTTAGTTCACACAGTGCTGAATATAATTTAGGCCTTTTAAAGCTATCGTAGGCACCTCAGAAGTCAATAAACAGATGATGGGTCATTATCCTGTACTCTTGGGATTTCTCCAGTATTATCCGGAGGCTGAACATCTGATCGACTGTGGACCTTCCTCCTCTCATAGTTACCAATTTCTTTTTCAGTAATCAGGAGGAGCTTATGATATATAATGTTCGAAAGAACTTTGTAGGCACACAATATTTTATCTTCTCTTGCTCAGGGTCTCTTTCATGTGCGGAATATTTAATTTCTTTCTGATAGTAACTGAGGACACAATACCCTATGCAGAATCCCAAATTCATAAGGCATGAAAAATCTTTCCTGGATCCTCTGTATCTTTAGTAAAGAGAAAGGATTGGTGACTCAAGTACTATATTATACTGCTGGGTGCAGTAGGATCATAATTATCTCAGGTGTATATCTGATGTTCCAGAAGTGTAAGGAGGTAAAGCAAGGAGGGTATGGAAGAATTGATCCTTAAGGAACATCAGCCAAAAGAGAATAGTAACTTATACACTTTCTAGCTTCAGCCACTATCTAGGAAGGATGTATCCATAGTCTGTGACAAAAAAGAGAACGAACTACACGATTATATAAACTATACAATATTTATCTTATATTAAAGAATAGAAAACCAAAAAATACTATATAATAAAATTTTATAATAGAATAATTCAATAACTTTGTGGTTTCTATTATTTTTAAACAAAACAAAAACTTATTTATGTGCAATATTTTGTTTTGATAAATCAAGTAATGTTTCTGCAGTCCCTCATTTAAATAAAAATAGAATGTGTAATTCAATTTCTAGTATACTGACTCTTATTTGACAGAGTATAGCATCTAAAGCATCTTGACCTTTGCACATCAGTTTTTTGTTAGTCTAAATTCTCTTTGAAATGGTAGTCTAGCTAATTAAACTTCTGATAATTTTCTCACAAAAATAGTTTGTTGCTGAACAGTGTGAAATTTTTTCTAGGATTTTAACCAATATTCTCTTGGCATAAATTAAACTATCAAGACTAGGTTATCCTTTCAATACCAGTAAAGAACATCCTCACATTCATTTTACATGATTAGCCTAATACAAACTTTAGCTTCAGAAAAAACAAAAAAATACATAATAAATATTCATTTTTATGAAAAAACACAGTCTTCCTATTTACACCTTCTATTTCATTTATATAACCTTGTTACATCAACGGTTCAGAGTATTTCTCCGAATAAAGTGTTCTTATTCTACAATACAATATTAAACAATAATAATAACAATTACAATATTCATAAATACATTGTGCTTGAAAATTGTTTCATGATTTAATAATTATACAACTGTTTAAATCTTTTTTCTTTTTTAACCTTATCGATTAGTTATAACATTCTCCTATAGTCCTTATACATCCATATAATTTTATTTTGTCTCATAATATTTTTGTTTGATAATATTTTTATTTGTTTAATAATATATAGGATTTTTCAGCGGACATGGATTCCTGTAGATTCCAGATTATTTGGAATAAGGGAATGAAACCTGGTGGGTCTTTGCTATGAATTATAAAGTATATTTTTATGACATTGTCATCCCCCATAACCTTCTCCAGTTCTTCTATAGCGCACCTAACTCTGGAATTTCAAATGGAATGGGAAATTTTAAGACAAATTTATATTGGACACTTTTTTGTTCCGATGCGTCCTGAGGGCAAACATTTTTTTTTTTTTAGAAAGCTATTGAAGTAAACATTTTAGAGAATGAAAACAACTTTGAAATGAGTCTATTCATTCCATAACGCTAAGTATAAGTGGCAATAATAAATTTTTATTAAATAATAAAATTATGTAGAAAATAGTTTTATTAAATAGTACATTTATATCTTATATTAACTAGAAGGCAAAATAAAATTATATGGATACATAAGGACAATAGGATAATGTTACTGCTAATAGATAAAGAAAAAAAAATTTAAATAATAATTAAATTAAGAAACAATTTTTAAGCGTAATATATTTATGAAAATTTTATATAATTAATTAATATTTTATTGTAGAATAAGCATCCTAAAGACGAAGGAATACTCCAAAACATTGATGTAACAAGGTTATATAGGTGAATGAAAGGTAAAATTAAGAAGATTGTGTTTTTGTACTATAAAAATAAATGTTTATTATGTACTTTTCATCTTCAAAGAAATAGAACAATTATATATAATGTGAAAAAAACAACACAATTTTTGCAAAACATACAACTGAATTTCAAACACACTAACTAGTTTATGAAATGGAAATAATATTGGAAAATAAATAAGTAGATTTAAGAAAAGTGTTTTTACTTTATATTTCAAATAGCTGCAATTTGCAGAAATACGGTCAGATGCTACTGCATGATAATTCACAAATAAACTTTCCATTTCTACCAATATTAATGATGATCTGACCAATTCCCTTATCTAAATACACATTCAAAGACTGATTTTTTTATTCTTTGTTTACACTTATATTCAAATGGTTTCCAATATAAGCAAAGTTCAATAGCAATATTTATAGATTTCGAAACTGCTTTTGATTGGGCATGAAGACAAAAGCTCCTAACTTCTTTAAAAAAGTGTGAAGGGTTATCTTTACAGAAGCATATCTGCGTTTTACGCGAAGGCTCATAAAATTGAGATACAGGGACTCACCATCCGCTTAGAGGCAAACAAAACAAGGACTGCTACACGACTTTGTACTTAGTCTGCTGCTATTTAGCACTATGCTTGATGACATTTTAGCCCTAATTGAGTCAATCTCTACAACAAAGGAACTTCTATTTGCTGATGAACTCATTATATGTTTAACCAATAGTGATATCAAAGCATTGGAATTACAGACATAACAAGTGGAACAGAAACTTGAACAAGTGTGTCCATGAGAACAAATTTTACTTGAACAACCAGAAATCGGAAATAGAGCTATTCAATATTTCCATCAAACTCCACAGAGTGATTTTGGGACACCAAAATGATTGATTCCCTTCCACAAATAGAGGAAGCAATCTGCCTTGATGTAAATTTGGACACAAAATTGACCCAGAACACACATATAAAAAAGCTAATTGACCAAGGAATGAAGAGGCTGACGATTCTTAAAAGGTCGAGAGTCACTAAATGGAGAACAACACTATCTATCTTAAGTCTCACCTACTATTCGTATGCTCATCCTGTCATGGAATACGGATCAGAATTTATTATCACTGCTTCAGAAACCTCTCTTAAAAAGCTAGATGTAGTGTAAACTTAGGTGCTATGACTTATGATTGAAGGTGCTAAGTCAATACTTATAGTCGCCTTGGAGCTACAAACTGGAGTCCAGCCACTGAAAGCCCGTCGAGAAATACTGGCAATAAATGTGGATGAAGAGGTTGGACATTGCCTATTGAAAGCTTATAAATCTTCTTCACATTGTTTAAGAACACCAGCCAATTATACAGTAGAAGTGCAAAATATAATAGAGAAGTTATGACCTGCAATTTGAGGGGCACCAAGTATTGCCATCACTAAGTACTTGCAAATCAGCCAACTGCATATAAAAGTTTTTATTATACAAGGTAAAGTCAAAAAGATAATCACAAGTGTAGAGCAAGGATGACCTGTACTTGATCCTGATAACGGTTTTTCTTGCCTTCTTTCTTACAGATGGCAACAAACAAACAAACAAGTGAGTATGAAAATTCAAAAAAAAAAAAAAAAAATGAAACCTTACCTAAGAACTAATACATGCATATCTACTCTAAAAAATATTATTAATAATAAATATACAAATATATCTCAATATTAGATAGAAACAAATCAAAAGAAAGTTAAAAAAAAATTAAAAATGAGAAGCTAAATTCCTGAAGGAAAGGAAAAAGAGACCGGATACAGTAAAACCACTATCAATCACTTTTAAAAAAAACGAATACAAAAAAAGACAATTGATGATATCTATTTAACAACCCCTGAAGAGAGGCCCATTCCGAAACATTAAGTCTTGATTCCATATTATGGCCCAATGTCCTCCAAATTCGGAAATGAATTACAAAAACTAGGATTAAACCCTGCATTTAAAATAGAAAAAACCCTATTCTCATATTTCCCTTCTCCTAAAGACAAAATAGACCCTTTCCAAAAAGTGGAGTATACAAACTAAATTGTAATGATTGTGCAGCCAAATACACGGGAAAACTGGAAGATCGCTAAATCAGAGATTAAAGGAACATATACATGCATATAATAACTTTGCAATTCATTTAAATGAAAAAACCATAAATTCATCAAAGACTCAGGAGTTACATTAATACATTATGTTGAAAACAGTCTCAAATTAAATATATATGAATCACTTGAAATAATAAAATCCTTCAAATCCAATCCAGATTTTTGCTTAAATGACCAAATAAATATCTCCAATAGTCCAATCTTAAATTTATTCCCATCTATAAAAGAAAAACAATTACTCACCAGAATTACTGTAAAAACCCCGACCCCTAAACAGTTTACCTATAAACACCCCATATTTCTTCCATTGCTAGTTCAGTGCAAGAACAAACCAATAAAAACTTTTCTGTTAGATATAATCTACTTAAAGCTTGGTGAGCACCAACATGTATTTGATTTCTTATCTTAATTAAATTCATAAAGATTTTATAATACTAATTTATATTATATATAATTTAATATGTATAATAATTCCAAAATATATTTTGAATTGCTTATTTTTCAATTTTAGTGTGTTTTTACTTTCCCTTACCTATATAGGAAGTATATAGTAAGGGGAAGTATTGCGATCGTGAAAATTTTCGAATTCGAGTTTTCAACGGAAATACATGTTTTAAGGTCCCCTGAGTCCAAATGACCAAGTCTCGCAAAATGGTCTGTGTGTCTGTGTGTATGTGGATCAGTCTAGCTCAAAAACGGAAAGCTGTACGATACTGAAATTACATATTTAAGGTTAGCACATGCATGTGATGTTACAGCAACATTTTCGTCAAAATCGACTAACCGGAAGTGTCACTTTATATAATCAATTTTACAATTTTCTCGAAAATGGCTCAAACGATTTTGATGAAACTTGCCTAAATTATTCTTCATAAAGACCTTTAGCTTTTCATATATATGATATATCACCGAGGAATTGCAGGGAAAAAAGTTATGATGAAAAGAATATTTTATTTACGCATAACTTCAAAAGCGTGCAATTTATGGTAATTTATCTATAGACTTTTATGAAAGGTAATTAAATCATCTAAAAAAGAATAAAAGAATCATCAAAATCGGACCAATAATAGCAAAGATACAGCGCATCGGACTAACCGGAAATAGCTATTATATTATGGATATTACACTTTTTTACAATTTTCTCGAAAACGGCTCTAACGATTTTGATGACACTTGCCTAAATTATTCTTCATAAAGGTTTTTAACTTTTCATTTATAAAGTAAATCACCGAGGAATTGCAGGGAAAAAAGTTATGATGAAATGAATATTTTATTTGTGCATAGCTTAAAAAGTATGCATTTTATGGTAATTTATCTATATACTTTTATGAAAGATAATTAAATCATCTAAAAAAAAAATTATCAAAATCGGACAAGTATTAGCAAAGATACAGTGAATTTTATGAGGAGCATAAAATAGATGGATAACCAAGCGCATCCGAAAGGAGATAGAAGCGATCGAACCTCCTCCCACCAATCCGCCAATCTGTTGCAAACAATATGCTCTGTAACAAAGTAATTTAAGAATACAAAAACGGAAATTAACTTAATAATTTCTACTTTCACATTATTTAATGGAAAGAAAATGTTTCCATAGAAACTAAACCAGCAACTTTTAAAATATATTTGCAACTTGACAAAGTTAAAATATAGAGGTACTGTACAGAATTGTTGTACTAAAATTGTTTTAAAAACTATTTTATTATACTTAAGTGGGAGAAGAATTGAATGCTGCTGAGTTTATTTTAAATATTGTTTATGAGAACTCTTTAGAATTATATTAAAAAGATAATTATTATAGGGCGGTAAGGGAAAGTTGTGTGATGCGCGCACCGCACCAGATTTTTAGAACTGAAGATGAATGTATAACCAGTTTGTGTAACTAGTTTTCAATAAAAACAAAATTATAGAAGTGGCAAATAATTTATCAATCCCTAATTAGAAAAAAGAGTAGCATATGAATATCTGAAAAACATTTTGGTCTAATTTGCTTTCTGATTAATAATCATAAAAAATATATAATGAAATGTATAACTTTAAAAAATCCTGTGATATACTTACTTTGGATCAAGTACTGCTTTTGTAACAAAAAGATACTCTGCTAACATACTAACCAGAAAGAAAATTATAGCAGATGTAATCATAATTGTCGTTCGATATGGAAAACCTTGAGATTGACGTTCATAGTCGTAAAGAGGATATTTTATTAGACAAGGAATTCCAAAGTGAGGCTCACCCGCTAAAAAAAAAAAATCAATTATTTATTTATTGATTATTTCACCACATCAGAGCAGAAGTAGCTTACTTCCAAAAATTAAATTTTACAGGGGAGATTTTTTTTACTTTTTTTTTATCGTTTCATAATATGAATGTATAAACCAAACTTTTGAATTTCTAGCTTAGACATAAACTTGGCAGAACATTTTTGTGAATTAAAAAAGGAAAAAAAAATTCTTTAAATTTAAAACTTTTTACAAAAAATTATTTAAAAAATATAAATCTCTAAACTTGCATTTTAGTAATAAAAGTGTATGATGAGAACAAGTGAATAAAAGAACATTTTCATGTGCGACACATTGCCAAATTTAGGGTTAAGTATTATAGATAGAGATAAGGTACTTCTGCATCAAATCCACAATAGTCTGGACTATTACAAGTGATAAAACCAGAAAAAGCCAAATTTGGAGATAGGATAGTTCTGCTCTGAAGCGGCGATTTATGATATTAAAAAAAACTTTAAACTCACACATTAATCTCATAAGAAATCCATAAAGATAAGCAAAAAAGGAACCATATGCATTTGTATAATCAGCAAAATAAAGACATATGGTTAGTTGCGGAAAAATGATGACAAAAACCAAGTCAGTACTCAAAAAGCTAAAACCAATAATCAACATTAAAGCATAACATTAATATAACAGAAAACTATTTAAAAAAACAACTCAAAATTAGAATAGAAACTTAATTTTCAAACACATACAAGATAACAACAGAAAGCTAAAAGTACTGTTTAGAAATGGTGGGCGATAATTTAGGTCTGAATTTTAAACTTGATATTTAACTTGAGTTGACATCAGATTGATGGTATAGAAGAATCAATCCCTAAATGATATTAAAGATTAAATCTAACCTTATAAAAGACGGCCAAATTTCTATATTTTTTTAAGACAAACTATATAAAGTAACAAACTTTTTAGTGTAAATACTATGGTGTTTGTTTATCCTTTTTAGTCCCTAAAAGAACTTTATAAACAAAAATAACTGTTTATTTAAAATTCCAATTTCCAATTCCAATTTAAAATATTTCTTATTTCCAATGGATTAAATATTTAGTTTAAATTCAGTTAAAGCATATAATCATTTTAAAGAAAGGTCTGAGGGATTTTTGTCAAATTTACAAAACAGCAGGATAATCCTGAAATTCACGAAATTTAGAGCAATCATCATAAAGAAGATCATAACCTCACAAAATTGAGAAATTAATAAAGTGGTGAAGACTCAGTTTATACAGAAGTTGGATAGAATTAGTTGAGAAAGGATGCCCTCTATCGTTGTTGGACCAGAGACCACATTAACTGATTAAAATTTATTTAATTAATTCAAATAATTGATAACAATAAAATTACTGGATTTTTCATAAATAATTGTATGTAAGAATTGAATAATTATAGAAAGGGGCAGGTACAGGTAGAAGTAACGTGTCTGACTTCTCATCTTACGATATTAGAATAATTACATATTGTTCTTAAATGAAATATGTATTATTTATTTCAATTAAATTATAAAAGCAAGAGAGAAAATAAGAAAAAAAAGAATTCTCAGAACGACATTATTTGTTTTTCTTCAAGCGTATTTGTCGTAAGATTAAATAAATTTAAAAATTAACTAAACCTACTTACGCAAGATGATAAACTGTAGTCAAACATAAGGCAATCAAACATGCTAAAATAGTTACAACAGCAATTATGATCCTCAATACTAACACTACTTCGAAGTCTGAAGCCTATGGAATAAAACTTTAATACAATAAAGGTAGTAATATAATCATTACTATTATAAAAATTATCATAACTATTATTGATTATAGCTATTATCATTATCATATCAATATATTATAATGAGTGATTAGTGCATAAAATGGGTTCAATTACTTTAATGGGGTACAATCAGCTTGAGGTCACTGAATAACTAGCATTAAGCTGGCAAATGTATAGATGTATAGATCATGAAGACCATAATGCTCGGGGCCTGAGGTCAGTTGATCTAAATCATTTGATTTTTATCTTTTGGGCACATAAAGCAGCTCTTATAAAAGGTTGTAATAAACAAATGTGAACAGTAAATCAAAAGAGAAGTAGATATTAATCAATACATTTTTTCATTGAGGTGATTTTTTGAACTGCTTTTTCACATTCCTTGTCATTCCAATCATTTCTCTTTGTCTGCTGTCTCTTCCCTAAACACCTCATTTACCACACTCTTCAATGCGTTTTTTAAGTCACTCCAGTTCTCTTCAATTGACTCATTATTTTTCAAGCTCTCTTCAATTTTCGTCATAAATAGATCTCCTGTCTCCTCAACTAGCAGTTTTTCTCGATTGAAGATCGATTTCATCTCTCCTCGGAAAAAGCAGTTAAAGAAAGAAATGATGCTAGAATGAAACTGATACATAGACAAACGAGAGCCACGACAGAGAACTATGAAAGAAAAAAGGCAAAAAAGCTGTGTAGAGAAAAAAAGAGGGCTAAGAGAGAGAAAAACTTGAGAAGATACAGCAGGAATTCAATATAAAGAACAGTAGGAAGTTTTACTGGGGGAATTAAAGATATTAAGACAGGATATGCACCAAGGCCCGCATTTTATAAGGATGAAGATGGAAACTTGTTGGAAGATAGCAAGGACGTTGTGGACAGGTATTTCCAGAACTTCCTGAATGTAAATAGGATAGAAGGTGGTAGTGGTGCGGAAGAGCAGCAGGAAGAATGGAGTGAGGAGGGAGATGATGAAGAGGAAGTGCCACCAGATGAGGAGGAAATGATGGGATCTCTGAAAAATCATAAGGCCCCAGGTACTGACGAGATACCGGCAGAATTTCTCAAGTATGGAGGGCAGGTGATAATGCCACATATATATACATTGAGCATGGAGAGAATGGAGCAAAGTTATTCTCTGCCCAGTTTATAAGAAAGACGATAGGATGGCATGCGAGAACTATCGCGGGATAGTGCTGTTGTCGACTGTGTATAAGGTAATTTCCATTGCTATTAGCCGGAGGTTGGTGAGATGGTCTGAGAGGGTTACTGGAGACTATCAGTGTGGGTTTAGACAAAGGAGATCCACAACGGATTTAATTTTCACACTGAGAAAGGTATTGGAAAAGTGTGACGAGCATAACGTTAGTCTGCACCACTTATTTATAGAATTCAAGCAGGCGTATGACTCGTTAGAAAGAGAAAAGGTGGCTAGAGATATCAGGCTCCTGGGGATCCCACCAAATTTGGTGAGATTAATTGAAATGACGTGGAAGGAAACCAAGTCTCAAGGTAAAGTTTGGTGGAGCCCTATCAAACGAGTTTGAAGTGACAGGCGGACTGAGACAAGGTGACCAATTGTCGCCCATAGTATTAAACCTGGTTCTCATAAGAGCGATAAGAACTAACCCCGGAGGAAATGTCTATATAACAGGCTGATTTAACATATGACATATGCAGACAATGTGGTCATTACAGCGCGCACATTACCAGCATTTTCTGGAGCACTAGAAGAGTTTGAAGTGGCGGCATTGAGCAAGGACTTAAGAATTAATGAAAATAAGACGGAATATATGAGGATGCAAAGGACACAACCCGGTAGAGAAGAAGAAGTGGAAATCAATGGACACAACTTCAAGCACTGCAAGAGCTTCAAATATCTAGGATGTCTAGAAACAGAAGAAAACGATATAAATGCAGAGATCAAAGTCAGAATAGCGGCTGGTAGCAGATGCCTTTTTGCGCTAAATAAAGTGCTTAAATTCCAAGAATTGTTTAGAGCTGCAAAAACCACCAGTTAGTTATAAGAGTTTAATAAGACCGGTGGTAACATATGGTAGCAAGAGCTGGGTTTTGACTAAGGAGAGCGAGATGATCCTGAAGGATTGGGAAAGAAAGGTTCTCAGAAAGATATTCAGCCCGGCAAACGAGCATGGTCATTGGAGAATTAGCAAAAATAGCGAGCTCGAACAACTCTTTGGTGAGCCTAATATTGTGGCCATTATCAAAGAAGGAAGACTGTGGTGGCTAGGCCAGGCAGAAAGAGATTAGGAGGAAGACTGAGGCTGAGATGGTTGGAAAATGTGGAGGACGATCTGAGGTGGCTGGGAGTGAGAGGATGGCGAAGGAAGGTGGAAGAAAGCCAGGAATGGCTATCAATTCTGTGTGAGGCCAAGGCGCAACTAGGGCTGTAGTGCCATGTAGTTAGTTAGATTCTTTGAAGGTTTAACAGAGCTCTAGAAAAATTTTCTTGTTGAACCCACAGTTAATTGCGAGGGTAACTATATAGATTCAATGCTTATAGTAACTAAATTCATTTTTAAATCATATGTAATAAAGGAAAATATTCTTTTCAATTACAATTATAAGATTGAAAAATAAAAGATCATTCTATTAGAAGGTTAGATTAGTATGAGTCAATTTCAACTTTTACTGCCTCAAACTCCTTATAAAGTGAAAAATATTTTTATATTTATAACAACTCATCTTTAAATTGAGATATTGAAAAAAAAAATCTATTTGAAATCATCTGAGTGAAAAATATAATTCTACCAAATCTCATAGAAATCAAATAATTAGTTTCCAAACTATGAGAAAACAAAATAACTCCTATACATTTTATTTTAATGTATATATAAATAAAGAACCTTAGTTTAATGAATAAATAGTTAGCCTATCCTATTAATTATAGGCGTAGGAATGTGAGGACCCCATCGCCCAGTCTTGGTATTGCAATCAATCACTGCCCCTCCAAGTTGGGGGAAACAACATTTACACTGACCCACACATATTAATATACTGATTTCAGCACACTTCATACATATACCCATATTACAGGCACACACAGTAGACAAAGGCACATACAATACACACCCTTCCCTACTGTAGACACCATGGAGGGGGTATCTATCTGCAGGCAAAAAGGTGGCAGCCCCACCAGAAGACTACGTATCTAATTTGGATGATAGCCCCACTACCCAAAAATCCAATCAATCAAGAAACCTAAAATAGCCTCAGGATCAAATAGTCGACAACGGAAACATTCCAGCAACACCAGGCTTAATTTTAACCTAGGAAACACCATACTATATACTTCAGCTCCTGAGTATGGTACAGGATTATCAAGGGAAGATACTGAAAAGCCAAGCAATTTTTCTAATAAGGATCTAGAGAAAATTCTATTATTATTCCATTTTATGTGTACATGTCCAAGCACAAATAACGCTAAGGAAAACAAGTGCACCAGCACTGAAGCTTAAACAATACATCAATAAGAGGTTATTTCAGATACAACTATTAAATTGCTTGAACCACCAGAGAAGGACTATAGATCTCAATGGTTTGACGAGGAGTGCGAAAGGGCAACACGCATGAATAATGAACATATCAAGCCAAGACTCAGGGAAAGATGAGAAGGAATATTGCAATGCACAGGCAAAAGAGGAGAATGGAAAAACACCTCCACCAGTAGAAGAAAAGGCAGTGGGAGAAAAAGAACAGGAATACAAAACCTTTTGAAACAAAATCTACTGGCTACCTGAATGAGGACGGAAAGCTGCTTACAAACATGGTGGATATACTTGCAAAATAGAACAGACCCAAAGATACACCAGGTGAACAAAGATCTTCCAAAGGAAGATGAGGAGGACCACATGAAGATATCCCTTGTAGATATACCGCACTGCTGACGTGGACTTTTATCATATGCCACGGACTGCCCCATCTTCGTAAAGAAAACGTTTGCTCCATTCCATGGGACTGCATACTTATAGGATTTAAGAGCTTTAGACTGTCCTTGTGTGATGCAATAGTCCTGCATCATGATTTTTTTTTTATTTTTTTTTTTTGTAATATATATTTATATTTATATACCTAGAAGTGGGTAAAATGTTGAAAAAAAAGTTTTATAAAGATATAATGCAACGAAATAAATTAATACAGATTTATATAAAGATGAGGAAATATTATATACAGAAATTATTCAGTAAAAGAACTATCTAATATCTGTTGACATCTGCATGATGGTATAGAAGGATAAATCTAATTAGGGATTGATAAATTATCTGCCACTTCTATAATTTTGTATAAAATAAGCGAGCCAAGCAATAATGTATGTTACACCACTCAAAAATGAGCAATTCAGAACTGAGGAATGCAGAACAAAAAGATGCCATCTATTTATTTTCCATATTGAGGCTCAAATATGCAATAGCCAACAAAACATCTGCTACAACAACACCTGCATAAGAGAAAACCTGATACCGTCTTATGCTCAAATAAGATCTGGAGTTCAAACAAGAGCAGTATCAAGAGCCATCCACCATGCAAGACGACAATGGGTGAGACTAGAAATCAAACATTGGTACTCTGTTAGGGACAGCATAAAATTATATCTTTATAACCTCCTTTCTAAATTAACTTTTATCCTACATCCACTTGAATTTGACTCTCTCTATATATGTTGAAAAAACATGAAACTCTAGAAAAGAAACTTGGAAAATTACGGTTAAACTATGACAATTTAAATATCCGTTCTTCTGGTTCGTCAAACAACTCCTAAAGTCAAAACCAATTTTCCCACAAAAATAGAAGAGGCAAATAATTTATCAATTACTAATTGTCTAATATCTATATAATTAAAACAATATTGTAATTACAAAAACTAATTAATATTAAGAAATTTTGTTTTTAGAGACCAACTGGTAGAAAATATAGCTGTTGACCAAACTTTTTCCAAAAATTAATTCTTTTTTAATACCAAAATAGACTTTTGGAGAAGTATTACAACTACTCATCTGATCAAATATGTCTATGTGGCCTTTTCCATGGTTATAACCCAGGATTATATCTGTCGGCTTTATCACAGTACCTCTCCCAGTCTTTACTGGAACTTTTTCCACTCTAGATTTCGTGGATAAAATAAACATATTCCTCTTATCTTTTTAATTGAGTACAGTTATTCCTTCTTGGCTCTCCAATCATTTCTCCCCTTTTTTAGTCTCGCAGTCACAACCTAAATTGGTAAATTCTTTCTATTTTTCCTTATAACTTTATAATTTATAATTTATCCTTATAACTTTATAATTATAATTTTTCCTTATAACACCTAATGAGTTTCTCCATTATCCTCTTCAAAGTAACAAATTTGAATAAAAATCATTTTTGACTCCATACTATACTGGACTATACTTTTCCTTTTATCGTCTTTATTGTTTGTTACTTTGAAGAACACCTAATTCTTAAACTATAACAGATATGAAAAAAATTAGTAGGAACATTCTTGTAGGAAATATAATGCTCTTCAGTTTTATACATACAACTTTTTAAGCTAGGACCAACCATTTTAAAGATATAAACAAAAAAACTTCTCCCCTCCCTCCTCTCTTTGCCTGTACTCCTAAATCCGAGGACTTTCACTATGTATACCTCTTAACTAGTTTACCCTGAAGTCATTTCCATCTACACTATCCTTTTGAGAATTCATTGCCTGGGCTAAAATTGGCATATAGGTAGTAATACCTCAAATAGGTTTCTCGTCACAGCATTGGAACAGACATCATTTTGTATAGCTAACAGTTATTCCAGTATAAATTTTTGGACAGATATTAAACTAAACCCATGTATCCGAGAATACACAAAAATCTTACTCCTATCAGTGGAATATCTGTCATTTAGTCTACTTAAGGCAGAAATCAATTCATTAACAATGCTACGAACTATTTTTTGCTTGGCCTAGTGATTTCTCTTTTCAAACATATTGTAATCAATAAATGAAAAAACTTACTGGATCGCTATTGACCAGTCCGCTGCAGTCTGAGGATCAATTGTTGGCCTTAGCTGAAATGTGAAAATTTTATTTCTGTTTTCAACATCACTCAAACAATATCAAAAGGCTTTCTCTTCTTCCTCTACAAAAGGCACTTTCTCAACACTCATTTCTCTCAACTGACTTGTTGCCAGCAATTCAGATTCTGATGCATGAGGTCTTGCTGTATTCTGAATGGATCCACTAATTTCCGAAGCCTAACATTGTTTTGCCATTCAATTGGTATAAATAAAGTTAAAAAAATGCATAGCAAAATATGAAAATTTCCTAATTTCACTTAGCGGTCCCATGGCACTTCATGTGTTAAAATTAGTTGACTATTTCTTAAACTAGATGGCAGAACTTGATGGTCTTTGAAAGGAAGATTCTGTATAAAATCTTTGGAGCTGTGAAAGTTGGCCAGTTATGGAGATGCCAAACAATTCCGAAACTTAAAGATCAATTCGTATTCAAGGAACCAGACGTGGTCCTGTCTATTAGGCTTTGAAGATCGAGATGGTCCGTGCAGATTGCTCAAATGGATGAGAATAATCTGTTAAATAAAACAATGACAAAGGTACTTCATAGATCAAGATGCAAAGGAAGGCCTCGGCTTTGATGGAATGACAGTGTGACTGGTGATATCAAGTCCATGCTAGGCATGGGGAACTAGATCGCAGCCTCACAAGATCGGAGCGATTGGAACTTAAATAAGAAATAATAATAAGTTAATTAAACAATTTTGAGTGCAAACAATTAATATATTTGTGGAAATATTGATTAATGTATGTGATTAAATCGAACCTTATTTTTAACCAATATACTATCTCTTTTATTTTACTTTTTTTGAATATTTCTACAATGAGACCCCTTGTTGCTGAGAGCGTTAATTTGTGATATAAGTCATATTTTCCCAACTACTTTTCAACAAGATGCACAAATGTTCTAATGGCATGGAACGCTTCTCTAGGATATTTCAATTTAGTTAATCCCAGAGATTCTAAATGAGCTGAAATTAAATGATATAATCTGGACAAACATTACATTATCCTTAAAATTATTTCTTGTTTACTTTCAAATTATTGTAGAAAATGTTTGACATTTATTTTGAGTCATTATCGGAAAACAAAAATAATCTTTATCAAGATGGCACTGTAGGACAAATAAAAAATTGTCTTTAATGAAAATCTGAGATATTTTTATAAAGTATTGGAACTCAGATGTCATGAAACATTCACAAACCATTATTGAACCATGTTCCACAGAAAATCTGACAATTGCATAAATTCACTCAATATGAACCTATCGACCAAAAGAACATTTTTCCATTCCTTGATAGTCCAGTCCTCAGCGTTTTATCTATTTCAGTAGCTTATTTTTTTCTTTCTGGTTTTGCCATTAATATAAGCACAGCAAATTTTCCAATTGTTTCAATATATTATTATAATGCAATTTGGTATATAATATATTATTATAATGTAATCAATACCAATTGTTTTGTTGTTATATTATTCTAATTGTACTAATATAGAGAGTGGGGTAGCTCGGTGGGTTTGAGACCGGCTGTGACAGATAATTATTTATTCTTTTATCAGCCGTGGAGTGACCCTCTCAGGGCTCATCCAGCCTCTATAATGTGTTTAATTGGGGTTAAATCTGTGAACCCGGTAGAATCACCTCCTTGCATAACTGTTGGCCTAGAAACAATATGATCTTTACTAACAAAAAGTACTGAACCCAAGATTCCTGGGTTGTAGAGGAACAGGTTTTTTTTTGTTTTGTTTTTTAATGGTATATTAACTCAAATTAATTATTAACGTACAGTAAGTAGGAAAAGAGATATTAAAAAGTAGTTTTTATAAGTTTTAAAGGATTTTGAAAGACAATCTTCTTAAACTTTTGGTTTATACTATCAATTGCTCGATAAGCTGAGGAGGCATATGAATTGAGTTTTGGTAGAACATAAAATATATATATATATATATATATATATATATATATATATATATATATATATATATATAAAGTATTGTGAATGTCAGCAAAAGAAATTTAGTTCCCTACTTAGTATAAGTATAAAAAATTCATATATTTTATACATTTTGAATGTAAAATGACATCAAGGATTCCGGATTTCAAAGATGAAGACATTTTACATATATACATACCATAGATATGATATTCAAAAGACTAAATTTTTATAAACTCATAAAAACATAATTTTTACTTCTTCTCTGAGGACATGTTTATAAACATTTCTTGTAAGCATTGAGCTGGACGCCAAAAGTGCAGAATCAGCAGAAGCCATAACAGCACCAGACACAGCACCCATTCCAAAAACTCCAACCCACTGTGAAAAAAAAATGACTCGAATTTTGGAAAAATGTAAAATAAAAAAATAACTAAATGATATATAAATAAATAATAAATAATAATAAGATCAATTTCATAACACAAAGTTATAAATAAATTTAACATAAAAAACTAAACAAGGTCCTTTAACTTAATTTCTCAGACAAATAATTATTTGTGTCATTTTTTGAATTTTTTCATTTTTTTGGTGATATTAAGTTTGGCTAACTATATAAAATAGTCTTATATTATTGTTCTTAACTATGAACAATATGAATGAAGTGAGACCAAACTTATCTACTAGTTTAATTATTGATGTTGCCACTGTGATGTTTATGAGGAAATAAATAATCTACATTACTATAATCTAAAAAAAAAAAAAATCTACTAATTTAATGTTAAATTACGCTGTCTCTTCTCTACTGATAAGTAAGGATAATATTTATTATTTTATAAGAATGAATTTATTTGCAGCTCCGCTGCAACGCATCTAGTAAATTAGTTGTCGATGTTTTGTCTTCAACGACTCACTAGATAGTGTACTCTGATTTTAAAATTATATTATTGGTGAAGCAGGAGATCTCTGGGCCACCTTCTTTTTAACATGCACCGACTGGGTAACAGGGAGGAAGAAAGTGATTGAACAAATGGATTGGGGTGACAGTGAGCTGAAGAGTGAAATGTGATGTATTTTTCTTGGATATAAGATTTTACTGTTGGAATGCTCATGTCGTTGTGTATGTTGTGATTTGAAATTAACCATTGGGTGTGGAACACCTCCTGGCCTGTGGTCCGCCAATCCTGATACACCCTGTATCGAGTTTTAATATGTATAAATGTTGTTTGATGGTAATTGTTTAGTATATTAAAGAATTTAATAACAAAGAAATATTTCTGAAGATGGGAGTACTTCTTCTTCTTCCATTGGCTCAACAGACCATTACTGGTCCCTGGCCTCCTCTAATAATTTCTGCCAGTCTACATGCTGTTGAGCAGCAGTTCTACAGTCTCTGATTCCCAAGATCCTCTGGGCATCCATCCATCTAAGACGTGGTCTTCCTCTACGCCTGGTACTATGAATGGCCTCGTTCATTAATTTTCTGGCGATCTCATCCTATGATATTCGAGCAATATGGCCAGCCCATCTCAATTTTCCCAGCCTTATATGCTTCAAAACGTCAGGTTCACCAAGAAAGTTATATATTTCTTGATTACCTCTCCTGAGGTATGTTCGACCAACTCTCCTAGGTCCATAAATACGCCATAGAATTCTTCTCTCAAAAACCTGTAAACTTCGCTCATCCGACTGTGATATTGCCCATGACTCTAAGCCGTATGCCAGAACCAGTCTGATCAATGTCTTATACAGCCGTACTTTTGTTGTCCTTGCCAGTTATTTACTCCTCAAATGCCTTCCTAGACCAAAGTAACATCGGTTAGCAATAACCTTTCTCCTCATTGCCAGCAGATATCAGGGACCCCATGTAGACGAATTCATCCACTTTTTCAATCTTATAGGAGCCAATCTTTTCCCTCAGGGGCCTCACGTACTGCTGCCTGAGATCTTCCAACAATACCTAGATCATCTGTGTAACCAAGAATCATGAACCAAGATCCAAGAACCAAGAAGAATGAACTATTCTATTAAACACCGTGCCTATTGTCTGCATCCGTGCATCTTGCACCGCTTTCTTCAATGCAATGTTAAAGAGCAAAAATGCCAACGCATCTTTCTGTCTCACACCATTTGTTGCAAAGCTCACCTCTGACAATTTGCCCTGAACATGCACCAAATACATGGATTCTATCATGGTTAATTTAACCAATCGAATCAGTTTCTCTAGAATGTTTAGTTCTCTCATAGCTTGATAAAGAGGTTCATGTAATATGCTGTCGTAAGCAGCTCTGAAGTCCACAAACAGGTGATGCGTATGAATTCAATATTCTTTACTTCTTTCCAAGATAATACAGAGTAATAAGATCTGATTGACCATTGATCTACCTTTGCGGAATCTACACTACTATTTTCTCAGTAAACCCTCCGCATACGGCACATGGCACAACATATGGCAGAAGTCACATGTATAAAATGTTTGAAAATATTTTATACACTCAAGGCAACAACGATACACCTCGATAATTTTTACAGTCAAGTACATCTCCTTTCTTGTGGATTGGGCAGAGTAGACCTTTTCCACGATCCTGGCATTACTTCTGATGTCCACACAGATACAAATAGGCTTTAACCGGATTTCCACCTCCATTCTTAAAGAGTTCTGCAGGTCTCCATTCTTAAAGAATTCCAGTTGCCTTATGGTTTCTAAGCTTCTCAAATGCATCACATACCTCGTCCTCATCAGGGGGTTCAATCTCGTCGCCTTGATTTCTTTCAGAATTAGGATCCATTTGGTCAGCTCGGCCTTATTTTATTATTTTATTTTCCACCCTGCCCTGCCTATATGGCAATGCGGGTGTTTGCAGCAGTGTGATGTTATGCATTCCTGCTTGACAACACACTGCTGCAAGTAGATCTGATAACAATTCTTTAAAAAGCTGTACACACAGTCTGCTCTTCAGTTTGGCCACAATCCTCATCTTCTCCCCTCCTTGGTCTTGTGTCCGGCGGCCTCCCTAGCACAGTTCTTTCTCTCCTTTCCAAGGAAAAGTGTGTTGAACCCACTATAGTCTTCCAACTGCACACAGAGCTCTTAAAGTGAGGATAGTTCTTTTCGGTCATCAGCTGAGAGAGCTCACTCTCCGTCAGAACATAGAGCCCTATCTCCCTCAGTAGTTTGGCCCTGAGTGCTTCATAGGCAGTGCATGCTGTGATGATGTGTTCGGCGATTTCCGGTACACCACAACTGGGGTATAGGAGATTGATATCTATTCAATGTTAAAAAACCTTCGCTCTGAAACCCCCATGTCCTGTGAAAATCTAATCGCGATCCGATGGTGAGAAAGTACCTCTTTAAGGTAGCCCCCTTAGGGGTAGTCACCCATCCCCAGTTCCATTCTTCTATTATATCCTCCCAGAGGATTCTCTTCCAATTGCTAGGGTCTGCATTGATCCTCTCTCGGAGATCCACCGGTAGATCCGTTGGGCCTTCCCTCCTTATTTTATGCCAGAAATAATCTTCTCGCAGCAGAAGGTCAATAAGTATTCCTCCTGCTAAGACCTGCACCGCTTCATGAGACACCGTCCTGTATGACCTGGTTACTCGAAGCAGAGCCATCCGCTGGATGGTCACCAGCCTACTCTTCTGTCTGTGCAAGGGACTCTGGTTCCAGGCTGGGGGACGCGTAACGCAGGATACCTACAATCACTCCTTTATAAATGGTTATTATTGCTAGGTATCTGAGGTCCCAAAAGGTGCCCCTGATACGACTGAATCCATTAAGAGCTAGAAATACCTTACTTCTCACATAGTCCAAGAGAGGCGTCACTTTGAAATTTCTTCCAATCCAAATTCCAAGATAGGTAACTACCTCACTCGGACATATTCTTGATCCTTGTATGACCATAGTTATAGGGTGAGCCTTATCAGTCATACCTCTTAAGAGGATGGCCTGAGTCTTGGTACCCACCATCTTCAATTTCTTCTTCTCACACCATTCTCCAATCAGGTTGGCGGTGCGTTCAGCTACATCTTTGAGTCTGGCTCTGCTATTCAAGGCCACTAAAACTGCCAGGTCATCCACATAAGCAGTTGCGGGAAACCGCTCCTCCTCTAACACTCTCAGCAACGTGTTGAAGACTGATTTCCGCAGGGCAGGAGCAAGTACCTGCGGACATCTGCTCTCCACAGTGTCTTCTACTTTGTAGAGACTGCCACAAATCTTTAATTTCCTGTCCTGAAGATAGTTTCTGACCAGGCCATACAAGTTGCTGGGAATCTTGTACAGCTACTGGATCATGCTCGGCCACTAAACGCTATCAAAGGCAGAAGTTATTTCAAACAAGAGAAGCATAACATATTTCTCTACCCTCTCTTCGACATCTCAGCACACTCTCAGCAGGGCATCTGCGGTTCTTCTACCTTTGTAAGATCCACATGGATGGCTCGCTCGTGAGAAGACTGGCAATAGGCTTGCAGACATCAGATTCTCAAAAACCTTTCTCATGACAGGGAGGAGACACATAGACCTATAAGACTTGGCTAATTGCTTATCCTTGTCTCCTCCTTTGTAAAGGAGCCTGACGTCAGTAAGGGTTTAAGAGGAGAGGTTTATTAGTCCAGCTGCCCCCGATTTAGATAGAGGGGTTGCTTCCTTGAAGCCATCTGACTTGCTTCCCCATCCGGGGCGGCTACCTAGGGAACGTGACCCAAGGATGTGTAGTGTTATTGATCTTAGTCTGTAGTGTGGGGGTGAGTAGTAGACTTTGTATGTAGACTTTCCACTAAATTGAAAAGGATATATAATAATAATTTGGTTTTCATAATAAACATAGATTACATAACCTAGAATAATATTAAATAAAATTACTTTTGGAGTAAGATATCTAAGCACCAATGGTAAAACTAGAACATATTCTTCTTCAGGTATTTCTTTTCCATATCCTTCGATTTTTTTCCAGTCTAAAAAAGAAAAAGATAATGGCTGGAATTAAGAAAATGCTTAGTTATTATAAAATAAAATATCTGATGTGGACAACACATGACTTCCTTTTATGCCTATTAAACTATAAATCGGTGCCTCAAAAAATGATTCTAAACTTGGTTACAAGTTTCCGAAGATCGCAGTATCTCAAAAACGACATTCGGCATCGCTACATCCATCTATTGACACACACACAAACAAATGGGGAGGAAAACCAGTATTTTACACCCAATTTTAACACTTAAAACAAGTAATAAAAATGTATAATTGGATTGGAAACCGAATTGCGTTTGTAACCTTTATTACAGAAACATATGATTTATGTATTTAATTGAAATATAATTTTTGATGTAAGCTTATTATGACCTTCAAGTAAAGTACACTTTTCGGCTCACCAATTTGAACCAAAATATAGTAAATACATTCATATCGATATAAAAGACCTATTTACCAAATTTGAGATGTTTTACATTATATTTTAATATAATTTTTGATGAAAATCTATTATGACCTTCAAGTAAAGTACCGCTTTCGGTTTTCCAATTTAGACCAAAATCTAGTATGTTATTAAGTCAATATATAAGTTATAAATACTAAATTTGAGAAGTTTTGCATAGTATTTTAATATAATTTTTTATGGAAATCAATTATGACCATCAAGTAAAGTACCACTTCCGGTGATCAAGCAGTAACCAAAAAGGGAGGTTCATAACTAGATTTTACAACAATCCTAAATACAAAATTTCAACTTTCTACGGCTAACCGTTTTTGAATATGCGAGATACGAACGAAGGTACAAACGTAGTACGTACAGACGCCACGACGAAACTAGTCAAAATGGATTCAGGGATGGTCAAAATGGATATTTCCGTTGAAATCTGAAAACCGAAAATTTTCGCGATTACAATACTTCCTTTACTTCGTACAAGGAAATAAAAACAAAACATAAAAGATAAAAGAATGACAAAGTAATAAGTGAAA
The DNA here is from genome assembly GCA_948150685.1 of Rhaphigaster nebulosa. NCBI lineage: Eukaryota > Metazoa > Arthropoda > Insecta > Hemiptera > Pentatomidae > Rhaphigaster > Rhaphigaster nebulosa. The sequence goes on along the minus strand of OX411311.1, from coordinate 38,432,915 downwards.
TTGGAAAAAAATAGAATAATTTGACAAATTAAGGAAGACTAGTACCTGTCTTTAAAGCATAATAGCCCATTAAAGTAGAAGGTATAGCAATGAGACCACAACCAATAACAGACCAAACTGACATCCTTTGAGCAAGTTTTGTGTTTTTGATAGAAAAAACTCGTTGAAAATAACTCTAAAAAAAAAGAAAGAAAAAGAAATGAATAAAAAATAACTTGTAATATGGGACACAATGTCCCCTAAGAATAGCATAGTTGTATATATTACATGTTCATTCGACTGGATATATTTAAAAATACATCTTTGTCACTTATATAATAAATTTAGAAATTTTTTGTGCATGCGTGAAGTAAAGTGATAATAGAGTAGGAATAAATTACGTTAAGGACGCTATAGAGGAGGAATTCCATAATGCGGTAGCACAAATAATGAATGATTTAGTTAAGGAAGCATTTCTATGGGAGGTGGTACACAAATGGGTAGACTGGATTCAAATATTCCAAGAGTGGATAGAGGAATGTGGAATGATTAAATTAAGAATACATGTAGGCGTAAAAGGATAATCCCTGGTTTTAGAACTTTTATAATTTATGATAAGACTTTTATTTATTCTAAAATGAGATCTTCATACAAGAATTCTAGTTGAGGGTTACATATAATTTAAAGCCCTTTACCTATTTTAATAAATTATTAAACAAATTAAGAGGAATAAAATGAAAGATAATTAAAATATATTTATGAATACCAAAAGAATGAAAGACAAAAAAAAAATAACCCACCATAAATAGAACCATGCTGAATTATAGAAAACAAATAAATTCTATAACCACATGAATCATAAACCTTAATCTCCTAATTTCAATGAAATAGCTTATAAAATTATAAATCAAAAATGCAAGAGGTAAATAAAGTATAAAGAAGTAAATAATAACCAGCTGAACTTTGTTCAGGCTGATATCCCCGCCCAAAGATTAAAAAAAGGATGAAATCAATGATTTTTCAAAAGTAAGGTAAAAATTTAATATATAATAACAAAGAAAATGATCGTCAATGGCCGCCTCGATAGATTCGCCTTTTAATCTACAGACTGTGCCAAAAACATTAGCCGACCTGTCAAGAGGCCAAGCCCACCAGTAGCTCTGCAGAACTTATATCCATGGAGGTTCTTTTGTTCTAAGAGATTGAAAAACAAAGAAACCTAGGAAGTATTGATGTTAGAAAACGGTAAAGGATGACCCCCTGACAACAATTCGCCTGGATTATCAAGGTCCTACTGCAGATGTTGTATAATAAATAGGTCCCTGAAATCAGAAGACAGGCAAATCAACAGATAAATAAACTGTTAATAAATACAGAAACAAAGGAAAGGCTCACAATGAGTAGATTAATGCATGCCTACGGGGAAGAAGACTGGATCAAGTTCGATCTTGTCACTTAAGGTCAGAAGACAGTGAAGGGCCATCATCAGTTGTATAGTCTGCATTTTGAGCTTCAAGATTTCTTTTTATAACATGATTGTTTTTAATGAAAAAAGGTGTGTACATACATAAGTAATAAAATTAAATAAATTTTTGACAATATCCACAGAAATTAGCTGAAACAAGAAAGAGATAAGCATTTTATGGAAGCCAGAAGACCCTTTAAAAATAAAATAATCAAAATAGCTTCTTATTATTAGCAAAACTGTTAATTTCAATTAGCAATTAAACAGTAATGACTCATTTAAAATAATAGCTAAAATAAAACAGCAAATACTTTGATGAAAATTTGTTGTTTCTCACTTACATATTTTTATTTTATAATTATAGAGAGATATGCCTTCACCTTGAGAATTAATAAGTAATTTAAAAAAAATAAATAAAATACAAAATAGATGAACATTTGATTTTAAATTTAAAGGTGACCATAACTAGTAGGTTGTTACAAATGTCCTTGTGCATGAACACAACCCTTAATTCCAACTCTCATAATTATCCTGTAAGAATGTTTTTGTTCCTACTATATATGTCAATGCTTACTTTGACTAATCTTTTAATTCCTTGTGACTTGAGTTGGCTTTATGGGGTCATTTACATTTTTAAAACGCATGTGCAATGTCAGCAGAAAAAATCGTGCCATAGAAGGAGAACCAATTATCCATCGAAATACTGCCGCACAATCCAGATCAGGTTGCCCATTGGTCGTTGATGGACAAACAATGGACTTTGATTTATATATTTTATAATATTTATTTTATAATATATATTTTATAATATAATATTTATAATATTTATATATTATATTTAAAGTATTCAATAATGTTTAAAATATGTAATCTGAAATAACGCTATACTAATACACAAGGACTTTTGTAACAACCTAGTATATTGCAATTTCATGTAATTCAAATATAACTGACTGCTAAACAGTAGCCAGCTCATATCCTGGACAACAAGGTGAGTAGTCAAGATATCAGCTAATCAAAAATAACAGTCTACTATCAAGTATAGAAGTATAGCAAGTTTATCATGTCAATTAAGCAGTTAATTTAAATAGTTTAAAATTTTTAAGTTTCAACTCTTTGATATTTAGTTCGAGATTGGACAGAAGGAAACCTGCTAATTTTAATTCGACTGGGGTCATGAGTCCATTCTATGGCTCACCCAGCCTCTTTAAAGTGGGTATCCTTAATTGGTGGAAAACTGGTCGGTTGAGCATAATTCTGACCTCATCACTTCCTTGCACAGCCATTGGCCAAGAAACAGTACTTCCTTAAAAAGTATTGCACCCAAAACTCTTCATGGGCTGTAGTGGTACAGGTTTTATTGCTAGAGAATATTATTTTAATCCTCTCTCTCTTCTTTCTTTTGCATATGAAGTTTCCTTATTCATTATGCCAAATTCTTTATTTTTTTTTTTAACCAATGATGATATCCCTAATTATAAAAATAAATCATTCATAGAAAGAAAATGAACTTTTATATCCAAATTTTAAAAATGAGTTTGACCGGGGGTAGGGTGGAGTTAATTTTATCTTTTTAAATATTTTTCATTCAAAAGTTCAGCATTTGAAATATTTAGCCATTGAATATATTTTATATTATGAATCCGAAAATTGATGAATACTTGAGACATGGATATAATGTTTCTTTCAGTGTGCCAAGTTTGATATCTATACAGCAATAGTGGATTAAATTTTAAAATAAGCATACTAGTAGTCACAAATTTTCCTAGCATAGGATGTACTTAAAATTCTATCAAGTGATTAATGGCCTATATAAATAAAATATATGGAGCATTTTTTTTCTAATGTTAAGATAAAAATAGTCATGCATATGATGACTTATTAAAAAGAAAAAAAATGTACGTTGGATATCATTAATTACCTGCAGAGGGATACCACCCAGAAAAAGAGTTATATAGTCATCAATATATGTACCAATATGACCTGTTTGGACACTTCCAAAAAAATCCGATTCCCTATTAACATCAACATGTTCTGAATAAGCCACAAATGGACACGCCAAAACCTATCAAAATTTTAGAGAAACAATTATATATACACATGTAAATATATAAAACTTAATTTCAAAATGAGAAATAATTTTTATCATATAAGTCATTGATCTTATAACAAATAATTATAATTATCGAAAATAGCTTTGAAAAACAATTCTAGATAAATAAAATATTGAAAGAACAATATATTTAAGTGATTTAACATTTATAAATCTTGTTACAATGCAATAAATATCTTAAAAGTTGAAATTTCACAAACAGAAATAACAAGATTTATTATAATTAGGGATTGATCCTTCTATACCATCATGCGTACGTCAACAGTTTATTATAGGCGAGTTTCATAATTAAATGCATTTTTTTATTTTGAACTAATTTTTTTTGTCTTAATAAACTTGCCAAAATTCTTCTCCCTAAAGTCCTTTAAATTTTCAAACATAGTACATCACCGAGAAAAAGCAGGAAAAAATTTATGAAGAAAAGAAAACTTTATTTGCGCATAACTCAAAAAGTATCACATAATTTTTTGTGGTGATTATATAAATATTTTTGTTTAAAAGGAAAATTCTCTACAAAATAAAAAATAAAAAAAATCAACAAAACCGGACCATAATTAACAAAAATACAGTATATTGAACTATGTAGCAACACTCATGAAGTATTCTGTGTATCACTATAGAAGGATAAATCTAATTAGGGACTGATAATTTATTTTCCACTTCTATAATTTTGTTTTTATTGAAAATTAGTTTCAAATGTCATAAATTCATCTTCAGTTCTAAGAACACACAAAAATTCAAAAATAAGCAATTTAAAATACAGTTTTGTATTATTATATTAAATTAAATGTAATATAAATTAGTAGTATAAAACATTTATGAATATCGAATTATGAATTTAATTAAGACAAGAGGCCAAATACATATTGGTACTCACCAAGATTTAAGTAGACTATATCAAACAAAAAAGATTACATTGGTTTGTTCTAGCACTGAACTAGTAATGGAAATGACTATAATAGAAGAAAGATGAGGTGTTTGTAGGTAAATGGAACCGTTTAGAGGGAAGGATCGGGGTTTCCCCAGTAAACTTGGTGAGTAATTGTTTTTTCTGTTATGGATAGGAATAAATTTATTGGAGATATTTATTTTGTCATTTAAGCAAAAATCTGGATTGGATTTTAAGGATTTTATTATTTCAATTGCTTCATATATATTTAATTTGAGACTTTTTTCTGCGTGATTTATTAATTTAACTCCTGAGTCTTTGATGAGTTTATGGGTTTTTTCATTTAAATGAATTGCAAAGTTGGAATTCTCTGTCTTATTATACGCATGTAAATGTTTCTTTAATCTCTTTAAACCAATGGAACCTTTTCAGTTTGATATAATCTACTTAAACCTTGGTGAGTACCAGCATGCATTTGATCTCTTGTCTTAATTAAATTCATAATTCGTAAATATTTTACAATAGTAATTTATATTACAATTAATTTAATATGTATAATACAAATCAAACTGTATTTTAAATTTCTTATTTTTGAATTTTTATGTGTTTTCAGAACTGAAGATGAATGTATAACATTTGAAACTAGTCTTCAATAAAAAAAAAAATTAAGAAGTGGCAAATAATTTATCCATCACTAATTATTCTGTGCTTTTTTGAGTGGAAATCCATTCCATTTTTTTAGTTTTTCGAATAACTTGAAAACTATACATCTTTCGGATAATTCCAGATGTTCATTTGAAAGATAATTAAATGGTCTAAAAAGCTGAACTTAAAAAAACACATATACATACATCCTTATCGGATCAATATTAGCAAAAGATACATCAAACAATATTTGTATTGGACTTTGCTCCCAAAGGGGTAAGGAAAGTTCTAGATTATTATAAAATAATAGTAAAATATATTCAAAAGAACAGACTGACAATTTTTAATAAATAATTAATTTTTTTTCGTTGAATAAAATCAATGGCGGTCAGTAAGACAATTTTAATTTAATTTCATAATAAAAAGTACTCATCGCGATGAAGATTCATCTTTTCCAAGAAATCATACTAGAAAAAGACACAAGTTTTTGATAGTATTGAAGCTAAAAATGTCTTCCAGGCATTTAAGCCACTTTAATTTATTCCTTCTCTTACCCCTTTTATGTTGAAATTTTAAAAAAATTGTAGAATAAGAAAAGAGTATAGAGCATATTTTAGTAAACTGATACATAGTTAATGAACTTGTTGTTGATACATTAACATTATGAATTGGTAATTATCAATTGTAAATTATATTTAACTTGCATTACTAATTGAAATACAAATATATTTACTTATCTTAATAAAATTAAAAATTAATCAGAGTCTTACTAGAAATATATAATAAATAATTTAACTGACAAGGAGAGTGTCAGATTTTGATAAAAAATTTTTGAAAAAAAGTCGACAGGTATCCAACCATTTCCTCAAGTGGGCCCTAGGAGCTGTGAAAAAAAATAAATAAAACACTGAAACTGCTTTTTGTATTTTATATTTCGAGCTTGAAAAATAATATAAACATTGTTTTTACATAAAAACATTTGTTTTTCAGAGCATTTAAAGGAAAAATACAAAAATTAAAAAAAATAATTGATTTTTGGTCAAATAAATTAAAAATAGTAAACTAGCCTTATTGATTTTTTCACTCCAAAAATGGTGGCAGATTTTGATTCAGCATATCAAAAAACCTTAATGTTGAAAAAGTATCAAAAACATTTTCAGTTCTGAGGATGTTCAAAATGTTTAAAGCCATAAAATTACTTTTCGATTTGAAGCTCTGTGCTTTCAGTGTATCCGATATCAACATTCTTGGACTCGTTAGAAAGAGGGAAGTTTCTTCTTTCCATGCATATAAATAGCTATTGCATTACGTTTTTTGAGGACGTACAAACATTGGTTATACAACATAGAGAATCTTTAAACAAATTTAAAGGGATCCTACATTTTTTTAAGATTCAAAAAATCGCTCGTAAATCAGGAATCCTTTGAACAATTCAAACCAAATTTGGGGCATTCGTAAAGGTTCTTAAACCACGCGATTTGTATATGATCAAATAAAAACAAAACATATAGGAATGCCAGGGTGCAATTCGTGTAAGCAATGAAAGCAAATCGCATAGTTTAAGAACCTTTACTGAAGCTCCAAATTTAGTTTGAATTGTTCAAAGGATCCCTGAATTATGAGCAATATTTTGAATCTTAAAAAAAAAAATGTATTAATAAAATATTATCAAATTTTTATTTTTTATTAAATTTTTGGATTTTTATATTTTTCCTTTAATATACTCTGAAAAATAAATGGAAAAAAACATGCCAATATAAATCGAGATATAAAATAAAGCAGTTCCAGCGAGTTCTATTTTTTTTTTTTTTTTTACCTACTAGGGCCCATTGAAGGAAACGATTGGATACATACCAACTTTTTTCACACTGTGCACTCCCCTTATGAGTTCTAATATAATTAGGTACTAACCAATCCAATGACAATAAATCCAAGCTGAGCAATATCTGTATAAGAAACACTCACAAGGCCACCAATTATGGTGTAAAGACCAGCAAAAAACGCACTTATCATGATAGCATAAAGTGGATCAATGTGGAGAATCACCTCTAATGTTGTACCTGTAAATATTCAAATAAAGCTTATTTTTTTCAAAATTATCATTCTCAATATTACATCAAATGTAATTAAATATTTCAAAAAGGAAAAAATATATAGAAAATATCTCAAGGCAAGTTGGTGTAGAGAGAAATAGAATATGCTGTAGCTGAAGGGCATATGCTCCAAAAGTGAGTTTTGATTTTCTATACTGCCCAACAACAACAACTCCTTCCGGCAATTCATTATGCCAACCATTTATTCCTAAACCAGTAATAAAAATTTACAGTGAAGTTGGCCATATTATTTCATTTTGGTTAAAGAAACATCATAACTATTTATATGACCTTTTTATAGAGAACGCCATTTCCAACGGTCCATCTTGCATAGAACATTTTATTGACCTGACTGTGAACATTTATTTCTCTATTAAAACAAAGTTAGCAATTAATATTTAAAACAAAGCAAAATACTTTATTAAAAAAGCAGTACCTATGTATTTGTTAGAGAAGAAAAAAGTACATCATAAGTTTCAAAAAATAAATATAAGCCTGTGCTAAATAAAATATACTTGCACTTTGGGATCTCAGAATAAAATGTTTATAAACTGTTTATTTATTCCGGTACAAGTCCCTTTAGAATAACAATTACAGGCAATGATAGGTGGGTTTCAGAGCCTTAGAATAGATGAAATAGGAACATATGAGTTTACAGATAATAAAAAAAGATTAAAAGAAAAAATAAATACAAATGAAAATCATAACAAGTCATAATGCAATAACTTCTAGCATAATAAATAGGTATTGATGGTCTAGTTGTTTACGTCTTAAAATGAAAACCACACAAACTTCTTATGTTAATAAGATGTAACAAAAATTAGAAATAAAATAACATATTTACAAATGTTGATTGAAATTAAAGAAAGCCTATTTACATTTTTTTTTTTGCAATTGGATGGAAAAGAAGTGATTGAATAAGTGAGATTTGAAGGTGGGAAGAGTATTGGAGCGACGGATGGAAGGAGGAATGGAATTCCATTAGGATGAGGATTGGACAAGAAAAGATCTGTCAAAAGCTGCAGATCGGTGGGCTACTGTATATAAATCTTAAAGCCGAGAACGGCTATGATGAGGATGAACAGAGGATTTGAATTGAAGGAGGTCGAAAATGTATGATGGATGGTGGGATTGGATAACTTGGTAGAGGAAGGATGCCAGAGTGTACTTACGACGGTAGGAAGGCCACTTCAACTCTTCGTAATATTAGGAGACAGAGGCGTTCCTCGGTATCCCAAAGATGAATCATACAAAGCAATTTATCAAAGATATTTTTGCCTTGAGGTTCCCAGAGATGCCCCCGTACACCACACAACAGGAACAAAAGTGGGGGAATATTAAGGAGATAACTAGGAGTCTACGTGTCTTAAGTGGAAATAGGTTACGGAGATAATTTAAAGTCTCTCTTTGGATTATTTCTGCACTTTCTTCAGCTTCTTGTTCTTTCCTTTATCTTTTCACACTGAAGTGCACATCCAATATTTTCCTCTGCACCATTCCACCCTCTGATTTCTCCACATTTCACTTTTATTGACATAGTTTCTTCTTAACACTCCTAGTTCGGCACTCATCTTGGGACAAGTTTCAAATTTCTGATCCATAGGCTCCTGCTGCTTAATTTCTTTGCTGAACTTGATAGATATCTTTTATAAAGTAATCTGCACATGTTCCTTTCCCGAAACACTTCAAATGCTCAATTGAAAGATAATCTAATTATCTGAACTGTAAACCAAAACAATACGGAATGTCCTGTGAATGGACAGACCAGATATTTTAGAAATATTACTATTTGGAAATAATAAACCATTGTGTAATAATTTTCAATGTTTTAAAATTTGAGATCAAGAGTGAGAAAAAATCAAAACTAAAACTAAAACTAAAATTGTTTTACTTTTTTTTCTTTAAACTATAACATTGGATATGGTATTATTTTAAAAAAATAATTAAACAAATGACCATGATAAAGAATTAGTTTTCGATGAATAAATAATAACTTTACGTAATAATGCTTATACTATTTTTATTGTTTTATATTTCATTTTATATTTCAAAATACCTAATTAAGTTTTAATTGTACTAATACATATTTTTCTCAAAGAAATATACATGGATTTCTTTTCATACTTATAAAGAAGTAAATAAAATCATATTTTATCTCACTTTATACCTAAGGAGTTAAGGACAGAAGCAGCCCAAAAAAACTCAGCCATTACAACAGGGAAAACAAGTAAAGCTCCATATCTCACACCATACAATTCTTGAAAAAGGTCAATCAGTGTTACGTAATCTCTTTCACGCATAGGCTTGACAAAAAATGCTGCACCTGAAAATAGAGAATGTATGTAACAATTGTGTATATACTTATATTTTGAAAAGTCCTCCAAAGTCAAAAATAACATTTATTTAATTCAACTTTTTTTATTTTTATGTTTAACCTCTTTACCACCCCCAATTAAGGTAATCCTACAGGCTACCAACCTATTCTATCCAGAGTGGGAAGGCCGAGATTCATTCTGCGGATCAGCCACAAAATAAATTTCAACCCAGCCAGTGCTGCAGCAGACTTAAAGTTGCTAAGGGGAAGCCTAAACATTCTCGGTCACCATGATCTCTCAATTAATTTAAATGATTATTTCAGAGGGAAATTAAGTGTAATAGAGGTTTATTATCTAATGCCGTAGACGGTGATTCCAGCTTCTTCATAATAGTTCTCCTCTTCTAGCTATCTCTTTTCCAATCAAATTCCTCAGAAGATTTCAGTGAAACAGGTTGAAATTCTATCTCAATTTTTTAGGAGGAAGTTTTCCTTATGTTAAATTCCCATTGCAAGAAATAAAGACCAAACATGTTCTATAGCTAGTTACTTCCATTGTAAAAAGTGAACTGAAGGATTCATTAATCCAAAACAACTGGCTTTAACCATTCACATAAAATGATTTTGAAGCAAAAATCACAAATCTAAGACTAAGTATATGAGAATAGAGGAAGGAAATAAGGAAAGTCATCTGGAAATTGGCCCCTACAAGTTTGAGTGTGTAAATAACTTTGTTAAGTGAATAACTCAACACCCAGAACGATGTCACCAAAGAAATCCAGAGGAGGATCACCACAGCCAACAGGTGCTTTTTCGGCCTGGCTAAGCACTTTAGGAGCCGTTTCTTGTCCAGCAAGACAAAGGTGAACCTGTACAAAACCCTGGTATACCTGGTGCTTACCTATGGCTTGGAAGCATGGGTAATTACAAAGGCTGACAAAGAAAGAATTGCTACATTTGAGAGGAATGTGCTCTGTCGAATATATGGGCCTATTATAGAAGGAGAGCACTGGAGGCGTCGCAGAACCCAGAAGTTGTCGATCCTGTACAAAGACGCAAACGTCGTTAAACATATAAAAATTGGCCGACTATGATGGGCCAGCCACACTGCCAGGATGAACACCGATGAAATCTCTACAAGAGCCATGAATGGGGAGCTCCATGGAACAAGAAGTCGGAAGACCAAGAATGAGATGGCTGGACACAGTAACCACAGACTCGAGGACTACTCAATACCCCACACTGGAAGACTGCAGTTCAGGACTGTGCCAACTTTCAGAGGCTGTTGGAGGAGGTCCAGACCAGGCAACGGGTTGTCCCACTATAGAAGAAGAAGTGGCTGCCATTTGTCAGTTAAGGCAAAATCACACTAGAGGGACTGGAAAGATGTGCAGTATCTTTTTCTGTTGTCTGCCCCCTTCTTGTAGTGTGGCTGCCCTTTGGCAAAAATGTCTCCTCTTTCCAGTCTACAGACCTCACCACTTAGGACGATAAAGTGATGACAACTTAGTCTCCACTGCTCCAGTTCACTTAGCTTGATTTTTTTTCATCAGTCAAAAGAAATCTTTAAATCAGTTCATGAGAAGATCATTCATCTCTAGAAAAAGTGACTGATTCTCAACCTAATGATATTTAGAGGATACAATTTGGGAATCACTGTGCCTCAACCACTTTATTAACTCATGAATAATCAGCCACTCATTCTTGAGGTGAGTGAACCGAGGGATTGTCTATCAAAATACGGATCTCATTCTGACAAAATCCAACTATTTCTTCACATGAAACAAAGAGTGTTCCAAGCTGAGTTTTGAACAGGGTCCATTGAGCAAAGGAAGAGGTTACTTTGAAAATTATAAATTTTCTAATTATCTTTTGCATACATTAAAGCTTTTATTAAAATTGCAATCATTTGTATTCACTTTAGAAGAAGATCCATAAGGCTGATTAATTTCTGGAATTATTCCCAGAAATAAAAAGTTGCAAGAAGAGAGGAAGTGTTTATCGTTTAACTGTGACTAGGATACTGCCGCCTTACTCACGAATATCTAATGGCAAAAGAATCGGCACCAAAGTGTCAGCATTGCCGAACAGTTCTAACAATTGAATGCATATGCAAGGACTTTCCTAAATACAGTAGAGAAATGGCCGATTTTGAAATGACTCAGTTTCTTGCTGAAGTATTAAGTGATCATCAGATTACATTACAACTCAAAAATTATCCACTTCGCAAAATAAATAGGGATCTACAGCCTAATATAATCACAGCAAATGGGCGATGATAACCAATTAGCAGTTTTTCACCCTATAAATCAAATGATTAAACAAAAAGTGGTGCCAAAAATAAATGGAGAAGATTTAGGCAATATTTAAACTACGATCAGATAAAAGAATATGATCCACTTAAATTTTCAATAAAATCAAATAAGAATTTAGTACCTCTCCATGAAAGATATTTTCTAGATTTTTTTCATCTTATCCCCATCATAAAAAGTATGAAAGCTTAAATTTAAAGTTATTCTAAAAACTAGCCATAGTAACTATTAAATTTTAACTGGAGAAGGGAGGGGGAGGGTTAAAATGAAAAATACCCATTTATTTTTACTCATAAGAGATAGTAGACCGTCTCAGACACTATTAATGTCTTTAACCTTCATTCAAAGGCAGTTCCAAAATATTTTATAGTATAGTAAAACTATGACAATTGAAAAAACACCAATTACCAACTGATAATGGTATCCCAGTACCAAAAAAGATTTCACTTGGAAAATAGAACTTGTATGTAAAATTTTAATCTTTGCAATCTATAAAATTTTAATTTAATATTTCTGATAAAATTTTAATTTTAAAATCTGATAAAAGTTTAAACACAGCTTTAAATTATATTAAAACTAAAAATAAATCTTGGATAAGTTAGTTCTCTTCAATTCAAAAACATAATTAAATACTGTAAAACATGTTTTAAACAACTGAAGCATACCTACTAAAAATGCAACACTGTAGCCAACTGGTACTTGAACATTGATTAGACCTCCTTCATAAATTCTTTCTGATACCCCAGTAATATAGCCTCCTCCAACCCAAGTACCTACATTGATTATTCATTGTGATATTACAGAATTTCATAAAGCCAAATACATGATTAATCTCTTTGAGAATAGAGCTCACACTTGTTTAATCATTAGAATTTCACATTAATTTAAAATAATAATCCAAAATAGCTTTAAAATATAATGATACAATGATCAAAAATAATCGTGTTTTTTTAACTTGAACTTAATAACTACATTTACAATATGAGCAGAATAAGAAATACCTGCATGACATGAAAATTACTAATGGAGAAACTACCCATCGGTAAAACTCCAATAAAGTATAATTTAGATTTAACATTAATTTATTACATACACATCAATCAGTGAGTCCTATGCTTTATTATTAGATTGATGGATGGGAAACTCTACCTCACTATGACCTTTACTTTATCTTTTATGAGAAGGGTCCTATCCTTAAGGTGAAGCAGAAGGCAAAAAAAAAAAAAAAAAATGAAAACAATTTTTATATCAAAGTAGAATATTTTCTGGTTAGAATGATGCACTTTAAACAAGTACTTCATTATAAAAAAAAATATAAGTTCCTCTGTATTAACATGTTCCAGATAATATGCGAGTGCAGTAGGAATATTTTTACAAAATAATATTCCAGAAGCTATAATGAATGCTATTAAACCAATTTACAAAGGTCTTTCTGAAGCAAAAGTTTCTAACAATTTTTTTTTTGAAACCTGATTTTGTTTGGAATTTTAAATTTTTCTGCATTTATATTTTTTGCAAATAAGGAACATTTTTTCAGAAGGTAATTGTCTAAATGTTTAGTCATATATCTTTATTAATCAGCATGCGTTAATATAGATAGATGACATGAGTTTTTTATTAAAAAATAATATTTACATACTAAAAATATTTAAATATTCTAAACTTTAAACCGGAATTAGTAACAAATTTTTTTACTACAGACCTTTTAGATATAGGAACTAAAAAAAAACCTCAGGATATGTACCAAGAGAAAAAACAAATTTTGAAAGTGATTGATCAAACATATTTTGATAAAATGTTCCTTATATTAACATGAAGTGGTATAGGAATTCCAACTCTCCATAAGCTTTATCAGTTTTTTTTTTTTTACCAACAAGCGTAATAGTTCCAACAATAACGCCAAGACTTTTCCCAGCATTCATCATTTCTAGTTCTGAATGACCTTCCATTCGGCAAGAAGACCATATTCCAAGGGCGAAAACACCAGCATAACAAACGCCAATTACAATAATACCCTCCCAAAAGATAGTCATGGTAGGACTTAATAGCAGACTGGAGTAGCAATTTTTTCAAATAAAAATAAATCTCCTTTGAAGGTTATAATAGCTTTTATAATTACAAAAAAAATCACATGTTAGCAACTCAAAAATATTGATAAGTTAAAGTATCATAAATTATACAATAACAAATGAGAAAATGAAACACAATTAAAATAATAATAACATATATTAAAATTTGCACAATCGATAAAATTACTATTTACAAACTTTGGTTGAAAAAAAAAATTAAATTTTCAGTTTCCCTAGATTGTTGAATTGTATAGAATCCAACACTTTAGTTATCATCCCAGTAGCCACTGTAAAATTATTTTCTCTCATGGTAAAACACTGGCCAGGGGACATAATAGTTTTTTTAAGAAGAATTAGAGTCACTGTAGCATGTTCACCAGGCATAACCATAGGAACATCTGGCATTAATTCAATCCTGCATGTTAAGTTCCATGTATCAGAAAACATTTGCTGGATATATTTCGAAGTGATTGGTCTTGAACGCCCTCCTTCTGCTCTACTAAGAAAGTACACAGTAGCTTCATATTTGTTACTCAGTGTTTGACTTCCAGCTTCACACAAAAGCATACCTTTTGAAACTGAATCATTTTTTATATTTCTTAACAAAACACCAACATTTTCTCCTGCATTAGCACTAGGAACAGATTTTTTGAACACCTGAATGTCTGAAACAGTTGTTTTTAATTTAACATCAAAACCTAACAATTCAGTTTCACAGTTCTTCTTCATTATACCACGTTTAATAGTTCCAACAACAACTGTGCCTCTTCCAGAAACTGTAAAAGAATTATCTATTGGTAATAAAAACGGAGATGTATAGTCTCGTGTAGGATTAGGGATGTAACTGTCAATTGCATCTAAAAGTCTCCAAATTGAATCTTCTCCAAGAGGACTAGTATCTCCATTTAAAGCTTTCATAGCTGACCCAAAAATGACAGGAGCTCCATCATCAAATCCAAAATCAGACAACATTTCTCTCATTTCCAATTCTACGAGTTCCCACACATCATTATCAACCAAATCACATTTATTTATGTACAAAACTATTTTCTTAACTCCCACCTGTCTTGCTAGTAGAAGATGCTCCCTTGTTTGTGGCATGGGGCCTTCAGAAGCAGCAACGACTAGAATGGCCCCATCCATCTGAGATGCACCAGAAATCATATTTTTAATGTAATCAGCATGACCTGGGCAATCAGTATGTGCATAATGTCGAAGCTTCGAACTATATCCAATATGAGATGCATTTATGGTAATACCTCGAGCCTTTTCTTCTGGAGCTCTATCTATTTCATCATAAGAAATGAATTTTGACAGACCAGCTTTAGAAGTTATCTTTGTGATAGCAGCAGTAAGAGTAGTCTTTCCATGGTCTACATGCCCAATAGTACCAATATTCACATGCACCTTTTCGGCATTGGTAGAAAAATTTAAAACTCTTTTTCCATTGACTATAAAAATGTTCTTACAGTAAAAAACTTCTTGGGTTAGACGTCTAAATATATTCATCTTTAATATGACACATTTAAATTACCTCCAATGGAGAAGGTTATATATACTAACTTGAGAGGTTTCCAAAATCCATTTACTGCTACATGGATTTATTAATACTAAGTTAAATGTATAATTATGCTCTTTGAACTATATTTAAATATTCAATTAAATACTTTATTAATACTATCAATTGAATCTTTACAGCCATATAATTTATATTAAACATTTTGAATATGGCGCCAGATGCAGGATACTAGCGCTATAAAGAAAGCTCCCTCTGTTCAGCCGTGTACTAAAACTCCTCAGTTGAGAAGCGAAGGGGCTGCCAGTGGTAGTGATTATTTCGGTTCTCAGTTAGTTAGATCTTTAGCTACGAATTTGAGACTTTATTTTCCCATTTCGTGATGATTACTGTTGGCATCATTAGATTGAAGAATTCGGCATTAAGTCAGTTATTTGTGTCATATTCTCTATTTCCCAGTGATTTTTTTTGTGTATTTGAGTAAAAGTGTACATGGTACATCATAATGGTGATGCTGACAGAAGAAATGGTTATAGCTAGGACGAAATCTTCTAATCTGGAAACAGTGACCAAATTTAACTGCTGGTAAGTAACTATCTCACAAATTTAATATGTCATTTTCCTTCCTTTTTACTGTCATTTTCTCAGCCCCTTAAAGTGGGACCTGATTTTTATTCTACTAATGAAATTTAATTTTAGGGGAAGCCAGTTGTCAGATGTTAGCATATTGAAGAAGATGAAGAATGTCACTGTCCTGTCATTAAGGTATTATTTTATGAACAACTAATAAACATACAACAACAAATTACTTCACTAATCATTTGTTTATAAATTAATTGTGCTATTACTTAGGTAATATTCACTAAAATATTCTCTATGAAATTTGAAACTGCTTACTATGTTATAATCCAAAGGTTTTCATTTGGATTAAGCATATTGATTACTGTAAATAAATACAGATACCTACTTACAAATAGATATGAATGATAAATATGGATATATTTAATGTTATGTGGTTTATGTTTAAGTCTTCATATTATATTGAATCAGTACTGATAGGTTTAACTTACTTGAGCATGATAATTAATCTTCATCATTAATTATTGTTTTAAATGACCTGGGATAGCATAGTATCAAAAACACCCATTATTAAGTATAGAATTTTTTTAATGAATAAATAATAATTAATTTTATTAATTTGTATTTTAAACTATTATTCCTTAAGGATCAGAAGACTTCATCTAAAAAATATTCAACTGAGGAAGGTTGATAAAAATTTTAATTCAAGACTCTAAATCTATTTATGATTCCATTAAAATAAATATTTGGCTATTTATGATGCTAATTTTTTTCAGATTTTTAAAATACTGAAACCATTATAAATATTTAAAGTTGTTAGAGTTGCTTTATTTTATTTTATGCTTGGTCATTTCATTAATATTTTAACTGCAGAATTCTAGACTATCTCTAGACTTCTTGTGTTCCTACATGCCATCATTGTGTGAGCCTCTTGAATGAACCTGGCTGAAATGCAGATTGATACACTACATTTTCTCTTGACCAAAGATTAGTGGGTTTGATAGGATAAACCCACCCTTCCTGGGTTCACACAACAGTTTAAAAAAATGAGTACATAGCATTAGTCAGAGGGTAAATCAGGCTGTTGAAACTGAGCGCTAACCAAATTGTCTTGAGATATTGCACATCTGTTGTTTTTATTATACAGTATGCATTTAGAAATTAGTTTTTCTAGAAAAATAATTTTTAATGATTTAGTTAGCTAAATATACTTGTTTAGATAAATTAGTATAAGATTAAATTAGTATAAGAATTTTTAACTATGAAATTTAATCTATCAGAAGCAGGAAAAAGGATTTCGAATGAATCCCTTTAAATAACTCTTATTTTTAAGTTTTATTTGTTTTACTTTACAAAATGGACAGAGACAAGACCTTTTTTGAAAATTTTGAGTTATTGTTAAGAATAAACTTCTTGGAAAGTATTTTTGAAAATTTCTTCCTTCCATATCTATAATGCAAATATTCGTTTTGATGACAAGCATGATGTATGTGACACTATGTTTGATATATGACTCCCTAGTTTTGATTGAGAGCTTCTCTTACATGTTTCTGTTTGTTTTTAATTTTATTATTAGATTTATTGGAGGGTTTGTTCATAAAAAATAAATTATATGGACTATGGGAATCTGTAAAATTGGGTCTAAAATAATGTACAGCATCGAAATTATTACCCTTTCTAGCTTGATTCTTCAATTTATTAGGATGCATTTATGTTGTTACTTCCTTGTAAGGAGTAAAGGAAGTATTGTAATCACGAAAATTTTCGGTTTTCAGATTTCAACGGAAATATCCATTTTGGCCATCCCTGAATCCATTTTGACTAGTTTCGTAGTGATGTACGTACGTTCGTACGTATTTCGCATAACTCAAAAACGGTCAGCCGTAGAAAGTTAAACTTTTGTATTTAGGATTATAGTAAAATCTAGTTGTGGACCTCCCTTTTTGGTCACTACATGATCACCGGAAGTGTTACTTGAAGGTCATTATTGATTTTCATCAAAACTTATGTTAATATATAATGCAAAACTTCTCAAATTTGGTATTTAAGACTTGTATATTAATATAAATAACATAATAAATTTTGGTTGAAATTGGCAAACCGGAAGTGGGACTTTACTTGCAGGTCATATTACACTTTCATCAAATATTATATTAAAATCTTATGTAAAACATCTCAAATTTGGTAAATAGTACTTTTATATCAATATGAATGCATTTACTAGATTTTGGCTAAAATTGGTGAGCCGAAAAGGGTACTTTACTTGAAGGTCATAATAAACTAACATAAAAAATTATATTAAAATTAAATGCAGAAATCACATGATTCGGTGATAAAGATTACAAACGCGATTTTGTTTCAAATCCATAAACATTTTTATTACTTGTTTTAAGTGTTAAATTTAGTGTAAAATATTTGTTTTCCTCCCCATTTATGAGATGAACAAGTCTGCAGCAGAAGAATAGCGGGTTTTTCCGCTTAAAATGTCGAAACTGTCGATTTCCAATGCTTTATCTAATGATATTGAAAGTTCTAATGTTGCCACGAAACACGAAGAAATGTCTTGGAAACTAGCTAGCTACCTACTGAAAGAAAAGGACATATAATAACGGATTGAACAAGAGTATGTGTGTGTGTCAATAGATGGATGTCGCGACGCCGGGTGTCATTTTTGAAATACTGCAATTTTCGGAAACTAGTAGCCAAATTCAGGATCACTTTTTGACCCACCGATTTATAGTTTAATAGGCGTATCAGGAAGTCATGTGTTGTTCACATCAGGTATTTTTTAGTTTTGAAAGTTGGGTATAAATTGTCATTAGTTAACCTTTTTTTTCCTTTGAATGTTACTATTGAATGCTATATTTGCTGAAGAATTTCCTAGGATTGGAAGAGAATACATCAGATAAAAATTTGGATTCTCAGGAGAAGATGCAAGAAGAAATTTGAATAACTTACGTTTTTTTTTATTTTTTATGTAAAGCGGGTAACAGAATGATCTCCAATCCATTCCTAATACCAGGCTTAGTCTTGGAATGATCCCAAGTCCTGCTGTCTCAAGAAGGCTTTGAAGCCTTCTTTGATGCTTTGAGGTAACCATTTTTCTATACCTTTATGGTCATAATCCTGGTTGTTAAAAGTCATTAAGCTAGGCTTGTTAAATCCAATTGTTTAAAAATTTTAATTTTATAATGCATTAATTACTTAAAACCTGTACTGCAGCCCATGAAGGGTCTTTCTTGGGTTTAGAGTACTCAGCAAGAATATACTGTTTTTTGACAAACGGTTTGTCCAGGTTGATGGTTTTGAGATTCACCAGAAGGCCTCCAGAAGCGTGTCCATATTGGACTATGAATAGCTGGACGGATAGGAGATGAATAAATGGGATGATCGAAGTATCGAAGGGTCAACCAACGTTACTATCAGAAAAGTTAAGAGTATTCGCCTTAAATATCGCAGGATGGTAGCCACTAACGGAAGGTTTTAGCTTCCTGACTTAGTGGGAGGAACAGGTACAGACAGGTACAGGGCTATTCTCCCTCAGATGTGCACAAAGGGAATGTGAGGATGAGGGAGGATATAAGGAGATTATAGTAAACCACGGCATAGATCAATAATATTGGCAGATATATTGATCTTCGGAAAGAGTGAGAGGGAAATTTCACAAAATCGGTAAAGCTCGAGAATATTTATGCCCTTATGTCATATTATGGACATCGAGAGTCATTATAATTTATTATTATTTTGGCTTAGATCAGTACACCTCTCTACCATAGCTTTATTATCAGAACACACAATATATATATACATATTTATAATAAAATAACAACAATGAGAAAATAACAATGTTATTAAATACAAGGCCGTCTTCTTTTATATGACAGGTGATTTCGTGGTTACTCGCTGGCGCTGTCTAATGGGCAGGTGAACCAGCTGCAGAAGTATCGGTTGTCGGTATCAGCTGTCCGCTAAAGGTTGAACAAGTAGGTGACATGGTCAACATCCACACCCAACCGTCCGTTTTATCCGCCTACACAGTGAAGAGCGAATTACTCACTTTATAAAGGCTGGTTTTGCCCCAGATCCTGGACCTGGAATTTTGGAGTCCAGTGCCTTACCCATTGAATAACCTCCTTCCTGCTTTTGTTACTTGTTTTCAATTATAGTCTAACTTCTGCGGTAAAGTTCCCGCAATGGTGCATGTTTTTTTTTGCGTAGATTACGAATATCATAATCCGAAAATCGAAATCGGTAGCCAATTGGTTAGATATTTTTGAACAATCCCAGTCGCTTTAATATTTTTAAAGAAATATACCCCGACTTAAATTTACCTCCTGATCCAGTCACTACAAGATTGAGGCGGCGGAATATTATTTAACCAACTTCGAAAAAATAAAGGATCAGTCCCGATTCTGCAGCTGTTGAAATAGTCTGCCTGCTGTTTAATTCATTAGCTCTAAAGAAAGATTTGGTGTATAAAAGCGCAAATTTGTGTTTCTTGTCCAAGAAAATCACAAAATTAGAGACCAAAAATATTACTCAAACTGAAAATTAGAACGTGGTAAACGAAGTCATCAAGAATCTACATGATCGACCCGAAAGTGAACGGCAGTCCGCCAGGCATAAGATTGAAGGTCACAAAAGAAAACACAGGCCTAGATAAAATGCAGAGTATAGCTGATGTTCTCCAGGGCAAAAACTACCAGAGCCCTATAAGTAAAAAAGCTCAAGTATGAATGATAAAAATACTAGTGGAAAGATTTTTTTTTTGTCATAGGTTACAGTTTACTTATCGTCTTTAGACAATAATAATTTTATTCAATGTTTTTTTTTTTTTTTTTAATTTACTATTTTTAATATAACAATTTTAAATTTCATCGTATTTTAACATTTTACTGTGTTAGTCATAGACTAACTTGTACTTTATTATGAAACAGGGGTTGTCTACAAATTAAAGTACAAGATATTATATAGTTGTTATAATGTTGAAATATGTTAAACATTTAAAATAGTTATATTAAAAACAGTAAATTAAAAAAAAAAATGAATAAAATTATTTTTATCCAATGGCGATAAGTAACTTGTAACCTCTCAACACGAACTTATCCACTTCTCTCACTTGTACTTCAATTTTTGTTCTTTCTTATCAAATAGGGCCCAGGAGGCAGGAGATCCCTCCGAGTTAGATGGCAAGGAAATTTCCTCTTTTAAATTGTATCCCATCACCTTAGTCGTCGTTGAAAGACCATTTAGTCGATACCAGGTAGCGTAGTCAGGATTTCATTTCGGGGTTGGTCCGTCTAAGGATCTGCTTTAAAGAAACCCACCCAACCGGGAATGTAAGGGTGCCTTCTCTAAATATAATATTTTCTGTAGCTAGGCATATCATTTATGATACAACATTCAAATCGGTTTATATAATTTTAGTTTACAAATAAGAATAAGTAAAAGTATTTTGTGATTTCGGTGAAGGGGAGAGGGGTCCGGACTCTCTGAACTGTGGTCTTCCCTCTGGCCACTGTCCGCTATAAAACAATTCTGAGGAACAAAAGGCAGAAATTTCTCTTCGAAAATCTAAAAATGCACCTAATTGGTACGAATTTCAGTGAACCTGGGTATTTAAAGTTTTTTGTTACATTCTTTAGTTTAATTTTCTTTGTCATCTAATTTTGTTCCTTAATTTTACCAATATTGTTCCTTGTTAGTTGATTGTTCCTAATGCCTTTTTAAAAATCTATTTTACATGTTATGTTGTAAACCGTGGTTTAGCTTTCGTTGTTGCATTTATAACATGGAGTGTTTAAGGTATTCAAAGCATATTAATATTTAAAAAAAATAAAATAATTAGAAGTTTACACATATTTTTTAAAAATATTTTTGATTTTTTACTACATAAAATTCCTAACCTTAGTCATTTATTTAGTTTTTCAATGGCGCGAGGTCTATGGGTATCGCCCCCTCCCCCCTCCTGGATCCGTCCCTGCTGGTGTGTACTCTCAGGCGGCTTTACTTACCGCTTTGATCCAATACAAAAATTGTTTGCCATAACTTCGCTAATATTAGTCCGATTAGTTTAGCTTTGTAGAAAATTTAATAATTTTTCAAATGGGCACTTGAAATGTTCCGGGAGATGCGTTATATTCGAGTTATTCAAAAAACTTAGAAAAATAGTCAACGGGTTTCCATGGGACCATCCTCAGAATACTTTAAAAGCATGGCTGCCAAGTCCAATACGCTGTATCTTGGTTAAATTCGGTACGATTTAGATGGATTTTTTGGAGGTTTCGTAGAGAATTACCGTTTATATGATTTATAAGAAAATGCATAATTTTTTAATTATGCGCGAATTAAATGTTTGTTTAATCATAGTTTTTTTCCTTTTCTTTTTCTGGGGACGTACTATATATATATATATATATATATATATATATATATATATATATATATATATATATATATATATAAATATTTATATATTTTCGTTCTGGCACTAGTCTATAGAAAAGCACATTATTCGGATTTTGCTCACAGGATGTCCGGCATGGTACACAGGAATACGGAACCGAAACCGTAAAAAATAAATATATATATATTATTAGTCCACCTCTATAGTTCAATGAAGAATTTCAAGATTCACTGCCGTTTTTTATGTTCTATTCTTGTAATTACTTAGCGTGGGTTGTTGGTTTTGTATCATTATTGGATGATCTAATTGCTGTTAGAAGTTACGTATCATTTTACTTAGCATAGATACAAAATGGAATTTTATTCTTGGTCCATATGAGGCCATGGAAAAGTCGCGACGTGGGCAAGAGGCCGACGTAACCCCCACGCCTATGTCTTAATAAGCTCAAAAGAAAAATCCTCAAGCCCACATTTAAAATGACTCAACTTTAGCTTAGCTCTCTATTTCGATTCGTTATTTCTGTTACGCAACTAATATTTTTTCATTTTAATTTTATTTTAGACGGAAAGTTTCTATCATCTATTCTCATTTGTATTCCTGGATCCATTAAACTCTTTAAAAAAAGTTTTTTCTTTTTTTCTCAGCGTCATTTATGGAAATTTCAATTAACCAAGCTAAGTCCAAATGCATGTGCACTGGAGTCGGAGATAACAGCCCTTTAGGTGTAGGGCTGTACATATTTGAGCAGGTTACTTGCACATTTAAGGAGTTAACTTATCTTGGATCGGTGATACTTCCTGATATGATATGTCTGCTGGGATTAAGAAACGCCTCACTGTTGTCAACATATACTATTTCGGTCTTCTCAAGACCAAGTTGATTCTTTGTAAGACTTGTTCGGCGTGCATCTTATGCCTCGCAGATCTGGAAAATCACCAAGCACTTCGAAAGGGACCTAATGATCTTAGATCGGAAAATTCTGCGTCATATAATTGGATCAATCATGGATATGGCTGGGTAGGGGATAAGGCAGAACAGGAATCTATCTGACATCTATGGCGAGCTGGATGTAGTTAAGTTGGTTGGGCAGGCTGAGAATGAATTAACAAGAGATCCTGAGGAAGGTACTTGAGATATAGAGATCCTGCATCAAACCCGAAAAGGTAGTAAACCCAGGCTGAGGTGTGCCGATGGTGTGGCAGGAGATACTCGAAGCCTGTTTGGGATGAGGGCTGGAAGGCGGTAGCTCATTTACGACGCCAAAATCCACTGCGGGTTGTAGCGCCAAGGAGGTTAGGTTAGGTTGTTTTGTTCAACTACTTGTTAACTCCTATGATTTTCAATTACAAATGATTAAAAAATATTGTTTTTATCTAATTTGTAAACCCCAGTATAGAAATGAACCATATTTATTATCGATTTTTAAAGCTTTTTTCACGTTAAATTTATGGATTGCTTCACTAAACAGAGCTACCATTAGCGCTAAGTAAGAAGAGCTTTTTTGACCAGTTCATTTAGCGGAAGACAATTTGTTTTAAACTTCCAGTGGCTATAGATGCAGTAGATTCTCGCTAATCCGAACTAGGTAATTAAACCAAGGGGGTTCGGATTAGCGAAAATTTCGGATTACCGAACGGAAAAAAATGTAACTTCATTATTGACGGCAATTTAAAAATAAACATTTAGGTTTATTAAAATATTTGGTGAGCTGGGCATCTGATGAGCAGCGCAATCCCCAAAAAAGCATTAACGGAGCGCTTATATGGTACAAGGCGTGTTGGGAAGACGGCGTGGCATGCGATGCTCGAGAGCTACTAATGGTCCGGAACTGGAAGGCATAAACTCAAGATCGGAACAACTGGCGAAGGCGATAAAGGAGGCTCTGACTGGCAACGGATGCCGCCGTAAGTAATTAAGCATATTAATGTATTGAGTAAAGAAGTCTTAATTTTAATTTGGGTGTGGAACCCGACTACGACACCAAGTTTTAATTTTGATGATCGTCAACTTCACTAACAACCCAACAATGCGCTTAAGTATGCAAGAACATTCCGTCCCTTAGGACGAATGGGATTGTAAGATATTAATTTTATTTCCTTAGTCACGGTTTTTGTTTTTTATTAAATTTAATTTTTACTTCCTTGTGCGAAGTAAAGGAAGTATTTTAATCGCGAAAATTTTCGGTTTTCAGATTTCGACGGAAATATCCATTTTGACCATCCCTGAATCCATTTCGTCGTGGCGTCTGTACGTACGTTCGTATCTCGCATAACTCAAAAACCGTAGAAAGTTGAAATTTTGTCTTTATGATTGTCCTAAAATCTAGTTGTGAACCTCCCTTTTTGGTCACTGCTTGATCACCGGAAGTGGTACTTTACTTGAAGGTCATAATTGATTTCCATCAAAAATTATATTAAAATACTATGAGAAACTTCTCAAATTTAGTATTTATATTTTATTTATTGATTTAAATAACATACTAGATTTTGGTCTAAATTGAAAAACCGGAAGCGGTACTTTACTTGAAGGTCATATTAGACTTTCATCAAAAATTATATTAAAATATAATGTAAAACATCTCAAATTTGGTAAATAGGATTGTTATATCGATATAAATGTATTTACTAGATTTTGGTTAAGATTCGTGAGCGGAAAAGGGTACTTTACTTGAAGGTCATAATAAGCTTATATCAAAAATTATATTTAAATTAACAGAGAAATCATATGTTTCGGTAATAAAGGTCACAAACGCAATTTGGTTTCCAATCCAATTAAACATTTTTATTACTTATTTTAAGTGTTAAAATTGAGTGTAAAATACCAGTTTTCCTCCCCATTTGTGAGATTAACAAGTTTGCAGCATGAGATTAAGATATTAGTTATGTGGGTTTTTTCGCTTAAAATGTCGAAACTGTCGATTTCTAATGCTTTATCCAGTGATATTGACAGTTTTATTGTTTTCCTGGAACATGAAGAAATATCTTGGAAACTAGTTACCTACCGAAGGAAAACGACATATAATAACGGAATGAGACCTCCAGTCAATAGATGGATGTCCGGACGCCGAGTGTCGTTTTTACTGCAATCTTCGGAAACTAGTAACCAAATTCAGTATCATTTTTTGAGCCACGGATTTATAATTTAATAGGCGTACAAGGAAGTCATGTGTTGTCCACATCAGATATTTATAGTTTAGTTTTAATAGGAATTTTTGTACTTTGAACTACGTTTTTTAAACCGAACAACACGCAAGGTGTTTATAATACAGACGATTTTATTCAATGTATGCCTATCAAATTTTCAATTTTTTTTTTAAACTGGTGGTGGTTGTTCGGATTACGGAACGGCCGGATTATCGAGCGTCCACTGTAGTCTATTCTTTTAACTCCTCAGTAAAATATTATTTAGGCTTTTATTTAATACATTTATTCTTTAGTATTATTGCACTTTTTTTATGCATCTTCGACATCAAATACGTTGGAAAGCCAAATGGTCTAATTCCATTAAAGCATAAAACGTTTGTAGTGTCCATTACAAAGGAAATATATCGACGTCGTTTTTTGAGAAAGGTGTAAGCGCCATTTCGTAAACTTTACAGGAAACACATGAAACGATTTTTCTCCAAATAACAATATTTTTTTTAATCTTCTTAGTTCAGTTGACAGCATTGCGATAGAGTGCTTTCTTTTTTTTTATATGATGTCAACTGAATATATTTTTTTTTTAATTTCATTCTTTATTGTATTAAGTAAAAGTTTATATAGTGGACTAAACCTTAACAATTACAATATATTTTAAAGGATTCTAGCACTGGTGATGACTGAGAGTCGTTAGTATTTGGTGCTTATGTCATCAATCGATAGAGGTGGTGTTTACGTCCCAAAATCAATTTAAACCTAAATTTAGAATTTTTGGCGCTTAATCCTTTTTCAAAAAACGACGTCGATATGATTTACTTCTTTATCAAAAAGCTCAAAAAAAAAAAAAAAAAACAATGAATTATCAATATATTTTTCAAATCAATGAATGGTGAGTCGTGACATTGGCTATCTGAATATAAAGAAGACTGCGGAGTAGCCATCAAAATGTTTCGGGGAGCTTGTTTGATCCGCTAACAGAACGGAACCACACCGCTAACTCCTTGCGTTTTAAAACCGTTCGAGGACGTTGTACGATCAGAAGAATTACGCCGCCGACCACAGGATCAGTTGACAGCATTACGATAGAGTGCTTTCTGATGCCATCTAACGATAAGAATACAGCGAGTTCAAAATTATTCGCACACTTAAGTTTTTCGTGAAAAAAACTATGCTTCGTTATTTATTGAACATAAATTTACAGACTATGATAACAAACAATTTGTTAGTTCGTTATCAGCTCATGGTTTTCTCCCAACACGCAATCTCATATTCATTCGAAAACTCTAAGTAGACCCAATACTCTAAATTGAAAGAAAAAAAAAATTCACCAAAATGTGTCTTCACTATAAAGAATAAAATTCTACCACCAAAGAGGTAATCTTCAACTTTTTCAGCTACCGATCTATCGAAAGAATAGATGGACTGGTCTCTGCAATATATAATTAAAAACTTTAAAACCGAATCATTGGATTATAAGAAACACGCTGGTAGAAAACGTTTGGTAACAGCGCGTGTATCAGTTTAAATCCTGCGAAAAGTAGTCAAAAATTTCTGAATAAGTGCTCGTGAACTTGCAGAACACATCGCGTGGTAAAAATATGAGTTCTCAAATTGTAAAAATTCGGCTCCATGAAGCTTCCCAAAGAAAAAAAATTGCAGTTCTCGTACCCAATTGGGGCCCTCATGCAACAGCAATCCATAGCATTACCTCCGATGTGCTTGATATTTCATTCCAAATTTTAGGGTTCGTAGGATTTGCTTTTCTGCCTCCAAAAAATTGTCTTACTATCTGACCCAGAAATTCGGACTTTGATTTGATCGACAAAACAATAGTTTTCTAGAATGAAAGTGATTAGTTAACATTCTCTCTGGAAAACTTCGATTTTTTCCTTTGTAATCAGCTTGATAATAGATTTTTCACGGTTTAGGGAGTATTTATTTAACCATATTGTGATGCGATGTGTTCTGCATGTTCACGAGCTCTCATTTTGAGATTTTTGGTTATTTTTCGCGCGATTTCAAGTGATTCACTCACTTTGACCGAACGCTTTCTGTCTTTGGGTTTGCTACTCTTCACTGATCCGGCTTCAAAGTATAAATTTATTTGCATAATTATTCAATATAATTTATTTATATTATGATATAATTATATATTGCAGGGAAGATTCCATCATTCTTCCGATCTATCGGTAACTGAAACCTTGCTGAAAAAGTTTATTTCGTTTTTGCTGGTAGAACCTAATTCTTTACATTAGGGATTGATAAATTATTTGCCACTTCTATAAATTTTTTTTATTGAAAACTAGTTTCGAATGTTATACATTCATCCTCAGTTCTAAAAACACACAAAAAATTCAAAATATAGTTTGGTATTATTATACATATTAAATTAGATTAATATAAATCAGTATTATAAAACATTTATGAATTATGAATTTAATTAAGACAAGAAATCAAATACATGTTGGTACTCACCTAGATTTAAATGGATTATACCAAACAGAAAAGTTTGTACTGGTTTCTTCTCACATTGAACTAACAATGAACGAAAGGTAGGTAGTATGTTTATAGGAAAACGGTTTAAGGGTCACGGTTTTTCCAGTAATGCCGGTGAGTAATTGGTTTTTCTGTTATAGATGGGATTGGGCTATTGGAGATATTTATTTGGTCATTTAAGAAAAAATCTGGATTGCATTTGAAGGATTTTATTATTTCAAGTGCTTCATATATATTTAATTTGAGACTGTTTTCAATGTGATGTATTAATTTAACTCCTGAGTCTTTGATGAATTTATGATTATTTTCATTTAAATGAATTGCAAAGTTGGAATTGTCTGTCTTATTATTATATGCACGTATATGTTTCTTTAATCTCTGATTTAGCGATCTTCTAGTTTTTCGCGTGTATTTGGCTGCACAATCATTACAATTTAGTTCGTATATTCCGTCTATTTTAGGGTCTATTTTGTCTTTAGGAGAAGAGAAATATGAGGATAGGTTTTTTTTCTATTTTAAATGCAGGGTTTAATTCTAGTCTTTTCAATTCATTTCCGACTTTGGTGGATTCTTTTTTTAAATTCTGAGCATTAGGCTCATTCTTTGTTTGCATTTGAAAACCATGAGATGAAACACGTACATTGAAAGGATATTTTGTTTTAAAACTTTACTTAGGTAACAAATATATAGTCAGATAGGATACTTCATTAAAAAAATTAATTACATTTTTTTTATTATTTATTTATTATTGAGTAATATTCCTTTGAATCGTATTTGTTTACGTCCTCGTAACTCTACCTCCTTGAGTATTGCATCATTATCTCTCTAATTTGTTGATAGCTGGTTCTTGTGTTCCGGCTATCCTGTAACCTAGATAGCAATGAAGGAAAGAGTCGGGTGATAAATATTGTGATTAGTCCGATAGTCTTCCTTTTTCTAGTAGGTCAGATCATCTAAAGTTGGAATAAATCGATACGAATACCACATTATAGCAAGTCACGCCGTTTAAAATACCCAATAGTTTATTAAAATAATCGTGACCAACATAATTATGCAAACCTGATATAATATTAATTTATTGAAATCGAATAAGGTTGAATTTGATTTGGAACAGATTAAATTCGATTAGAAAATGGTTGAATTCGAGTTGGAAATGCTATATATAACTTACTGCCTATTATTTCTTATCTATGCCCTTTCGGAAGAATTATGATATACAATAAAATATATCATATTCAGTAATGAAGTCTTGATAATTTGTTTTTTATTAATGTTTTTGCCTGTTTATTCCCTTATTTTGAAATAGATATATCATTCCAAGCATTCAAAATTCGAATAATGAAACGAAAATTAAATACAAGTCAGTTGCTTGACGATGATCACGTCATATAATGAATGAGAGTCGTTATAGAAGGCATTATGGGCGACCTTGCCCCTGAATTCGCCTTGAAATAGACCAGAAACGGTCTTACATCTGTTTATTTGCTTTTTATTCTCATGATGTGTAGAAGTAATCTTTGTATTTGAAGTGTTGCTTATTTTATTATCCTTTTAGTTTATTATCTCACAGTTTATTATACAATCAAATTCAACGAAATTGGACTTACGACAGTTAACTTTCTACAGTTTTGCTCTCCTGCCGCTTCCAGATAAGGAAAGTATTGTAATCGGGTCAAAATTTCGACGCGAAATTTTCAACGTATCTATGCGTTTCAGAGCCTCCTGAATTGAAAAAAAAGAAGCATTTTCGGCCATTGATCTGTGTGTTTGTGCCACGATTATATCTTGAACGGATGCACCGATTTTTTTATTACGTTGGGTTTTGTCCCCCAATGCCTGTGTACCAAATTAGGCCTCCTGTGCGTAATAATGGCCGCGCAATATCCGAAAAAACTTGTTTTCCTATTGACGTTAGCGCAAAAACGGCTTTAACAATTTTGATGAAAATTGTCTGAAGTCTTCTACTTAAAACTTTCTAACCATTCATACACAAGGTACATCCCCTAGTAAAATCAGGAACAAAACGCGGCAAATTATTACATAATGGTTTATTATTACGAAATAGTAATATTTCAAAAATATCCGATCTGTCCATTCACAGAACTTCCCGTATTGCTTTGGTTTACAGATAATCGTTATTATAATAATTAGATTATCTTTCAAATGAGCATTTGGAATGTTTCGGGAAAGGAGCATGTGCAGAATACTTTTTAAAAGATATCTACCAAGTTTAGCAAAGAAATTAAGCAGCAGCCAACTTGGAGTGTTAAGAAGAAACAGTGTCAATGCTAGTAGAAGATATTAGAATATTAAAGATATTAGAACTTTGTAACATTAGTAAAACGGCTATTTCTCAACAGATCGCAGATAGAGTTAGTTTATATTCTTATAATAATATTATATTCTTGTTTGTTTTAGGTAAGAGGACATTGGAGAATCTAATGTTGCATGGATTAGTAACATGTATGTATGGATAAATAATTCATTTATTGTTTAAAATTAATTTGATTGTTATTTAGTACCTGTTATATGTTGTCATATTATGTTTTCGTACCAACTATCGTATTGTACTAACAAATAACTATGATTTGTTGGAGATCAAGTATTGAGAATATACGAAGCGTAGATTTATTTAATATATAATGCTTAATTATTGGGATTACACAATAAATAACCATTGCCGCACTACCACTCTATTTCACTGTTGTGACAATACTACCACGACAGAACACTGCCACCGTGTAAACGAGGCTTCATTCATGGTCTAAAAAACATCTCGCTCTTCTTAGCTTAAATTTGATATACTCAAGACTGCCGGACTCAGTGAAAGTTCATTAGCGTGAAAGTGAAAACTATCGTTGCTTTTTTATTATGCTTAATGAGCACTGGGCGCTCTAGAAATGTGAAAATTTATAACTATAAGCCTATTTAGAAACAAATATTAATTGTTACGAATAATAAAGTTAATATAGCTACTTTTCAGGAGACCAAACAAGAATTTTAAATTTTACTTTTAACTTCCTCATCGTGAATATTTTTTTAACTCTAGGCCGTTTAACTCTTTGAAGGCCTAGATATGCTTTTAAAAGATTTTATTTTGCAAACAGGCTCCTTCTAAATTAATAAAAATAAGGAATTCGTAAAACGCCATTTTTTACATTATTTACTTAAACGTAGTAGGGAGCGTATATAAGAAAAAGTTTACCATGACTAGCAGCTTCATATTTATATGATATTATGCGTACAATAATTAATAATTGTCGTTGAATATTAAACTTGAAAATTAATTATACTTTAAGATTTAAGTGTCTATCAACTCAATGGCGTTTTTAAAATTTTGACAACCAATAATAGACCTTAAGTGGGATTTTTAAAAAGCTATATTAGTAATTTACTATCTTAAAAAAATGTTTTTAATTATTTTGAGTATGATTTAAGTGTCCTGAAATTAACAAGAATCACATCACTCTCTCACGAGCACCAGTCCGTTACATAATAAAAAAAATTGTTAATTACTGATATTAGTTTTAATTATGTTTATTTATTATGTTAAAGCTAATAAATGTTGTTTTTAAAGATGCCTGTTATCTTTTTTGACTGTCCTGCTTCGGGGTTGATTTCTTCTTGTTTTTCCCTCTACATAGTGCTGGATCACTATTGTGAGGTCGGGCGTGCATAAATTTTTTTAATTAATATCAAAATAAACATTTTTTGGAGAGCTTCCTAATATCAAGTTCTACAACAATATACTATAACTGAAGTACGTATGCAGTTCTGTGTGTAATAAGGCATCTTTATAACGTGAGATCAGCTGTTTTTAAAAACACCCACAATATAGTCTGTTATAAAAACTTTGGCTAATTGAGTTCTGCGTGGAAAATAATATGCTCATTGGAAATTCTTGGTATAATCATAAGACGATCCATAAAATCACATTTGAAAGAGGCAATGGAAGAGTTACCAGAAACAGCATCATTGATTATTTTATCATCGACAGGGAACTCAGACAATACTTTACAGACATTAAAGTTATACGAGGAGCAGAATTGAATACGGATCACAGGCTATTGGTTGCTGACTCCAAGATATTAAAACCGCTGAAAAAGATCGCCAAGTCATATAATAGGATAGCTGTCAACAAGCTAAGAGAAGAGGAAATAGAGCAGGCTTATACAAATAGCCTTCAAGTTCAACTTCAAGAAGTTAATGGGGACGCAGATGTTGACACTATTTGGGCGAAAATCAAACACAGTATACTCAAGGCAGCCGAGGAAGTATGTGGTTTACAGCAAATAAGACCTACTACTAAGAAAACTAGGTGGTGGAGCGAGGAAGTGAAACGAGTCATATCTGCAAAGAAAGAGGCCTGGAAACAGTACTGTAGAAGCAAGTCACCAGGAGACTGGGCATTGTACTTAGAGAAAAGGAACGAGTCTAAGAGAAAAGTTAAGGAAGCTAAGAGAAAAACTTGGGAGGAATTCGGGCAGGAACTGGATAAAAATTATAAAGAAAATATAAGGAAATTCTGGCACATCACAAGAGCACTAAGGAACAAAAAAGCAAAGCCTGTGAGAAGTGTAAAAGATGAGCATGGCATACTGGTGACAGAAGACAAGGACATACTGGAGGTTTGGAGGAAACACTTTCAAGAAAAATTCAGAATGGAAGAAAGGCGGCAGAATTTTCGTGATTGCCGTAGAAGAGGTAGAAGAACTGAACCAGAAGTCCCCAACATGGATGACGCCATAGAAGAGGAGGAAGTCGAAGCAGCCATTGCTAAAGTAAAAATGGGAAAAGCGGCTGGGCCAGATGGGATTGCACCCGAATTTATAAAATATGGGGGAAATGAATTAATCAAGAGTCTCCAAACACTATTCTAAAAGGTATGGGATCTCAAAAGAATACCAATAGAATGGGAAAATAATATCATTATCCCAATCCATAAAAAGGGAAGCCAAAGTGTATGCGATAATTACCGCCCCATATCTCTGTCATCAGTGGTATACAAAATATACACTAGGATTCTGGAACAAAGATTAAAGAAATTGGTGGAAGAGGAACAGGCAGGTTTTAGGCCCGGTAGGCAGACACGGGATCATATATTTTCCCTGAGAATGATTGTAGAGAAGGCATGGGATAGAAGTAAAGCAGTATACCTAGCTTTCTTAGATTTGCGGGCGGCTTTCGACCATGTTCCTAGACAGGAAGTATGGGATGCATTGGAAGATGGGAGAATCCCACAAAATCTTACAAGTGCAATTAAATCAGTTTACCAAGACCCAAAGGGAATAATAAGGCTAGCAGGCACTGAGTCCAGGTCGTTCCATTTCTTTAGGGGAGTTAAACAGGGCGATAGCCTAAGTCCCCTACTGTTCATAATTTTCATGGATGCCATTTGGAAATTTTGTAAAAGGAGGACACCCAGAGCAATAGTGGGATACTGGAATATGACCCCAGTGTTGGCACAGGCATTGCTGTAAGCAGATGATGTGGTATTAGTGGCGGATACTGCTGAATCACTCCAGGTCGCTGTGGATGAATGGCAAGAAGAACTGCAACTAAGAAGCATGCAGATCAATGCCTCCAAAAGCAAGGTTATGTGCATTGGACGAAGGAACGAGGATCTTAAAATCACTTGCAATGGAGAGACTCTTGAGCAAACCGATACCTACTGCTACCTGGGAACAATGATTTGCAAGGATGAAAGAATAGACCAGGAGGTCATGAATAGAGTCCAAAAGGCCAATGGAATATTCTACCAAATATCCATGACACTTATTGGAAAGCAAGAGTTGAGCAGTAAAGCGAAGATTCTGCTATTCAAATCAGTTTTTCTCCCAGTGCTACTATACGGATCGGAAAGCTGGACACTCCTGGACCGCCATGCCAGCAGGGTTGTATCTGCGGAAATGAGATTCCTACGGAAAATATTAGGAAAAACCAGGCGAGACCGCATAAGGAATGAGAGAGTGCGAGAGGAACTAGGAGTTAGATCCGTCCTAGAGACAATTGAAGAAAGACAGCTGAAGTGGTTCGGGCATGTCAACAGAATGGGAGATGACCGTAAGGCCAGGTGGCTTCTAGAGGCAAGACCGAGAGGAAGGCGACCACAAGGCAGGCCAAGGCTCATGTATGCAGACTGGATTGAGAGAATTGGCACAAAGAAAGGATGCACCATGCCGGAGATGAGAAGGCTTGCACAGGACGTTGGACGAGATGGTCAGAGGCAGCTACTCCACGCTTAACAGCACTGAGCAGATAGTGAGAGAAGGAGAAGAATAAAAACTTTCTTCCTTTTTATTGGAAACATCTCTAAAGTCTTCTTTCTGCTGTAAAGTCAACACTCATCAAAAATTTAGTGTTTAATGCCTCCACAAAGGCGGTAGTATCCTTTGTTTTCTTTTACCCTATGTTTTCATTTACCACTCCTGACATTATTTATTTCAGATATAAAATGACGTTAATAAAACCTATAGACTAATGAATGTATTTATTTAATAGATTTTTTTTTTTAGTCAGTTTATATTTTTGACTAAAAGGTCGCTCCGATGGAATTTTTCAAAATGGCTTCAATATTGTCTGGTATGAAATGTTAATGTTAAACAGGACAATTTAGTAAATTTGTTCTCTTAAACATTTTCCACGTTAAAATATTTATATTGAATAATTAGGTTGGAAATTGTATGATTATGCTATGTGTATTAGACAAATAAATCATTTATTGATCATTTTACTTACTTTCTGGGTAGCTCTACAGCCCGGGGTGGGTCTTGGCTTCCTGAACAATAGTCCTCCAGACATTCCTATCCTTCGCCTTTTCCTTCCAGTTTGTTACTCCCAACCGTTTGAGGTCTTTCTGCACATCATCCATCCATCTTCTCCTAGGTCTTCCTCTTCTTCTGGTCCCATAAATTCTGCTTTGGAGCATCTTTTTTGGCATTCTATCAGCCGACATTCTTAGAACATGCCCTAACCATTCGATTCGGCGGTATATTATTAAGCTCACAATGTCGGTATTATTGTATAAGTCGTAGAGCTCATTATTTGTTCTTATCCTCCATTCTTGAATTACTCCATCGAAGAACGGGCCAAATATTTTCCTAAGTATGTTCCTCTCAAAGACTCTTATTGGTAATTTTATCTTTTTAAAATCGTGATTTATATTAAACGAAAATGGGCATTTAGTACCTATTGCAGATTTGAAATTACGGTAATTAGACACATAGACGATTTCAAATCTATTT
The DNA here is from genome assembly GCA_948150685.1 of Rhaphigaster nebulosa. Taxonomy (NCBI): domain Eukaryota; kingdom Metazoa; phylum Arthropoda; class Insecta; order Hemiptera; family Pentatomidae; genus Rhaphigaster; species Rhaphigaster nebulosa. The sequence continues at coordinate 38,397,655 of OX411311.1, read as the reverse complement.
TTTCAATTGATTTCATCAGTTAATATTTTGGACTGAAATGTCGCTTCGATTTAATTTTTTATAATGGTTAGGAACATTTTTTTTTAATAAACTTATTTATTTTTATTGGTAGAGGCAGCTGCTTGGAGAGAAGTTACGGCTAATGGCACGGTCAAAAATATTCGAGCTTTCTTTTATTCAAATTAAGGACACCTGTTCATTAGTAAAATTGCTAATGGTTATTACATGGCCCAAAAGATTCTCTGAAGGCAATAGTTCTGGATAAATGATATTTTTAATTTCCCTTTTCCGCAGTTATATCATTTATAAGTATAAAGAAGACAAGGCTCTAATAAACATTAAAATTGATTGGCTCAATGTTTTATGAAATTAGGAGCGTTTAGAAAAATAAAAACTTTTTTATTAAAATATCTCTATCTCTCATCTCCGCCCTTTTCAATTTCGTTTTTGTATTGTCAGGCATACGGTTGGGTTTATGCCAGAAACTTAAAGGAGAACTTTGTGGGCGGAGCCAATGCCGGGAGGTTAAGCTAAAGGAATAGATAAGTTTTCTCCCTTTACATAACTTCAGACAGCTACCTTGTCAAATATTCTATCTTGAATTTTTTTTAAATATTTTGATTTGTTTTATATTCCTTCATTCGCGTGCATTAATTCATAAGTTAATAAGTTAGCATAAGGACGTTTTTAGTTGCATGTGTACTAAAAGGTTCTCCCTTAAGTTGTTGGCCTTTAGTGACAATCTATTAGTGAATAGCTCTCTCCTGGGCTCTATTTCATAATAAAGTACAGTTATAAGTGAGAAAAGTACAAGTGGAGAGGTTCGTGTTAAGATGTTACATTTTACTTATCGTAATTAGATAATATTAATTTTATTCTATTTTATAATTTTTTTTTTAATATGACTATTTAAAATGTTATCGTCTTTCAAGATTATAACAATGTTTTAACAACTATATAACATCTTCTACTTTACTTTATAGACACCTCTGTTTCATAATGAATTACAAGTACAAGTTAGCATATGACTCTACTAGGCCTATGACTAACATAGTAAAATGTTCGATCGCGATAACATTTAAAATAGTCATATTAAAAATAGTAATGTAAAAAAAAACGCTGCAAATTATTACACAATGGTTTATTATTTCCAATTAGTAATATTTCTAAAATATCTATTCTGTCCAAGTAAAAAAAATTAAGCAGTAGGCACCAAAGGGAACGAAATTTTAAGCTTTTCACAAGATGATCGCCCTGAGAGTGCTGAACTGGGAGTATTAATTTAGAAAACTCTGTCAATGCAAGTAGGCTGTGATGTAAAATGATACAGAGGAAATATTTGATGTGCACTTGTGGAGGAAAAAAAAAAAGGAAAGACTAAGGAAGCTAAAGGAAGTAAATAACTAACCCAACGAAGAATAAAACAGAGAGATACGAGGAATTCAGAAGCCCAATAGATAAGTCAGGAAGCCGGATGACTAGCCGCCAGGAGAATCAGTCTCCGAAGTTCTTTACGCAATATCTCAGCTAATAATGGTCCGATTTAAATGATTTTTATTTCGTTTTGTAGAGAATTTCATTAGCATTCGTTCAAATACAATAAAAGCAAACAAATAACAACAAGTTGGTATATAAGATCTTTAATCAGCAATTATTATAGATTTTTTGTTTTTCATATTTTTTTTTTTTTTTTGGCCGAGTTATGGGCCTATGAGATCTCCAATCGGCCGCCATTTTGAAACAAACAGACGGATGTTAATGTCGAGTTCCGAGGATCATCCCGGGGTGACCTATGACATTGGTACCGAATCTCAAGACAATCGGTCCAATAGTCTCGGAGAAAAGCCGCGTACGTCGGACGGCGGACGGACGGATTTTTATTTATTCGATATTTGGATTCTACGTATCTTGAAACGTAAAACCTCAAATTTTGAGGGGGGTGGGGTTAAAAAAATGTTCTCCTTAGTCGATTCCAAAGGTCTATTATTGAAAATAATAAACCAAAATTGGCTAAAATTATTATTATCTAAAGACGAGAAGTAAGCTGTAACCTCTAAAAACAAATCTTTTCACTAGTATTTTTACTTGAGCTTTGATGAAATGAAATAGGACCCTGACTGTTTAAAATAAAAAGAATATTCCTAAATATTTATACAAGAAATAATCACAAATAATTTCGTTTAAAAAATAAAACCTGAATCAACATCAGTACAATTGCCAACGAAAAACAAATAAGTTTATCGAATGAGAACTTCAATTATTAAGGAATCGATATGGTTGCATCTGATAATGTTTTCCAGATTAGATGTTAATGACAGATTTTATAAATAAATATAATAATGTTATCCTCTTTCAATATTATAATAATGTTTCAACAATATATAACATCTATTTTACTTTATAGACACCCCTTATTTCATAATAAAGTACAAAAGTGCAAGTTAGCATATGTCAGTCAGTTAGCATATGACTGATATTTTAGCACAGTAAAATGTACGATCTCGATAAAATTTAAAATAGTTATATTAAAAGAAGTAAATTAAAAAAAAAAAAATTGAGTTAAATTATAGACGATAAGTAAACTGTAACCTCTAAAAACAAATCTTTCTGCTAGTATTTTTACAACTTTTACTTGTGTTTTTGTACTTAATTATGAAATAGGGCCCTGGTAGTTTGTAGAAAGTCAGTATGTACTGGCTAACTGTATACCTATGTAACTACTGACGTACTCAAGGAGCTTGTGTAGTACGTCTAAGAGTGTTAGATTAAAAAGTCGGACACCTTTGTATATCCGTGTTTTTTTTTTGCAGTACCGAAAATCTGAGAAGCATAAGTCCTAACAGTAACTTTAAGTGGCAAGTTTCTGTCTGAATTTTAATTTGTCCTCTGAGTTGTAGCTGAATCAGAAAAATTGTCTTTCATGTTTGTAATCCATCTTGACATTTTGTAATTATGTTGATTTTACTTCTTCATTAATCTCACTAAAATTTAATTGGATGCACCACTTAGTGCAAATGGCTCAAATATGGAACAGTTATGAGAAGTAGTTAGCCGATGTCGCAGAACGGTCTTCAAGGAGTCTCAAGGTTAGGCGGAGGTTTCAGCGTGGGCCGTCGATACCTCCGCATTTTTTGGTTTATGTTTTTTTTTTTATTTATGTCCGACATAGTCGCTATGGAAATTTTCATCTGCTAAGACTTTTTTTTTTCTTTTTTAAATTTTAAATCTGACTATAAAGCTTCAAATGTTATCCTACGTTGCATCATCTTATATTTGGTGAACATATTTAATTAATGTATTTCCTAACTTATAAGGAAAATTCAGCTTGAGATATGAGATCTTTTTAATTGGATCTACTGTTCTGATGGAACTGTTGGCGTGGATGCTGACCACATCACCTCCTTGCACAACCGTTGTTCAAGAAACAGAACTTCCTTACCAAGTACTGAGTCCAAGATCCTTCAAGGATTGTAGTGGTGCAGGTTATGTTTTCAATGGAACTTTTCGGTATTGTTTATGTTTTCTCCTATGATTTCGAAAGAAAACAAAGTTGGCCTGTTATTTTATTTGCTTATTTAGGTCATATATATATATATATATATATATATATATATATATATATATATATATATATATATATATATATAAATAGTCAAAATGGGTTCATACTAGTCAAAATGGATTCATACTAGTCAAAATGGATTCAGGGATGATCAAAATGTATATTTCCGTTGAAATCTGAAAACCGAAAATTTTCTCGAATACAATACTTCCTTTACTTCGTACAAGGAAGTAAAAAGAAGGATAGAACAAGGTAAGTACATCATAACGAATGCTATGAGGAAGGGAATTTTACAATATTTAGGAGCTGATTAATCATATACTGCAGTTCTAGCGGAAAGAGGATATAGAAAGAAGTTAAAATCATATATATCGTCACCCAAAATGCTGTCTTAAACAACCTAAAAACTGAATTTTTTCAGAAGAGCTTACAAACTGATTTTTCCTTTATAATTCGATCTATAATTAAATAATTGCTGTTTTATTCTTAGTTCAGCATAGTATGGATATAATATAAAAAAAAAAATAGAACAGAAAACATATAATAATAGAACAAACCATAAGGAAAAAATCAGTTATATTGAACTAGTAAAAAATGCTGTTTTTAGGCATACAAGCTTTTGCACTCTAAGCGACGATATACTCCAGAAAATATTTCTAGTGTATAAAGGTTTAAATAAAATTAGAATTCATTTTCTGATGCCAATGCATAAATATTATTTTCTCAAATTTTCGAACTAGATTTTATTTAGCCATTTTCAATAACCTTTAGGGAAAAATGTCTGTTAGTTCAAAAAATCTTTTATTGCAGAGCAATCAGGTATCGATTTCCAATCCATTGTATGATGATAACGCGAGTAAATCAAATCAAAACCGATTTGAATACTTAAGTATTCTATCAGTCAGTTTCGGTCAATGTACTTAATATCCAGGAATCGCATATTTTTGGTCGACTTTCGTAGAGAAATCTTTACTTTTGTGTGCGTGCAAGTCGTGTCATAACTTCTTTCTCCTCTCAGCTTGCATTTCTTAAGGTCAGATTGTGGTAAAACCTTTAAGTCGATACCAAGTTTAATACCATTCATGTTTGAGAACATTTATTTAAAGAATATGTGTCTATCCATAGTTTTCATGGTTATGCCACAAAAATTATCCAAAACATTATTTCATCTCCCCACCCACAAAAACAAAATTGTGAAACTGAATTTAAGTCAGATCATTCATAATTAAACAAGAATATCAAATCATCGAAAATTTATAACAAATATTAAATGTACAATATAAAATTTTCGATGATTTGATATTCTTGTTTAATTATGAATGAACTCACTTAAATTCAGTTTCATAATTATTTTTTTAAATAATATATAAATATATATATATATATATATATATATATATATATATATATATTATATATACTTTTTACTTCCTTGTACGAAGTAAAGGAAGTATTGTATTCGAGAAAATTTTCGGTTTTCAGATTTCAACGGAAATATCCATTTTGATCATCCCTGAATCCAATTTGACTAGTTTCTTCGTGGCGTCTGTACGTACGTTCGTATGTTCGTTCTTATTTCGCATAACTCAAAAACCGTTAGCCGTAGAAAGTTGAAATTTCGTATTTAGGATTTTTGTAAAATCTAGTTGTGAACCTCCCTTTTTGGTCACTGCTTGATCACCGGAAGTGGTACTTTACTTGAAGGCCATAATTGATTTTTATCAAAAATTATATTAAAAACTATGAAAAACTTCTCAAATTTAGAATTTATAACTTAGATATTGATTTAAATAACATACTAGATTTTTGTTTAAATTGAAAAACCGGAAGCGGTACTTTACTTGAAGGTCATATTAGATTTTCATCAAAAATTATATTAAAATATAATATAAAACATCTCAAATTTGGTAAATAGGACTTTTATATCGATATGAATGTATTTAATATATTTTGGTTAAATATGTGAGCCGAAAAGGGTACTTTACTTGAAGGTCATAATAAGATTACATCCAAAATTATGTTTAAATTAAGTACATAAATCATATGCTTCGGTAATAAAAGTTACAAACGCAATTTGGTTTCCAATCTAATTTAACATTTTTATTACTTCTTTTAAGTGTTAAAATTGAGTGTAAAATACTGATTTTCCTCCCCATTTGTGTGTGTGTGTCAATAAATGGATATCGCGACGCCGAGTGTCGTTTTTGAGATACTGCAATCTTCGGAAACTAGTAACCAAATTCAGGATCACTTTTTGAGCCACCGATTTGTAGTTTAATAGGCATACAAGGAAGTCATGTGTTGTCCACATCAGATATTTTTTTTCATATTTCCAATTCAAATAAATGTAAATTAATTTATCAGCATTTTTAATCATTAAAAAAATAAATAAAATAAAAAGTGATACTTGCTACGTTGCTTATATACGAGAGGACGTGTGTCCCAGAATAATTTTTTTCATTTATTTAACGGAGATGTTTGGGTGCCCAAAATCCTGTGGTATAGAGGTCGGGAAATATATTCACATACATGAAATATATTTACTCTCTATAGCGGTGAGATTAATCAAACCGTGAACTTCGATATACCACATTTCAAAGCCATGATTAAAGCAGATTAAATCCGACCTAATTAAAGCGAGCAGAAAACATTACACGATGCTTTTTACACTTTCTACATGGACAAAGAACAGACTAGTGGTTATGAACTAGAATAAACGCTGCTTAATCTGGATTCAGTAGGGACCTGTTGCTACAGGAAGGACTCAAAATGCTCGGTAATATTTCTAGTTGTGATGTGTCCATTCCCACGAAAACAGTGGTGACCCTATGATTGATAATTTATGATGATGACGATGGAACTAGCTCGGTCGTATGTTTCGGGAATGACACACCGGAACCCTCAGCCCACTAAGCGCCCAAAAATGTCGAATAAGAGCAGAAATAGTAGTTCTTCAAGTTTTATTATATCCTAAATGGATTGAACTTTCTACTTACGGTAGAATAATAATTGTTAAAAGATTATTAAATGTTTATTGGTTTGTTCTATTATTCATAAATAATGCTTAATAATTTACGCACTACTGAGCCTAAGGAAAATGAATTTTCAAAAAAGGCCTTCTTTTTTTTTATGGCGGCTCGTGCTAGGATGTAAGGAAGTAGGTAGAATTCTTTATTTATTAATTTTTTAGTTTACTATGAAATAAACTTATACAATACAACATTCAACTGTTGAATTACATTACGCATTTTATTGAGTACAGTAAAAATCAAAGGCTATTAAAAAAAAATAACTAAAAAACTTATAAACTAATATATTTATAAGTAATATATTTTTTTTACTGCTTGTGTGATTGCATTGTTATTTTGTTCTATCAAGTTGGCTATGATTATAGATTATGTAAACGAAATTGCATTTTGCATTTACGAGTTAGGCACCTCCTTCAATTCTAACTCTAATAAGGATTTGTGGTTTTCTCAATTCTTGTTTCTCTTGGTTATTACTCTTACTTTCTCACTCTCTCTCTCTCTCTCTCTCTCTCTCTATATATATATATATATATATATATATATATATATATATATATATATATACATATAGATATTTCATATTTATCTCATAATATATTTATATATCTCTCATAATATCTCATATAATTATATGAATATATTTAATAATTATAAATAAGTATGGATGTGTTCAAGATGACATTTTATTTTTACTTAACTTAATTTTTATTTTGCTACTATTTAAATTGTCTATCTATTTACGTTTACTAGTAATGTACATTATTTTTTTCTTTTTATATGTTATTTATTTATATTTTATCTCATGTTTTTATTTCTTTTTTTTTCTTTCGTTTATCTTGTATATATGGTATAAATGGATTCTTATAGCTCTAATACCTATTGCTCTTGAGTGTGGTAGCTTGCATTATTTTTCAAATAAAAATAATATTTATAAAAAATAATAGTAAATGTTAAATATAAAATATATATAGAATATATTTTTAATTTATTCTTTTATTTATATATTTAAACATATAATAATAAAAAAATAAATTTATTAAATTATGATTGAGTAATAGCTGGTTGAATCCAATCGGTTGTTTAGCCTATTACTAAATATACTTTAGTTCCATTAATATATATATATATATATAGGTACATGATATCCGTCAAATATAATCTCTATGAAACTATATTGAACATTGAAATTTTAATTAATTACAAGCTAGCCGTTATTGTTTAATAATACTTTAGTAATTGTTCCAAAATTACGAATATTCCAATATTTCGAATCAAATGAAAGTTTCGATCAGTTCGCCATTTTGTATTCGATTGATTGATGAGATCAGTGTATTCTGGTTATTGCATTGCAACACGTCATGCTAACCACAGGCTACAGCGTAATTGTTTGGATGGTTTTGTTCGAATCCATAATAATGTTACCTATCAGATGTTAGTTGTACGTAGTTATGTTAGTTAAATGATTTTTTGTATACTTGTTTTCAATTCTTTTCTTTTTGTTTGGTTTTGGTTTTTATAGTGCAGGTTCTTACAATCAGGGATTTGCGTTACTGGACTTTCTCACAAATTTACTCAGTTCCTTCCTTTGATTTATTATTATCGGTCTCATCCCGTCCTGGGACTATACTCGTATATCTATCAGAGTTTTATAGCAATTTTTTTTCTTTAAATTATGTCACCACAAATTACTTGTATTATTAAATTAGCTCAACTCATGGATTAAAAAAACTTTATTATACAGCTTCGATTTAGCTCACGCGTGGTACAAATACTTGTAATTGACATTCTATATAACTAATACACAATAATAACAGATTAATTTGGATAAGTCCTATAATTTATAATAAAGAAGTAGACTTCCCATAAAAAAAATTAAATAAAAAACATTTCAGTGATAGTATTTTTAGAAATAGAGAAAACAAACTGTTTTTACAATTGACTAGCTTTTGTCGTAAAATTCGTCTCATAATATATATATATATATATATATATATATATATATATATATATATATATATATATATATATATAATTTCATTTTTTAAAGCTACTGAACTGAATTCGATGAAATCTGTGGACCATTTTTGATAAAATAGGAATAACAAAATCATAAAAAGTCAATAAGTTTTTTATTTATTGAAATTTCCAACTATATTAACTAAAAAATACAGGTAAATGTGAACTAAGGTATAATGACATGACAGACTTGTAGAGAAAGTACCCATCGGTAGTACACCAATTACAGTTCTTTATTAGGAGGTCAGTGGTAAGGCACTGTGTTACCATGCTCCCGGTCCCGGGTTCGAGACCGGCTGAGGCAGATAATTATTTATTCTGTATTCAGTCTTCGATCGACCCGACCCTGTGGGATCGGGGGACCCTTCTGTGGCTTAACCAGCCTCTATAAAGTGGGTACCCTTAATTGGGGGAAAAGTCTGGCGGTTGAGCGTGATCTCGGCCAAATCACCTCCTTGCACAACCGTTGGCTTAGAAACAGTATGTTCCTTACCAAGTACTAAACCCAAAGACCCTTCATGGGTTGTAGTTGTACAGGATTTTTTAGCTATTTTTGACCTGAGCGTTACTTTTTCAATTTTAATTTATTAAACTTAAAGACATAAAGTATGGAGCATTATTATTATAATTATTTTTTTAAATCCATATACTTGCTAAAACCGACCGACCTGCTTTGAATTGACAGCGTATTAGTGCTGCAGTGAGCAATGTGATAGCCAACATCCGGCCCAGCTTACCGCCATTGCCTGCCACTTTCCTTTTTGAAATATGGGGTTAGATATCATAGTGCCCATTGAATTGTGTCTGTGCTATTGTTCCTGTTTAAATTAAGCTGATTTACCTAACACTCCCAACAACTTATGAAGTCCCTGGGTATGTCGGAATGGGGAAATTCACAAAATAATCTAAACAAAGTAAGTCGAGTAAGGTATGGTTTTAAAAGTTTTTACTTCCTTGTACGAAGTAAAGGAAATATTGTATTCGCGAAAATTTTCCGTTTTCAGATTTCAACGGAAATATCCATTTTGACTAGTTTCGTCGTGGCGTCTGTACGTACGTACGTACGTTCGTATCTCGCATTACTCAAAAACGGTTAGCCGTAGAAAGTTAAAATTTTGTATTTAGGATTGTTGTAAAATTTAATTGTGAACCTCCCTTTTTGGTCACCGGAAGTGGTACTTTACTTGAAGGTCATAATTGATTTTCATCAAAAATTATATTAAGATACTATGCAAAACTTTTCAAATTTAGTGTTAATAACTTATATATTGATTTAAATAACATAAAAGATTTTGGTTTAAATTGAAAATTAGGAAGCGGTAGTTTACTTGAAGGTCATATTAGACTTTCATCAAAAATTATATTAAAATTAATGTAAAACATCTGAAATTGGTAAATAGGACTTTTATATCGATATGAATGTATTTACTATATTTTGGTTAAAATTGGTGAGCCGAAAAGGGTATTTTACTTCATTATAAGATTACATCAAAAATTATATTTAAATTAAATACATAAATCATATGTTTCGTTAATGAAGGTTACAAACGAAATTTTGTTTCCAATCTAATTAAACATTTTTATTACTTGTTTTAAGTGTTAAAATTGAGTGTAAAATACTGGTTTTCCTCCCCATTTGTGAGTGTGTCTGTCAATAAATGGATGTCTCGACGCCAAGTGTCGTTTTTGAGATACTGCAATCTTCGGAAACTAGTAACCAAATTCAGCATCACTTTTTGAGCCACCGATTTATAGTTTAATAGGCGTACAAGGAAGTCATGTGTTGTCCACATCAGATATTTTGGTTTCTAAATCGAACGAGACTACTCCCATGACAATACAGTCAATAATTTAGAAGTTAATACTGAATTTAAATAAGAAATACAGAAAACTAATATTTTGCGGCTGAACTATATACAGTGTGGCCCTTATGTCAGAGAAAATATTTAAAGAGGTGATAAACTTCAAGAGCAACAAAAAAGTTGATATTAACTCATTGTCCAATTCCCCACAGAAAAACAGGAAATTTATATTTCGTGTTTTTAAAGTTTTTTTTTTTTTTATATTTATTGAAATTACAATCAAGCTCATTAGCAATTTAGTTCTAACATATTATTTACAAAAAAAAAAATTAAAACAATGTTGTGTATATTTTTTTTTGTAAATAGTATGTTAAAACTAAATTGTTAATTATGAGATTGATTGTAATTTTAATAAATATAAAAAAAATTAATTTCATAAATATAAAAATAAAAAATAAATATAAGAATTCTCACAGCTTGGTCTCAAACTATCACTAATTGTCCTCACACTATTTCTATTTGGCTATCACATTAAACAAGCTCCTGGGGCTTTCGTCATTTTAATCTTCTAACTAGGGTATTAAAGTTGAGGAGATGGACAGCCTCAGCATTGGTGTGCCCTTGTAGTCGCTGTTGATGTGACGCCAAATTTTTTTGTATCTTCTTCAACTGTAGCTATATAGAAGATCTCGGCGAAGATCATTATTCCTGATATATCAGCGTGCATTGACAATTCCCCTAATAACTTTATTTTAAAATCTTTGTATAATTTGTGTATTGAAATACCTCATGCATCCGTATAGTTGGATTGGATGTCCAGATAGGCTTCAAGGCTTGATTGCACAGGAGAAGTTTGTTTTCTACCGATAGATTGGATTGTCTGCCTAAAAGCCAACACATTTTTTGATACCTCAGATTTAGCTGTGTTAATTTTGTTTATATGTGCTCTTTCCATCGGAACTTTGCGTCCAATGTTATCCTGAAGAATGTGGCCTTGTTAGAATAGGGAATCACTTGGTTATTTATCGTGATCGGTTGATAATTGATTTTTTTGTTAGTGAAATCAATATGCATAGACTTCGATTCATTTAGGTTTATTCTCCATTTTAAGATCCATCTATGTGTACTGGCTATTGCCGTATTTAGTTTTCTATCGGTTTCCTGGTTATCATTTCCGATGTAGCCGTGACGTCTTCTTCAGGTTCTGGGATTTCAGCGGTATAGATCAGAAATAGTATTGGTACTAGCACGCTTTCCTGCGGAACACCGGCGCATATTTCATGGAGCCCAGATTATGAATCTTCTTGTCTTATTCTGATGTACTTTTCAGATAAGTAGGACTCTAAGAGCAGAGCATATTGTCCGGGAAGGGCTTTATTAAGCTTATAGAAAAGCCCTTGATGCCAAACTTTAGCGAACTCCTGTGTTACGTCCAGAAAGAAAGCTGAGCAAACTTTTTCTACTTCAGTTGCTTTCTCAATTTGATCTGTAATTCTATGAACTGATCAATGGTTGAATTCCACAGAAACCCAAATTGATGAACAGGTATTAGCTTTTTTAAGTAAGACACGTTTTTTCTTGAATAGAAAGTGATCACTCAAAAACTATTCAAGGTAATTAAGCTCCGATTGCACCATTTTAAAGTAGATACCATTTCCTTTAAGATATAACTAAATCCATTGTAAGGAGATTTTAGGAGAGACCAATAGCGAAAAGTTTTATTTATTTATTTATTTTTTAAATCACTCTTTGCTTATGAATGTTTATCTTTGTACTCTGTTTCAATCCCAAAAGAAACCTCGACTTCATTTATGCGGAATTAAAGCTTAATAAAGGTCGACGTTTTCTATAAGTAGAGTACCTGAAGCCCAACAGGGGGCTCAGGTAAGCATTTATAAGTAAAGAGCGATTTAAAAAAAAATATTACAATTGATTATTTTTTATCCAATTTTTATTCCTATCATTAAAGAGTACGCCCTATTTGGCGATTATAGAGACTTAATGATTACTTTCCTTCTAATTAAATCCCTCCTCCGAAAAAAAAAATCCTTCGCTGCTCTTTTTACTAAAAAAGTATATTTTTGGATAGAAAAGATTTCAAGTATTTGGGTCCTTGCACTGTGCGATTTGGACATCAATTGCCCAAATTGCAACTTCCTTCTTTTTGTCCAGATTACTTCTATTGTCGAAACTATACAAAAGACATCACTCCCTACTGTATTATTGCAAGATTGCAATCACATGTACAGGGTCAGAGGATTGTTAATTTAAAAAAAAAAATAAATGAATTGCTTTATTTTTTAAATTTAATTTAATTTTGTCATTTTTTTTTTTTTTTTATGATGAACCATCGTTAGCCACTCTGTGTCTTATATTGTACTATAAAGTCTTAGGCCTATCTTATAGATGGGAATAAATTTTATTTATTAAAATTACTAAACGAATGCTTAAAAATGGGAGTGAGGTAGTTTAGTAGGTAAACTAGAAAACTTATTCCCGGATCCGGATTCATTCTGGCAATAAATATAAATGTTCTATTATATCATCCGTGGAAGTCGGGTAACAGTCCTGAGGTACACCCAGCCTCTCTTAAATGAGTACTTGGTAATTCATTGGGTTAAGGTAGGGAGGGCCGAAACCTGGCACATTAGATAATAGCGCATTGGTTTTACATCTTACGCCTGTATTTTTATATCGTTGGTTTTGACGATTGAGACGAATCTATAATCTTTGGATTTCTTGTCTATGGACGCCAAGATGCTGCAACCCTATGATGGAAGAGTGTTTACACTCAAATTTACATGCAAATATTAAATAATCTTAAAAAGTTCATTATGGCTATAAGTATATTTCCATTAAAAATATTTTCCATACATTTAAAGTATATTTTTCTATAAGTATATTTCCATATATCTCGAGATCAGAACTCCTAGAAAGGAAAGAGACACAGACAAATCCATGCTCCAAGCTGATCTCGCTCTCATCACCAACTATTGTGGCCCAGATTTATCTTCACCAAACAAGATTCTCTGGCAGCTGTAGCACCATCACGAAGCGATCATCCTTTCGTACAAGAGATCACATCTGGCTACTGTAGATTGGTGCTTTAAGGAACTAGCGTAAATTTATTAATTTAAATGCCTGATTAAGTCATAGCTTTTCCTCTCCTTATTCTTATTTTTCAACCCCTAACTATGAAAAGTCCTTGAGTTACAGTGGGCAAAAATTAGTAATTTATTGAACAAAAATTAATTAACTTATTGATAAAAAAAAATGATAAAAAACTGCATTCAGCATTAATTTTTACAGGCGAAGGAAATTAGAAATCCGTACATCCTAGTTAACAATAAAAATTGAAAATTTATCATGCAAGAAAATTATGCATACAAGTTGTGAAAATAACGCTAGTTTGTTGTCAGCTCGTGGCTTTCAATTAATATATAATCTATTTATTAGCAATTAGCAATGGTGACATTCCATACATTTTTATTATTCTTTTCTTACATGTATTTTATTTATCCAACTGTATCCATGTTTCGGGCTTGTTTCTCCATCTTCAGGATTACTTTCTTTTATTCTGCATGATGATGTATACAGGAATACTGTAAATGCCCAAGAGTTACCAAAGGGTAATTAGCTCATATCTAATCTATTATTCAAATACAAACCGGAAATGGGACAAGTGACCCGAATTAAAGATAATTTTCCTAAAATGGATCGTAAATCGAAATGATTTAAGTTCTACCTGGAAAAATGAATTGTTATTTTCTCAACTCTTACTGTATAAACACATTTTTTGCATGATAAATTTTCAATTTTTGTTATTAATTAGGTTAACAACCCATTCTCCCCAAAACTGTTCGTGAATCGAAACGAATTTGTTCTACCTCAACAAATTAATTTTTCAATTTTTATTTTTATTTAGTTTGTACGGGTTTCTAATTTCCTTCATCTGCAAAAATTAATGTTCAATGTTATTTTTTATCATATCCATAAGTTAATTTATGTTCAATAGATTACTGAACATATTTTTACCCGAAGAACTAAGTGTACGAATACTTTTTTGTCCAGTGTATATGGCGCATCTAAACTCCTCTGTATACACATTGGCGCATGGTATAAAAAAGGCCAGCATTCCTAGATTAAGGTATAAACCTGGTTATTGTGTGCGAATTTGACCTCAGCATCTCAATGTTAGTTATAATCTTTAGTCAAGATAAGCTTCTTTTAGAATGCTGTAACCAAGACTCTTCCTGGGTTTCAATAGTACAGGTTTTGTTTAATTAATGGGGGATGTAATGTAATACAATATAATAGTATAATACTATAAAAAAAATAGCGGATCCTCTTACCAAAGAAGAAGATAAGAAGTTTTCCATTAGAGAGGGTTTGCCATTTGTGAGATCCAGAGAGGAAATGGTTTTCCCTCGACAGTTTTCTTTCGATTTACGTTAGTCGTTAGCGATCCCGGTATGAAAATATGAAAGTATAAACTTTCTACTTGGGCCTTGGGCGATTCAATTGTCACTATTAATTATTTATGAGAATTTCTAAAGGATATTTCTTGTTAAAATTTTTCTCAATGGCCAAATTTAAACAACAAATAAAATTCAATTATGAGCAGTATAAATTCTATGAAAATTTCAAGGCTCATTCCCCCTAACAACATAATTAAGAGTATATTTTTTATATCATTAGTTTTTAAAATAAAAAAAGAAATGTTTTAACCGATATAAAAATGTGGAGAGGTTCTCAGTTAAAGTAGTGTATTTTGTGTGGGTTCGAGCTTAATGTGAAGCAAATTATGAATAAAATAAGCTATTATTTATTAGGTTATTATTGAAATATTCCAACACGAAGCTTTAAGTCTCAAATAGCAATGATCAACTAAGCGAACAACGTTTCGCCTATTCAGACGTCATCAGGAGTGAAAGATAGAAGATTAAATAAATGCAGATTAGAATAATAAACTTCACATTAATAGTACTAAAAAAAACATGAGCAGCAGAGCTCCGTTACTAACGTTGTATTTCAGCCAAAATACAAATATTAAAATGACGGGAAAGGGGGGCTTTACCCCCTCTTTTATGGTATTGTTCTGTCTAGAAAAGAACCCTACATTTCACATACACACAGACTATTTTGCGAGACATGGTTATTTGGACACATGAGACCTTATATCATATATTTCCGTTAAAAACTGGTATTCGAAATTTTTCCCGATCGCAATACTTACTGTATAGTTTATATATTTATGGGAAAGCAATCATCTTAGCTTAGCTATTAGAAGCTTACTAGTTAAGAATTATGACTCCCTTCACACTCTGATTAGAAAGTAACTCTATAAAAAATCTCTTAATAAAGATAATAGTAAATTATTTTTAATTTTTATTTTTAATGTCATTATGTTTACTAGTTAAACATAATAACTTCCTTCAGACTCTGATTAGAAAGTAATTCTTTAAAGACTCTCTTGATAAAGATAATAGTAATTTTTTTTTTATGTTGCAAATAATATTTTTTCTTATGCTAGTTAGTTGACCTAAATTCAATATGGCTCCTGTATGAATATATAATTGAAAACATCATTATTTATGTTCATAATATTATTTTTTATTTTAATACATTCAATATAATATTGATTTTTTTTAAAAATTCAATATATTGTTTAATAAAAAAAAAATTTCTTCAGAACTTTGTCTTTCTTATATATAAACTCTAGATGAACTTGTCCTTATTATGAAAAGCTACCACAATTTCATTCGTGATTCAAGATTAAATAATCAAAAAATAAATATTAACTTTTTTTTTTTTTAAAAGCCCAAAAGGTAAGTATTATTGACTTAGAAAATGTCCGACAGTGATTAGCCTAAATAAACAATATTCAAACGCTTCTCTTGTAAAATTCTACTTTTACCTATTTTAGTATTTCTTCTTTCAAAGGAACGGTATACTTGAGTAGTTGGCAAGTTATGTGGATGGCTTGGACCAATGCACTTTAAGAGGATAATCACTATCATTCATATTCATTAACATTAAGAAACCTTTTTATTTTTCATTTAATGGTTCATATCTGAGAAAATATAACTGTTTTTATAAATTGTTTATATATTATTAATATTTGCGCACGATTTGGATGTTTGATAATATATTAGGACCCCTATTATAAGTCAAAAATGTAAAATCGAGACATAGGAACTTAAACTATTAATTTATTTTTTCTTTATAAATTATTTATTTATTATTGTAAGATAATAAAAAAAAATTAAAAAAACATTTTTGATCGTGATACAACCTTGTTACAGAATATCTCTTAATTACTAATTAAGTGATTGAAACCAGAGTATATAGATAGAACTAGGAGATATATTGTATCTTACCGAAAGTGGTTACACAAGGAGTTGGTTAGGTATAACGCTCTGTGGTTTTCAACTCTCGTTGGCGAGTTGGTTTATGTAATCCCATTTTCGGGTTGAGCTCTTGTTACTTTTCAGGGTTTCGAATTCACTTTTGTTTAATACAAGTTAATGCTGAATCTGCTCACACTGCATAGACTCTCTTCTGTTACTTTTCGTTTACTAAAATTAAAACAATATTAAATATTGTATTCATTTTAGTTGATTTTACAATAAAGTTTATTGTTTCCGCTGTTCATAAGAGTAGCTCAAAGGTGTTCTAATAATTAAGTTCTGTATAAATTAGTGTTTATAGGTTTATTAACTGATTATTGTGGAATACATTGTATAGTAATGGGTTTAGTTTAGTCTCCGTTTTTGAAACCTTGTAAATTTTAAGATGGGTTAATTTTTCTTTCAGAGCCATTATATTATAGCCATTTTCTTGAAAACAGCTTTCATGTCCTCCGTTAAAAACTTTCTTGCTTTGTAGCAAAATTCGTCGTAAAACTAATGCTTTAACATTTGGTTAACTTAAAAAAGAACATCGATAAAATTTAGATCAATGGAATTTTGTAATGTATGTATTGCTTTTGTCGATATTCTATTGTTTAGTCAATTGGAAATCAACCTGTAAATAAAGAGGAAGACAAAATATATTAAGAAATAGAGAAAGTTAATAGAAATCTTTTTTAATTTAAAATAACATTTTAGACTAACGGCATTGTATGCATTTAATTGGTCTACGTTATTTTATTGTTATTGAAAAGAGCTACTGTTGAATTATGAAATTTTTATTACTTATTTTAATTTTTCTGATCTTGTATAATAGATTACTAATAATAATATTAATATGGGATGGGTGCGAAGGGTCTCATATAGGCCAGAATTAGTTTTTAATGCCAGTTTAATATTCAATGTATCATTTCATAATTCAGAATATCATTTTTACGTTATTCGGGTATACCCGCAGGTAAAAGTTGTGCCCATGTAAATTATAAGTTGAACGCTCATCCAACCGTGCCTCGTCGAAAGTGCCTGTGTTCGTAGTGAAATTAACGCTTGTTTTCTTTCTAAAGAGATTTAGAAATACTTCATAAACCTCTTGTGAACATTCATTTTATATTTTAGAGATATTTAAATATTCATGTATTAAATTAGATCCTCTGACCATTAATTACTAATTCTATTAATTACTAACCAACACCGGTAACAGCAGGGAAAGTCAGTCCGTTTCGTTCTTGAGGTGGGTTTTTGCTGCAACTTCAAAATAAGTTTTATCAAATTCGATTAATCGTATTTATATCGTCTTTAATTTGATTTTATATTAATTAGGTTTTCAATTTTATTTTTTTAAATCTTTTTTGTTAAAATCCTACCCGGCGTAAGTACAATAACCTTTTTAATTATATATTATGTATATTCAAATTCCTTGTATGAAGAAATCATGCATTGATTTTTGTTATACTGCATATTGGTGCAATAAAAATGGGCAAACTCTTCAAACTTATATTCAGCTAAATTTTTTTATAAGAGGGTGGATGAGTGCTAATATAATCAATACACTTATTTTTTACAACATAAATTCATATATTTATATACTATTTTATATAAACAAAAACAAACAGATGCATTTATGCATGTATTTATGTATGCTGGACGTATAGATTTGTGGTATATAATTAAAAATTTGTCTCAGATAAATAAAAAAAATATTGTATGTGATTAAAAAATTTGGCTTGTTAAAAAAATTTTTTTTTGATTAAAATGAACCTCCAGATATTTTGAGTAATTTGCACATCACTTAAATATTTTATGTACATAATATCTAAATTTAAACCTGTTGACATCCATAATTCATAAATGTTTTATAATACTAATTTATATTAATCTAATTTAATATGAATAATAATACCAAACTATGTTTTGAATTGCTTATTTTTGAATGTTTTGTGTGCTTTTAGAACTGAGGATAAATGTATAACATTCGAAACTAGTTTTAAATAAAACAAATTTATAGAAGTGGCAAATAATTTATCAATCCCTAATCTAAATTTAAAAAATGTTTTGTTTAATCTTTATTTTATTAAAATATAAACCAAGCAAACAATTTAATTTTTTTTTTATAACCGGTTTATTTTATAATTATGGTATAATTTGAGAATTTTTATCGTCGGGTTTATTTTAATTACTAGATTATGGCTATACAGAGTCCGGCAGTGAAACGGGATTATTTCAAAATTAGATTGTTGTTTCTTAAAGCGTTATTTTGTCATTAATTTTCGTGTATAAATATAAAGTATAGTTAAGAATAGCAATTTGTCGTGCAATATTTTCTTAACACTAGTATTAGGTTATCAAAATAGGATATTAGGTTCGCAAAATATCCTCCGTTGAAATTTATGATTTCATGGTGTCATATCTAGAAGTTTTATCTGAGCTCTCACTGCTTATAGAAAAACACCTAGGGAAAGAAGTCCCTCTAGATTTAAAAAAATGTATAAAATAATATATATTACATCTGCCCAACTTATTAGATAAGAAATAAAGCAAACAATATATCAAATATATATATATATATATATATATATATATATATATATATATATATATATATATATACACATACATAAGATAAGAACAAATGAAAATATAGTGGTATAAAATTCTATAATAAGATAAAAAAATAAAAATTGGATCGGGAAGAAAAAAAATCATCTAATTTTTTTATTGTTATTGCTTCAATCTCATCCCGAATGCGTTGTTTGAGGGCTTAGATAGTTCTGGATGGATCGGCCTCAAACGCAAGCAAACTTGCAAGCCGTTAAAGGAGCAGAGCGAGGTGCCCAAAGAATATCCCCGTTTCGAGAAATGACACGACTCGGCAACAAAGCATTCACAGCATTCATTCACCGCCGCCGTCATTCACCACCTTACGTGCTCCCAGCCCCACCTCAAATTATCCCGTTTCATTGCCGAACCCACGTAAGCCCGTTGGCGAGTGTTCAGATTTTTTTTTCTCAACATTCATGAATTTCGGTGTTCATTATTTAATTACATTTTATCATCCCGTCGACTCCTCATCCATGGGTTTATGTGTCCACGGTACGCCAGCGTTTTTTCTTTCATTTCTCTTGTTTTTTTTCTGTTATTCTTTATTTAAATTATATAATATTTGATGCATTTATAATATTCTTGTTTTAGATCTAGTTTAGGTGAGTTCTGACAATTTTAATTTACATTTTAACATTTTTGTCTTTAATTAAGTTATAAGATAAAGCTCATTAGCCACAGCTAGAAGATAGCGCAGTTATGTGTTTGAAAAGAAAAAAAGAAGAAAAGAGTCTTGTTATCTCGAACGCTTTTCGTGACTGCGTCGGTATCATCGTGGAGTAGGAATGCTACCGGAATTAAGAGAGATATTCGCACCGTTATGTATATATGTTATTTATTACGAGTAATTGGCTTTAATATGAACCTAAAGTTTATTTTTATGTATTTAAAAACAAAATTTGAGTATACAGTGGAGCGTCGATTATCCGAACGTTCAATTATCGGAACGTTTTTTTTTTTTTTATTTGCTTAATTTTAATTAATTTGATCATGTACTTGGTATGGTACTTATTGGTATTGTTAAAATTATTGCTAGTTTGAATAAAATTTAACGAAAAATAAAATTATTTTTCCCAGAGCGTCTATAAAGGAAGCCATTATTTATTTCTCAGAAACTGCTTCGTTAAATAGTATTTGTATCTGGCTCATAACGGTGTCTGTACGAGTAAGTGAATTTTGATTATCCGAACTTTTGATTATCCGAACCACCATTGACAACATTAGTTCGGATAATCGAAGCTCTACTATATTGTAATTCTATAACTATTTTTTATTTGTTGGCTACTATTTTGAACTGTTATTATGCAACTTAATATCATGAGATGATTTTCTAGCAGAAAATAATACAAGAGGAAAGCTAATGATGGTACGTGGCTGATAAGTGTTGGGGCAAAACAGTTTTTTTCGCTTTCTTGCGTATCACGAAGGAGTAACGGTTGCTGAGTTGGCAATCACTCTTTTACGACGCTAGGTTTAACTGTAACGGTCTACGTCTTCAAGGTTTTCTAATTGCTATTTAATTTTTACTAATCTGTATATTATTATAGATATATTTGTTAAATTGAATGAAATAACAGTTCAGTTGAGCATTATAGAAGTAATATATAGGATATATTTTTTAAACACGTCATTGCCAGACATTGACTATTGCCAATTATATATACATATATTCATAAATACACACTTTTAAATTAGATAACACTATGGAAAAACTGATGTTCTTCCTTTATGGAACGAGGCATGGTCAAAGCCCGGTAATGTTAGGGAACTTCGGTTGACAGCTCTTCTGTAACTGCACCTGCCGTATATTTCATTGCTGACCACACCACAATAATGACAGGTAGCCGAATCAGTGATATATTTAAAAAATAATTATACATGTATAAATCTTTAAAGCGATTTAAAAAGAAAAAGTCGGAGTAACTTGAAAAGGCATTATAGTAAAATAATTCTAACATTGCATCAAATCCAAAATACTCCCTTTGAACAGCAATAATTAAATTTTGATTAAAGTTTTTATCGAAATTTAAAGAAAAAAAAATGCAATATTTATCACAAATGTATGTTTATCGACATAATATCATGAACCTGGAGATTTCAGATGGTGATACATTGAGAAATTTATAATAACACTACTGTACAATATTGTAGATTTTATTTTTGGAAATACCAAATTTTCAAAACAGCTTCATCTAAAGTATCTTTAATTTTGTTTATTTGAAATAATTAACCATCCCTCATTGTTAGTGGTAATAAAAAATGGAGAAATGGGAATTATGAAAGAATTTGATTGTTAAGAGAAAGAGCAAAAATAAGAAATTTTTTCACTGGCTTAAAAAACAAAAAAAAAATCAGAAATAAGAATAGTAATATAATGTATGATGTACCGTTGGAATGCTAAAGATTAAAACAAAAATATCCGATGTGGACAACACATGACTTCCTTGTTAAATTATAAATCAGTGGCTCAAAAAGTGACTCTGAACTTGGTTACTAGTTTCCGAAAATCGCAGTATCTCAAAAATAACATTCGGCGTCGCGACATCCATCTATTGACAAACGCACACAAATAGGGAGGAAAACCAGTATTTTACCCTCAATTTTAACACTTAAAACACGTAATAAAAATGTTTAATTGGATTGGAAACCAAATTTCGCTTGTAACACTTATTAACGAAACATATGATTTATGTGTTTAATTTAAATATAATTTTTGATGTAAGCTTATAATGCCCTTCAAGTAAATTGCCCATTTCGGCTCACCAATTTTAACCAAAATATAGTAAATACATTCATATCGATATAAAAGTCCTATTTACCAAATTTGAGATGTTTTATATTATATTTTAATATAATTTTTGATGGAAATCAATTATGACCTTCAAGTAAAGTACCACTACCGGTAATTAAGCAGTGACCAAAAAGGGAGGTTCACAACTAGATTTTACAACAATCCTAAATACAAAATTTCAACTTTCTACGGCTAACCGTTTTTTAAATTATGCGAAATACGTACGAACGTACGTACGTACGTACAGACGCCACGACGAAACTAGCCAAAATGGATATTTCCGTTGAAATCTGAAAACCGAAATTTTTCGCGATTACAATACTTCCTTTACTTCGTACAAAGAAGTAATAATGGATATCTAACATATAAGTTAAGTCGTAGAAGATAATGGATGAGTAGAGAAAAACGCATAAAGTTTGCCGATGATACGAGTGGGAAAAACATATGATTATTAATTATTTTAAATGAATATGCTTTACCATTTATAATTTTTACTTTCATTTACCTATATATGGAAATATAACAACGCACCAGATTGGTTTTTATTAATGTGCCACAATAATATACTAATCTGTTTGTTCGTTTTGTTTCAGGTAAGAGGAGGTCTATATTAATTGGAATCTTATAATACTTAACCATAACCATAAGGTATGATGTATTATTATTACATATTATGTTTCTTCTATCGAATAGAACAAACGCTGTTTCCGAGTGTGCCATTTTAGCTATTTTTAATTGATTGTTTATACAAATGGTAATATTGAGGGTGCTTAGTACTTGATCTCCAGGTAGTTCCTGGTGTATACTTATAAATATATGTTGCATTAGCTTCCAAAAATTCCAGTACTGTCGAAGCATTTGCACGATAAATTATAAATTTATCATGTTATTAAATTATCTGTTATGTTGTTTATGTTATTATAATATATTAATTAGTAGTGATTTGAATATTGTCTTTGACACTAAGAGATTCCTAGAAGACAATCTCTGAGCAATGAATCAATTCATTACGCGATTGTAATGAATTCCCTATGATAAGATTCAATCCGTCTCAGGTTAATCAAAAATATTCCATCTCTCTTATCTCATTAACATTAATGATTTGACTTAGAACCAGTAAAACTGACATGTTCTTTTAATCGATCCTAAAAGATTATACTGACAATAAAATTTGAACTTGAACAGAACACGGATAACGCCTGTTGCTTAAACCGCTAATAAACTTATTTATTATCTGTACTAAGTAGTTAGGATAATTTTTTTTAGGTGACTTAGTTGGTCCATTAGGTCCGGGTTTTAGTTTGATAGGAAACATATTTTTATGGCTTATATTGAAAAAATGAAAACTTCCGATTAGCTTGTTTTAAAGCTGAATGATGGTGGGAAATCAATGTAATCTAGACGCTCATTACTTGAGACCGTATTTTAGTGCAGCGAAAAACCGAAATACGTGCAATAAACAACTCAAAATGTGCAAAATTGATAGTAAGGACACAAAATGTGTAAAATTGTGTTTACTCGTATAACATCTTAAACATGCAAAAATCATCATTTTTTTTTTAAATTTATAATATGAAAGCTTGTAAAATTATGTGTGACGTGTAGTAACGCGAAGCAAAAACCTAATTAACCTAGATCTAGATGAAAAATAAGCGAAAATTTGGCTCAAACCTTCAATTTTATCGAATTGAATAAATTATTCAATTAAAATCGAAATAATCTAATTTAGCCCTTAAAGTTCAAAATATGCAATATTTTGTGACAAAGATCAAAATTTAGCCCAAAAAGAGCAATTTCCGTAGATTATGAATCGGGTAGATTGTCGGTTTTAAAGGAGTTACACACAAGCGAATAAAATGCGCAAAAACACAAAAATTCGGTCTTAACTCAGCAGTTTTCAATTGTTGATTCTATAATTTTCCAATTTTAGTAAAACGACGGTTGTCTTTGCAATAAGAAGGATTTTCTCGTAGTAATATTTTTTGATATTTTTGGAAGCATTTTTAATTGTAATTTTGTGTCGTTTTTATTAAGTAAATTTCTTCCTTGAATCTTCTATTTATTTAAAAATGTGTCACATTATTTTTTGATATTTCGACGAATTTCCCCATCTTCAGATCAAACTTTTAAAATTCACAGACTTTTAAAATTCATCAACATTGTAAATAATTAACATTGTGAATAACAAACAATGTACATAAATAAGTGTTCACATATTAATATATTTAAAAAATGTGACAATTAACAATTAATTTGTTTGTTTTTTTACCGTATGTATTTATTCCTTGATATTATAATTATCATTCTTCACTCTTTTTGTCTTTGCTTAAAATCGATAATTTTATTTTGTCTTAATTTTATAGTAACTATTTTATTTATAAACTTATAAAAAGAGTGTATATACTATGAATATCATTGTCACGATGTAATTTTCTGGAATTAGACTTTGTTCTAATCTATATTATTATTATTATTATTATTTCATCCCCCTCTCTCCTAGACCTCTCTTGGTATTATTTTAAAAAATATTGTTTTTATTAATTAAAATGATTGAATTGTGGCTATTTTTTAAAACTGATAAAAATGTTTGTATATGTCTTGTGATTTACTGTTTTCTTTATTTTTTTGGAAATATGAATAGTTTTAATTAATTTTAACTTCTGTTTGATTATCTTTTTTTATTTGTATCTGGATTTTCTCTTATACATCGTATGTATCACAAATTATTTAGTTGAATTCCACTCTTATAATTAATATATTCTAGATACAATTTTTTTTTTTTTTTTTTAGAATAAATCAATATTGTTTACATTTGCGCTGTAAATTAATGATGAAACAGGTGAAGCAATGTGGGGTATTTAAAGGATGCTATAGAGGACGAATTGCGGATAGAAATATGTAAAGAATTCCAAAAAGAGTTAGGACGAATAATTAATGATTTGCTAAAGGAAACAGTTTTTTGGGAGGAGGTAAACAAGTTGGTAGGCTGGGATCTTGTATTCAAAGAATGGGCAGAGGAACGCGGAGTAAATATATATATATATTATTCTTAATTTGACCATCCTACATTCCTCTGTCCTTCCTTGTATATATCGAGAGTTTTTTGCCATAGGGGTGTATCCACCATGATACAACTTGTCAGGACAGGACGATCGAAGTTTTGCCAATTTTTAAATTGTGCTAGCTTAAACACCCCTATATTTAATAAGATTTTTTATATTGATTTAAAACTATGGTATTATTATTACATCTAATTTCTGTTAATTTTTTTATTTTATTTACGCGTTATGGTTCTTACGCGCTTTTGGAATTAGCCAATTAGCCAAGGTCAACACTATGTGGCGTTCATTAGAAATTACAGGTTTTCATTTTTTTTTTATATTGTATTTTTAACTCAATTGTGACAGTATAACATGGCAAACGTGAAAACACGGAAATAAAAAAACGTTTTTTTTACAAATTAACTTTTTTTTTTTAAATTATTATTATTATTGTGTTTTTTTTTTTTGGTTCTTCTCATGGATGCCGCTCTAATTTATCGTTATGATCATGGTCATCTTGAAATAGTGGAATGCGTCAGTGATAAGAAAAACCACGGTATTCTTTAAGAATTCACTCTATTCACTCAAAGATCTTGCAAGTCCTTGGGCTGCATGAAGTTAAAGGAATTTTGTTTTTATAGGCTTGCTTTGGGACAGGTTCACTTACAGAAGGACCTTTCATACTTGATTTATTAGTGAGTCTTGGTGAAAAATTTAATTTTCTAAGTTATTCGGATTTCCCTGCAGTTCTCTATATTCATCCCAAAATTCAGTTTTGAAAAACGAAGAGTTTATTTCTCTTTTTATAAACATTAAGCAACTAGCATTTGTCTATTTGAAGGTACTAAAATTTTTGTACGGTTTTCTTATCTTCAAACATTTCATTAGTGTCGGCTTTGAAGTTTAAAAATTATCTACGTCAAGCCGGTTCACAATAGAAGGGCTTACTCCCTTTTTGGCTAATTTTATAACATTGATCCACTCATTAGGCGAATAAATCTGTGAACATTCACTAGATTTTTCTATTGCTGCTTGGCACATACGCACTTTTATCGTAACAAAGTTATATGATAAAAGTTATACGCTCCAAAATTAACATTCTAAATCTCAGTGAATATTATAATTGCATTGATAAAATGTACCCCTTCAGAAATGGAATGTACTGACAAAATATCTCATAATCGGCAAAGTGGTCGATACGCCCTTTTTGTCTGGAAACCCTCGAAATTTGCATAAATAATATTTAGCCGACGTTTGGCTCACGCCTCTCTGCAGTGTGTCCAGTAACCTTGAATTCCTTGAAGATCGGGAATTCTGCTTGAATATTTAGCGTCGGGAAAAAATCGGGAATTATGCTTGAAAAAGAGACACTAATTGGGAAATTTTAGTTTTTAATCAAATAATTCCATTTTTCCATTAGTACTAACCAACGATTATATATAATGTCGAAAAGAAGATTGACATAATATTTTTCCTTAGCATCGCTAATTCCAAGATAGCTTATCGATTATTATTTTTGTTATATACATATTATTTTGTATTGCTGTGTAAAATAAATTTATGAATAAATTTGTGATAAAATTGACACCAATACGTGAATTTTATTTATTTACACTTTAAATTGTTTTTGTAGCGTATTTTTGGGTATGTGTTGAGCTCTCATTGTAAGACGTCAAGTAACAATTTTCCATTATCAAACAGGAATACAACCTTTATAATTATTCAAATTCATTCTCAATTCCGTGCATTTTATCATAAGCCGGCCAGATAAAATATTCGTTTTTTTTTTTTTAATTTAATACAATCAATTGAATACAATCAAAATTTTAAAGATCACAGAGTTGAAATGCTTGAATTTTTTCATGCTATGTTATGCTATGACACCCTGTTTTTTGTATGTTTGTTATATTATTAAGTATTTTTCTTCTTCCTCTTCCACCTTGTTTCTATCCTTATTGTTTTATTTTTTCTTCTCCGCATATGATAACGCATGTTTATATTACTCTATCTAAAAGCTTTATATCTTATTAGGGATTGATCCTTCTATACCATCATGCGGATGTCAACTTTATATCTTACTCTTTCCGTGTGTTTTATTACATCTTATATATAATTCATAACCTTTCCTTCTTTCTTTTCTTATTATTTTATTTTTAATTATTTTTTTGTATTATTTTAGTTTTAATTATTTACCTTGTCAACATCATTGATTAACATCATTTACATTACTTATATTATTATAATTATCTTAATATACTTTTCGTACTCCTAAATCTTCATAATAACTAATAGTTATTATAATTACCTAGCTAACTATTATTATTTTAATTCTCATCGTTTATATAATCTTATATATTCTTATATAATAAGACTTATGTTACTTTTTGTTATCATCTTTTATTACTGTAATTGGTACTGCCACTGTTGTTATCTTGTTTTTTTTTTGCCCTCATGATGGCCTAAAACTTAGTACGAAATGTCGGCAAACAATAAAATAAGTTTTTCTTATTTGTTGTTTCTTCATTGACCGCACCCCCTAACCAATCTTCTACTTATATTTCTACGGTCAACCATATACTTCTACCATTATAAATAATATTTATTTCGATGCGCTTGTTTTTACTTCCTTGTACGAAGTAAAGGAAGTATTGTAATCGCGAAGATTTTCGGTTTTCAGATTTCAACGGAAATATCCATTTTGACCATCCCTGAATCCATTTTGACTAGTTTCGTCGTGGCATCTGTACGTACGTACGTACGTATTTCGCATAACTCAAAAACGGTTAGCCGTAGAAAGTTGAAATTTTGTATTTAGGATTGTTGTAAAATCTAGTTGTAAACCTCCTTTTTTGGTTACTGCTTGATCACCGGAAGTGGTACTTTACTTGAAGGTCATAATTGATTTTTATCAAAAATTATATTAAAATGCTATGAAAAACTTCTCAAATTTAGTACTTATAACTTATATATTGATTTAAATAACATACTAGATTTTGGTCTAAATTGGAAAACCGGAAGTGGTACTTTACTTGAAGGTCATATTAGACTTTCGTCAAAAAATATATTAAAATATTATGTGAAACATCTCAAATTTGGTAAATAGACCTTTTATATCGATATAAATGTATTTACTAGATTTTGGTTAAGATTCGTGAGCGGAAAAGGTCCTAATAAGCTTACATCAAAAATTATATTTAAATTAAAAGAGAAATCATATGTTTCGGTAATAAAGGTTACAAACGCAATTTGGTTTCCAATCCAATTTAACATTTTTATTACTGGTTTTAAGTGTTAAAATTGAGTCTAAAATACTAGTTTTCCTCCCCATTTGTGAGATCAACAAGTCTTCATCATGAGAATAAGATATTAGTTAAGTGGGCTTTTCCGCTTAAAATGTCGAAACTGTCCATTTCTAATGCTTTATCCAGTGATATTGACAGTTTTATTGTTGCCATGGATCATGAAGAAATATCTTGGAAACTAGTTACCTACTGAAGGAAAACGACATATAATAACGGAATGAGACCTCCAGTGACAGGAGTGTGTGTTTGTGTGTGTGTGCCAATAGATGGATGTCGGGACGCCGAGTGTCGTTTTTACTGCAATCTTCGGAAACTAGTAACCAAATTCAGTATCACTTTTTGAGCCACGAATTTATAATTTAATAGGCGTATAAGGAAGTCATGTGTCGCCCACAGATATTTTTATGAAGGAGACGCGTGGGGTTTTTGACCTTTAGGATTAAGCTATACAAAAATCCTAAGTAGAGTTGAGGCAGCACTACTTGACCTCTTATCAGAGGCTCAACATGTAGTTTACTTTAAAGCCCATTAAAAAAAAAATAAATAAATAAAAAAAATACGGAAAAGTGCAATCCTAATATTGAAAATATATACAATTTTATACGCCTGTAACCATCGTATAATGTATTCCCATACATTTTAATTTATTATAGATGCATTTTACAAAACAATTTATCATTAATTGTTCAATTGATTTCAATAGTCTGTTTAGTTGGTATTATCATCTGCATGCCACTGCGCCATTACATCTTTTATTTATTCATGATATCGTGGTCGATTTTCGTTCTACCTATTAACTTGCATCATTTTCGACGCAGTGATGTCCTTTAATGAAAAAAAAAAAAAAAAATTAACATCGTAAGAACTACGTCTAAAACATGTATTGCGATGCGGGTGGGTTGGATTCGTTCGGCATGGTTGCAAAGGTCACTTCTACAATTTCTGGGTTGGGTTGGATAGTTAGTAATATGTTATTTTAAACCTTTTGTTAACTTTTCATAGCTTTTAAATGCTATTAAGTTTGAGAAATAAAAGTTGTAAAATAAAAATAGTAGGTTCCTTTTTATCCGCCGTCGAATAGAAATATAAAATACATTCAACTTTCAACTCTTTGATATTTAATTCAACCTGGAAACCTTATATCTCAAACTAAATAGCATTTAAAAGCTATGAAAAGGTAACAAATGTTTTAAAGTAACATATTACTACAGTATATATATATATATATATATATATATATATAAGCTGCACGTATGTATTATATTTTTGATTAATATAGTCTTTTAATTATTATAAATCAGGATTATGCACTTGGCTCAACATTTTTATTTTTTCATTTCACATTTCCAACTTTTCGGCCTTATCAAGGAATTCTATTAAAATACAGCCTTATTCAATCTTTTTTCTACGTTACAATTAACAATTTTATCTTTATCATAAATTAAGATAAGCCTTAAATATAACGTTATTTTATTAAAATAATATCATATTACGTTTTTCAATTATAGTGTTAAAGACTAAAGGATATTATGTCCAAGTACTACAACCTTCACTGTTAATTCATCTATTTATAGTAATTTATAAAGCTGAAGAGTTTGTTTGAACGCGCCAATTTCGGGAACTACTTGTCCAATTTAAATAAAATAGTTTTGAGTTAGATAGCCGTGTATTGAAGAAGGCTTTATAGCATCACGCTACTAAAAAAAGTGTCCTAAAGTGCACTTAAAGTCTAAAGTGAGAAAAAGTGCCCTCCTAGTTATGTAATATTGCTTATTAAAAATTATGGAAATTCTTTGTAAATATTTAATAAAAATATCTGATGTGGACATCCCATGATTAGTACCACAACAGTAACAATTCAGTTAAGCGGTATGATCGAAAACCAAGATTAAAATATCTGATATGGACAACAGATGACTTCCTCATACGCCTATTAAACTATAAATCAGTGGCTCTAAAAATGATCCTGAATTTAGTAATTAGTTTCCAAAGATAGCAGTATTTCACATACAGACACACACAAATAAGCTCTTGTTTCTGGAGGTCTCATTGCGTTATTAGATTTCGTTTTCTTTCAGTTGGTAACAAGTTCCCTAGAAATTTCTTCGTGTTCCTTGACACCGTTAGAAATAAAAATTATTAATAATTATTTTTAATTATGCCACTATCTTATTCCTTATAGACTTGTTCATCTCACAAGTGGGGAGAAAAAAAAGTATTTTATACTCAATTTTAACACTTAAAGGGATGTCACGACGAAACTAGTCGAATTGGATATTTCCGTTGAAATCTGAAAACCGAAAATTTTCGTAATTACAATTCTTCCTTTAGTGTGTACAATGTTTAACTAAAGTAAAAATGTTTAACTTCTTACTATTAGTTATTTCAACTACCTATACTATTTCACCTTACCAAACTTTTATCTTATTATGTTTATTATGAGAATCGCATATTTAAGGTATTCTATTTTGGATAATGATAAAATTGTTAATTGAAAAGGAGGAAAGATATTTTATATGGATGCCTGTTAACAGAATTTCGTTGATAATGGCCGAAACGTTGAAGATGTGAAAGATTGAAAATGTTGAGACAAGTGGATCATCCTGATTTTTTATATATATAAAAAGTATTATGTATTATAAAACTTGTTTAAATAAAAACGATTAATAATTGTGATTAATAACTTTCTGAAACTGAAAGGCTAAGCGGCATGAAAAAAAAAATAAGCAAGGGCTAATATTGTTTTTAGTCAGAGCGTTTATTATATCGATTCCGGCTCCGTTACAAGCCTTGTAATTGGTCCATTTTTTAAAAGCCTTCACCAATGGCTCCCGTTATTAGTTTTATTATGATCGTAAATTAAGAAAGCAATTATTTCTGAAATTTAGTTCATGTCTCGGATTTATATCATCCTCTATATCTATATGTTTCATTGGTATTTTAGATTGACGATACTGAATTATTTTTGTTTTTTTAAATCTTGTTTGCTGAGTTTTTTTGGTTTTTGAATTTTACCTTAATTGACTTAATCTATCTCACCGTACCCGCAGTACTAATCAAGCGTAGCAATCCATACAGCATAAAGCATAAGTAATGAGCGCGTACTGTATTCGTTTGAGTAAATTTCTATTCGATTACAAAAAGTATTCATTCTGCCTAGAACGGGATCGGAAATAGGATTTTTCCCAGAGGAGGAGGGAGGAGGCAAGTTTATTTGGCTGCACCTTTTTTCTCACCTCCTTCCTCACCAATAAAAGTCATCCGTTTTATAGTAGTATTTTAGGCAACATTTTTCCAATTAATAATCACTTTATTTATTGAATTAAGGTCAAACAAATCAAAAAACAAAAACAAATATTTTTTGCTTTAACTAAAAATAAACTTTCGCTCGAAATTTGCCGCCATCTAAATTGCTATTAAAGAGCCCCCTCCCCTTTGCCCTCCTCTAATTCAGGCCCTGGACTATGCTATCATTATTTGAGTGGAATCCGAAATTCTAGCAATCCTGCTTTTTCGAAATCGAAATGATTGGTTAAAGCGAGTTATCATTCATATCACTATATTCTATTCAGTCGGTGCAACAATTCTATGTCGATTCATGGCCTCCTTCATCAGCCTCCACCAATTGTTCCGATCTTGTGCTGTTGCCATCCAGTTCCTCACACCCAACATGGAGCAGGTATCATCAACCCGACCGTCACTCCATCGAATCCAAGTTCTCCCTAATTTAAAAATTTTGTTCTCAGTATAGGTGGAATTTGATGCTCTACAACTTTTATCTTACGATTTTTTCTCTTAGAATGCTCATTTCCAAGCTACTGGCACATATATAGTATTCTTCCTCAGTTTTTGACTAAGTTGGAAAAAATCACCGTTTTTACTTCCTTGTACGCAGTAAAGGAAGTATTGTAATCGCGAAAATTTTCGGTTTTCAGTTTTCAACGGAAATATCCATTTTGACTCGTTTCGTCATGACATCTGTACGTACGTTCGTACGTATCTCGCATAGCTCGCATAAAAACGGTTAGCCGTAGAAAGTTAAAATTTTGTATCTAGGATTACTGTATAATCTAGTTGTAAACCTCCTTTTTTGGTCATTGTATGATTACCGGATGTGGTACTTCACTTAAAGGTAATTACGGATTTTCATCAAAAATTATATTAAAATGCTATGCAAAACTTCTCAAATTTAGTATTTATAACTTATATATTGATTTAAATAACATACTAGATTTTGGTCTAAATTGGAAAACCGGAAGTGGTACTTTATTTGAAGGTCATATTAGACTTTCGTCAAAAAATATATTAAAATATTATGTGAAACATCTCAAATTTGGTAAATAGACCTTTTATATCGATATAAATGTATTTACTAGATTTTGGTTAAAATTGGTGAGCCGAAATGGGTACTTTATTTGAAGGTCATAATAAGCTTACATCAAAAATTATATTTAAATTAAACACATAAATCATATGTTTCGGTAATAAAGGTTGCAAACGCAATTTGGTTTCCAATCCAATTAAACATTTTCATTACGTGTTTTAAGTGTTCAAATTTAGTGTAAAATACTGGTTTTCCTCCCCATTTGTGTATGTGTGTCAATAGAGGGATGTCGCCGCGCCAAGTGTCGTTTTTGAGATACTGCAATCTTCGGAAACTAGTAACCAAATTCAGGATCACTTTTTGAGCCACCCATTTATAGTTTAATAGGCGTATGAGGAAGTCATCTGTTGTCCACATCAGATATTTTAATCTTGGTTTTCGATCTCACCGCTTAACTGAATTGTTATTGTTGTGGTACTAATTGGACACAGAATTTAATGTTTTCCAATCTATTGTAACTAAACTAATAAAACCTTTTAGTTTGAATTCACCGTTTCGGAATTATAGGTCAAAAAACGTCCTAAAATTTCGATATTTTTTGGCTGCTTAAAGTTCTTCCGTGATCACCAATGTTATATTAGCATTTTAGTTTTTGACATGTTTGCACCCATATAAACAAAAACTATTTAATAAAAATGTATCTTTTGCATCATTTGAGCTTGTTTAGACGCTCTTACTGGCCTGTTACGTTTTAGACTCATTTTTATCGACCTTTTTGTCAAGTCTTGTCTCTTTCAAGATATTTTCAGCCCCTTTTTCAAATATTAAAATCTGTCAAGGAATTGGACGATTATGGATCTTTGCCAGTTGATCGAGTGTCTATTTTCGTAGTCAGTCAATAGGTCAGGGTGTCTTATGCATTAATGATATGACATTCTACCTTGTAGCGTGCTGTTGATGAAGAATAAAGTGTATTCTATGTCATTTTTTTCTCCTTCGAATCCATGATAGGTTGTAATGTTTTGTATTTCAAATTTGGCGTGGAATCAGAGGATACAAGGCCACACCCGCCAATCAGATGTTTCGTTATTATTTCATGGGACTTTATTTTAAATTTTTATAGAACACGCTTGATCAGTGGCGGACGCAGTTAGGGACTTGGAAGGGACGCAGTTGAATTTATATTTATTATTATTATTATTATTATTATTATTATTATTATTATTAGGACGCAGTTGAATTTATTCTTCCTCGCATTTGAAAAAAAATATGATTTTTATACCCATCAACATAAGTTTTGTATTTTTAATTATAGTTTTTGGTCCAATTTTTATTCTTATCCCTAAAACTTACGTCCGATTTGGCAACTATAGACACTTAAGAGATTGCTTGTCTTCTTCTTATTAATTCTCTTCCCCTCCCCCCAAACAAATTTAAATCCCAAATGCAATACATTGTTAAGGGCAGAATGATCACTGAGAGTGGTCAGAATTTGGTGCTTACGTCATCAATAGTAGATTTCTAGACTATTTCAAATTTGTTTTCGATATATCGTCACTGGAGGGAATTGATAGTGGTGGTGTTTATGCCTCATAATAAATTGAAACCTGAATTTCGACTTTTTGGCGCGTAAGCGTTTTTCAAAAAAAGACGTTGAGGTTTTATCAGTGAGTTGAGAGACAGTAATATTCCTCAATAGGCGAACTTCAGACGCTTCTCCTGTAAAATTTTATTTTTCGTATTGTGGTACTTGCTTCCAAACAATCGATATATTTAACTGATTTGGAGTGATGAAGATACCATTTGTGTTAGTATTTTTTTACTTCCTTGTACGCGGTAAATCGCAAAAATTATCGGTTTTCAGATTTCAACGGAAATATCCATTTTGACCATCTCTGTATCCATGACGTCTGGTACGTACGTTCGTTCGTACGTACCTCGCATAACTCAAAAAGAATTAGTCGTAGAAAGTTAAAATTTTGAATTTAGGATTATTGTAAAATCTAGTTGTGAAACTTCGTTTTTGGTTACTACGTGATTGCCGGAAGTGGTACTTTACTTGAAGGTCATTACTGATTTTCATCAAACATTATTTTAAAATATAATGCAAAACTCTTCAAATTTGGTATTTAATACTTAAATACTAATATTAATATAAATTTTGATTAAAATTGGCCAGCCGGAAGTGGTACTTTACTCAGAAGTCATATTAGACTTTCATCAAAAATTATATTAAAATATAATGTAATACATCTCAAATTTGTTAAATTAGACTTTTATATCAATATAAATAATATGATAGGTTTTAGTTGAAATTGAAGAGCCGAAAGGAGCACCTTACTTGAAGGTTATAATAAACTTACATCAAAAGGTATATCAGCATTTAATACAGAGATCAAATGGTTCGTTGATAAAGGTTATAAACGCGATTTTTTTCCATTCTAATTAAAAAATGTATTACTTGTTTTAAGTTTTAAAATTTAGTGTAAAATAGTTTTTTCCTCTCCATTTGTGAGCTGAAGAAGTCTACAGCAGGAGAATAAGATATAAGTTAGGCGGGTTCTTCCTCTTAAAATGTTGAAACCATCGATTTTCAATGCCTTATCTAGTGAGATAGACAGTTCTAATGTTGCCACGGAACACGAAGAAATCTCTCGGAAACTTTTTACCAACTGAAAGAAAACGACGTATAATAACGGAATATGACCTCCAGAAACAAGGGCTTATGTGTGTGTGTCTTTATGTACAATAGATGGACGTCGCGACGCCGAGTGTCGTTTTTGAGGTACTGATGTCTTCGGAGACTGGTAACCAAATTCAGGGTCTCTTTTTGAGCCACCGATTTATAGTTTAATAGGCGTACAAGGAAGTCATGCAGTGTCCATATCAGATATTTTTGTTAAGATGTGATTAGGTCTCTCAGTTTTGCCTTTATGTGACTATCTTTTTCTGTCATTATGATGCTGTGTTGTTAGTTACTTCAATATCATGCAAACTGTAGGTAAAATCTTTCTCTCCTCCCGCCTCTCTCACTCTCAACCCCTCAATCGCTCTCTCTCTCCCTCTCTCTTTACTTCATACTTTGTCTATGGTCCTTTATAATATTGATCGCTAGCTTTATAGTAACCTTGAGATGAGAGTAAATGTCCCGAATAGGCCCGCACTTGACACGATATTCCAATCGATTGGGACCAATCCTCTGAAGCTCAACGTCGTTTGACCTTGGCGGTAGCAGAGATTGATATATCGTCATCTTTTATGCATTTTAAACTAATTAATTATTTCCCTAAATCTTCAGCTCAAAATTAAACAAAAGATATACAATATTAGATGTAATCTGGAAAAATATTTTAATCTATATGAAATATGTATGTATATGTGTCCATTTTTGTGTTCTGAAAAAAATATTTTTTAACAATTTTTCGCATTTCTACATTCTTATCCTATCCTCCCGTGCCATTTTTTTCTTCAAAAATTACAATATTGATACTATTCTTGTTTACCTCCTTTTTTTTTCCACACATACAAAACATATGTATGCCTCGATATGTATGCTAGAAAATACCCGAATAAGACTGCAAAGGAATTGGTTAAGGGATCCTCTAGAGGAACTGGATAGACGAGCAGTTCGCCCTGCTATTATCTATACCCTACTCGTAGTGTGGCTGCCCTTCGGCAACTCAAATGGTTTTCCTTTGTAAATGGTGTCTTTTGAATTCCTTCGGCATAAACGTCTCATTTTTCCATTCTCTCTAGTGTGGCTTTATCTTTACTTCTCCGTCTACCCCTCGGACGTTTACCCATCGGTTCTGCGCTGATTGCTTTAAGGCGTCTTCCAATTACGTTAGCGGCCACGTTTCGTACCCACAAAGAATAGTAGGAAGGAGTTATAATAGTTTTGTTCTAACTTTTAGGTTTATATGAGAACCAATAGGAAATGAGAAATTTTGCGAAAATCGGCTCTTAAATATGTCAATATTTTTCTCTTGAATTTCGTTTCTTTTAGTTATTTTAGATCTCTGATAATACTTCTCTACTTATTCAAACTTATTCTTTCTAATATCCATATCCGTAAAAAAAAAAACACACAAAAAAACATTAAACAGAAATAAAATTAAACAACCCATATTTGAAGCTCACAAAAATCCAATGAATTATGATCCATACACGAACCTAATCAGACACATAACGATGTTAGGAAAGGACCTGAAATAGGGTTCTCATAAATTAACATAAAATCATAATTGATTACGTTTCATACGTTCATAGCTTCATGACATTTTATTTCTAGATACTACACATTCAGTGATTGTAACAACAATTTTACTGTTGTAAATTTAATTAATCCTTAAAGTAAAAAAAAAAACAATAACAATATATATATATATATATATATATATTTCTATTGGACTAATACAATAAAATATACGTTATTACGTTATTAATTACGATTAATATTTATAATGATGCCTTAGTCAATGATCATTTCCTGTATGATCCCGAAATGGAACGCTCCAACAAACGCATAGAAAGGTCTATGAACCCGCTCGGTGGGAATTGTATAGTTGGAGGTTGAACAAGAGTTTTCAGTAAATAGAGTTGATGAATCAGGCGGAGGTGGGTGAGATCGTCCCCGGTTGGCACTCACTGTTGGCGATGTATCGAGTTGGATTCACAGAATCGATAGTTTTATCATTCGCTAGCTCGATATCTATTGTCTGATTGTGAAAGTCTATTTAGTTCGGTAACAATAAACTAGTTGGCGCTATTTGCCATTATTATGCCATGTGGTGTATTTTTATTTTGGAATTTCCCTCAAAGTAATAAAAAAAAAATTAATTCATATATCCAAATTTTATACCTATGTAATACGATTTGATTAAATATTATTCATAATAGTATAATTATTTAATAAATTCCATGTGTTTTTAATGTGATTATTCATTAGAAAATTTATTTAAACATCAGGATCAATATTCATTTTTAATTTGTATAGATTATTTTGTAAGCAACATTTGTGTCGGTGAGAATGAAAGCGGTGTAAGTCACATTTTAAATGATTTTATCTTTCAAATCCAGAAATCAGGACTCCAAAGTAACTGTGCACTTTTATTTTGAAGAAGTTCTTGTTCTAAATTAAACTTTTTAAAAAAAGTTCATGCAAAAACTGTTATTTTAAACCTTTTATTATAAGTTCTTACAAGAACTTATATAGTAAATGTGCTTAATCGTAAGAACTTTTATATAGAAGTTCTGCAAAAAAGTTCTCATTATTAATGTTCCTAATTAAATATGGAAAATATTTATGGAATTGTGTTGAAAGGTTTTCTTATCTTAAAATATTATTTCTTTAAATAAACATTCTGTAGGTGTTGTAATCAATTGTTTTTATATTTATTGTTTTATTTCGAATATTATTTATTAGTTTTTCAACAATAATGTTTTCTCTCGAGATTCCACCACCTCTCGAAGATCCTTCTTAAGCTTTGCCCCATAAGCACGTGAAAACTTATATTTCAGAAATTATATTTAATATGTTCTAGTAGGAACTTTTATAAAAAAAAAAAAGGTTTGGCAAGCTTAAATTTTTTAAAAGTTTATGTTAATATTTTAATTGTAAAAGTTCTTGTAAAACAGTTAAACTAAAACTTTTTAAAAAGTTCAATAACTGTTTCCTGCCCTGCCAGAAATACAACCTAGAAAGGCAAAACTGTTGTAAGAATAAGTTGACTTAAGTCATAACCTGGATAGTTCGCCCATTTGATGGCTGTCTTTCAGTTTGTTATCAACCTCAAAAATTGTATTTATTAATGTTTAAAATAAAGCAAAAATAAGTTGTAGACATTTTTATTTCACAATTACCTTTAATCAAACCTCATTAGTTGACTTAGACCGCTTTCATTCTCATCGGCTCATTTGATAGCTGTGCTCTTTTATTTTAGAAATAAACAAGTAATGTTTTGTAAAATCTTATTATTAGAAGGTAGTGGTACTTGATATGGGCCTGAACCATATCAAAACTAGAGGTTAAGGCTGATAGTATCACATCTGACCTAGATTTTCTTATAGAAAAATACATGCCAAGATTTCATGTTGAAAACGCCCTCGTAAAATAAATGAGGTGTACGCTGATGGAATCAATGTGTGCCAGGCACCGAGTATAGGCATTGTATAAGAGACCTTCCATCACGGCACCCCAACCTTTATGGAACTTCTGAAGGGAAGTCTGCATTACCGTCGCAATATTGCCATATCTAACCTATCGATATGATTCCATGCTATTAAGTTTATTTTCAAAAATAAATAATTTTATGCCATGATAATACTCTCTTTACTATAATATTTTTGAAAATTTTCTCTATGCATATATATATAAAAAAAAAAAATTAAATTCATAAAAGCACACGCTAACAAGTCGTTTTTTAGAAAACAACCTTTACAAACTTTACAGGAAACACATGAAACGATTTTTTCCCAAGTTACAATATATATTTTTGTAATTTTATTTTTTATAATAAACCTGGCAAAATCTTTGTAATTGCAATATATTTTAAAGGTTTCTAGCACTAGTTTAGGTCAGAGTGGTGACAGAGTTGTTAGTATTTGATGCTTACGTCATCAAAATTCGATTTTTAGACCATTTCCAATTTATTTTTCTCGATAAATTATGAGCGAGAATCTATATATATATATATATATATATATATATATATATATATATATATATATATATATATATATATATATATATATTGTGAGAGATAGTGTTTATGTATTAAAACTTATGTATGTATTTCGAATTATTGGCGCTTAAGCCTTTTTCAAAAAACGACTGCGATATGTACTTAAATATATTTGTGGATTAAAACAGGCTTACAACCGTTTTAACGATTCACTTTACTTAACGTTTTGGAATATTAATACATACCTACCATCCTCAGAACTTTTATTGTAAGATAGCCGTACATACGATGATGATAAGTGGGTTCATGATAAAACTAATGGTTTTCCTTAATAAATAGAAAATGTATTCAGTGACCATAGGCGGAGCCAGAAGAGGGCAAGATGGGGCAGTTGCTCCCTATTCCGAGTAATTAAAAATAAATTAATTGTGATCTGAATGTTACCGCAAATTATTCATGGCAGCCCTCTCCCTTCTGTTTTGTGCTGGATACGCCCTTGACAATGATAGAATAAAATATGATTGGTAAAAGGAGGAACACCTGGACGAAATCTGAAGTTGGCATTGAAATCAGAAGGGTTAAGAAATAATATATTGTTTGAAACTGGTTGGAACCTTTTTTTTTCTGGTAAATATACCTATAAATGATGATCTTATCCTGTTTTAATAAAATAAAAATAAAAAATAATTTAATTTTTTAGACAAAGATTATATCATATTTTTTAAGCCCCTATTTTGGTTTTCCAGAGATTATATTTATCATCTCTACCACCTTAAAACTTACGCAAAATTTGGCGATTATAGACAAGTGATTATTTGTCGTCTTCTTATGTGATCCCCCCGAAATAAATTTAAACTCCCTCCCGAAAAAGAATTCTGCGCTTGGTCTCTATATTCGTTGATACCTTGCTATGTCTTTTTGAAGATGTTCTCTGGAAGGTGTGGAGAAAATACCAGGAAGAAGGTAAATATACACTATTCCCTGGAGAAAAAAATCAGAATAAGTTATAAACATTAAATTCTAAATTTGAAAACGTTTCCAAAATAAATTGGAATTATTTTATTTGTGCGTGTATAATTCATTAATATTTAAAAAAATATAAATATAATAGTTGTATAAGAAAATATATTTCTTCAGAAATAATTAAAAATTAAAATGACCAGCAATTGAGGAAGTACTTACTACATACGTGTTGAATGTTTTAAATAATTTTTATTGCAGTGGTTTTCCACCTCCGTACCACCCACGTTGCACCTACGCCTACCTTAATAACATTTCGAAATTGAATTGTAATACCAAGAATGATATATTTCTACTATCTTAAATCTAGGATTTGACGTTTGATGATTGCACGTTTATGAAATAAAAGTGATTCGTAGTTATTTCAAAATATTTGTACTCGTTTTTAAATTACTCTTTTTATGTATTCAAATTCCCATTGGATTATTAGCCGTATAATATGAGAAGACATTTCCAGGGTATATATGTCATTGGAACGGTTCCAGTGATATTATTGGACGTCGCTGGAACGCGACTCCGGCTAACTCTGATGACAATCATTCTGAAACAGTCTGCTTCTGTTTCGTTTCAAATGCAACAGAGTGATTTTAAATTTTTTTAAAGATTATTTCGTGTCTATAGATTCATAACCTTAGCTAAAACCATGTTTGAGAACTTTATTGTAGTTTTAATCTATCCTTACAAGAATAAATTATAGCTTTAATTAATGCCACAGTAATCAGATCCGTTAATACTTTTCAACTAACACTCAAGCCTCAGGAAAGATAAACAATAAAACACTTCTAAAAATAAGCTCTCCAAAAAAAACTTGTGATAGAGGAGGGTCCTGTGGGGTCCTCCAGCGGATCAATCCGAAGCCCTCGACGATCATCGGCTAGGAACCACTGATTTAGCAAGATGAGATAGCACTTACACTAGGCCGCTTATAATTCTCATAATCGCTCATAAGCATGCTAAATAAGATTGTAAGTACTCCTATTAAAAAAGAATAATTAAAACTACAAACTGCAATCTAAATTTTGAATTATATAACGGACTGGTTCTCGTGAGATGTTTTGAAAGCCCTATTAATTTTAGGACATGTAAATCATGCCAAAATTAATTACAAATATTTTTACTTCCTTGTACGAAGTAAAGGAAGTATTGTAATCGCGAAATTTTTCGGTTTTCAGATTTCAACGGAAATATCCATTTTGACCATCCCTGAATCCATTTTGACTATTAAATTATAATGTAAAACATCTCAAATTTGGTAAATAGGACTTTTATATCAATATGAATGTATTTACTAGATTTTGGTTAAAATTGGTGAGCCGAAAAGGGTACTTTACTTGAAGGCCATAATAAGATTACATCAAAAATTATATTTAAATTAAATACAAAAATCATATGTTTCGGTAATAAAGGTTACAAATGCGATTCTGTTTCCACTCCAATTAAGCATTTATTATTTGTTTTAAGTGTTAAAATTGAATGTAAAATACTAGTTATCCGGAAGGATGGGAACATTTGTGAGATGAACAAGTCTGCAGCAGGAGAATATGATATAGGTTAAGTGGGTTCTTCCGCTTAAAATGTCGAAACTGTCGATTTTCATTGCTTTATCTAGTGATATTGACAGTTCTAATGTTGTCATTGAACACGAAGAAATCTGTTGGAAACTAATTACCTATGGAAAGAAAACGACATATAAAAACGGAATGAGACCTCCAGAAAGAAGAGCTTATGTGTGTGTCTGTAGATGGATGTCGGGACGCCGAGTTTCATTTTTGAGATATTACAATCTTCTGTAACTAGTAACGAAATTCAGAGTCACTTTTTGAGCCACCGTTTTATAGTTTAATGGGAGTACAAGGAAGTCATATGTTGTCCATATCAGATATTTTAATGGTAGTGAATCATTAACATAATTATTATTTGGAGACCCCACTTAAGTTCTATTGATCCTTGTTAATAATCTATTGAGTTGACAAACACATTAGTAAAATATTTATGTATAGTTAATTTCCAAGATAATTAAATTCGACATCATAAGTCGAATTTTCGCATTTCTTCTCGAACTAATGTCGGTTAAAAATATCTTCAAAGTTTTATGTTCGTAGTTTTATCAAGTAATTTAATTTCCAGACATACATCCCATTATCTCTGACTTTGTTAATTGATGTGGCTTTGTTTTTAATATTATTTTTTATTTTATTTTACTTTGAACTAAGATCGTATTACAATTGTTTTCTGCTCAAGTTTAAATAATAATATTCTCTGTTCTTTTTTTCCGTTTTGTAAAAAAAAAAAAACGGAGACGAGTAACCGCCCATTTGCAATGGTTGAGGCACTCGACGAGTTTTTCCAACGGGCCCCTTGACCAATTATAATTGCGGTTGTATCTTCTCCAGGCTTAGGATTTGTTGTAAAGCTTTCAATCTCGAAACCTGAGACCTATTTACTAGGAACTTGAAGCTAAATACTGGTGTGTTTAGCCATTGTTTTAATCTTAAAAAATTATTATATCCTTTTATATTGCATTCTATAATATTTTAATTCACTTATTCTAGGGTCTATCTGATATAAAAATGTGATTTATTGTATTTCTACTCTTTCAAATATATATTGTATTTTTATCGATTTACTTTTTTTTTATTTTATTGTATTAATTTTTTATTGTATTTTATTCCGAATCTGTTTTTTTTTTTACTTACATAAGCGTCACTAATCATAGACTTAATCCAACACCTTTATTATTTAAAAGTAGAATTTACTTATATATCAATAATAATATATGTTAGGGATTAATAAATTATTTGCCACTTCTATAAATTTGTTTTATTGAAAACTAGTTTCAAATGTTATACATTCATCCATGAATGTATAACATTCGAAACTAATTTTCAATAAAACAAATTTATAGAAGTGGAAAATAATTTATCAATCCCTAATTAGATTGATCCTTCTATACCATCATGCGGATGCCAACTAATAATATATGTTACTATTAAGTAACAAAAATAATAAATATGGTATAGTTTTCTGCTGAATTTAGTCTCGCCGCAAATCACACTACTCATGTTTATATTTATTACTTAATTAACTATACAAATATATGAAAAATATTTTTATTGATAACTGACTAATAAGTTTTTCCTCTCTATTATAAAATATAATAATTTGGTATAAAGCTGTTCGCTGGTTTATTCTCTTCTCTAGTTTATCAAGTAGTTTAAGAGGTATTTTAAATTTTTGATGAACGCTATACAAAAATATTTTTTGGTATTTAGTAGGATATTATATCTATTATTGCATTCACAAGATGTAGATCCTTTTGTAAATGTTTTTTTTTTTTTTTAATTTTAGGTAGAGAAATGATTTTCCTCTTGTTTAGATCAAAGGCCTATTTCGCGAAA
The DNA here is from genome assembly GCA_948150685.1 of Rhaphigaster nebulosa. Classification (NCBI taxonomy): domain Eukaryota; kingdom Metazoa; phylum Arthropoda; class Insecta; order Hemiptera; family Pentatomidae; genus Rhaphigaster; species Rhaphigaster nebulosa. The sequence goes on along the minus strand of OX411311.1, from coordinate 38,353,679 downwards.
TTTGTTTAAAAAACAAATGAACATGAACTTTTGAAAAATCACCACTTAATATTTGGGTAATGAAATTCTGATTTAACGATTGGGATAAGTGGACATTGCTTTTTTTTTTTTTTTTTTTTTTTTTTCCTCCTGAGATTGATATATTAATATCCTCTTCATTTAAACATCAAGAGTGCAAAAGTTCTACAAGAGTGAGGAAAGGAGATAGGGATTGGAATTTTACGAAATTCTGTTTTGGCAGTGATCATCTTGTTTTTAAAATCGGGTGTACAAAATTTTAATAATATTTGATTGAAGCTGTAGATTTGTATCAAATTCACATACATCTTATTTTGTATAAAACATTTGGGAATACATACTACATGCTACTAATATGCTGACGTTTATGGTAGTAAAAACGTATTTTTAAATATTACTGGTATTATTGAGTCATATGTTGTAACTATGTTTATGCTGATGGGAAAACATATATTTAAACAATTTAGGTGTTTTAGCCTAGACTTTGCCCACACATCAGTAATGGGAAGTGACCACTTTTTCTCCCTGCTCACGTCCCATGAGTCATATTCGTATATCAGCCTTTATTGGTGTGGTGAATTTTCTGAAATTACACTGTCTGCGTTGCTTCATATGTTGAAAACCATTGTTTATTTTCGTGCTTTTTTAATTTAGTTTCTCCTAACGATTTAGCGAAATACTGTTGCACATATTTTGTAGGTTATTCATCGTCGGTACTTCGTTTTATTTATTTTTGACTTTTTTAAAAGTTCAATTTTGGATTTATTAATTTTTCTGTATACCATTGGATAGCTGCTTAGTGTGTGGTGTTATCTTTGTTAAATTTTTCATTTTTGTATTTATAAATTGACTGTTTGTTCTACACATTTTAATCAAATTGCAAGGTGGAGAATAAAGTATTATAAAGAAACATATTAGTCAACCAGGATTGCACAATTCTTTCATTTATTAATTTATATTAAATATTACAGGGGAAATAAGCTTTATGAATTTTAGATTATTCAGGAAATTATTATCCCTTATAATATTTCATCTATTTTATTCAACCATTTATAACACACATTTCGCGCTTACCTTTGCCCATTTTCAAGTTATCGCACATACAAAATATTGCTCATCAATATGTATAAATTGTATAATCATTTATAACCACAAAATCAACACTAAATATACATATGCAATCAATAAATAAAAACATTCAATGAGCAATCAAGAACTTTAAATTACTCCTGCCTCCATGAAGTAAAGTCCGAAAGAAAATTTGCCAAATCACTAGTTAAATGTTAAATGTTATAAATTTACAATATTTTATCTACCAATTTAAATTTTTTCCCTTTATCTGTCACTTTAACATCAATATTCGTCAAAGGACCTCATTACTCCATATTCGCATAAGAAGAAGCTCATTTGTCCATAATAGTTCTAAAATAAATATTGTTAAGATAATTTATTAATTTACATCCCTACTTCCCAGTTAAAATCATTATAATAGAATTATTTCTATGATTACAGTTGAAAATAATTGCCTCTTTTCTTATTGCCCTGCTCTGAAGGGTGAGTTATGTGAATTGTGTCCCGATGTTGTTTTGTTATTGTAGGATTTACATTATTTATTGAACTTTAAAAAGTTGAAGTTGAGATTTTGAACTCATTTAGAAAAAAAAAAAAAAAACTTTAGTTGTGCAATTTCGTTTCTAAATATTTTATTTTATGTTTAATTTATTTCGTACAATTACCTCCTCCCCTCCGAGCTTTTCTCCCACCTCTCTGGATAAAACTCATGCTTCAGAGATTAACTGTAAAATACAATTAGTTTGAAGAATATTCTCTACAGTTCATATCTTCAAAAAAAATATCCGTTGATAAATTGAGATCTTGTAGCTCTACTTTCTGGTTTAGTTTAATAGTCCGTGTTACCAATAGCAATAAATCAGGTTTATTGGCCATAATAAACTTTCTGCTAAGTCCTGAGGATTTTCAGCCAGATAAGAGTTCCAAGATTCAAGGATTTTTGTTGGTATAATGTTTTAATAATATTTTTTTGTTTCATGTACAACCTTAATAATCTAATCAATCAGTATTTTTATTATTCCGGATTATAATTTAATTTATTTCGAAATTTATCAGAATTCTGTTTAGAATATGTCCTGGAAAATTTTAATTTAAAAGTTTTTTCTGACTTATTCTTATATTTTTCTTATTTTAATCTAATTGTATTAATTTTTTATTTTCTGAATTTTATTTATGATTTTTTTAGGAATGGGGATCTGCGATATGATAGTTAATGCTCTCTTTCTTACATGCACATATATGATTTGTCACTTACACGTATGCATACACCACATACACATACATTTACGCCCCAAATCTAGTGATGATTGGGCCTTGGATAAAACGTTCCGTTATCTTTCTATAAACAATCTAAATAATCTGAATATGAAAATATGAATTCCTGTTAATTGATAGAAAATTGCAATTGATCATTAAATGAAAATTCAAACGTTCGCATCTGACACTCTAATAATCCCTAAATGCGAATTAGTATTGCGTGACTTGTCTACACGAATGGATAAGGCATTGATTTTTCCGATGAATCTGTCGAAAAAGTTTACTTTTCATGGGCATATTCTGATGATCTCATGCTAGCTCAATATTATTGTTTTAAAAATCAAGAGGATCATTTAATGCTAATTATACATTGCGTATTTTTAATCTATAAATTATTATTCTGTGTTAAATTCTCTATTTCATATATACTTTATGTGATTGTGGTTAAAGTTACATTTTATCTTTTACAAGGAAAAATTTTACTGGTTACTTAACCTTGGATCAAGTTAAATTTAATAACGATTTTTATTTTTGAACTAATGCAAATTATTTTTTAATTTAATTTTAGCCCGTATTGTTGTTTCTTATGTGTTGGTAAGAAGTATAATGGGTTCTTTTTCTATATACCCCCACCAGTTACTTTTAGTAACTGTTACTTTTAATATCAGCTTCTTTTATTACAACGCCACCTGAAACCGAAGTTTCTATAGTAAATTTTCATAGGATGACCCTGAGAACATTTTTCTTGATGAATTAGTCCTTTTTCTTATAAAAATAGAATTTTTTTTTTTCAGCACTTTCAAATCACTCATGTAAATGAAATAAAAACCTAATGAATGAGAAATATATCAAGGTTAATTTGATCACAAGAACAATAATATAAATATTACCATGTCTTATTTTAAATTCACTGACATTACTAAAAGTAACTGGCGGGGATATATTAAAAAATACCAGTATAATGACCTGTAGAATTTTATGATTTTGCTTTGTCTCTATTAAAAAGATTTTGAGTCACATAGTTACTCATTTTTAACTGTAACTTATTTTGAATAATATCTTTCAGAAAATTAATTTTTTAAAGTATACCTTTTGACAGGGGCGGATGCAGAGTTTTTAGGGAGAGTAGAACTATTAGGGAATTGCCGGAACTAGGATTTTTAAAATATTTCTTATTGTTTCTATAAATTCTTCCCTTGAGGTGGCAACCATTTTTCATTTGCAATACATTACATATTTATGAGGGACTACGGAAAGGACGATATGCAGAATTATGTGATTGTGTTGTCTTATCCTGTGCCTGGAGTATATGTTAATATCTTATAACCCAATGACAAATGACACAGTTTGAACCAATTTAAAAATATTTTGATCTTCGTTAGGATACAATTTATATGAGTCCAGCGATTTAACTTCTGGGACCATATAAATAAGTTTTGAGTTGAAAAAATAAAACGATAGAAGTTTAAACTGCACCAGTATAAACCGTGAAGGGTCTAAGGTTCAGTAATTGGTAAAGGACCGTACTGTTTCTAAGCCAAAGGCTGTGCATGGAGGTTAATTCGGCCGAGAACGCGGTTAACCGTCAGGTTTTACCCCAATTAAGGGTACCCACTTTATAGAGGCTGGGTGAGCCCCAGGAGGTTCCCTCGATCCCGCAAGGCCGATCTACGGCTGAAAACAGAATAAATAATTATCTGCCACATCCGGTCTCGAAACCCAGGACCTAGAGATTAGTAGCACAGTTTCACTACCCACTGAGCTACTCCACTCTAGAAGTTTAACACACTTATTATATTTAAATTAATAAAAATTGTAATTACAATTGACTTTATATAATTACATTTGACAATTTCGACGACCGATTTCTCCTAATGAATGATAATTTATTACAGTTACTAACGAATATTGGTACTAGTAGGAGGTATATTTTAAATTAGCCGTATTTTATTTATTTTTTCTCAGTAGTTATTTTTTTGGGGGAGGGAGGGGAAATTTCTCCCCTTTCCCTCTCCTTCTGTGGATTCGCCACTGCTTTTAGATAATAAATTAATTCGAAAAAGGTATACTAAAAGCAATGGTTTGGTTTTGTGAAGTTTTAAAGCCCTAGCCCGTACAGAACTAAGGTAAATTTAGTTTTTGGTTTGGTGGAAGGAGAAATAATGTTGCCTACCTCCTCATAAAGTTTAATATAGCCTGCGGCTACGTTTAAAGTGAAAGAGAGTTACTTATCCTTTGGCTTAAGTGGCTTATTGTTTCTATTAAACTATCCGTATCAACAAGTAAACTAATTTAATTTAATTTTTTTTTTAATTAAGAAGCCCTATTTAATCTCCTCCACATCCATGAGTTACAGACCAATTGCGTCATAAACTACTTGCTAGTGATAATTGAGGCACTGGGAAAGTAAAACGTTTCCCAATTGCCTTTCATCCTCAGGCAATTCCAATTATTCAGCACATGTTAAAAGAAACATTTCGTGACTTAAGTTTGATGGCTTGATACACAAGGTTAGCTGTTTTTAAAAATGATATTTGCTGTTTATAATGAGCTTTTCTTATAGCTTATTTGCCACTAGTCGCTAGTCCTGAACTTTTTAATTTTATGCGATCAATTGATTTTGTATTAGTGAAAAATGGCTATGCCTGATATGAGACACTACAGAATCTTTTCCTTTTATCTAGTCCCAGAATAAAGTTTATTTTTCTATTCTATTCTATTATATATTATAAAAAAATACACACTATCTCATATTGGGCTAACTTTTTCTAAAACAACTTTTCAGAACATTTTTTTTTAGTATTGTTTTTAACACATTTACGATACTATTCTTAAAAAAGTTCTTAACGTTTCAAAAGAGTATTAGTTTATATTGGGGTTTCCCCAGCACAATTTTACAAAAAAAAGTAATTCATAATAGGGCACTTTCTCATATAGGTGATCCTGTTTTTTCTGTCCTGATGATGCCTAAATTGGCGAAACGTTGATTGGTTAGTTGTAGAGTACTATTTTAATGACTTAAGGCTTCGTGTTTGGAATATTCGAATCGTATCCTAGATGAACTTTTTGTTATCTATGAATAGCGGTATTCATTACATAAATCCCGAATACCTCACTCTTATATCGCAAGCCATGAAGAACGTGCCAACAAATATATGAAATATATAATTCCCTACAGATGAGTTTTGTATGCCTTCCACCGGCAGAGTTTCCGGAGCTGTGTAGCCTGTAATGATGTGGTGCCGCTAATTACCGCGAATCCGTTAGCTAGGGCAAGCGACACAAATGCGACCGTCATACGATACTCCAAGGACTAGAAACTCCTCCTCCATTTACACTGATTCAACGCTCTCTCAACTTATTTAAAATATAATTAAAATAAAATCATAAGCACTGCTTTATAGATCTATTATTGCATACGACTTTTCCTTTTGTTCTATATACTAACAAACCATCATCCTCTCGCATCCAATCCAAAATCGATCTTTCCGCTGTGATACTGCAATGCTTTTTATGCGATCGCTAAATTTATAATGACGTTTGGGTCAATCTTCAAAAGAAGAGAGATTTGCTAGTCCTTTTCTCATTATTTCAGATAGCACTATAATTTCGTATTTTAATTTTTGTTGTATTTTAATCGCATCTCATATAAACTCGTAAAAACATCTCATCGAATTGTTTCTAGAACGGAAGAAAAATAAAAATATTCCATGTATGTTCGTTGATTTAAGGTGCAGTATATATAAAAATACATACAGGCTGGTACTATGTTATCAAGTTATTTTTACTTTCCCTTACCTATATACGAAGTATATAGTAAGGGGAAGTATTGCGATCGTGAAAATATTCGAATTTGAGTTTTCAACGGAAATATACATTTTAAGGTCCACTGAGTCCAAATGAACAAGCCTCGCAAAATGGTCTGTGTGTGTGTATGTGAACAGCCTAGCTCAAAAACCAAAAGTCGTACGATACTCAAATTACGTATTTAAGGTAGGTATATGGATGTGATGTTACAGCACCTTTTTCGCCAAAAGCGACTAACCGGAAGTGCCACTTTATATAATCGATTTTACACTTTTTTACATTTTTTTCGAAAACGGCTCTAACGATTTTGATGAAAATTCCTTCACAAAGGCCTTTAACTTTTCAATTATGTAGTAAATCACCGAAGAATTGCAGAGAAAAAAGTTATGATGAAAAGAATATTTTATTTGCGCATAGCAAAAAAAAAACTATGGATTTTACGGTAAATTATATATAGAATTGTATGAAAGGTAATTAAATTATCTAAAAAACAATTATAGAATCATAAAAATCGGACCAGTATTAGCAAAGATACAGTGTATTTTATGAGAAGTACTAGGACCTAGATGGATAACCGAGCGCATCCGAAAGAAGACTGATGCGACCGAACATCCTCCTCCCACCAAACCGCCAATCTATAGTAAACAATACGCTCTGTAATAAAGTAATTTAAGAATACAAAAGCGGAAATTAACTTAATAATTTCTACTTTCACATTATTCAATGGAAAGAAAATGTTTCCATGGAAACTGAACCAGAAACTTATGAAACATATTTGCAACTGGACAAAGTTAAAATATATAGGTAGTGTACAGAATTGTACTAAAATTGTTTAAAAAACTGTTTTATTGTACTTGAGAGGGAGAAGAAGTGAATGCTGCTGAGTTTATTAGAAGCAGTGTTTATGTGAACTCTTTAAAATTATATTAAAACGATAATTATTATAGAACGGTAAGGGAAAGTTGTGTAATGCGCGCACCGCACCAAAATTTTATCATTTATTTAGATTTTTAATTAGTGGTGACTGAGGTCGAGAAAATATTACAAGGAAATTATAACGATAAAATATAAAAATGATAGTTTTATTGAAATATTTTTAGTTAAAATAATTTTTTGTTATATTTTTTTTAAATATAAGAAAAATTTTCAAACTAGTTGACGGTAACATGAGATAAAACTTAATAATTGAACAAGGGATCATATGCAGCTCTCAGTGGTTCATGTACTTTGACTAAAACTGATAGATGAATATTTTTGTCAATAACGTTTTGTTGAATTTTATTATGGAATGATGTTTTTGTGCTTATTTATTGTTAACTGATTAGGCCTTAACTTTAGTGCCTCATTATTTATATCACAGTAAATTCGATAAAACCTGAAGAACTACAATAGAAATTCACTAAATATTTAACTCACTTTCTCTATTCTATGAGTAGGTGAGGGAGTGAGGATCACCAAACCAAGTATATTTTTTAACTTGACTTCTCTTTCACTACATGTTAATGGAGATTTCTCAAAATATCGGTTAAAGTTTGGTTAGGAAGGAGCTGGTAAGGCCTGCGAACTGTTTTCCAAAGATTTAGAAGGCTGTGATTTTACTTAGTACCCATTTAAGAAAAAGAAAAGTGAGGGACTAATGTACGTGGCCAAGGGACAAGCAATTAATTTAATTAATTGTCAACGTAATTGAGTCGTTGATTTGAGAAATCCCATAAATCAAAAAAAGTAGTCTCAGAGAAAACAGGTTGGTGTACGGACGAAGTTGTTTTATTCGATTTTTGGATTCTGCATATGTTGCAACTTAAAACCTCAAATTTTGAGGGGTGTTAATATTTTTATTTTTTTTTGGTTAATTACAAAGGTTCATTATTGAAAATAATAAACCAAAAATTTTCTCCGAGACTATTGGACCGATTTTTTGAGATTTGGTACGTAAGTCATATGACACTCCATCATGATCCTTGGAACTCGACATGACCGCCGTCTTGTTTCGTAATAGCGGCCTATTAAAGATTTTATATCATCAAATCTTGGTCATTTATGAAGATAAAGAAAAAATATAAAGCGTTTTTGAATCATTATTCAAAAGCGTTAAAAAAAAAATCATTTTTTTCTTCCTCGTATGATGATTCCGGACCACTTTTAATAATTAATTTAACACATAAATAATAATTAATTAATAAACCATTGTGCAATAATTTGCTGTGTTTTTTTAGTCTCGAAAAAGTAATGCCATGCAGTAGAGATTAACTAGAGAAAAACCTTTCTTTACCTTATCTTTACCTTTAAGATTAAAATTAATAAATAAATATAACTAATTAATCAAAAGCACTGAATGCTTAAGAATAGTAATGTTTATTTAGAGGAGATAAATTATAGAGATATTTTATTGTGACCTTGTCGCAAAATAGTGAAGAAAACTTAAATAAATATTTAGTTTAATAAACATTCAAGAATTCTTGAACGTGGATGCCAAGATATTGTGTGGCATTTATCATGTAAATGCCCTGCAACCTTTTAACAAATAATAATCAGTAACGATTCATGCAATTTACTTCGATTTAATGGGTCCTTTGATGGATGGGATGCCCGTTACCTTAATGGACTTCCCAGTAACTGTTTTCTGTTTTTGTTTTTCTTTTTAACGCTAGTCCAATTAAATTTCGGTGTTTTCTCTAGGAACTTAATCACAGTCAGTTTGCTTAGTCTATTGCTGGCTGTTTAACAACAAACATATCACATTGAGTATCAATAAAAATGTTTGGTTTACTTGGAGATCATTTGGCACATATAGTGTTTGCTGGTTTGTAACTAACACATTTTATTGGTTTCTTTCGAATTGATTCTACAAAATGAGATCAAAAGAATGAGGGGGAATCTGACCTTTAACTTAGGTGAAGGGTAATTCACTTTTTATTCATCTTTATCTTTAATATGGGTACCTGTGATATTTTAACTGCTCTGTTAAATAAATAACCATTAAAGTCCTCAGCAGAATAGTTAATATACTAGGTTGTTACAAAATTTCTTGTGTATAGCATAGCTATATTTCAGATTACATATTTTAAACATTATTGAATACTACTTTTCAAAGTAAAGTCTATTGTTTTCAATTACTTTTACCCATCTTTCTGTCAGTAATTGCATTTGATGCCTGTATCACTCCTTTGGTTTTGAGGCAAAGAAATCTTCACATCCAACTTTCACGTCCACGTAATTATGAAAGATCCGATCTTTTCAAAAATGAGCCCATTGATCTGAACAAATCATAATATGATTGTGCAATATCTGGGCTATTCGTAGGATGAGGCAAAATTTTCACTCCTTGCAGTTCCGATAATTTTTCCTTAGTCAAACGAGAACGATGTGCAGGGGCATTGTCGTGTTGCAAAAAGGCTTGGTTCCTGTTGACCAAAGCGGGGTACTTTGCACTGAAAACTGCATAAACTCTGTGTAGCTGTTCACAGTAAAGGTTTGAGGAACGCCTTCGAAGTTCCACCAAACAGAAAGCATCACTTTTTTCCAAACCGATCTTGGTGAACCTCCGGTTGTGCAGCTACACCTGGTCCTACTCATTGCTTATGCTTGCTAGTGTTTTTTTTTTAAATATCCACTTTTCGTCACTTGTGATAAAAAAAAATTTAAGTGTAAATTACCTCAAAAAGCCTACTCATGTCACAAGGAATTACAGAATTATTCAAAGTGAACATTGACATAAATAGTAGGAATAAAAACATTCTTATAAGATTAATTATGAGAGTTGGAATTAATGCTTGTGTTCATGCACAAGTACTTTTGTAACAACCTAGTATATAAGGTGAATTCAATTTGCTCAAAATACCGCGGCTTGTGATTAACTTTGTGATGCTTAACTGTGAAATAGTTACCTTGACCTTTTTGAGTTAAAATTAGAGTTGTATATTTTGTTGAAACGTTGTCTGTCAAGGCAATATTTGCTCGGAACGATTCGCGAAATTTTAAACTATCTGATGAATAATTGTTCAATAAAATGAGCAAAGAGCAGATTAACCTTGCATATCGGTTGAGGGGGTCGATTGTCAGAATCACGTCATCTACTATTTATGAACGGGGGTGGATAAATTCATCGATTATCCCAGCGGCCGTGAAGACTCTTGCTTTGTTTTTTTTTAATTAAAAAAAAATTCTGTACACGTTTTTAATATATAAATAAAATAAACGGCATATAAGAATATATTTAAAGGTCGGGGGGTGCGGTCGAGCGCCATCTCACGCCTCTCTGTCCTGAAGATGGCCAAAAACTTAGGCTGAAACATCGGCACAAATATATAAGTTTACTTATAGAAGTTACTCATAAGTGTTATTTTCTGACCGCACCCCCCGACCAACTTCTCCCTTAAGATATACATCTACGGTCAACGAAAACTCTCTCCAATAAGAATATATTTGCACTAAAATTATAAAGGTTATTTATTATAATTTTCAAATGTTATCTTAAAAAAAGAACAAAGCATTACAGACGCTAATTTTCGTCAATTCAATTTTTGCATACATCTTTGTAAACTAGACTCATGCTGTATATATATATATATATATATATATATATATATATATATATATATATATATATATATATATATATTAATTGTTTATGTTTTTTGTATGCATCATGAAATTTTCACTCGAATCATTTGATTTTTACTATTTTAGCTACGTAACATGACTATGAACACTATAACAAATTTTTTAAGAATTTAATTAAAAAATCCTTTGTATTTTTCACTGAAATAATAGTTGTTTTCTCTCGTGTTTCATCGAACCCTAATCAATCCGTTGTTTAAGAAAATTTTAAAAAAAGATGGGGAATTGTATGTAATCAGCATTTTTTTTTAATAATTTTTTTTTTGGACTCGAGTATTTTAAAGAAGGTAAATTATGTAAAAATCAATTTCGGCTGATCATCTACATTATCTATTTGAGAAATAATATTAAAAACAATTATTATTAGATGATTGTGTTGATTTTTTTTATTTAATTCGTTTGAGTTTATTTAATTTATTTGTGGTTTACTATCAACCTGTTCTGAAATTACTGTATATTGACGTCGTTTTTTACTTCCTTGTACGAAGTAAAGAAGGTATTGTAATCGCGAAAATTTTCGGTTTTCAGATTTCAACGGAAATATTCATTCTGACAATCCCTGAATCCATTTTGACTAGTTTCGCCGTGACGTCTGTACGTACGTATTTCGCATAACTCGAAAACGGTTAACCGTAGAAAGTTTAAATTTCGTATTTAGGATTATGATATAATCTAGTTGTGAACCTCCATTTTTGGTCACTGCATGATTACCGGAAGTGGTACTTTACTTGAAGGTCATTACTGATTTTCATAAAAAATTATATTAAAATATTATGCAAAACTTCTCAAATTTGGTATTTAAGACTCGCATATTACTGTAAACAACATAATAAATTTTGGTAAACATTGGCGAACCGGAAGTTGTACTTTACTTCGACTCCATTTATAGACTCACTTTAATCAAATATACTTTTCGATGAAAGTTTCATAAAATATAATATAAAACATCTCAAATTTGGTAAATTAGACTCTTATATCAATATAAGTAATTTAATAGATTTTGGCTGAAATTGAAGATCCGAAAGGAGTACTTTACTTGAAGGTCATAAGAAACTTACATCAAAAGGTATATTGAAATTTATTACAGAGATCATATGTTTCGGTGTTAAAGGGCATAAACGCAATTTTTTTTCTACTCTAATTAAATAATTTTATTACTTGTTTTTATTGTTAAAATTGATTGTAAAATACTGGTTTTCCACACCATTTGTGAGATGAACAAGTCTGCAGCAGGAGAATAAGATATAAGTTAAGTGGATTTTTTCTGCTTAAAATGTCGAAACTGCCCAGTTCCAATGCTTTATCTAGTGATATTTACAGTTTAAATGCTGTTACGGAACACGAAGAAATCTCTTGGAAATTTCAGTTACCATGGACCTCCAGAAACAAGAGTATGTCTGTGTTTGCGCGCGCGCGCGCGTGTGTGTGTGTGTGTGGGCGCGCGTGTGTGTGTGTGTCAATAAATGGATGCGACGCTGAGTATCGTTTTTGAGATTCTGCAATCTTCGGAAACTAGTGACCAAATTCAGGATTACTTTTTGAGCCAGCGATTTATAGTTTAATAGGCGTACAAGGCAGTCATGTGTTGTGCAAATCTTTGAAAGAATATTTGAAAAAGGCATAAGCGCCATGAAGCAAACTTTACAGGAGACACATGAAATGTTTTTTCCTAAATCACAAGTTGTTTTATTTATTTATTTTTTTAATCTTTATTGTGCAAAGTAGGACTTATTCATGTGACAAATCTTTTGTAATTAGACTTGATTTTTAAAGTTTCTAGCACTGGCCCGAGTGACGACTGAGTGCCATAAGTATTTGGTGCTTACTTCATCAATTGTCGATTTTTACAGCATTTCCAATTTTATTTTCGATATATCATGAGCGGGAATCGATAGAAGTGCTCTTTACCTCACGTAATAAATCGAAAGATAAATTTAGAATTTTTGGCGCTTAAGCTTTTTTAAAAAAACGACGTCGATATATTGGAAAGATTTTTGAAATGTTAAGAAAATTTGATTTAAAATTTTAAATAGGCTTATAAAATTGACGATTTTTTATGTATATTCTTTCTATTACCGTGTATCAACTAAACACTGCCTAAAAAAATATAGAAGAAAATTTTATTGTATTACAGTACAATTTCGATTATTTAAGGTAGACATTTTGTTATTTTTTTATTTTATTTTTTTTAAATATACGTTTTCTATACTCAAAATTTATTATCGATATTACGATACATCGAATTAAACCTATCGAACAAAAATATCGATATATATCTATTAATATATTGATATTTCAATATATCGATATCATTCCAACATCTTTATGGTTGGGAATGGGAAAGCCACTGAGGTGCAATATTCCGCCTCAATTAAATCTTTTAGGCTGATTTGGTGCCATGCTTACGTCAAAATATATTTTATTTCGCTTTTTAATATTTCAGTTTTAAATAAATATCCGTGGAATATGCTTTCGGGCGTAATCCTATCTATTTTTATTTTTATATTCACCTCTGTTAATACGGCAACCCCGGATAACTGAGGCTCGGATAATCGAGGTTCCATTGTATTTTCATTCACGATTTGAAAAAATGAACTATTCTTTTTTTTTCTCCACTTTTCAAATGTTATTTCTTTTCAATGTAACATGGGAATCTTTTCTAATATTTGGACTATTGTGAGAAAAAAAAAAAAGTATATAAAATTATATACACATATAGTTCTGTTTTGCTTTGGAAGTTGTCTCAATTTGTTTGTTTTAGAAATAACTAACCAGTTTTTTCATATTTTTCTTATAATAGGTCATAATTCTTGTATTATTGGCCTTCAATAATAATTATGTTTTTTATAATTTACGAAATTGTTTAGAATTTTATTTACATTTAATATTTAAGTTTTCCGGTCCAGTTGATTCTCGTTCTGATTAACGCAGTGCCACCTAGATGACAATCACATTATGTAAAACTACTGCTGCCACGACTTTCAGTAAATTTCTTGTTACGTAAAATGTTCACTGACTAGATTACAATTAAGATCAAAAACCTTCTTGTTCATTTCATTTCTGTTTCAGATATTATGCAATCATTCTTTTGTAATCCTAGATATTTATCATAACGCAAAGCTTTCGTTATTTGATACTCGATGTTAATGTCGTGGAACCTTTCTGAAATTCTACCCCCCACATTTTGTTAATTGGTTGACTTTTTTTTTTTTGGTGGTTTTATACTTAATGTTTTTAAATTTTTTATATAATTTTATTATATGTAACTAATGATTCGCCGTGCATTATAATATTATATGATATGTTTGTGGGGGATCGGTCAGGGAGGATAAAAACAATTGTTAATAATAATGAGTATTTTAATAATAAAATAATTGAATTCAATTAGTTTATTATTAGGGTATTCACAATGCTCATATCTCTGTAGCCCTATTGATGACCTCCAGGGTCAAAACGTGAGTGGATAAATGAAACATGATTAGATGTATGCTTTATTGATATCTATATTTCATGTTCTCGCTGCACTAATTGACCTTTTCAGTTCTTGTTCATTTTGCCTTGAATTTATTTATTTAAAAAAAATATTTTTTAATAAAATAAATATCACAGTCATTTCCGCTACATAACAGTAAAATAATGATAATTTTTTTTGTCTTTCTTAAGAAAATGGTCTGGATCACTCAAGAAAATTTTTAAAAACGTCCAATTAATTTTCTTGATCCGTCTTCAGGCTACTATTAATTCAACATTTTAAAAAGTAATTACAGTAAAACAGAGTATATCCGGCCATCGCTTATCCGTATCTCCGGATTATCCGAATTAAATTTTTAGGTATTTCTTTAATGTTCATAATAGGTAATCATTTAACTATGATAGTTAAAAAGTAACAGTAAGTGATTGTAAGGTAATGTATAAGTGCGCCAAATGTTCGCTTTTTAGTTTGATTCAATGTACTGTACCTGCAAAGATTGTAAAATAAATTATAGTAATAAAATGATTTTTATTGAATTTAAGAAAGATTTTCTATATTGTATTAAACGGTATGCCCGGTTATTTAAGAATTTTGTTTTACTTATTATCCATATTTCTCGGATTATCTGAAGTCCTTTAGGCTGTTTTTTCTTCGCATTTTCTTTTTTTTTTTTTTGTTCTTAATCTCGTCTTTTTATATCTTTTTTTCTCCGCTTCTGGAATCATGTCTAGATCTTAAGTATTCCATCCTATTACTGTTACATTATTATCAACGGCGTGGAATAAATGAATTGAAATTACTTCATTCATAAGCCAGCGTTCCCACCAAAGTTATCTTGGATAGTTCAACGGTACCATCTTTAGGTCAGTTACCTGCCATAAATAATTAATTTTATTTACGAGAATGAGAATTGTTTAATCATAAAAAATAAAAAATCTATAATTTTGTTTTAATTATTCATTTGCTACTGTATGTTGTAGATAAAAGCCATTTAGGCCGAATAAGACGTAGCAAGAATCCGGTTTGGCTTCGATCCAAAACCGTGTGGATTCGATACCAACGAGTCAGTCGAATTTTAATTCGCAGAGAAACTAGAGGTATCAAATCTAGCTAAATAGCTTCTGCGGATCGAGAATAAAAATTAAATATCTTTAAAATTTTAATAAATATTTCTTTTCATATGTTTATCAGTATTTTCATATTTTTTTATGGTTCGTACTATGCTTACCGTCTCAAGTATTTTCTGGCATCTTCCTCTACCAAGTTGTCGGATCTCGCAGTCCTCCCTTATATATAGATTTATATGCAACGGCACACCATAGTATTCGCTTCCCAATTAATTTCAGAAAACGAAAAATGCCTTGTCTCTTAGTATAGAATGTATATTATTTGAGATATTATAACTTTCCAAAAAAAAAGAATTATCACTCTAACCGTCACAAATTTCTTTATTATATTATAATAGTAAATTGCTTTCCTTGTGCAGTAGCAAATTCATACTTGACATAGAAAATACTAAGATTTAATTAATTTGTGAAGAACAGCTTCCCATTAATATTTAACTAGATCCTGAAGACGAAGAAGGACTTCAAAACGTCCACAATAATATTATAATTTTTTTTAATTAACTATCAATGGGAAGGTTTTCTTCACAAATTAATTAAATCATAATATATTAATCTTCCCTAACAATTGGAAATTGTTTAATATAGAAAATAATAATTAAAATTAAATTTATACATATGTCGAAATGTTATCTGAGTAACATACCCTCAGATTTTTAATCAAATTATTTGGATCTCACCAGAAACATTTTTAGAGATATTTTTTTTAAATAAATTATTTTTACCAATTTATTCCATTAGTAATATAAAATACATATTTCTACAAAATACAATATAATTTACAATCCAGTACAATTTCTACAGAATATCCAATAGAATTATTTTGGTCAATTTATATTATTAGCGTTGAGACCTAAAAATGTGTAATAGAAAAACTCCTAGTTATAAGTAATGTATTATTAAATCAATTAATTAAGAAAAGGTAATTCCTGGAAGTAATTACTTACTGTTAAGTGGGGAAAATTCTTTTTATTGAAAATTTCACAATTTCAGGCTAAAAACAATTACATCTATTTTTTTAGGGTTAAAGAAGTACCAAAGACAATTTTTTGGGATTAATGACGCAAGAAAGGCTATATGTTAGGGTCAAAGAAAAACAAAACTGAACAATTAGTAACACTTATTTGAAAAATTGTACAAATTACATCTGTGATTGCAGATTTTCTAAAAATGTTTCCATTTATAATTTAATAAGGACATGCATTAAAAATATGCAAACGTACATAAAAATTAATTTATTTCTGTTTTCGCACAATATAGCTTTTAGTGTCTATTTGTGTATAATACATTACAGAAGTCATGTTTAATTGAATAAAAAAGTTAAATTGAATTTAAAATGAAAATTTCATTCTATGTTAGGAAAGAGATTTGGAGAATTTAGGTACTACTGTACTTCTTCTGAAACAAGATTACTGAATTTCCATTGTAAACCAGTGGAAAAATTTTTTTAAATTATTACTCATCCTTATCTAAGTAAACCAAAGGATCTTTGTGATGACAATCACATTTAATATTTTAAATGGGAATTTTTTTTTTTCGATCTATAAAAAAGTTTTAATTTTTACTAATGAAAATTCAAAGCTCCTAAAAAACATTCGATATATACAAGTTTGACTGTGTGTGTATATATATATTTGACTGTGTGTATATATATAAAATGTATATAATATCTTGAATGTATTAATATACATACATTAACGAAAATTGTTTGTGAAATACAATACCAATACAATGAAATCCTTTAATTCCTTTCTTAATTTTGTTTGAATTGTCTTCTAAAAGATGAGATGTCTGATACGCTATGAGTTATGGCCTGTATGTAATTACTCAGCGTTGCATAACAGCGATGACCCTGGGTGATGCCTCGCACGTACGCTCTGTGGGATCATATCTTGAGCATTGGAATTAGCCTAGACGATTAAGTGAATGTTGAATAGTTATCTATGAGATTATATTTCCACTATTTTCCTATGAAAATGACGTGTCTTGGCAAGCTTGTTGTCACTATTCACACCTGGGTTTTACTTCTAAATTATTGCCAATAATTTACCATTAGAGTGAGAACTAAACTTAACTCAGCGTAAAACCCCAAGCAATCGAAGGAAGGTAATTCATGTGCGGTCTCGCTCGCCACGCAGTCTCGACTCTCCTTACGCAATCACCCCACTCCTAAACAAAATAACACTCAGCCCAGTCGCTCAGCATACAGAGAACCATAATAAATGAATCAACAGTCATTAATATAAATATCTTTCATATTAATATTTTATAAAGGAATCGTTGTTCAATTGAAACTCTGACTGTATCCATTTTCCATTGTTTTCAGGAGAGATATTTTTATAACTTTTTGCCTTATAAAATTCTTTCCTAGTTGCGGTAAAAAATTGAAAAATCTTGAATCACTAATATAATTATGGATAATGAAAATACACTTGGAAAATCTTCGAAACTGTTTCCCTTTGACTTATTGATAATTTCTATAGTTATGAAGGTTTTCTTATAATTAGGGATTCATAAATTATTTGCCAATTCTATAATTTCGTTTTATTGAAAACTAGTTTCGAATGTTATACATTCATCTTCAGTTCTAAAAACGCACAAAAAATTCAAAAATAAGCAATTCAAAATATAGTTTGGCATACCTATTAAATTAGATGTAATATAAATCAGTATTATAAAACATTTATGAATTATGAATTTAATTAAGAAATCAAGAAGAAATCAAATACATGTTGGTACTCACCTAGGCTTAAATGGATTATACTAAACAGAAAAGTTTATACTGGTTTCTTCTCGCACTGAACTTACAATGAAAGAAAGGAAAGGTGGGATGTTTATAGGTAAGCGGTTTAAGGGTCGGGGTTTTTCCAGTAATGCCGGTGAATAATTGATTTTCTATTATAGATGGGAATAAATTTAAGATTGGACTATTGGAGATATTTGTTTGATCATTTAAGCAAAAATCTGGATTGGATTTGAAGTATTTTATTATTTCAAGTGCTTCATATATATTTAATTTGAGGCTGTTTTCAACGTGACGTATTAATTTAATTCCCGAGTCTTTGGTGAATTTGTGTTTTTTTTCATTTAAATGAATTGCAAAGTTGGAATTCTCTGTCTTATTATTATATGCACGTATATGTTCCTTTAATCTTTGATTTAGCGATCTTCCAGTTTTTCCCGTGTATTTGGCTGCACAATCATTACAATTTTCTTGAATGATTACATTTTGCTATAAACATGAAAAATTAATCGAAGCAACTCGGCTTATCTTCGAGATGTGTCGATTCATTTATCGATTTTTAATTCGAATGTAATCTAGTAAATTGATGCAGGCGATTGCCATCTTATATCAAATTGGATGTGACTTCTGAACTGTTTAGGGAAATGAGAGTCATTGAGGAAAATAGGAGCAAACTTTTATATTAGATGGATGAAGAATATAATGAGAAAAACTCTGAAGTTATTCAGAAAGCGATAGTTAGTGAGTTATTGAAAAATATCCGTAACATGGTTTATTAAAAATAAGATGTTTCATCTAGTCTCTGATATGACCCCTAGATTAAAAAAAAAACTTTTTATAAAAGTTATTAAAATTAAATTACTCAGCTTGCTTTTGCCTATCACGTAACATTTAAGTATTCATTTTTATTTTTTAATTATTTATATTAACAATTACACATAAAATACACCAATCAAATTGACTGAATTTAATGAGATATTGGTAATACAAATTATATATGATTCAAACAATTACGATTCCTAAGTACATTTATAGAGATCACGTTCCTTTTACTGCAGGTTTGAATTAATTGCATTACATTCTTTTTAAATACGAAAAAATATTTAACTATTGATGGGAGAGGGGAAGAGAGGAATTGCTTTTTCGTGACTTTTGTTTATTTATATGTCAGGCAAAAAAATAAAAAATAATAAAATTAAATTTAAAAAATAATTGTTTGGCTTTATCTTTACCTAGTTCAAAATGTTTCTATTTTCTGAAACATCTTATACAAACACCACTTTTCGTCATCTATATTGCCAATTTCATGTAATGTAGAAAAGTGTAGTATTTGGTTTTTTTTTTTAATGTAAATGAATTGCAAAATTGGAATTCTCTGTCTTATTATTATATGCACGTACGTATATGTTCCTTTAATCTCTGATTTAGCGATCTTCCCGTTTTTCCCGTGTATTTTGCTGCTCAAGCATTACAATTTAGTTCGTATACTCCGCTTTTTTGGAAAGGGTCTATTTTGTCTTTAGGAGAAGAGAAATATGAGGATAGGGTTTTTTCTATTTTAATTTCAGAGTTTAATCCTAGTTTTTTCAATTCATTTCCGACTTTCGTGGATATGGGGCCGTAACTTAGAATCAAAACATAATGTTTCGGGATGGGCCTGTCTTCAGGGGTTGTTGAATAGATATCATTAATTGTCTTTTTTTAAATTTGTTTTTTTAAAAATATCATTGATAGTGGTTTTATTGTACCCGTTATTTTTTGCTATGGAATATATTATTTATCGATCCCTAATTAGATTGATCCTTCTATACCATCATGCAGATGTCAACTGAGTAATGTTTTAGTTACAATTAGATAAGAATAATGATTAGTGAAACAATATAAAAGAAAAATAAATACACAAAATGATAAAGTATAAAGAAAAACAAGAAAGAAAATGACAAATAAACGAAACAAAATAAACATCATAAAACAAAATAAACGGTCCAAACAAAAATATTGAGTCTTAAATTAACATGAAAATATCGACAATTAAACTAAATAATATACATAATACAATTATTTTCCAATTAAAATAAATAATAAACAAATGTAGTAATCTTACAATTAAACTAAATAATACATACATATGGAATTATGTATATATAGGATTATAAATTTTCTGGTATCAGTAGTTTTCGCTTCCCTGGTGATGAAGGTGAGAAAAAAGTTTGAAACAATAGAGGTTGCTAACACCGATCTCATTGTACTAATTTCCTCTGAGAACTTTCCTCTTCTACCCTTCAATTATATCATTAAGTTACGCGCAATTTTTTTTAGGTTTAGAAGTTTGTTGCGTAAATAATATTATTGCGGACATTGTTACGCTTTGGGAATTTTATTACAAGTTTATTGATCTATTATGCATGAATAACATTATTTCTGAAAAAATATGAGTTCATAAAGATTGAATTATATTGCATTCAAATGCATAACCGAAAACTTCATATGAGTTAGGAACTAACCGATCGGAAGCCGGTAGAGTAATTGATAGAACATTGATACCTTGGTCCACACAATTCGGCCTTAATCGTTTAGCATAACACATTTGCTTCTTAAAAATAAAAATAATTATATTTGTTTTCATATCGTAGCCACCATATTAACGTGGCGAATGTTAAAATTTACGTGAAAGCTACTTTTCAAAAGACTAAAAAAAAGCCTTTACGTTTTATATTAACTTTCTCATTGCTAATAATTATTTTATCTCTGGACCTTTTTACTTCTTCCAGACCCTAGAGTTGTGTTTACATGATTATGTTTTTTTTTTTGCAAATAAACTTCTGGTAACTTAATAAAAGTAAAAAAAATCGAAAATGCGATTTTTCACGTTCGTTTTTACAAACGTGGGGGCAACGGTATAATTAATAATGAAAAAAAAATGAAAGTTAATTACCGTTTACAGATATTTATATCGATTTAGTGTAGGAGGAAGTAATATTTAAAAAGGATATTGTTTTTGTATTTCTTTTGATTTTTTATCTACCTTATCATCTTATCATTTCTGTTGGAGAGATCCCATTTCCAGGAGAACTAATGAACCGATTGACGAGCATTAGGTACTATTAGAAAGAGATTTTTACTTAGATTGTGCGAATCTACCTTACATTATTGTAAATGCTGCCATTATTTTTAAATTAATTAAAAATCAGAATTTTTATGTCTATTTGCACCAATGGTTACCAAGGTGTCCAGAATGCCATCATTATATCTAATATTTCATATAAACATTTTAGGATTATTGTTAATATTTTATAAAATAAAGTGTTGTTTTAAACAAAAATCATCGAAATCGGACCTGTATTAGCCGAGATGTAGCCTTTTGAACTTGGTAAAAAAAAATTTAAAAAGTATTATATTCCAATGGAGCCTGGTTCAGATTTGTTGTTTTATAACTCCTGGAACATTCTAGGTACTCATTTGAAAGTTATTTTTATTGTCTACAATAAAAAAAAAAATAATAATAAAATAAATCTTAAACGGAATAATTCTTTAAGATCTTGTCAACGTATTTTGTAATGAAATCTCACCCAAAGCGATAAGGAAAAATGATAAAATGTTTACAGGATGTTGAAAGACTAATATTTCTTTACTAAATCTGTATGCTTATTTTCATTTTAAAAAATAACGACTAAAATTAAAAAACTTAAAATGAAAATAGTTTATTGTTATAAAAGTTATAAAAAACCTAAAGTTCTATATGGTCTTTTGAGACGTCACTAAATTTCAAATTTTCTCCTCGGGCAGTTAGTGACATTTAAAGAGCTTCGTCACATGGTGACCTTTTGCGTTGGCACATTCTCGTAACAATAGAGCTCATCCATAATGACGTCTTTCGGAAGATAAGTCATGTTCTTCTAAAATGATATGATCAGATATGAAAAAAAACAAAAAGATTTCCACAAGAAAGTCAAATAACTTTATTCGACCATGGAAGAAATCGAGGATCTGATGATTCGGCTGAAGAAAGTGTGTTAAAAGGTTTTTCTTTATTGTTTTAGAAAAAAAAAAAGTGGCTTGCCATTGAAGAATTTGCGTAAAAGACCTTCCTTATTTTTTTCATAGAATACAATTAAATAAGGTTCTTTTATCATTTTGGTTTTATGTTTATTTCTCCATGATGGTTTTATGGTAATAAAAAACAAACAAAAAAAGACAAGGTCTCAAGGTATAAAAGAAAATTTTACTTTCAGAAGGTTGAATGAATTTCTTTTTTGGATATATTTTATTGTTATTTAATGTACATGTTTTACGTTCTCCTGGTCGAAAAAAAGTTATCTGAAAAAAAATTCTTTCTGTCGTTTTCATCTCTGCTCCTGAAGACCTCAGTTCCTCATTAACTGTTGCGATCATTATCGATGAAAAATTTGGTTTATTTTAGAGTCGTGAGGAACTTAAAGGATTTTCGAGGAAAAAAATTATTCAGACCAAGATTGGTTTAAAAAGTCTTTTTATGTTGTTGATATTTACGTACCTATATACTCCAAAATAAACAAACAATAATAAAAAAAAAATCTTTATTTATTCCGGGACACGTTTAGAATAATATCACTGCCAATTGAATGTAGGATTTTAATCTCTTTGAGTCAAAGAAATAATAAGAAAATTAATTTTTTTTAAATTTAATTATTTGTGAAAAACAACTTCTCATTGATATTTAACTTAATAGTTAAAAAAAAAATTGTAATATTGTTGTCGGGGTTTCGAGGTCCTTCGTCTTTCCTTACTTGGGGAAGGCATTTTGTATTTTAAATGTAATATAAAATTTCAATAAGTAACAAAATATGGTGTTAACTAAGGTTGTGAATATTTATTAGTTGCAATTATTTTATGTTGTATCGTAGAAAATAAAGATCCTGAAGACGAAGAAGGACTTCGAAACGTCGACAACAATGTTATAAAAATGTTTTTTTAAATATAAAGTTAAATATCAATGGGAATTTGTTTTTTCACAAATTAATTAAATCATAATATATTAATCTTTCCTAACAATTGGAAATTATTTAATATTAAAAAAAATTGATTCGGACCAACGCTTTTATTTTATTACTTCCTTGTACGAAGTAAAGGAAGTATTGTAATCGCGAAAATTTTCGGTTTTCAGATTTCAAAGGAAATATCCATTTTGACCATCCCTGAATCCATTTTGACTAGTTTCGTCGTGGCCTCTGTTCGTACATACGTTCGTATTTCGCATAATTCAAAAACGGTTAGCCGTAGAAAGTTGAAATTTTGTATTAGGATTGTTGTAAAATCTAGTTGTGAACCTCCCTTTTTGGTCACTGCTTCATCACCGGTACTTTACTTGAAGGTCATAAGTGATTTCCATCAAAAATTATATTAAAATACTTTGTAAAACTTCTCAAATTTGGTATTTACAACTTATATATTGATTTAAATAACATTAAATGTTGGTCTAAATTGGAAAACCGGAAGCGGTACTTTACTTGAAGGTCATATTAGACTTTCATCAAAAATAATATTAAAATATAATGTAAAACATCTCAAATTTGGTAAATAGGACTTTTATATTGATGTGAATGTATTTACTATATTTTGGTTAAAATTGGCGAACCGAAAACGGTACTTTATTTGAAGGTCATAATAAGCTTACATCAAAAATTATATTCAAATTAAATACATAAATCATATGTTTCGGTAATAAAGGTTACAAACGCAATTTGGTTTCCAATCCAATTAAACATTTTTATTACTTGTTTTAAGTGTTAAAATTTAGTGTTAAATACTGGTTTTCCTCCCTATTTGTGTGTGTGTCAATAGATGGATGTCGCGACGCCGAGTGTTGTTTTTGAGATACTGCGATCTTCGGAAACTAGAAACCAAATTCAGGATCACTTTTTGAGCCACCGATTTATAGTGTAATAGGCGTACAAGGAAGTCATGTGTTGTCCACATCAGATATTTTTAGTATATTAACAACTGGCTCATTCAGTAAAGAACTAATTACATAGTCGTTTGTTATACCAAAGTGAACTTTCTATTGACGATGGTTGGCGAAGCGATCTAGCTCGGGAGTGAATAGAAACTATTTATAGATAAGTTCGTGCTGTTTGCCGACATTGACCTACAACCGATAATCTTCCCTATTTTCCCTCTTATCTAAATCGATCGGAATAAATATTGGTTTGCATCGGATTGGGAAATATTTCAATGTTATTAAATATTTGCGGTGTCTGTGAGGATTAACTCTTGGCAGAGACGGATCTAAGGAAGGGCGAAGGTGACATGACGCCGAGGGCTCCGCGCTCTTTGGGGCTCAAGAATAATTTAATAAATAACTAATACATTACACAAGAATTCATAATTCTAGAGGGCCTCCGGACTCCTTCCTCTTGGGGAGCCAAACCCCCAAGCAGCCCCCCGTTCTAACCGAGGGAGACCCTGCATTATTGTATCGCCTAGGGTCCTGCAAGGTGTCGTTCCGCTACTTACCCTCAGGACTGCGTTGTTGCACTAGGATTTGGATATCGATATATCGGATTTAAAAAACCGTTATTTTCTATCGATATCTTAACATCCGATATATCGATGATATAGATAATTTAAACTCTATTGTTTTATTTTAAGTAGCAATTTACTTTTTCGTTAAAACTCCAGAATCGTGATCTCAACAGGGCGGAAGTCTAGATTTTTTTAAAGACTTCTTCGCAAATTTATGGGTTGACGGGCTAATTCTCTGTCTTATAAATTCCTGACTCACGATCGGTTGATTTTTGTTGTATAATTTGTATTCTATAATTCAGCATGGTTATATTTATTGTGGATTATCTTTTTTTAATTCTGTCAGTATTTGTGAATATACTTTCACTATATATCATTTTATTCCTCTTACTTTTTTAGTATTAAAATTTAATAATTTATTAATCTAGGTAAAGAATCTGAAAATTAGAATATTTTCTACACTCTTAACGCCTCGGATAAAACACTTTTTCATTCTGATATATTTAAAAAAAAAAGTGACACCTGTTTTCTCCTCCTATCCTTCAAATAATGTTAAAAGTTTAGGATAACCAATACAAAAAATAATATGGATCAATCACTCACCATGTGGAGTAAAATAGGCAATGCTATAAATGTAAGTATATTATTGTATATATTTATCGATTCAATCATTGGTTAAAAATAGCACATGTTAATTTATGGATATAATAGAGTTAATATGAGAATGAACAAAATTTAATTGCCTAACAATAATTGGTAGATAACATTTTTTACAAATAATTTTATGTAAAGACAAAAATAGATAATGATATAAATGGTGATTGCACTCAGATGCGTATCAGATGAATCACGTTTTTAGATGAATATGTTATAAGAATGCACAATGTAGTCGGAAACGTTATAAGATTAATCAAATTTTTAGAAGCTTGAAGCTTTTATTATTGAAAAACTTGAAGAATATTATGTATGAAATATGGATACAACCTTCAAGATAAAAATGTGTTATAACATTTTTTTTCTAAAATATAATTCTTTTCTATCTTTTTTACTTCCTTGTACGAAGTAAAGGAAGTATTGTAATCGCGAAAAGTTTCGGTTTTCAGATTTCAAAGGAAATATCCATTTTGACCATCCCTGAATCCATTTTGACTAGTTTCGTCGTGGCCTCTGTTCGTACGTACGTTCGTATTTCGCATAATTCAAAAACGGTTAGCCGTAGAAAGTTGAAATTTTGTATTTAGGATTGTTGTAAAATCTAGTTGAGAATCTCCCTTTTTGGTCACTGCTTAATCACCGGAAGTGGTACTTTACTTGAAGGTCATAATTAATTTCCATCAAAAATTATATTAAAATACTTTGCAAAACTTCTCAAATTTGGTATTTATAACTTATATATTTATTTAAATAACATACTAGATTTTTGTCTAAATTGGAAAATCGGAAGCGGCACTTTACTTGTAGGTCATATTAGACTTTCATCAAAAATAATACTAAAATATAATGTAATACATCTCAAATTTGGTCAATAGGACTTTTATATTGATGTGAATGTATTTACTATATTTTGGTTAAAATTAGTGAGCCGAAAGCGGTACTTTACTTGAAGGTCATAAAAAGCTTACATCAAAAATTATATTTAAATTAAATACATAAATCATTTGTTTCGGTAATAAAGATTACAAACGCAATTTGGTTTCTAATCCAATCAAACATTTTTATTACCTGTTTTAAGTGTTAAAATTTAGTGTAAAATACTGGTTTTCCTCCCTGTGTGTGTGTGTGTGTGAATAGATGGATGTTGCGACGCCGAGTGTTGTTTTTGAGACACTGCGATCTTCGGAAACTAGTAACCAAATTCAGGAGCCACCGATTTATAGTTTAATAGGCGCACAAGGAAGTCATGTGTTATCCACATCAGATATTTTATAATGATTCATAGACAATAAACATATTGTTTTATAGATAATAATAATTCTATTATTTCATAACCATCTTCAAAATATAAGATTATACTCATTTAATCTTTTCTTAATTGTTTTCTTTGCTTTTTTATGCATTTCCTTTCTATATATCGATATTTTGCTGGCGTTTATCGGTTGATATCGATATATAGTTTCGTGATATCTCAAATTATCGAATATCGATATTTTAATTTCGATGTCCCTACCCTATGTTACACCCTCCATGTCTGAAATTTAGCCGAAGTAATAGATAGTATGGCTGCAATCCAAGTGGGCTTGTTAAGTGTTTGATTTAGGCCAGGAATGGAGACTGACACAGATAGTGGTGTCGGTGACGAACCTCAGAGTTCCCTAAGCTTTTAAATATTATTATTAATAAACTTAAATTTATAAGAAGTATTTCGGTTACTATTTTCTTACAATCTGCGTTTACGTTTTATGAATTGTATTTGGTTTCATAAATTGACTTCCAACATTCAGACTTGGCATTTTTCAGCCCAAAGTGAACCAGTTTTTCTTCAAATACACATTTTTATTATTTCTGGCGGAAATGGTAGTTCCTTTATAACTATAACTATAAATAATTTATAATGTAAACAGTTGATGATGGTTTTATTTTTATATTATTTATAATAAAAAATTCTAGGACTCCGTTTATGGAATGGGTGCTTAAATGAATATACTCGTATTAATTTTTATTAAGCATTTAACTGAGAAATAAACCGTAAGATCTCACATCTTTTTTTTTAAATTACACTCTGCAATTATTCCATTAATGCAGAGATGAAGACCATAACTAAAACAAGAAAATAATTATAGAAGGGGCAGACATAAAGCGAAAATAAAAATGAAATATTCCTTTCTAATTTAATGTTGAGAATATTAAAAGGAATGAAACCGTTAAATTGGATGGGATTCCAGCCGGGTGTTTAAAGGAGGAAGTATGTGGTCTTATAAAATATACGAGTAGGAATAATTTAATAATAGACATTTCGCTACCTGGGTTTGACAAGCATGCAACTGGCATTTTAGGGCTAAAATGAGATTAATGGTGATTATTTTTCTCCTTAGTATAATGCACAAGAGATAACTCTATCTGCGATCTGTTGAAAAATAGAAGTTTTACTAATGCGACAAAGTTCTAACTGAAGGAATTTGTTTACTTTGTACTGCTTTTACGCATTTTATGTATAATCACAGGTATGATATTATTTTATTAAACCAACTTCAAAAGTTAAATTAAAACGATTCAAAGTAATGAGGATTTCGACAAGTTTTATTGGTATAGAAAAAAGCTTTTGCATTTCAAATTTTCAAAGTCGTTTTTCTTAAAATTAAGATTAGAGCAGTCATCAGAAATTTATTCCCGACGAGTGATGGAGCTGTCTGTTCTACTCATTAGAAAGCAGATCCTCTAAAATGTAAGAAATACCAAAGAGTATAATTGCTATCGTATTGAAAGAAATTAAAGATAGTGCTCTAATATTATCTGCTGAAGTATTTACTCCAGAAAAAATAAGAATAATGCTCAAAATATTTAGGACAACTAAGATTGTACAGGAGAATTGAGTTCTTTATTTATCATATTTTCGTGAATTTATGCCGTGCCTATGATAGTCTGAAAAGAGGGGAGTTTTACAAGAATAAGCTGAGGGTAGATAGGGATTCCGCCAAAGACGGTGTGGATGTTGCACTTAATAATGTAAGAGATACAGCGTTTCAGTGTCGGAAAGCCATTCATCTTCATTAGGGACTTAGATAAGAAAGAAATATTCTACTCGAGTTTCCATTGTTGCAATGAAATATATTATATATTATCACATTGGATTTTCGATACAAAAATATCTTAATTAAAAATAAATAAAAAATAATTGAATCATTTCTTTCTTCTTAAATCTTTTTATTTTTTTTTTACTGTTTTCAAATATTTTTCGTTATTCAAAAATTGTAAAAGAAGTATTTTATAATAATATCTAATCTTACGTTATTGTCATTATTTGATTTCATTGTGGTTTTGTTTTATTTATTCATTTTTTATAATTTTTTCATTTGTATTATTGTTTTTTTTTTTTTTTTTATCGTTTCTTAAAGACTTATACAAGCACATAGTATGCTTAATATATTAGAGAAAGAAAGAGGAAAAAATCATCCTAATTATACCCTATTATTATTAATATTTTGTTTTTTTAAAATAGTTTGCTTCATATATGTATATACTAACAGAATCCAACTGCTTAGAATATTTTCTTCAGGGACTACTTTATATTCTATGAGGGTGAAATCTCGGATAATTTTATTATGCAGCATAATATTTGAAGAAAATACGATCGGCTTTGCTAGGCGCGTCGGATATTCCATACCGCATAACAAGCCATCATACATTTATAAATAGATTGCTAAAGAATATTAGTTAATAAGATTTATATTTTCAATTACAATTACTCTGTGATATAGGTGATATGTATTGTTATATGTAGCGTTAATATTACAAGTTTTTAATATTGTTATATATGGGTAATCTGTGAATATGTTCGATAATTGGAGGATTAAAATAAAAAATAAAATAAACCTATGATATTATTCTAGTATTGATTTTTACTCTAGAATACTTTCTAGGTCATGGTATGAAATGTTTTAAAGACAAGCTTATATTGAGCTTCGATATCTTCTTATTATTAATATATTACTCGAGATATGATTTAATATACATTATGCATGAGCTAAAAGATGGGTAAATGTTGAGTATGGTGATATCTATGCACACCACCGTTCCTGGGCTAAAGGGATTCGGAGATATATGGCTGCAGGCTGCGCCATTTGACTCCCCATCCAGTCGCCGCGGCGCGCCGCCCCACCTACTGAATTTGTAAATTTACTATCGACTATATCTTCTCTGTATTGATTTGATATATAAATAACTTACTACAGTATTTTTGTTTAAAATCCGATATATTTATTGAAAAACGCTAGAAAATTACATTCATTACATTACTTCACGTCTATGTTTCCCTTACAGTAGTGTGGCAGATTAGGCTGTACTATATTATTTATAAATAACTTGTGAACCATTCCTCCTTTATAATAAAATTATTATCATAATGTACCATATCATTTTGATGCTTTTATGAATGAACTAAGGACGCACATAGGGTTATTTCTTGGATGTAGTCAGTTTTCCCTGACTATATTTTTTGGATGTAGCTAAAATTAAGGTGGAATAGTGGTTGACAAGAGATATGGACATATAATGTACATATATATGGACAAATAATGTGGTCATCCTGCATGAATCAAACTAGTTTATACTTGCTTGAAGAAGTAAATTGATTACCTTTAATATAATAATTGATTTTCTGAGTACACATTTAAGTATTGATTTTTAGTGTTCGAAAATATTACTGATATTTAATAATTGTGCATTGTGAAAGGCCATATATCTAAGTTTTTAATAACTTGAAATATCCTGTTCAAAATATGGAATAGGGGGATAAGAAAGATAGCGTTTATTTTTTACTATTAATTTCAACATTCAATAAAGCATTTGTCATACTTACTGATGAGTCCCGAAGGAGTTTTTTTTACCAAGTGAGTTTTTTTACTGATCCAAAAAAAAAAAATAATCATTGAGGAGAGTAAGTAGAAAGGACCCAAAATCAGTCGCTAGAAACGGCTAATTTTGAAGTTACCGCTTTCAGGCGCGATATCTTAAATCAATGTGTCGCGCGTTCTTAGCGCTTGCAAGGCTAGTTATAGAATAAAAATTAGGTTATTCTAATTTGAAAAAGCAATGCTGTTGACGATTGTGTGCATTTAAGGACGTTATATATGTATATTCCTTTTATAAATCCACATTGATCATTTCTAAGTGGAACGAAATTTTGGAAAATAAAAATATTTTTGGCCGGCTAGATCGACAAAATACCCCTATCTGCCTCGTTGGATGCTTCCTCACTAGGTACGTCTATGAAAGCAGCAAAATTGTATAATACAGTCTAATCGGTTATATGACACAGGTGGCTACAAAGGAAACAAACAAATCAATTAAACAAAATTAATTAGTTTTAATATTAAGTAAATTAATTAAAATAATTCTCTAAACCATGAACACATCAGATTTTAAATTAAAATATTATCATTCTTTGTGATAAGTAGTATAAATGAGATATAAATATATATCTCATAATTATTATATATGATACAATATTTGACTTAATATTGGACCTAATTAATTTTTAATATTTAAAATGTTATATGAAATATTATGAAGTTAAAGAAATGAAAAATACATAATGTGAAACTTAAATATAATTATAAGTAAATTATGAATCATAATGGAAAAATGTAATAAATAGATAAATTATAAAAGTAAAATGAAGAAAATAATTTACATTTAAAACAATTTTAATGAAAGAATTAGTAACTATAAACATTTAAAATTACTTATAATAAATACATGTAGCACTTGCCTATGCTCAAACGAATATTAATATATATATATATATATATATATATATATATATATATATATATATATATATATATATATTCAATACTGTTAACAAAATCATTAAATTATCTGTACCATTTATTTATCAGTTCTGCATTTGAGTTATTTTTTATATTGTAATCCCTTAATTGTCTAAACAACAAAATTTATTTTCTTGAACTCTGAACTCAATTAATTTTTCAGAAGTTAGAAAGTCGGATTGTGAAAAAATCTTCATGAAATATGTTACCATATAGTACATATTTAATTAGTCTAAAAAATTCTTTTCTACAATTGTCAAGGGGTTTTTTTTTTTTTTCAGTCCGTAATTGAATTTGATTGAAATTGATGGGTTCATTTTTAATATAATATGTGTATTGAAATGATTAAAAAAATAGACGGGGGAAAGAAAAAATCAAAATTCGTTTTTTGTTTTATAAAATATATGTATATTTCTATGTATATGAAGAAAACTGACATAATTAAAAAATTAGCGATTTTCCAATTTTTTCATAATCATAATCAATGAGATGATGATGAAGAGAATCACAAAAAATATTCATCGTGTGACTGCTGGAGAGCAGTTGTTTTTTTAACAAAACATTCACAAGTCAAAATTTAGGCCTAAAATTATGTTTGGGATAAAATATATCTTACACAAATTACCTTCAAGCATTTACTTGCAAATGTGCTCAAACAATTTATACGGTTGTGGGATAATATGTAGTAATCAGGTGAAATTTGATAAAAAGTACAAAAGCCGTTTCGAAACTAGTTATGCCTGTTTTCTTCCATACTAGCGATATATATGTATATTCTCATTGCCAGCAGGATTTATTGCTGTTTTTTAAGATTTGAATGCATTGTTAAATAAAACAAATATTTAAAAAAGAAATTATTAACACTGATGAAAACTTGAAATTTTCATTTTAGTTATTTATCTATACTATAGATATAAAAATATCTGGGAATCTTCTATTGTGAGACCTATAACTATGTTCGGTATAACTCGAGTCTCGGATAGTTTATTTTGTGGCACAAATCACCTTGAGATAAACTTTTCAAAAATGATCGACCTTGTCGAGTATCCTGTGCCGCACAGCAATATTTCCGAAACTTAACTTACAGTAAATAGATTATGTATTTTTTATTGATGAACAAGATTTATTTTTTAAATTTTCATTACTAGGTAATGTTGTGGATATAAAACCAATTTCGTAATACGAAACAAATTTTATGTTCTGCTAGTTAATTTTTTATATTTTAATAAGTAATAATTTAAGGGTATTTTCAATGTCTAGTTGAAAATAACCAATTTTTTTCTGTTTAAGTTGAATATCAGTTCTTTCTTTTGTTTGTTTTTAAATCAGTAGTTACAGTTTTTAAATGACTAATTTTAGTTTGTTAGCATATGTTTCTATTTTATTATTCTTTTTATCAGGATAGCATTCAAGCTGATACTATAAATAAGATAAAAGTTACATAACATGATATATATATATATATATATATATATATATATATATATATATATATATATACATATATATATATATATATATATATATATATATATATATATATATATATATATATATATATATATATATATATATATATATAGGAGACTATTAAAAATATAAAAAGTAACCGATGGATTTTATGTTACCCACAGGGCAGGTACAGTGTCAAGGTTGATGAAAGCATGTCCGCTTATCAATATCGCCGCATCTGCACGACGCTCCAGCTTAATTAAGCCAAACTTTTTAATTGGGTCTGCAAAGCGGACTTTGGCAACTTGTTTCAACTTTATGACTTAAAACTTCGTTATCTCTGGCTGCTACTAAAGCCAATTAAACTCCGGGAGATAGGCATTTGACGATTCTATAATAGATAAGGTCACCGTCGATGAGCTTTCGCGAAATGATATATTTTTTTTAATGTTAATTATTTTCAAACTAATAAATTAATGACTTTTTAACTTATTGTGATGATATATACATATTTACGCACTTAAAAATAGAACTATCATAATTATCACATTTTATGACACTCAATTATATTTTCTCAAAATTAATTATATTAATATTCTATTATAACAGCTGTATAATTCAGCAGCTGTTTAATGTAACAGCTGTTTAACATTCAAATGTAGGTTATGCCACAAAATTTTATTAATTAATTGTTAATATATGTATTAAAATGCAGGTTTATTGCTTTATAAATCAGCTTCTACTACACTTGCCATTTTAATGGAGTTACAGACAGGGCAATGATAATAGCTAATGAACATATGAGTTAAGCTATGTCCATGCTGTTCGACATGACGAACGGTGTGTCGCCTGCGATGTCGCCTGGAAACTCCAATAGTGTGGACATAGCTTAAAGAAAATCCAGAATATTGTTGAGGGGTTTAGTATTGTAGTTTTTCGAAACCAGAGAGCGTCAAAAACCAGTTGTAACTATTATTGGATGTTAAAAAGGGCTAGTTTATAAGATAAAAAACAGAAAAAGAAGTTTTGAAAGGGAATAGAAACCTTTAGTATGTTGACACAAACATTTGTTTTGATCAAACCGTTTATCGAATCTACAAACAAATCGATGTATCGTTCTATTTTCCTACTGGCCCAAATAGAGCTAGCGGACTTCCTGTTAATCCAAAAAAGGTTTTTTTTTTTGGTTTTTTTTTATTAATTTTATTACTTTCTAAGGCTGTCGTTAAACTCAATTCGGTTGGCAATCCGGAACTGTAGAAATGCCTGATTGTTGTCAATTCGACTTTATTTAGGGCTTTGTGATTTAGTTACAAGTTTTGTTTTTTTAGCCGATAATATAGAATAATGTTTTATTAACTGTAGTTATGACGAACTGCAACAACCATTTTATTCATGAGAAAAAGACAAACAGCATGTATTTAAAATATCTTAGCACGTATTTGGTTACATTTTTGGATTTAAAACTGAAATAAATAAATTTGGATTCGTAACATTTTATAATGTTTGTAGGATATCGGTGTTACTTCATGGTTTGTGAAATAATAGGCGCCAACATATTTATTTTCAAATATAAAGTCGCACCTCTATATATCGAACATGAAGGCTCATTGAAAAAAAATCGATATATGGAACTTTCGATGTATAGTAAGATTGCAATTTTTCACCCTTTTCAGGCTAAAAGCAATTACAGCTATTTATGGTTAAAGAAGTACCAAATGTGTTTTTGGGTTAAAGAAAAACAAAACTGAACGATCATAGCACTTATTTGAAAAATTGTACAAACTACATCAGATTTTTTACAAATGTACATTTATAATTTAATTGCGTATTAAAAATATGCAAACACAATAAAAAATAATTTATTTATGCTTTCGCGCAAGATAGCTTCCGATGTCTATTTGTGTATAATTCATCACCGATGTAATGTTTAGGAGCAGTGTTCACAACAATAAAGGCAAAGTTAAACACAATTTAAAATGATAATTTAATTTTATGTTAGGAAAGAGATTCAGAGAATTTAGGTACTCCTGTACTTCTTCTGAAACAAGATCTTCCCTAAATTTTCATTGCTTTACAAACCAGTGGAACATTTTTTTTCTTGTTTAATTATTACCCATTTTTTTGTACGTGAACTAAGGACTTTTTTGGATGACAATCATATTTTATATTTTTTTAAATTGGAATTTTTTGTTCGATATGTAGAATATTTTTGGTTTATTATTTTCAATAATAGACCTTTGGAATCGACCAAGGAAAAAATGTTTGTAACCCCTCCCCCCTCAAAATTTGAGGTTTTACGTTTCAAGATACGTAGAATCCAACTATCGAATAAAAAAAAAATCCGTCCGTAAAATTTTGTTCGGTGCTTTTATTTTAAACGAAAGCTAATGAAATTCCCTACAAAATGAAATAAAAATCATTTAAATCGGACCATTATTAGCTGAGATATTGCGTAAGGAACTTCGGAGACTGATTCTCCTGGCGTCTAGTCATCCGGCTTCCTGACTTATCTATTGGGCTTCTGACTTCCTCGTACCTCTCTGTTTTATTCTTCCTTGGATTATTTCTTTACTTCCTTTAGCTTCCTTAGTCTTTCCTTTTTTTTTTTCCTCCTGAAGTGCACATCAAATATTTCCTCTGTATCATTTTACATCACAGCCAAGTAGCATTGACAGTTTTTTAAATTAACACTCCTAGTTCAGCACTCTCATGGCGATCATCTTGTAAAAAGCTTCAAATTTCTTTCCCTTTGGTGCCTAATACTTAATTTTTTTTACTTGGACAGAATAGATATTTTTGAAATATTACTAAGTGGAAATAATAAACCACTGTGTAATAATTTGCAGCGTTTTTTCTATTAAAATTCAAGGTTCCTAAAAAAGGTTCGATGTACAGCAGTTCGATTGTATTTCAAAGAAAAGTAATACTACAAAGGGAACTGTAATAATCTTGAAAAAAATGTTTTCCTGAACATTGCTGATATGCCATTGGTCTCCTTGAACAAGAATCGTCTTTATCAATCAGTATTTGTTTGAGTCAAATAATGCACTCGTAGAGAACATTTCTAAATGTTTGTTCAGTTGCAGTGACATGTGCCTGTGCTATCTATATCTTAAGCTCTTTAAAAAAGTATTTACTCTGTCCGTGCTCTGCCAAGGATCGTGTTTACATTTTAATTGTTTGAGTTTTCACTTTGTGTACTTTTACGTTTGTTGTTTTATTGTGATTCTTTGACGTAACTGTTATCTTTCAATATGGTTGAGTTTGGATCATTCTGATAAGAGACTGAACTGTATTTGACTAGAGGGGGGAATGTATGCACATTAACAGACTAAAAGTTGACAACATGTCAACTTAACCCGAGCGATCTAAATTAACCAAATATTTATATCGGTGGAGTACTAAGCCAGAATATGTCGGCCTGGCAGCTCAGATCGGTCGGAATACAAAATTGCAGCCAGTTAAAGTCATCTAAAATTGCTTTGAATTTAACCCAAAAGATTTATTTTTGATTGAGAGCTCATTTTAAAGCTCTGGCCATACTGAATAATGCTATGCAGGCCGGGAAGTCCAAAGCGGTCGAATTTATCGCGCCAGACCGCGTCAAATCTATCAAAAATTGCATGTGCCATAATTTTACCTTAAAGGTATTTATGAATCACTTAAAAGTCAGGACTAATTATGAAAAAAATTTATAGATTATTTGCCTTCTTGGAAAGGCTGCGGACTGCCAGAGCTCCGTGTCTTTATTTAGAGTGGCTTAGAGCTTAAACCTTGACATTAAAAAATAGATGTTTTGGGTTAAATTAAATACAATTTTGGACGACTTTTTGTATTCTGATTTTGCCGCCATTTTGTATTCTGACCGATCTGGGCTGCAAGACCTACAGATTCTCGCTAATTACGCTAGACAAACAATTTATATATTTGGTTAATTTAGATCATTCCAGTTAAATTGACGTGTCGTCAGCTCTTGGACAGTGACTGAAGTGTATTGGACTAGAGGGAGGGAATGTATGCATATTAATAGACATTACATTGAGGAAATGAAGTGGAGGAACCAAAATTGCATTTGATTAATGTAGAGGTTGGCCAAAATTAACTATAATATAAACTATATATTTAAACTGTCACCCTGCCGATATTGGTTTCTTTGGATAAGATCCTTCCCTCTCTAAAATTACTGAATACTTTTAGTTATTCTTATCTGTAGACAACAATTGTAAAAACCTATTTTAATGTTATTTTATAAATAACGTACGTTGCTATAGAGAGTATGAGTCGTTGATTAGAGAAACCCCAAAGAATAAATTTTCGGAAAACAACAAAAGACAGTCTTGGCCAAAGCGTGATGGTTCAAGGCAATTATGGGTATAACGACTGATAATTAAAATGTGATGGAATCTAAACTTATTATATTGCCAATTAAGACAATAAGAACATAAGTCATTGTGTTGTTTAAATTTTAATTTGCTTGACTCATGGGGTTTCTCAAATCAATCAACTTCGCGGAAATAATAATTACCAATAAATATGTAAAAAAAAAAAAGTGTCTATTTATGATAAAATTGTCGATAAAAGTACGTTCAGACTAGATTCGTCAGCTTCTGATTCTTTATCCCTTTTGGTTTATTATTTTCTATAATAGGCCTTTGGAATCGACCAAAGAAAAGATGGAATGGACGTTTATAAAGATAGAGGAGAAATGTAAGGTGTTTTGGAATCAGCTTAACAAGGAATTAAAAAAAAAAAAATCTCTATCTGTGAATGTAACAAGGCATTAAAAAAGCTGATAAAATTCT
The DNA here is from genome assembly GCA_948150685.1 of Rhaphigaster nebulosa. Classification (NCBI taxonomy): domain Eukaryota; kingdom Metazoa; phylum Arthropoda; class Insecta; order Hemiptera; family Pentatomidae; genus Rhaphigaster; species Rhaphigaster nebulosa. The sequence goes on along the minus strand of OX411311.1, from coordinate 38,316,321 downwards.
TTACAAAAGGAAAAAATCATTTAAATCGGACCAGTATTAGCTGAGATATAGCGTAATGAACTTCGTAGACTAATTCTCCGGCGCGGCTGGTCATCGTGGTCCTGGGCCACAACTCAAGAGGACTTATCTATCGGGCTTCTGTTGTCTTCGTATCTCTCTGCTTTATCCTTCCTTGGATTATTTCTGTAATTCCTTTAATTTCCATAGTCTTTCCTTTTTTTTTTTTCCTGCTGAAGTGCATATCAAATATTTCCTGTGTATCATTGTACCCTCTGATTACATGTCCTAACCATCACAGCCTACTTGCATTGACAGTTTTTCTTAACACTCCCAGTTCGGCAGTCTCACGGCGATCTTGTGACAAACTTCAAATTTCTTTTCCTTTAGTGCCTACTGCTTAATTTTTTTTACTTGGACAGAATAGATATTTTTGAAATATTACTAAGTGTAAATAATAAACCATTGTGTAATAATTTGCAGCCTTTTTTTCTTAACCTCACGGTCTTAAGGGATTTCTCAACTAAATAATAACTAGCTACCATTTTAAAAAATAGCTAAAATGCTTCGAACTTATTGGACCATTCTCCCAAAACACGTATCTATTCCAACAAAATCGAAATCTGATAAATTTTCAATATCCCCAAAAGATGACTTCTGGGGTTTCTCAATTCGACGATTCATATGTTATACGAACTTAACGGACATCCCCGGTTGGGGCGGGTTTCTTAAAAGGGATGGATCTCTCATCCTCCTGGTTATGCCACTGCAAATGTTGTTTTTCAATTTACTCCTTCATGATGTTTGTATAAACCATTGGCGTAAAAATATTCAGAAAGTCGCTTGGTATAGTGCACTTCATAGATCATTTCTAAACGTCCATAATGGCTACAGCAATTAATATTAATTTTAAACTGATGATATTTGGAGCTTTCATTTTTCACCGCTTGACGGCGCTGCTGTTGAGACTGCCGAGAACAGTAATTATATATTAAACTAGTATACCCGAGCGAGAACTCTCGCATAATCCCTAATACATTAGAAATATAAGCGATATTAGGGAAATATTCGTGTAAACAATATAATATTACCAACAAAGTTTATTTAACATTCAGATTTGGTGTATCTACATAGTTTGTACTGACTATGTTGAAGTTACAGCTCATACTTAATAAATAATTACCTTGCCCCACTGGAAAACATCTCTTCAATTTAGCAGTTAGGCAATGAGATCTAGCTATAACATTTTCTATATGTAATATTCATATTTAACAGTGCCCTTTAGGGTTGGACATGGGAAACAATATATTAAACTCATTCATAGTTTTTGTAAACAGACTCAAATTGATATAAAGTTGCCATGACAACGGCAGGTACGCAAGATGGCATGAGGCCCGTGCGGACCTATATCGTGCGTTATCTCAAAAACGGTAGGTTTTTAAGCTTTAAAACGCTGGACCAATACGCTCCATAGGAGCGTATATGATCTTGATGCCCGCATCAAAATCTTTAAAACCCAACTTATCCCGTCTCGATCCACCGACTCTGAGTCGTTAAATCTTTACAACCTCCCAGTTTTTTCACCACTTTTATTTAAGCCCTAGTAAGAATTTAAGAAACGAAATTGGAATTCGTCACTTCTTTATGAAATTCCTTTTCTTTTGATACCTCATTCATCAAAATCCATCGCTCCTGAGAGCCGGAAAAGGGATCTATACTACCGTAATAATATATAGTAGTGATAAATAAGTAATTTTTATTTACCCAATTGCTTATTAAAGGTAGATTTTTTTCAAAAAAAAAAAAAAAGGTAAACTATAAGAGCTCGCAAGCAGTAGGTATTTTACTTTAGTCACGTACTGATTTTTTGAAACTATAAACGAGAGAATGTAAGGGAGAAAGAGCATTCCAGAGTCAAGAAATACTATTTATTGGTTGTCTTTGACCATTTGAGTTTTGTTGATTAGGAAAGATGTTTTGGATTTAGGAGCATTATATGATATCGAAAATGACACTTCTTTATACTGCCTGCTTCAAATTATGGACAGAAATGCCCAAAATAAGGTTTTGACATTTTGGGAAGGCGAACCTTAGAGTAATAGACCTGTGGTTGGGAACACCTTCCTTGCATCACCACCTGACCCAGGATATGACACAATCCACCTCGCCTTAGTTCTCCCCTGTCAGTTCCTTAATAGTTCAACGAGGTGGGCTTCAATGTCGCACTCATATCTAGTGATGGCGTTGTTTCCCATGAAAGAAATATTTTTGTTTCTAAAACTATAAAGGTTTTAAGGACCTATCTTATTTGTTCTCGAATTAATTTTATCGGAAACCTGTTTGAAGAGTCCTTAAAAGTCTATAAAAAAAAAATAAAGGTAATATTTAAATAGAAAAGTACGTTTATTAGGCGTATTTCACAGAAATTTCAGAGGATTCATTTTCTTGATGTTCCTACTATTTTGAAGTAATTTTGTTTCTTTGGATTTTAAGCCCATCAACATCTAAATTTTATTTCGTTTTTTCTGGAACTGAAAAACTCATTTAAAAATATTATATTTGGTTTAATAGGCTATGCGTATTTAGAAAGTTAATAACGATTTTATTTTATTAAGGAATGAGTTGGTACGGGAGGCGGTCAAAAAAATGGATCACAAATAGTAAAAACTATTTATTAGGAACCGACGTTTCTACCCACTTTGCAGGTCTTCTTCAGGGCTGAGTAAAAAAGATACAAAAATAAAAAGGAAACAATGATATATACAGTGAATGAATTAAAAATTTTCTCATTAAGTCTTTTTAATTATTAATTTTAATTCATTCACTGTATATACCATTGTTTTATTTTTGTATCTTATTTATTCAGCCCTGAAGAAGACCTGCAAAGTGAGTCGAAACGTCGGTTCCTAATAAATAGTTTTTACTATTTGTGATCCATTTTTTTGACCGCCTCACCGGAGACCATCTCATTCCTTCATAACGTTCTACGGTCAACTATTGATTATTCAATTCGATTTTAATTTAGTTTCATCATTATTTGAAATGGCTGATGTATCGGGCTTGTGATCTATTTAAGCTTAAAATGTAGAAAGGGTATCTTGAAAAATCTGGTTATTTTTGGTTCTAATGCAGTTTTGGCATTAATTTTGTTCTTCAGAGGTAAACTGTCGCAATTAACATTTTCGAAGTTTTACAAGAGTGAAAAAAGAAGTTTAAGATCGCACCGTATTACTTTTTGTAGTTAGTGGAAAATCCTTATTTTTGAAGTATTGTATATTTTATTGCCCTTTTAGCTTATTTATGATACTTATACTTGAAAAAAATATGCCCTGAATAATGCAAATTCGATAATAAAATCAAAATCAGCAAAATTTGATTGACGACAGTTTACATCTGGCGTGCAGAATTATAACTGTTTTTTTTTTTAAATTAAATTATTTGTCTAATCATTTTAAGTGAATCCTATTTAATATATTTTTCTCGATTATAACATCCCTGAATTGATATCAGCCTGTTTACAAAAATGTTTTTTACTTTGTTTATTTATTCACACATGTCAAAATATAAATTGACAATCAGCGGATTGTTTGGCACATTAGTCTACTTAAAATATCCAATATATAAAAACAAAAAATAATAGAATTACAGGTCTGAGGTAACTAGAAATATAAAAAAAAATTGTTAGGAGTTTAACATCGTCATGCACTCCAACAGCAGAGGTGCTGACTTAAAGGTTACCAACAAGCCCGCCGTCAGAGGGACTGGGGATGGACGAAATCCCCGAGGCCCTATTAGAGTTGATTAAAAAATGTATACAGTCAAAAAGTCTTTTGAACAAATTTGCGCTAATTAAAATATCTGATGTGGACAACACATGACTGCCTTGCACGCCTATTAAACATAAATCGGCGGCTCAAAATATGATCCTGAATTTGGTTACTAGTATTAGAAGATTGCAGTATCTCAAAAACGACACTTGGCATCGCGACATCCATCTATTGACACATACACACACACACACACACAAACGTCCACAAGCTCTTGTTTATAGAGTTCTTATTCCGTTATTATATGTCGTTTTCTTTAAGTAGGTAACAAGTTCCCGAGAGATTTCTTCATGTTCTCTGAAAACATTAGAACTGTCTATGTCACTAGATAAAGCATTGGAAATCGACGGTTTCGACATTTTAAGCGAAAGAACCCGCTTAACTTAATATCTCTATCTATTGTAATTCTCCTGCTGCAGACTTTTTCAGCTCACAAATGGGGAGAAAAACAAGTATTTACTCTCAATTTTAACACTTAAAACAAGTAATAAAATTGTTTAATTAGAGTGGGAAAAAATGTAACCTTTATCACCGAACCACATGATCTCAGTTTTTTATTTTAATATAATGTTTTATGTGTTTCTTATGACCTTCAAGTAAATTACCCCTTCCGGCTCAGCAGTTTTAACCGAAATCTAGTATATTATTTATATTGATACCAAAGTTTTATTTACCAAATTTGAGATGTTTTACATTATATTTTCATATAATTTTTGATGAACATTTATTATGTCCTTTAAGTAAAGTACCGCTTTCGGCTCACCAATTTTAACCAAAATGTAGTGTGTTGTTTAAATGAATATACAAGTTATAAATACTGAATTTGAGAACTTTTCCGTTTTATTTTAATATAATTTTTGATGAAAATCAATAATGACCTTCAAGTAAAGTACCATTTCCGGTTATCATGCAGTTACCAAAAAGAGAGGTTCACAACTAGATTTTACAACAATCGTAAATACAAAACTTCAACTTTCTACGGCTAACCGTTTTTGAGTTATGCGAAATACGAACGTATGTACAGACGTCACGACGAAACTAGTCAAAATGGATTCAGGGATGGTAAAAATGGATATTTCCGTTGAAATCTGAAAACCGAAAATTTTCGCGATTACAATACTTCGTACAAGGAAGTACAGAATGATGAACTGTTGGGTGGCAAGGAAGGAGGTTTTGCGGAGATCTTGATTCCCTAAAAAGAGCGATATAAATTACTCACTAAACATTTCTTGATCGGGGTCTGGAGTTGGTTAATCACTGGAAAATAATTATAATTTTCGGCCGTATTATTGACGCCTTGCTCAGTAGAAAGAGCTCTTATGATCATTTCATGAGCAGACTGCCCACCTCTAGATATGCACCTCCTTCATCAGTCACCTGATAATTACAATTGTCATTAATTTCGATTAATTTGTTTCGATTTACATTGGTTTTTAAACAAAGTATTTTTTGAAATACATATTATGGAGGATTATAAAAAAATTTATTTTTCTGTTGTATCGGTAATTTCCTGTGAATCTCTATAGAATACAATAAAAAATAGTTAATTGTGATCCACATAATAAATATATGTTAAATATTTGCCATATTTTTGTAATTAATTAATCTTTGAGATAATTAACAATAATGTTTTGATTTCAGCGTGAACAATATTGATTCGTTGGAAGTGTTCCAGTTTTGTACCAAACTCCAGGATCTGTTCATCAGAAAAAACAACATTCAAGACTTAAACCAAGTTTGCTATCTCCAAGGTCTCCAAGAATTAAAATGTCTTTGGCTGGAAGACAACCCGTGCTGTTTGAACATAGGTGAACAGTGAGTATACAAATTATTTATTTGATTTTGTGGAATTAATACTTTTTTAATAATTGTATTTATGGTTTATTTACTTTGAGTTTTGTAGTTTCATGATGGGTTTGCGTTAAGCTTTTTATATTATATGCATCAAGTTTTTCATTTTCTAGTCACAATCCAAGATGTAAATTTATATCCCTTTTCAAACCTTTTAAAATATGGTTGAACGAATTTATTTAACAATGTAAATCTTTGGTCTTTAAATAAAAAAAACAAAACAATAAGTTAAATTGTTATTGAGCTTAAATATGCTTATCTTCAAATTTGAACATTAATTTTTTGGTAAAATTATTTGTCAGCTCAACTTATTTTGGCTACTATGACTTTCCATAAAAACATTCATAGAACACTTCAATAACAAAACAGATGAAGTCGAAAAAATCAATTTCGAGCTGTTCTCATATTTTAATGATCGTGTGGAATTTAATTTGTACAACTAAATACAGTAAACGTGAAAGAATTTAAAACTTATGATGGCAATCATCAATAATTCCCAACGCTACAAAAATAACAATTCACTTCCCTCCATTCAATTAGTTGTCTTAACACAAACTGAAACAAACTTTTGGAAAACAGCAGCTTCTCAAAATCCATTAATACAGAAAATTTTTAATTGCAACTAAGCTTCTCTTAAATTTCATAAACATAAAAGAACTAAGCATTTTTAATTATTAATTAGTAGTCAAAGGGTATTCAGTATTATATAGTTTTATATTTTTTCTAAGTAATCATATCAACCTTCCAACTTCATCTCTATTTTATTTATGTTTTTTATTGAAAATAATACAAGCTGCCATACTCAAAGGTCATAGGTATTAGAGCTGTAAGAATCCACTCACACCAGTTATATACAATAAAGAAAAAGGAAACAATACAAAATATATATACTGTATATAATAATAATAAAATAAATTAAAAATATTTTAAAAAATATTTATAAAAATAGCTAACATAATAAATATACATCTCAAATAAAAATAAATTAAACAGTTACAATATAAGTAAGCAACGAAGATAAAGAAAATTAAAGTTAAATAAAAAATAAAATAAATTGAACACATTCATACACATGTACAATAAGTCATTCTATTAGTTATTATTCTTGTCATACCATCATTTATCCACCTCACTGCTGAGACTTTTGTAATTTAAATAAAATAATAATTGTTTTTTATTTCTTGTCATTGTTTATTGATAATATTTAATATTGCAGATATTAATCCTAACAATGTTTTAAATGGTCAATTGCATTGCAAACATTGTTAAATCAATTTTCATTTAACATTATTTGAAATGTTTTTTTTAAAGCTTTCCTTAAATGTCTTACACATAAAAGAACTTAGCATGTGCTGTCAAGTTAGCACTGATCATTTATTTATTTTATTATATTTTTTGTAGGTTTTTTATTCATTTTTTTCTACTGTTATCCCTTTGTAAGAATTATGCTCTTATGCTCAACTTATTTATCGTTGCAAAAATTTTTGGTCATTAGGATATGTCTTCTGGATTCATGTAGGTACATAATAATTTCTTATTGTAAATTTATTACTAACATCTTTATTATTATTTAAAATAATGTAAATATTGCAAAAAAGAAAATTAAAAATGGTTAGAAATTAGTTGCTAGGTAGTTATGAATAGAAAACCTTGTTTTTTTTATCTCACGGAAAATTACCATAGATAGTCTTTCATAATTTTTCTCTTATAACATTCAATTATATAATATTTTACTATGCATACATTTGTTTTTCTATATTTTATATATGTCTCATTTTCTTAATCAGATCTGTCTTAAAGAAATAATATTAAACTGTCTAGAAAATTTTAGAAAAATTAATTGTAGTGTTCAGATTTGTTTACTGATTATACGATTAAAAAGAAATACAATTTTACCTTAAAAAGAGGTAACAATTGTTTAACCTTTTAAATGGTAAATTAGTAAATGCTCAAAAAATAAAAAAGAATTAATTGTTATTTTATCTGATTCTACCCCAATCTTTATTTATTTCCCTATCTCCAAGTTGCCACACGGCATGGAGGTTTATTCTTGGTCCATCTTCTTCAATAGTTGCGATCATTTGCCAAACCTTTCATATCATTCAGAGAAGAGCCTCTTTTTCTTCCAAGTCCGATGATATAATCAGTAAACATTTTCAGTCTGCCTCACGGACACTTTCCTTCTGTATATACCATAAACTAATTTCTAGGAATTTAAAATACATCTAATAACATAAATACTATTAAAAAATGCTGATTATTTTTAATAGTTTGTATAATTTTCAGATATAGGCTAGCTGTCATAAGAGCTCTTCCGCAACTTAAAAAACTAGACAATACCCCTGTCGAAACATCTGAAATGGAAATGGCTCAGAGGGTCGGCAAACCACTTACTCATCCTGATGTTTTGCAGGTATGATTTTTCTATACTCTGTGTGCTATAGAATCTAAATTTTAATTTTTTAAAATATTTATTCTTTAATTAAATTACTTTTAATTAGTACTTTCACATAATCAGGCCAAAAACTGTTTAGAATTATTAAGTAGAAAAACTAAAAGAAGCTGACAAATGAATAATTTAGTAATATTCTTCTTATTAATGATAAGTTTTAAAAAATAACACAAGAACTCTTAATTTTCTCTTTCTTCTAATCAGAACTTTTTTCATTATTTCAAATGTATTGTCATTATTTTGTTTTTTCTATTTTGCATTTCTACAAAAATTTAAATTTTAGAAACGAACTAAGCAAAAATAGATAAAAGTAGTTTTTCTTTATAAATTTAATGAGGAAACCATTGGTGATGTTAATTTTACTTATATTATTTTACATCTACCCTATAGAAAACCAATCTGGGATATTGTAGTTGCGATTTACTACATGAACTATCTACAGTTTGTAAATAATTCTCTTATATCAACGTTTCTTCCTAAAATGTTATAATCAATATTTTTAGCATTTTCTTAAACTGAGTTTGGAGGAGAACCCTTCTAGTGAATCTAATTATAAATTTAATCAGTAACCATTGTATTTTAAAATTGTATAGCTGTAAAAAACCCAAATAAACAAAAGAATTACTGTTATAGCAAAACTTGAATTCATGAAAGATAAATAATTTTCTTTTTTTGAAACAGTTTTTGGCTCTTAGTTTTAATTTTAAAATTAGAATTTTAATTATAAATACCAACAGTGAATTTTGTAAATATACGTGCTTAAATATAAGTGCAAGGTGATGGATGCCATATCATGCATGCAATATATGCTTTCACTTTATTTATCATATTTCACTTATTAATCATAATCACTTAATGCAATATTACAAAAACAAAATCTTGAATTGAATTTTTATTTCATAACTATCAAGAAACATATTTGATGAATTTATTAGAATATTTTTCATTGGTTGAACCCTAGAAAAGACTATATTGAATTTTTTATAAACTTTAGTTTTATCCTTTTTTTTTTTTTTTTTTTTTAAGACCTCATTTTGACGATTATTTATAGTTTTAACTGTGTAGAGAGGTTGACCTAATTATTATACTTGGTTTCTTTTCCAGTTTATTTACCTTACATTCATTAGTAGGTATACTATTAATTCTTGGCCATTTTCCATTATACCTAATCTATGCTGCATAACACCTTTATCAGATTCTGTTTTGCCTTGATTTTTAAGAAAGAACTAGTTATTAAAAAAATATATAAAAATAACAGTTTTGTATAGTTAATTAGTTTGCACTATTTCGCCTTTCTCAGGATTTGTCTTTATAAAATATAATAATTTTTGTCTTCTTCTTCTTCTTCCTGTTCTGGTGCTATATACCGAAGTGATTCTTGGACTACTTTAACATCTGCTGCAACAGAGCTCTGTTCTCCACTATATGGATACCTGCCTGCAACATGCTCTCTTCCAACTTCTCCTTCCATTGTGCCCTTGCTCGTCCTTTTGTTCAAGTGGTGAAAATCCTTCCTTCATTCATTTGATTGACAGGGCCATATTATTTCAGCCTGCTCATTCTTATTACATTTGACAGGCGAAGATTGTTATACAGCTTATACACCTCTTTATTTTTGCTACTTCGCCGTATCCCATTCTTATTCAGACCACCAAATATCGCAGTACCCTCCTCGAACCTGTCAAGCATGTCGTCTTATTTAGCATCCAAGTTTCACTACCTCCATATGTAACAGGTCTAATCAAAGTTTTCTATGTGCGAACTTTAGCTTTGCATGAGATCAGATTACTTTTTTTTAAATGTAAAATAAGCTCCTGCTAGGATCCTTCTTCTAACTTCTTCTGATCCGTTGGCCTCATTTGTCATTAGGGATCACTAATTCAACATTTTCTCTATCTAAGTTGTAGCATGGTGAGTGCTGTTGCCGCATTCTCTCTATGACCATGAGTTTGGTTCTTCCAACATTTATTTCAAGACATGCGCTTCTTGCCTCACTTCTCAAGGTAACATAAGCCTGCCTCCTGGATTGCCTGCCTTCTTCCCGAAATCACGACATCATCTGCATATGCCTATCTTTACATTCATCTCTACCGTATTGAGCATGTTGGGACGAGGGTCTCAGAGTACCTGGTCCAGAACGTTGTAGGTTCGATTCCCATCTTGATCAGTTATTATTTATTTCGTGGCGATCCCGCAAAATGAATCCTCACACTCCCACTCTGGTTAGCATGCAGTGGTGATATAAAGGTGTCCGCCAGGGGTTACAAAAAGGACCATAAGGCCCACTTGCCGAACTAGTTTTCCCCCACCAATAACAGTACTAATACCTTATTGAGAACTAGGTCAAAGAGCAATGTTGCCAGGGCACCTCCCTGTCTCAGTCCATTCTTTATTAGACATCTCTCCATTCCCTCCTATTTGACAATTGGTATGCCTCATTAACATATTTGTTAAAACTATTAATTTAGGAAGGATTTATATAATTTCTCTCAGTTTGTATTTATTTTTCATTTCCTTTGGAGTTTAATTATTCTGAATTAGATAATCTGTTATACTGGCCATTGGATCTATGACTGATTAGTATGGCCTCTGTACTTATTTTTTTCGCAGTGACTGAAAATCTTAATCTTTAGTCCTGTATCTCATTTTCTTATAAAATGTATATTGTAATGTTAAAAGTGTTTTCTCCTTGATAAGCTTCTGGTGTTAATGATTCTTCTTTTTTAATTTTTTTTTAAAAGCTGGACAGTCTATGGTACCATTTCACTCTAAAAAATTATTATCATCGATAAGTGTGCTTAACTAGTTGTTTAATGAGGTAACGATGAGAATATATAGAATACCATTTTTCTTTTTGGTTTTGTTAAAAATTATATTGATTTATTCTTTGAAAGAAATCTATTTGTTTTTCTTTAAATCTCTATTTCAAGGTATGAAATCTTATTGACTGATTTTATTTTCGAAGTTGGTACTTATAATTAGTTATAGCTTTGTTTTGTGGCTTCTGGAGTTAATTTTACAACCGATTATGGGTTTTATGAATATTAAATACCACTATTCCTAATAATAGTAATGATTATCATTGAAAAATATTATTTTAGAGATTATTTTGAGATTGTAAATTAACACAAAGCACGATGCAAGCCTAACACACTCACAACCACTATTCACTCACTGCCTTTTTAATAAACTGTATCTACTGGCACTTATCAATACTACAAAGCCATACACTCTCCACTCTCGAAACAAAGTTTTAAATGTTACTGTGCATTACATAACTACTTCTGAACCAGATGTGAGCATAATGATAATCAATGATTTCATGATTACTACAGAAAATAAAATTTAACCATCATGGCTATTTTATTCTTGATACTATCACACTGTGAGTCTAACTAAAATAAGAGACATGGTTACATAATTTCCTGATTATAATTGTAATTGGAAACCGTGATTACGATTACAATAATGTAATCATAATCAAGTAATCATGTAATTATAATCACAATCTTTAATACTTTAATCATAATAACATTCTACATGTGACTATACCGCCCAAAGCTTCCAAATTTTGCCTGATCTAAACAGTTTACCTGATTTTGGAATCCAGGAGGCTATGCAAAACTCCTTTGCATTCCGGGCAAGTTTAATTAGACATATGTATGATACGTATTAGTCGCATAACAGACTACAATTTTGAAAAATAGTGGTATTGAAAGCCAATATGACTATTAAAAGTGATTTTTTTTCTGATGCAAAAATAATGTTTGTTTTCTTCAAAATGAAACTGGAAATTACTAATTTATTTTTTTTTTACTATTTTAAAAATAGTTTTTTATTGGTGTAAAAATAGTTTTTATTTTTTTACTGATTGCTGATGTAAAAATCGCATTATGACAAATGAATCTGACAAACGGTGGAGGTAATATGCAGGGCTAAAGAAAATGTCAGGAGGATGTGCGACGACCCAACAATGTCGTAACAATTTGGTTACATATTAAATTTTAAAAAATAATTACTTGCTAATGTAAAAAAATAAACAAATTTGAAATGAAAGGAAATCATAGGCTTTGCACTATGTAGTCATGTACATAATGTTATTATGATCACAGTGATTGTAATTACGTTGATTATGATAATGCGATTACAATCATAATCATGGCTGTAATCATGATTGCAATCGTATAATGAAATAATCAATCTTTTTTTTTTCTTCTTTTTTTTATAGCCATAATCTTAGGAATCATTCAATTTGAAAATAATTTTAATTGTTCTTATTCTGTCCATAGCTCAGCTCTATAAGATTTTCTATTTAAAATGATGTGTTGTTTCTGAGTCTAAACTTTCTCTCCACTTTTCCTTTAGTTTTTTTTTTTCTAACAGGTTTAATAGTGAGTAAAATATTTTTCTTTCTATTAGGAAATGTTGATATATTTTTTTCTTGAAGCTTTTCCTCTTTTCCATGTTGCTGAGAAAGATTTTTTTTCTTTCTCATTACGTATTTGCTTTTACTTACCTGCATTTCTCCAATTTTCGGCTTGGAACTGCGAATAGTTTAAATTTCATGGCTGCTTTCTTTATGTTGTATGCTGTTTGTTTGGATGGCGTTGTATTGAATACTTTTTCAGGCCTTTATTAAACTTTGTTTAAGATGCATAGTTAATGATGGTTTCAATAAAGCTTAAATGAATATTTCAAAGCTACTATCATTTCTAGGTGGTGTTCCATTTCAGTTTTCATCTTTTTGCTATTTTATTCAAATTACGTCTTTTTATTTGTTTTTTTATTTCATGTAAGTAAATTTTTGTATTTTTTTTTTTTTTTTTATAGGAATACTATTCAAACTCAGATGATGAAGATGATTATATATACACAGGGCAGCAGGTGATCAAAGAGGTGGGATTTTAAACAGATAGTTTTTTCTTCATTCCTTTTCTATTTACTTAAAATGTAATATTTCATTTTATTAAAGTGAAACCAAGCCATTTTAAATAATGAAGAGACTTCAATGGAACTTGAAAACTACTAGCCTGTTTATAGTAGGTGGATATTATCTTTTCCGTTGTTGTACAATAAAAGAATTTCATAATGTAAAAATGATGGTCCACCGTGTAAAGTTAAATGCAGGGTATAATCAGATGGGGATCGTTTGAGGTGTTATTGAAACACACAAATTATTCTGTTGTTTTATTTATTTTGCTGATGAATTGGCCAACATTGTTGGTCTTCATCAATATAACACAAGAAAACATGCAAGAGCACTATAAATTAATATAGATTAATGTTAATTAGATAGAAATAAGTTTGGTAAAATGCTAATTATAACATATGAGGATTACTTAATCAATCTAATTAATTAATGAATAAATAAAATTATTCTCTCCACAATCATAAAAATGCTTTCAATTGTCCTCACAGTTATTTTCAAGCGCAATAATTGACAAAAAAAACTATTAATGCAGAAATATGGATTAACCACGACATTCACATATTTATTCAATTCAAAACATGGTTAAAATACTAATAGTATTTCTATCTTTCAGTGCCATAATATTTATGTCTTAACTTATAAGCCAATAGTCTCTAACAATTTTTATTTTCATTGATTTTTGAACGGCGTTTTGGCTAGATCCATTCTCAAGTATGTAAACATATTTTTCTGTTAATACATTACAAATTTTTTAACTTATACATTATTTCATCATTTATTTACATGTATATTTAACTATTAAATTTACAATTGCAATATATGTATAAATTTTTTCTTCCTCCTCCCCTCTTACGCAATCCACCCTTCCTCGCGTGATTCCTAATAGGCTTTAGGGACCAACTCGGTTCAATGGGTATGACCTCGGAGATTGCTAAAAACAGTGGCTTTTCGTAGCAGGACCCTCCCTTCCTCCCTAATCTAGCAAGCTTACCTAAATAATTTTCTGATTTATTTTCTTATACGGGAAGAAGTAGTCGATTATTAAAATAGACAGTTTTAGCGTTTATTCTAATGTCCCTCTACTCGCTAACATAGTCCGTTCCAATTTAATAACAAGGCAGGATCTATCAAAGCCAGTATTATTTTCAGAGCGTTACAATATATGTATAAATTTTGTCCTCCTCTCCCCTCTTACCCAACCCACCCCTCCTCACGCGATTCGTAATAGGCTTTCGGGGCCAACTTGCTTCAACGGGTATGAAACCGAGTTCTCTGAAGGTTGTTAAAACAGTGATTATTAAAACAGTGGCTTTTTGTAGCGAAACCCTCTCTCCCTTTCTTTTCTTATCTATATCATTTCAATAAAAACTTGCCCATTAATAATTTTCATAAGTCCTTATTTTCCATTTCATGGTAAATTATGATTATTTTAAGGAGCTAACAGTTATATGGATGTAGGCATTATTACAATAATTACTGGAATGTTGAGTCAATTATATCTGTCGTGAATTGCTATTTCTGAGTAACTGGTTTATTAGATTAGCAGTGGGAATGGTGAGTGGAGGGTTGTAAGTTCGGATTGTTATTTCGATTGGAGGATAGAAATAATGGAAAATAACGACTTATGAAAATTATCAGTGTTATAAGTTTTTATTTAAAAGATGTAGATAAGAAAAAAAGCACAATAGGTAGTTAAATATATATGTAAATAAATGATGAAATAATGTATAAGTTGAAAGATTTGTGATAACAGATATGTAATAAAGACAAAAACATCTTTACACTTCAGAATGGATCTAGATAGCCAAAATGATTTGCAAAAATAAATGAAATGGCTTATAATTTAATACACCGATAGTAATATTTTGTAAACTATGCTTTATTTTACAATATTTTTACTTAATTATTTGAGCTAGTTGATTCTCTGTCTACATTAATAGATTTTAATCACATGAATATTAGCATATAGTTGTAACTGTATAGTTGTAAAATGTCCGCTATGTCTAGTAATAAAGTTAAATTGTGGGGAGACAAATTTAAATTTATTCATTTAACAATCACTCCTCATCCAGCACAAATAATGCAATATAATAATTATTAATACTATTTTGTATTAATAAAATTTACTTTACATGAGCAAATTACTAAATAGCCTCATAGGAAACAAAATGTTGGAAATGTTGGAAAGGAGGAACGACTGAAGAGACACTTTGAAATTCTTTCGGCTCCATTGATTTAGAAATAGAGGTAACCTTCAACTAATAGAGGTTTATTAATTCTTCAAGTTGTAGAGATAAATGGTTTTTTCATCAACTTGAAAAGTTAACGCTCTCCCAAAATTAAAAAATGAATTACTAAACAAGATTTTACTCAAGAGATCGGGGAAAACTTGTGATTTCTTCACTTTAAAATTTCTTCTTCAAATTTATACTTTTAATTATCTAGTGATTAATGAAAGCCTTTTTGTGCATTGCGGAGAGTTCATAGACCATGGGGCTTATTTTATATAATCTATAAATTTTTGTTTTATTGATTCATGTTTTATCAATTTTACTCCCTAAAATGATATTTCATGTGTTCAAATCAATATGAGATAGAGTTTTTTCAATTCAGCTACTTGAAATCTTTAAGTTGTATCATGAATTTTATTTGATATTTTAAACAGAATTTCACTCATATGTTTAATATGTGTTCGTTTATGGCTGGTATTTTCTTTGATAATTATTATTAGTTTTCAGTTTTCATATATATATATATATATATATATATATATATATATATATATATATATATATATATATATATATATATATATAAAATATAATTTCAATAAGAACCTGCATGTGCACATGATGTCTAGCGTGTCCCACATTCCAGCCTCACTGGCATGAAATAAGTATTTTCTTAATCACTAATAGCACTGTTAAAGTTGAGTATATATTTTATTTATGTAATTTATTTTTTATACATCTCCTGCAATGGGAAAAAATTTAGTAATATATTATTTAATTTTGAATATTCATTAACATAAGTCAACCTCAAATAATTTTTTTTTTTGTTATGTTTTGTTAAATTTTATATTTGCATAGGAAAAAAGAAGCCCATCCCCAGAAACAGATTTTCGAACAAGGAACAATTACAGTCCAGAACCTGTTCAGTAAGTTTAAACAATTTTTTTTTCATCCGAGTATAAAATTATCATAAAATATTGTGCTCTTATGATTACATATTTTAATGTTTTTTATTGTATTTGAAAGTTATTTATAATTAATTAGTTATTTATAACTGGATTTTTATACAATATGAATCCTATAATATATTTTATAGAATAGGTACACCAGTTATTTTTCAGTAACTAGAGTAATAGTTGCCAAGTATCAAATGATAAACAAAATATATGTATAGAATATTATTTTAATATTTATTTTATTTACAAATTATAAAACAAGAAACATTTATAATAACCAATATTAAAGAGGTATTATGCATGAGGTATCATTTTTCTGACTGAAACATATGATCACTGAATCTCATATTAATAATTGAGGCACTAGGTCATAAAACATGGTATCTAACATTTTTTTTGAATTGATGTTTTTGGTATCACCAGATACCTTACGGCTGATATCATAGACTGTAAATAGGATCTGAAGGAATTTTTTTTTTTTTTTTTAAATGGTAGCTGGTCGGAGGTAAAACATGGTAACTAACAAACATGGCTACCCGACCCAGTCTGTTGAGGAGTATTGACAAACTTGAATCTATTGTTTTAAATATCAGCAATAGTTCTGAGAACAGCTCTTTTTCTGTAAATGACTGCAAACAAATCTGTTCCAAATTACTCCTAAAAATAGTACGAAAAGATGTCATTACTTCTTAAGGTGTTTTGAAGTAAAACATGGTATCTACTGCAGTTAAGATGCTTTATACCCGCCATTGGAACGAGGCTAATGCTAGGAGAGGAACTCATTTATTGTGTACAGAATACTGCAGAAATATTTCTTTCAAGTTTTTTCAGTGAGGGCATTTTTTAGAGCACATAACAAGGCCACAGGAACTCATACTTGGATGAAAATCATGGTATCTGCGTGCACCCTTTCTCTATTATTAGTTCTTATTTCACAGAAAGTGATTTTCTTCAGTTAGTTAATCAGGAATATTACCAATATAAATCCTTTGTGTATGGTTGTAAAGAAATAGTGGGACCAAACTATTTTAATAGATTGCATTAAGAAACATGACAACGCATCAAGACAGAAAATTTAAGAAGAATGAAGAGAACTAATCGGTAGACAGTGCTTCCGAAACCCGCATTGCCAAGAGGCAAGGAAGGTTGCAAATAAATAAACAAATAATAAGTTCCTATATAAAAAAAAAAAATATTGTAAGTAGCAGCTAATAAAAAAAATATTTTTCAATAGAAACTATATATTTTTGTAATATAATTACATGATTTTTTAAAGAGAAAAGTAATGAATATTATTCTCAAAACTTAACAATCTATCTCCCAAAAGTTCTCATTTTGTTAGTTACCAAGTTTTACTTCAATTACTGATGATCATTGTAGTTACTGAAATGTAAATGGTGTGTGTACCTATTCTATAAAAGACCCAAAAAACCTTAAAATTTGTAACATTAATATATGCAATGAAATGGTTCAAAAATCAAATTATGTTTTTAGTGACTCCAATGAATCATTCCATTTATGGTTTATGAATTCTTAAAATCTCTGTTGTTTCAATACTTTAGTTAGATTAAAATATTTTCATGTTTATTATTATAATTTTTTTTAAATGAATTTTTTATTTTTTAGATATCAAAGAGGAAGCAGAGATTTTAGCAGTTCTTATGAGGTAATTTGAATATTTTCTTTTTTTTATGTTATTTTATTTGTGATAGATGATAACACTATAAATAAAACAGTAAAATTGAGGTAGTAATAATTAAAGGAATTTATTAATTGGATAGTGCATGATGAAATCAGCTAGCTGATGCCTGCTTTGGTTAACTTCTAGCAAACTTTATATGTTTTAACCGAATACTCTGTAATTGTTTACACATCTGCACTTACTGGATAATTTATTATTCAATTTTGTATTCCCAGATACTTTGAAATGGAATACTTCAATCATTTCTCAAACATGTTATATTTCCCTGCCTAAATTGAAAAGTTGAAAATAGTGTATATTTCATAAAAATCCTTTAAAACTATTTATAAAACAATTATCCAAAGTTTAGTTTTACCATATTGCAGTCCAATAAAAAAAAATTGATATATATAGAAATTCCGATATGAAGAAAGAATTCAATTTTTCATTTTTGTATGTAAATAATTGCAATTATTTTTTAAGATTAAAGAAGTATCAAAGGAAATTTTTATGGTATTACATTTCAATGCTGCTTCATCAATTTTATCAAACTTTAAGGATTTGAATCGTTTCCAATCTCCAAAATTTAAATGTTTTAATAACTGAATCACGCTTTTTGTAAATTGTTAATCTTTATTTTTCATCCCCCTTAAGTTGATCTTTTCTTTCACTGTTAATGATTTTTGTTTTGGAGTCCTGTTCACAACAAGAAAGATAAAATTAAACTGAATTTGAAATTAAAATTTCATTATATTTAGGAAAGATTCGTAGAATCTCACTCCCATGGCCACCATACCTAATTGCTTCTTGAACAAGGTCTTTCCCGAGTTTCCATTGCTTTATGAAATATGTTTTGTTTTTTCATATTTAATTATTACCCATTCTTATGAACGTAAACTAAAGGTCCTTTTTGATGTCTTTTATATTTTTTTAAATCTGACTTTTGGTTCAATATATAGAAATTTTATATGATATAATGATTTTCTTTTCTAATAAAAATTCAAGGTTCCTAAAAAAGTTTTATACTTATATAGAGATTTTATTATGGAAGTTCGATATATAGAGGTTCCTACTTATATAAATTGAACATAAAAGTTTTGATCAGTTGATATCCGCATGATGTTATCGAAGGATCAATCTAATTAGGGATTGATAAATTATTTGCCACTTCTATAATTTTGTTTTTATTAAAAACTAGCTTCGAATGTTATACATTCATCTTCAGTTCTAAAATATACAAAAATAAACTGCATTTTGAATTGATTATCTTTGAATTTTTTTGTGCTTTTAGAACTGAAGATGAATGTATAACATTTGAAACTAGTTTTGAATAAAAACAAAATTATAGAAGTGGCAAATAATTTATCAATCCCTAATAAAAGTTTTGACTAAGAGCCATCCATTTCTATGCTATCTATGTTTTTGTTTTTTTCCAGCAGGTGAATGAACAAAATTCATATAACAACGGCGAAGGCGGAGATGCTCGGGATATTTACTCGGAACAAATCAACCAAAACCAACAGAATCATAGGCAACCGATGACCATAACCTACAAGGTAACCTTATTTGAGTGATGAGGCTTGAATGTATATTCTAAATTTTGTTTGTGCACTTAGATGCCATTGTTCTTATAGAACTTTCATTTAATATTTGTAATTATCAATTAAAATATATCTTTTGGAACTTTTAATTTTTTGAATAGCTTCATATATTGAGTATGCATTAATATTTTCTTTATTAAATTTATAATTAGCTCCACAGTATAATCCTTTCCCTCCCCCCCACATTATTAATGCACTCTGCCCAGCAAGAGTGATACTGCATGTAGAGCTTGTGTTTCATCTTTTTTATAATAATTCTTAATTTATTCCTGGACACGTGCCTTTAACATAATAATACAGGTGGCCTTTGGAGCCTTAGAGTAAAATAAATCAAAACAGAGTAATCAACAAATAATAATAACAAAAAATGAAATTATTATGTGGTATAATGAAGTAAGTTCTGAGCTTTTAAACAAAAGCAAACAGGCTTATAGTTTTATCAGAGTAACAAGTTACCTAATGGATACAGCATTAGGTTCCTATGATGAACCAGCCCAGTTCAAGCTTTACTAAATTTTCTCTTGGTCGAAAATTTATGAGCTTTGTTACAGTGAGGACCATGGTTTGAGAGGCATTTAATGGGTTTGCTCAGCGCTTTACAGTAGTTGTAACTTACTGTTTAGTGTTCACACATTTAAAAACAAAATTTCACTTTCTCACCAAAAGAATCAACTTACATTGAAATAGATAAAACTGTAAACTGGAATTATAAACCTATAAACTGGAAATATAACAATTATTGTTGATTGTTAATAATTCATTATTTGCTTGTTAGCTTTACTATTCTTTCAAATAAGTAATTAAAAATGTTTTTTATGTATTTATTTAATAACTCTTAAGTTGCCTGATCAAACACTTTTAGGAAATATAACATGGAGAAGGTAATACTGTTCCATGATAAGTTGTTTCCTCCCTTATAAACTCTGCCACAAAATATCATTCTTGCTTGGTAGAACTATAGTACTGCAGCTTGATATTTCGTGCTTCACTGAGCCTAGAAAGCATTTTCAACAATGCGTGTAGTTTTATTTATTACTAAATATGGAAAGGACATAGTCAGCAAAACTGTTACAAAGCCCAGCATTACCATGCTTTTTGAGTACAAGTTGTTCTGTAAATTCTGTAAAAACTGTTCCTAAAATCATCAAGAATCTAATGTTACAATTGCATACATTTTTATTAAACTTTATATTGTATAAAAAATGTATTTAATTATTAAACTTATAATTTTATTATTTTGCTTTTTATATAGTATGAAGAGGAGCAATCTTCAAGACAAACAAATCACCGTGCTCAAGGAATGCTTCCGAGGAGTAGAACCGTAAGTTCATTAAATTGGCTCTTTGCAAGTTTTGATGCATGAAGATAAAGTAATTTATTGTCATTTAGTTTATGTTTGGCTTTCACTTGTGCAAAAGTTTGATGCAATCTCTTTCCAACCGCCTTATAAACTAGAGTTACCCTTTTGTAAGCAATTTTAGATAGTCTGAAAGTAATACAATTATTATTGCTGTTTGTTATAATTGAATTTTTTATTTATAATTTTTTAAATAATCTTAGCTATATATTAAATAAACGAACAAAATATTATTAAAAATGTCTCACAGTAAGCTTGGACATCTGTCTACATAATGGCAGCACCATCTTAGTGAATTTCTGATTGCATCATAAATTTATTCTCTATCAAAGATGTCAGTTTTCTTGCATAATTCTCATCATTTGCGGGAAGTTTTGATTTTCTGCACTTGGGATTATCGTGTAGTGGGCCCATTTTTTGTCACCGGTTTCAATATAATGTAGAAACCCTTTCCGGTTCTGTCTGAAGCAGCTGTTCACAAGTAAAGAAACGCTGTTCAACACCTCTTGGCTTCAACTCGTGCGGAATCCAATTCCCTTGCTTTTGAATCATTCCCATGACTTTGTGGCATTTCGAAATGGCTTGTTGAGTCATTTCCAATGATTCTGTCAATCTGTATTGTGTTTGACATGAGTCTGCATCAAGTTATGCCTCCAAGTTTTAGCAAATGAAAGCAGAAAATCAAAGTTTTCCGCAAATGACGATAATTTGGCTCGAAATCTGACATCTTTGATTGAAAATAAATTTATAATGCAATAAAAAATTCACAAATATAGTACTGTTGTTATGTTGACAGTTTTCCAAGTACTGTTATAGATTTATAAGTTACTGTTAGACATTCTTGACCTAACCTATTTCGATCTTCCCTTTCTGCTGCAGCCATCTATTGAAAACGGCAGAAACAAAGTTGTTCTCCCCTAATAGCTTATAAATAAATCAGAGAACAGTTCTTAAAAAAAACCCGAAAGAAAATAGGAAAATTAAAAATAATAAAGTATTTTAGTAATACATTAAATCAATAAAAGATAAATGTAAAAATAGTGGCAAAACATGTATATGTCTTCTTTTTACATATAAATATTATTATTACATATATTAACATGTAAATAATTATGGTGATAAATGCGTTAGACCTGAAAGCCTTCAGGTTGAAAGTATTTAAATATTGCTAAGGGACTAAAATTTAATTAAAGAAAAACTCAGAAAGGTCATAATATGGATATTTAGTAATTTATAATAAATTATCTAATTTTTAGACTGCCCGCTGGGTAATTAAAAATATCATTTAACTTCAAGTTGTCTATTGTTAGTAGATTCCCTAAAATTGAATTGTTGTCTTGATTAATATATTTTATTTAATTTAAAAGTCTTTGTACTTTGGGCATTCTATTAGAAAGTGTTATAGATTTTCCGGCTTTTGTAGGTTACAAATTGTAAAATTTTCTTCACCTTCTAATTAGTAGGCCGTTCCTTTATAATGAAATGTGGGATTATTTTGTATGAATTATCTGTCATATTTTTTCTATTTTACAGACTGATGGTGAACTTGGTCATATTAACTGTCCGAATTGTTGCACTCTTCCACCTCAGAGGAGGCCAAATGAAAGGGTAACCTCTAATAACAAATTATTAAATTAGATCAGCCAATAATATATCTATCAAGTTATTTTTTAATAAGTAACATTATTATTGATCAAAATTGTAATTAGTAATAAATATTAGGGGAATGAAGATTGGGGATTCAGTTAGAAATAAAATATTCATTAATGAATGAATATTTACTGTTTAATGTGTACCGATCTTTTATTACATGTTTATTAAATCAAATTCAATTTTATAAATGACATCAATTTAAGAGGTACTTTCATTTGTCTCAAATAATTTTTAATAATTTCACATTTATATTTTCTCTGTATTTCCATTTTCCATTTAGTGATCCAATTACAGCTGCTAAGTGTAAAGTAAATTAGGTACTATTCCAGTTTCGCAACCCCAACTTGGCTGTTGGGCACAAGCCTTAGATCCTAAGACCTCACTGTACATGCTAGCTGAGTGTATCAAAACTGTTATTGATTATTTGTTTTGGAGTCTGAAGGAGTAATTTATATATGCAAACAACGGTACTTAGGTATTATCACGTTGTTCAGTTTTGGGTTATAGCCTGATTCGTATTTATGCAAATTTACATGACTGTGTTAAATATTTGTAATCATTGAGATCATTATTGCTACTTTAATTAGATCACAGCTTTCAACTTATACTATCTACACTTGCTCAAGAGAAAAACAAACCCCCAACGGATCCTTTGGGGACTTAAATTTAGTTATTCGGCTACACTCGGCTAGTTTTGACATGTTCAGTGAGGACCTATGACCTAAGGCCAGCCACCATGTTAGGGTATCGAAACTGGAGTAATACTGTAAATTATTACATTTTTTGATCTGTTTCAAATTATTAAATTTTTAATTATTATATATTTTTATTGTGTATCCCTCATCATGAGATTAAACAATATTGACAAGATAGAAACTGTCATTTGTTCTTCCAGAATGTTTTCATTATCTGAACCACTTTTGTAAAAACATTTTGAATTTGATATTATTTTTTTAATATAAAATAATGCGGATCATATTATTTCCATTAGTTCCATTGAAAAAGAAAAGCTCTCAGGCTTTTAGTCATGAACTTTTAGCTAGTAAACAGGCATAATAATATGAAAGGAATAATATGAGACTGGATTTCATTGAGCACTTGGATGTACTACCTAGCGCAAGGTTTTCCAGATGGTGGAATGCAGGAACGTTCCAAGTTGTACATGAACAAGCAAACAAAAGTCATAGATAAAATCATGTTTTGAACACGATCGATGAGAAATAATAATTTTTTTTTTGAAACGGTAATGGAACGTATCAATTATAAGATGAATAAACAAGATTTACAATCAATAAAAATAATTCAGGATGGTCATCGAAGTAAAGGCGAAAGCACTGAGTGTTGAAGTGTGGTGCACTGATTGTAAATAAATAAAAACATGCTTCCAATTAAAAATATTGATGCTTTTCTTCATAATATCCAAATTTCTTACTTATCATGGTTACACTTTTATCTGCAGAATGTTTGTTGTTGTTAATGTTATTGTTGCTGTTTTTATGTGATATCAAATATCTTTTAATCAATTATGTTTTAACTTTACTTTCAATTTATTAGTTTCTAAAGCAAATTAAATGTTTTTAATTCTGAACATTATTTTAGTTTTTTTTTATATATATATTCATAATAATTATTATTTTTTTCAGAGGACAAACGTACTCAATGCAGTCCTTTGTTTAATTAAGGAACTCGATTATCCGAATCTCGAAGTTGTTCAAATGGCAGTCAAATGTAGGATGGAGGAACTGTGTGATGAAATGTAATTAATTTACTGTAATTTAACAAAAACTGATGTTGTAATATTAATTTGGATTAAGTTTATTCGATAACAAAGTGATATTAATTAGTTAAGTATGTTTTATAAAATTCACTCGTGAATGAACTTAATGAATAATAAGTTAAAAAAGGACTTTTAATGATCTATGTTTTGTTTTCTTCTCTATGACAGTATTCTGTTATTGGTATTGTTTGTTTTAATCATACAGGCCTGTCTTTTACGTATTACCCTAAGAGTGATAATAGGAAAGCTGCAATATTAAATAATTATTAATTACCTCATGTTCCTTATCGTTGAGTTTTGTACAATTTTTTAAAATGTACTTATGAAATGATTAATAAACATATTGCTATTAGTATCTATACTAATCTTTAAAAAAAAAAAAAAAAAATTATAGAATGTAATTTAGTTACTTACGAAGTCAGTCTTAAATTATGATATTTTGTTTGTAAATAAAAACTGTAGTCTTAGTTCTGTTATATACCTAAATATGACATAAAATATCATGTTGTAGTACTTAAACAATTATTTTGTTATTTTCGTGTTCATTTATTTCTTTAGTATATTTTGAGGAGATCTTGGGTTTTCAGAATGACAAAAATTGGATGATTGTTTTTTAATATGAATTTTTTTTTCCTTCATCTTCTGTCTGGTTGAAATTTCTACAGTTGGTTAATTTTTCAATGCCATTCAATCTTGTGCCATTATTGCCGCTTCATTTTTACTTCAATCGATATTAATGGTTTATAAGTGAATCAAAATTTATTAACTTAACATTTATAAAAATAAGTTTAATATTTAGTTGACAGCTACTTAAACTTGAATTAATAATGAATTTGTCCTTTTACAATTGAAAACTTAATGGTAAATTATCGGCTTTGTGCATGATGTGATCATCTTAGATGAATGTAAATATGATTTGGTTTTATGTTGTATGAATTTTGAAAAACAGTTGTATTAATTAAATGTCTATTAATTCTATTGAAAATTAGAAGTTTATTCATATTTATTTTTATTTGTTAAAAAAAATATATATATCCTGTTATTGTTTCACTGTTCTTCTAAGATATTGTTCTTCCATATTGGTCATATTCTATAATGCGTTAAAACGTTTATTTATTTTTAAAAATATTTTTCTTTGGAATGAATTTATTCTCTATGATTATTACCTCTGTTTTTTGCTTTTTTATATCTTAAAAGTTGTTGTAAGTTGACAGTATGGATTTTTTCAAGATTAACTTTATGTTGTCTGCTCTTGTTCATTTTCTGCTCAAAAATTGGAGTTATAATCACCGTCCATTGTGAAATTACATTTTAAAAATATGTATTTTACAACAAAGCTGGCTCATGTTTTTTCTTGCCCCTATCAAGATTACATGTAAGAGCAGTATTGCAATCACGTATCTCATAAAATTAGTGAGTATAATTAAATAGCCTAGAAGTACGTGTTATTTCACTTATTTCTGTTGTAAATAATTTGTAAAATAATACCAGTGTGTTTATTAAATCTGTAGATGACCAAGTGCATGTGCAATGGACCTAAATATATATATATATATATATATATATATATATATATATATATATATATATATATATATATATATATATATATATAAAAGATAAAATTATTAATGTTTAAAATTTACTAAGTTAAAATTTCTTCATATTTTAATAAAAAGTTGTTTTTATAATTTTGTAGTTAATAACTGCTGTATTAAATAATAAAATACAGTCTCACTTGAAATTTATTCCTATAACTTTTATCTCTTTATTTTCATCGCTGGATAGTTTAATAAATTGGAGACTAATTTTCTAAATTTACAGTATAATGTTTTATAATTATGTCATAATTTGGTAAAAAAAGGAATTGTAAGCCAACATAATGGCCAAATGAAGGAAGTTGAATTTTGTTAAAAAAATCATTGTGAATTTAATTAATGTTTATAAGAAATAATAAAATAAATTTATTTCTGCCTAGTATAAAGCCTCTACTTATGACTTTGTGTGTTCTATCATGTTTAAAACCAAAACAATCATCTTTAGAAGGCCAAGTTTCATTTTTTGCGGTTTATAAGTTGTAGAAATTGATATATCCTTAATATTTATTTGTATAAAATGAAATGCAGGCTAGCACTGTTTCACAAAGTTCATTTATTTAGATTCAAATTTTCGGCCTTTAAGCCATCATCAGCCATCTCTATAAAAGGCTCTTATTTAGTTCAATTTACAGCATAGCAAATTGTAAAATATATTTTAATATTTTTTTCTAATATATAACCATATACATACTTCAAAAAGTGTTAAAATGCTATAATTAAGTCTAATCTGGATCAAGTCCAATTATACAGAGTCACTAAAAAATAATTATAATAAAAACAACAATAACAAAACTGAGGTCAGGATCAAATTTCATAAAATTTCAATCTGCAAAAATTTCTATTAAGTTAATACCATTAAATCATTTATGAACTTTAAAAAAATATTAAAAATTAGGTAGCTATTTCAGTCAGCACAGGTGAAACTCCAAAGAAGGAGGTAATACAATGTTACAATTAATTATGACAATTAAAATAATTTACTAAGTAATTATAATTGAGTTTAGCTGGTATCCTGCTTTTACCTTGACTAAGCACTTACAACCAGTAATTGTCTTAGTCTTCATGCATTTTTGTATGGTCAACTGATTTTTTTATAATTATTTTCTATGTCCAATTCCGCCCAGCCAGGTACAACAGAAATAAATTTTCCAACCTTTAGAATTATTGGATTAATATTAAGAAATTTTTATAGGATTACTAGCTCGATGATTTCTGTAATATAAGTGCCAAAATATTCTGGTTGTTCATTTCTTTTTTTCCTACAATTTTAGTAGTAAAATATTTTGTATAAACTTAGTTTTTTTTTTTTTTTTCGTAGGATGTAAAGCAGACTCACTAATCCGAACTAATTAAACCCAAGAGGGTTCGGGTTAGCGAAAAATTTATATTACTGAATGGACAATAAAGGTGAATGAATTCATTGATAACAAATCATAACAAACAAAAATGATTTATTAAAAATGTTTTCACAATAGTATATTACTGTTCAGAAATTTATTTTTTAATTATTTTCTTGAGAAATAGTCTGAAATTTTTGTTTGTTTGGAAGCTAAAAGCATCTTTTTCAAGGCCTCTGACCAAAAATTCATGACTCATAGTTCATCACTCATAGTTCATTCTACTAACAATAAAATTTTGTAGTGTAGATCAATTTAATGAAAAGATTAAGTAATATCCACCGATAATGAAATTGAGAAAATAAATACACTTCCAAATTTTTATAGCTTAATTTTTATTTTAGGTAAAAGGAATTGATGTTTTTAACTAGATTTTTAAGCCTAACAGCACTAAGGTGTTTATAATCCATGTGGTTTTATAGAACGTATTTATATAATTCAAAATAAATCTTCACAATTGTTTTTTAAGGGGTGGTCTGGCAATGGTGGTGGTAGAGAATATTAAGGCATCACCTTAGCAATCTCGAGTCTGCTACGGTGCTAGTTCGAATACGGCCTAGGCGGGTTAAAGTTTATTGTGGCAGACTCATGGAATGAATTTCGACCTTTCCATTCTGGTTAGAATAGGTTGGTAACCTGTAAGAATAATCTTGGCTTAATTTTTTTCCTTAACAGGAGTAGGAAAAGTCGTAAAATCCCAATAAAAAAATCAATAAAAAGAAGGATTGCTTCGAATTAGCGAGGGTCCACTGTATTGTTCTCTTGAGTTTTTTTGGCTAATAAATCTAGTCTAAGATTTTTTATATCATATCCAGCCCATTTAAGTATTTATATTAACTTAGCTTTTTTTTCTTTATAGTAAGGAGGAAGTTAATTCCAGTGAATGAAGAATTGAAGCATCAAAAAAGAAAATATCTTTTATTAAATTTGGTTTTAATTTTTCCATTTATCGCATTTGTTTTACAAAGAATTTCGTACTCTTTTGGTAACCAACAACTTATTGAAGTATTATAAGATGATTTTCTCATTTATTATTAAAATTTTAATCGTAGTAATAATAATAGACTTAGTAAACCCGAAGGGTCAATGCCAATACCCACAATCGCTGTCTGCTCATCTCCGTCCACTGAACACTGCCCAACCCAAATCCTCGTTTACCACTCAGCTCAGCACTTATTAACTTTTTAGAGATTCGTTCTTTACTGAACCCGAACAACTTTATATGCCCATTTCAATCATTGTGATGCTATTGTCCAATACTCTGTCTTTCAGATCGATGACAGGCCAAGGGCCTTTGCGAATCTGATCATAAAATCATATCAATTCTATTAACAGGATGCATGCTTTGCAATTCCCCATTTTATAGCCTCCTAAATTCTCCAGTGGGCCCATCCTTTCTCGGACCAAATATTCTACACAATACCTTATCCTTGAGGTCCTTGAGGCTTTGCTCTTCTTTCAAAGTAAGTGGCCATGTTTTGCAACCATAAAGAACAATAAGAAGGATAATAGATTTCTAAATTCTATCTTTTAAGTACCTAGACAGAAGGCATGAGCTAAGTAATTTTGCTACTGAAAAATAACAAGCATTTCCAGTTATCTTCTTCGCCTTTTTTTCTAGTCAATTTTGTTTTTTCTAGTTATGATAGACCCCAAATACTTATATTTTTCCGCATATTATATCTAAATCATCAAGATCGATACATGACCAAGATTAATATAATACAGTAGAATCCCGATAATTCGTATTGTCAAGGGACTGAGGGTTAAATATGAATTATCAAGATTTCCAATAATCAGGAGTAAACAATTTTTTTTTTAAAGAAATTTAAAAAATGCTGCAAATTGTTACAAAATGGTTCATTATTATTTATTTGATAAATGTATTATTAATTATTAAAAGTATTTCGGAATCATTTTACCAAGACTGAAAAAAATTCTTTCTTTTTTTATGCTTTAGTATAATGATAACAAAACACTTTATATTTTTCATCTATCTTTATTCATAAATAGCTGAGATATGGACTATGATGGAAATGTCGAGTTCTGAGGATCATCCTGGGGTCTCAAATCTGGTAAAACCTCAAATTTTGAGGGAAGAGAGGAGTTAGAACTTTTTTTTCTCAGTCGATTATTGAATAAATTGTTTATAGGTTCATTATTAAAAACAATAAACCAAAAAATGAAATGACTGATTAAAATCAACTATAGTTTTAAAAATCTATCAGGAATAATTGTACAATCATGTTCCTGTAAAGGTTCAGTGAAAATCACTTAATAGGCAGTGTGTCCAATAGATAATTAATCATTGATTATGCAATTGATACTGGATTATTTCTGATGTTCAGAAAGAAGATTGAAATTCTTCTAAGGCAAACAATTCGTCCGACTCAATAGGCAGATCTTGGCAGATGCCCCACGCTCTGAAGTAAACATTTTAGCTTTAATTTATTCTTGTAGGATTTACGATTATGGATTTCTCTAAAAAGTTTTGGGTTGATATGAATATCACATTTTAACACACAGGCACATCAACTATCTTTTATTGCTTTCAATTCAGTTTTTTTTTTTGTATATGAAATATTTAATAGACTGTTATAATATGAAAAGAGATCATAATCAAATTCATGTTTAAATTAAAATTCAAATAGTGCTATTATACACACAAGTAATTTTTATTAACAAAAATTAATATTGATGTGCAAATCTATCTATATAGTTTTGTTGTTATGAAAAATAACAAATATTAAAGTTTATTTCAGTTTAAACTTATTCATTCGTGAATAAATATAACAGTAATAAAATATTTTCCCCCCAAAAAAGGTGGCTTGACTATTCAAACATTTCTTCGGTTTCTTGTGGTATTATCTGCTCGTTGTAAATCAGAGTGTAAATAAGTCCTTCCTTTTTGTTGCAACTACTCACAGCTTTAATGTAAGCTGAAGTGTTTCCAACTTGGAAATGTGTTTCTGTTCCTCCATCAACAAATTCACCCTATAAAAAGCAACAATAACATTTTAATAAGTGCTTAAATATCATTTTAAAAATAAAATGAAATGTTGTACTTTTAACAGAAGGGTGATGATTTAATGTTTCTGTCCATTATACCTTTGGATAACATTAAAAATGTAAAACAAAAACCAAGAGGAAGATTTGAATGTAGTAAGTACTATTTGTGTCTAATCGGCTCTGTCATTGAATTAAGTGTTGTCAGAAATGATAATTTCTATAAATTTTGTAAACAGCCACCCAGCCTTTTCAACATAAACACAACAAAAGTTTCAATATTTTAAAATATTTTTGATTTAAACTGTCAATTAGCATTCTATTTTCCCTAATTAGTAGTATTTTTGTCAACTTATCGAATAAAATGATTGTTGCTGAATATAAAACATAAAATTATTTAATTACCGTTGCTTCTACTTTTGCTCCATCCACCCATATATCGAGTGTGTCTTTCTCTGGAAAAAAAATATATACAATCAATGCAGGAAACAATGCTTAATATTTGATTAAAAAAAATTGTAAGTGTTCTCTGTGTATTTTCTTATTTGTTTTTATCTTCGTACTCTCCAAATTCATTTTGTTGTATAATAACGTTATTTAAGGATAAAGTGAATTCAGTACAAACTAATACTTCTGCTTGAAGATTAAGATCTAGATCTGGCCCACATTGATTATACAAATATAAAATTTTATGGTAAACACAACAAACTCCTTCTGTTTTTTGAGTTATCATTTTCACACAGATATTGAAATACATATTTATTAAACAGCTTTTTATAATACCATGGATTATATCCTTTGAAAGTAGGTCTATTTTTGGTACTTCAATTTTTTTCTTTTTTATGTGATATTTGAATTTAGAGTAATAGTTAGAGTAAGGGCCAGATAGTAAAAAATATGGTTATCTCGTAATAGACCATGTATAATTAATAATTGGGTACACCCAATCGAGTATAGAATCAAAATCGATGTTGCTTAAAATAACAAATTTTCGAATTTCCCGCGCCATGCGAACGAGCATTTTATGTTCACATATATTTTTTACTTTCTATGATTACAATGTTATTTATTTTTTCTCTTTTTTTTTGTTAATAATTTTTCAATATTACATTTCAGGAAAAAAAATCAATCGATTTTATTTTTTATAGAATTTACAACACCTAGTATATTCTCTAACATTTTTTTTCGAAACCTCATGCTTAACAAAATAACGTTGTTCGACGGTGATCAATTTTTAAATACAATTAATTTATAAATAAATTTAATGGTTATATTTCGGAAAAATAAAGTCATTTTATAAGGGCTTTAAAGATACGCATTAATTTTTACAAAACATGAAGAAACATCGGTATGAAAGTATTGTAATATAATTATTAAAAATATTATATATTAATATTATAATATATAAAAATTATAAATAATTTTATAAAGTTGAAGAATTTTGGCATTTTTTCTTATTACCTGTGCCGGTGGCAGTACTGCTAACAAAGGCGGAAAGTAGTTTGAGATAGTGAAGTTTTTTGTTCTAGAAATCGGTCAATTTGTGCTTCACTCCGTTCACTTTTTTAAGGTAAGTAACTATACAATATTCTTATATGATTTTATTTCTATTGGTCATATAAATGTTTATTGTTTCGAATTAATAATCATTACACATTGCAAAAGTAAAATTTTAAACTATAATCTAGAAGTGATCGGTTTATATTTTCAATCAGCCCGTATCCTTTTATGGCTTCAATGTTTTGAAAAATCATTTACTCTTACATTTAATCAATTTAATAAAATTTCAATATTTATTTTTTAAACATCATTCATAATGAAAAAATTGCAGATGGCGAACGGACGGAATTTCTTATTCGATTTTTGGATTCTACGTATCTTGAAACGTAAAAGCTCAAGTTTTGAGGAGGGGTTAATTTTTTTTTTCTTGGTCGATTACAAACGTTCATTATTGGAAATAATAAAACAATAATATCTCAAATTGTAGTTCTGCCGTCATAAGCTAATAGGCCCTAACTCTAAATCAATTTTTTAAATGCATGTTTGTTTGTATTTTACCCGGATTGGTCTAAAAACTAATCCTTTTTAAGACATTAGAAAGCCCTAAAACCAATTATTAGAATTTAACCATTGGATTTAGGGCTTTCTGATGTAGTTTTTAGATCAATTCGGGTACACAATACACAGATCTATTTAAAAAAAGTTTTTGGAGTTGGGGCCTTTTGATTATCATAGCAGCTACAGGCTGTAACTTAAAGCTCCTATAATAAAGATGGCGACTGTGTCTACCTCTGCCGGTAGATTTCCTCAACAAAAAAATATTTTATAAAATTATAGAAAATGTAAGGTATATAAGGTAAGGAGTTTTGATGCTAGTTATATATTTTACCATATTTAATTCTAGAAGGAACTATTTTAAAATTAATATGTACTTAATACCATAAATATATGTCTTATAATATAATATATAAATCAAACAATATATATTTGTTCTTTGGTAATATATGTGTAAAATATGTACTTAATTATGTATTATACAGTTATTTTATTTATTTTTTATTATATTTATTTTTTTCATAATTTCATTATCTTTTTTATCCTAGGATTTTTAATACTCGCCTAGACCATATGGTATTATATGAAAGAAAAAAAGAAGAGAAAAGAAAGTAACATATTGGATGCATATATTAATTAAATTTTATTGTTTATTATATAAATTTTAAAATTTTGTGTACTAAAACATTTTAATTTTAGTTCTAATAAGGTTGAAATTAATAATTTATTTCAAAATCAAAAATAGCATTGAATATCTACTTCATTTGGTTGTTACTATACAGTTCTGAAATCGGCAGCTTCAATAGTGTTAATAATTTAAGCTTTTAGAACTCAATTAATTACATCACGTGAAAGCACTATTATATATACTAGTATCGATACTATTGTGGGCTAATGGTTTATTCAGAAAAATTTTAGATAAGTGATCAGTCAATATGGATTAACAATACAACCAAATTAAAGAGATGTTATTAATAATTTGATCTTTCATTCAAATAATATAGGCCATAACTGAGATAGAATAAAAAAAAAAATCTATCAGTATACTGTCTTTGGTTTTTTGGTATAGTGCTGATGATGGTCTAATTTTTTTTCACTGAAACATTGGTTAATTTAATTAAAATAATTCTTTAATTGGTTATTTTGCTAATCTACTTTGGCTGATCCCGGATTCATCCTATTTTCAAATAATGTCTTATCTGCTGTTTTAATAAAATATTAAATATTACCTAGAACAATGTGATGCGTATCACCAATATTCCATGTACATACTCTTGTTGCTCTTTTTTGTGTAAATTCTTCCAATGGACGTCCATCTACAAAAAGTGAATACTGATAAGAGAAGCCTGAAATAGGTTCTATTCTCACCGCACAAGGTGTCTCTCCAATTTTGAATGGCTGAGCACCAACCAGTTTAAACATCCAATCAGTGCGAAGAATTTCCTTAAAAATATAATGTTACCTGAATTAGGAGTTATAGATCAGGACGATATTCTCTCTATAGATCTCTAAGAATCAATTTCTTTATTATTTCTCTCTTTTTAATTTGTTAATGTTTCAAAAGTCTAGTTTGGAACCTGTAATTAACTTTTCGTGTTATATGGCAAGTACCTTTCCATCTACCCAAATTACTCTTTTACCGGTTGCTGTACCATGTTCGAACTGTATGGTATGTAGACCATCAGATAGGGGAATCTGCCATACTCCTACAATGTCACCGCTGCTCATCCTTTAAAAATAATCAAGTTTTTAGTCCATTAGACTTCCCGCTATTATTAATTGTTTTGATTAACTAAACTATTTAAACTTTTAAAAAAAAATATGACAGATAGCTGTATCTTATTTATAAGTCTTCAAAGTGATATCTTAACAACCTTAAATTTTTTTAATAAGAAACAATTTTCTAATCTTAACTTGGTTACTTACTTCCTCAATCAATCAACTCTTTGTCTCTTTTGAGTTTACTACACTGAATGTGGCCATGAGTACATATTCCTTGGAGATATGTTTGCCCATGGTTGCCTAGGTGCCACTCTTCATAGAATTGCCTCTATCAATACATCATGATACTGATATTAGAATTATATACTAAATTTATCTATGATATTCAATTTTAATGTAAAAAAAAAAATTAAATTTTTACTAATCAACTTATTCCCATTTCAATTTTTTTTTTTTAAATTTCATGACATAATTAATAATTTAATTTTTCCATTTGTATATTTAATGGAAAACTTGTGACACTCTTTTATTAATTAGTTTATATTCATTTAAAATGTTTGTAGAATTAAAAATAATAATTGATGCTTTGAGTATGCACATATTGAGATGCTACACTTACATGAAACATTTTTTTATTTTTCACTGTCCATTCATTTTTTGTCCATTCGTGTTTTTCAATGTAAATAAAAATTAAATAGTGTCATTAAATCATAAAAATTTCTTCTGTTACTCTAAAGACTCATAAATTTACTTCTATGAAACATAAAAATCTAAATTATTGATTTTAACTAAAAATTATTTTAGTTTTGCCTCTGTACTACTCTCTTATATTCATTTCTTTGTACCTTTGGCGATAATCTAAAATTTGGGTATATACAAGAATGATAAAGTAAATAAAACAACATTTTATAGTATGTATTTTCATCCCCTCGATAGATAGATCATTGATTTATTTTTAAGTTAGAAAACAAATTTTTAGTATATTTTATTTTCTGATGGAAGTTGATAATTATTAAATTATTGATTCCTATTTATAAATTAAATTTTTTCCAATCATCCAATATCTTCCCATTTATTTGTTTCTTATTTAATTCCTGACTTTGCTCCATGAAACTTTTTAATTTATGATTTATTAGTAGGATATTAACTCACCTTTTGTTTGACAAAATCAATGCTAAATATTTCCCATTTTTATTAGAGCCAAAGTAACATTTTAGACATATTGTTTATTTAGTCT
Source organism: Rhaphigaster nebulosa (assembly GCA_948150685.1). Classification (NCBI taxonomy): domain Eukaryota; kingdom Metazoa; phylum Arthropoda; class Insecta; order Hemiptera; family Pentatomidae; genus Rhaphigaster; species Rhaphigaster nebulosa. The sequence continues at coordinate 38,280,993 of OX411311.1, read as the reverse complement.
AATTAAATGCACTACTGTAGAACAGTTATTGTGAATTTGATGATAATTTGATTCTCTATCTCTTGCATTTCTTGATAAAACCATTTTACATGGTGATGGAAATTTGTAGGTGGCAAATTAAATAAATGCCAAAGTAAATAAAAAATATTTATTTTAATGTAAATATTTTAATTAATACATTTCTTTAACTTCAAAATTTATTTTGTTTTTGAACAGGCAAAGGTCACCTGACTTATTAAAAATTTATAAGGATTTACCAATATTTTTTTACAAAGACTTTATCTTTTACTGCAGATCTTGTTGTTGCTTCAGTGAAAATGTGTAATTACAGATCTGGTGTGAAGAAGCATAGGATCCAGTAAACACCATATAATCTTAATTTTAGATAATGTAGGTTCCTGCGGTTTTCATGAATGTGGCTCTGAATGCCTCAATGCAGTGTAGTTTCCATAACTTCGCAATTGGATCATACAGAATCTTCATCCTTACCAAGACGATAAATCCCGGCTCAGATCCCCATGCCCAGCTAGGATTTATGAAACTCAAAAGATTTAAATAGCAAGTTTTGTTAGCGAGGTGAAAAGTACTGTCTAATTTGGATGGTCTTTTTAATGTTAAAGAAGCTATGCTGGATGCTATTACTTCTGACATTCTTTCACGGAAATGTAAAATGGAAGGAACATGAGATATTCAGGTAGGTATGGCTAAAGGGAAAGACTTAAATAAGATAACACTGGGATATGATGTTTGAAGTGTCTTTCCCATAACGTTTTGATATAAATACAAAATTAAAGATAATTTGTTGAATTATGAATTTTATAACCATTTAAAATTTAGTGGGTAAATCCACCACCAAAGTGGGTAGTTAGTTACGTATCAAGAGTGTTAAGGTAAAACAAGATAATCTTAAATTTTCAAAAAATTGGATTTTTGCACCATCCAACTCTGAAAGGTCAGATCTATATATGGATAAACCCTCAGTGTTTTAACAATGTTTTTTGAGGGTTACAATATTTTATCCATTTATAGATCTGATCTTTCAGGGTTGTATGTTGCAAAAATCCAATTTTTAAAAATTGAGGGTTCCCTCACCTTAACACTTTTGATATAAATTAATAAGAAGGATAACAAAATTAATCTAAAAAAAACAAAACAAATTTTACTAATTTATATTCTTTATTGGAAAATGTTTTGTCATACCTCTGCCAACAAGTTATTTCAATCTTTCTTCTTTCTTTTTTTTTTTTTTTTTAATAACTCCAATGTAAAGTCAAACATATATATATATTTATATATTATGAGGTATCTGAGTATAATTTATATCTCATTTAACTGTTATGAAACACTAACAATGAAATTACGTTTATTTACAAGATGTCTGCTACTAAGCAATTTTAAGCTGAATATTGGCACAAACTATGAAATAAAGTTTTGAAGATTCAGTAACACACAAAATTACAATGACAGTGCTCTCTTTACAATATCTATATCCTAATAAATATAAAATTTTATAACTATACAGTAACAATAAAATAGGCATTCATTCTTAAAAGGATGACTTGAAACACGAACACACAATGGTTTATTTTTTTTTTTTTTACACATCCTTGAACTAAGGACTTATATTCATTCAATATCTTTGCCAATTATACCAGCTCAAAACAATAATTACTCAAATTCTTCCTCGGTTTAAGATTGCACAAAATAAAATTTAACAAACAAGAACTAAGTCATTTAAATGATTTCTGCTTGCTATTTTAATTGAGGAGAAAAAAAAATAGTGGAAAATAATAAAAAATAATTTGACTAAAAAAAATTCGACTCTCTCTTTCACAGCCCTCTTTCTCATGTTCTATCTAATTGACAATAAATAATTCTTTTTAGAATATAGAATTTATCTGAAAACAGTAAATTCAAATCAATTAAATAAAAAATAATTTTTTTTTTAAATATTAAAATAATGCTGCGTACAAATTTATTTTTTAAAAACAAATGTCACTCATTATTTAAAAAAAATTATTTCGAGTTTATGAGAGAGCTTAAATTTTAGATAAAAAATAATATTCCTCTCCTCTATTGCGATTAAGAGACCTCCGACGTAATGGGAATGAATACCTTTCTTATAAATCCATTTTATATGAAATTAAAAACTCTATAGTTAATCAGTAATTCATCAGTACTACTTCCTGAAAATTACAAAACAGAAAAAGGGTCCTTATTGAAAGCTAATTAAAAAATATAAACCCAAAATTAAAGTCCCACGATGTTAGTTTATAACAAATATTTTTTTATTATATACCTGTGTTATAAAGTTGAACAAAACTTACGTCTGTTATGCCATTAAACATGTTTATAAGTAGGAGTCTGAATATAAAAATAATAAAAGGTATTTTTAAAAATGAGATAATTCCTTATTAACAAAAAAATAAAACAAACTAAACAAAACGCGACATGAACTACTTATTTAACATTGAGAATTATTTTATTTATTAATTGTAATAAATGAAACAATAATAGCCGTTTTCCATAATTTTTAAAGGAGTGTGCCAATATAATAAAAGGTGCACGAAATATGAAAATGACAACAAGGCATTGAACATCAAATGATCCTTCTAAAATATCTGCAAGAGACTTTAAATTCTCTATCTTCAATATTAAGTACACAAAAGCTCCCTTTTTTTTCTTTTTTTAAATTATTATACAAAGACAGTTTCAATTTATTACATTACATTTTAAGGGTATATTACATCTGCAGTTTAACAGCTAACACTGAATAGAAAATAATTTTGTATTGCTATTATGATTTATATTAATTGTACTTTACAAATTAAAACTTTTGAGCAAGGGATAAACAAGTTTTCAACTTTGATTAATTTGGCAGTGATTAACAATTCAGCGAAACCAAAAGGGACAAAAATTTGTTTGAGTTTTATTATCATAATGTACCTACAAACTATCCACTTATATTGTTGAAGAAGGAAAACTATCTATACATACAATTTTAACTGCTTCTGCAAATAACCTTAAGTTAATTTGCACCCGATATTGTACTGAAAGTTTCAAAAAGGTACTGATTTCTACAATGAGTAAAGTATCCTTTTGCTTGCCAAAGGCCAATTGTAGGGAAATATTTGTACCATTTCTAAAGCTATTGTTGACATGAGCACATATATATGTAAATATATATATATAATTCCGTACATACACAAAATGAGATAACTTTGGTTCAGATTTCTAATATACACATACAGTTTTAAAATAACTAACAAAGTTTTCAAAACAGATGGAACATAAACTGATAGCACCATAAAATGAGCTTTAAACAACAAAGAAAAAGAAAAAAAAACAAGAAACAAATAGAAGAAACTAACAAAGATAAAAATTAAAAGAAAAACTGATTTTTATTTTGAGATCAAGACGAATGAATATAAAGAATTAACCACAAATAGTTTTTATATGGATTCTAAGAATGTTTTAAATTCTTCAAATGAATATTACACACACAAAAAAAAGTCAGAAAGGAAGTAGTAGAAAGAATAATGTACATATATACATATTGATATTTTTACATAAAAAGTGCTTATTTAACTATTAAGCACCCGAAAAAGATTTGTACTTTTAACATCATAAAACTATAACAAGCCGTCAATTATAACTTATTTTAAATGACAATAACTACTTACAGTTACAATGACTTAAATAATAACACAATATAATGAGAGGCACTACATATTTATAAATCATAGTTGGCCCGAACGATGTAAATACTAAAGCAGTGGACCACAAACAAATACTTTTAGTCAAGAACGCATTTTTAAAAACAAAATGCCAACTGTATAAAAATAATAGCCATATAACTATAGTAGTCATTTTATAACAAATATTAACAATATATATTTATAAAAAAATGGCACAATATACGGCTGTTTAAGTATTTAGCAAGAAAACATAATTAAAATAGTAAAACCAGTTAGTTATAACTTGTATCTTTTTTTTTTTTTTAACAATTATGATACAAATTTATAAAGATTCAGTCATTTAAAATAAAACTCAAGAAAATAATAGTACGTAATAATCATTTCAAATGATATCACATAAATAGTTATTCAAAGTTCTTTGTACTCAATTATTATTATATAAATATTACAAAATAATTAACCAGACTCCAAATCGAATAAGGATTGGAGAAAAATTATACCTATATTCAAATTTGGCATTTATAAATTTTTTCTGGCAATACAATACTATTATTCATGTGGCGATTAAATCCCACAGAATAATATCTTTGTAAAAGCGCATATTTGTTTCAACATACAACAGAGTAAAATATTTCATTTCTGTTTTTTAAATGCATTAGGTATACAAGAAATGATATTCTCTAAGAACTTGTCGAAAAAATGTTTGTCTTAGATTTCATGATCACTGGGATGAATCGAAATGATATTAAAAAAAAAGACAAATTCATCAAGGCAGTGAATGGACAGTGACAAACAAATTTGTACTATTTTCCATTTGCCCCACAGAAGAGAATGATCGGAGGCCTGGAAGAACACTAACAAGAAACAATACGAGGCTGGTGTCACTCGCAGGGAGGCTCCACTTTTATGGACGTAGGAGACGTAATAACAGACACCGGGCTACTCCGGACGATTGTTCTGTTTGTCTGTTCCTTCAGGGGCTCCCTACTACCTACTGATGGTTCTTTATTATCACATGGTTCGACAGGTTCTACTGCCTGGCTGTCAGTAAGTTGCGAAGAGGAAGATGGCTCAGGTTTATCTTCTACTTTCGTGGTGATGATTTCAGGCTTTGAAGGTGATGGTGCTGGATCTTGTGGTGAAGTAGGTGGAGGACTTTCCGCTGGAGCAGGGGACTTGATCAAGACTGGCTTGGTGTCTGAACATGAAGGTTTTAAATCAGTCTCTATCTCATTTTTGTCTTCAGACTCTGTTTTCGAAGGCAAGCCTTCTTTTGACCTTGATTCTTTGGCCTGCAATAAAAGAGAAAAGAATTAATGATTTTATATTGGAAATAAACTAAAAATTAAAGTTTAATTCATAGATTTGCAGTCATTATCAAGAATTTCTAAAAAAAAAAAAATTAAAACATTGTATAGGTTAACAAATTTATTTTACAGACAAATAACTGTACCCCACGGTTTCCCCTTCATTAAATTTGGAATAATTCCTAAAATACAAAATAACCTTTAAAATAATAACCAATAATATGTTGTTCAGTCTCATTTGTTGCAGACATTTTCAAGAAACAGTCAGAATGAGAACAAATTTTTATAAATGGCAATAAATTTTCACTTAAATACGTTTCAAGTTTTCTCTTCTTTTTTTTCCTTACCTTCTCATTTTATTTACAAAATTATTTCACACAAAACGTTTGTGTAGCCAATTTGCTTCCAAGGAAGTTGGACATTTTTTTTCTTAGCAATTTCTTTATTTTACTGCTCCTACTTAGGGCCGTAGCATAATGTTATAAAGCCTAAGCCTTCCTTGATAAATGGTATATCTAATACAAAAAGAATTTTTCAAATCGGAATTATAGTTCCTGAAATTAGTGCATTCAAACAAGCAAACTCTTCAGCTTTATATAATAGTCTAGGTGTAAATTAAATAGAAACAAAAAGTTAAATTTTTTAAATAATAAATTTCTCAAAATTATTCAAAACTATCAGAACTATTATCATTATCAATAATTTCATAATTCCAAAAAAAATTATGAAAATTAAAATTAATGCCTCTTATATAAGATAAATTATCTATACCTTATTTATTTGCTGAAGCAGTGATACATTATCCTTCAACAGTCTCTTATTTTCTGCTTCTATACTATCAAGGCGCCCTGCCAGCCTTTCTACAAGTCCGACAACAAGTTGTCGGGTTGTTTCTTTAGCGTCACTGAGAGCTGCAAAAACAGCTGCCACTTGTTCCACCGCACTACCTGCAAAAACCAATTAAAATACATTAAAATATATTATAAAACTATTATTGTCTTTACAATACATTTACTTCCAGAAAATGTTGATGCATAATGAAGTATTTCAGATTTTAAATTCTCTGAGCATACATACCACCACTCTCATGATGTTCCGATGCACTATCATCTGTGTCAGTCGACAGTTCAATTTCAGGATGAAATAAGGGTTTGTGTTCCCTTACTGGTGTTGGTTTTTCCTCAACGGTCCTCACAATCTCAGGCTGTATCTAAAATTAAAAAAAATTAAAATTATTCCCACATATTATTGTGTCGTAATAAACTTATATAATTGTTTCAATATTACTCAAATACTTACCTCAGTCCTCCTGTTTTCAATTGTAGATCGGGGTGCGAGGGCAACATTTGGCTGGTAAGATCGTTCAAACCTCTCACTTTCACTCATCGGAACTACTCTTTCTGGATGCAGCAAGACAGGCGGCTCGTGATTAAGGTAAGCTGGTATACTGTAATTGAAGTAATATTATTAAATGACTTTAATTTTAACATTAGGTTTATAAAAGTAGGTTCCAAAAACATAAAATGAAACCTTGGTTATCCAAGAAAATTGTTAAAACTCCAATGAACATAATGAGTAGGAATATCATTTGATTTATTTCAGTAATGAAAAATAAATAAGAAAAGCTTAAAACAGTTAATCCAATAATTAAAAATAGCTAATAAAGCAATAGGCGTACAGATTCTCAAAAAAAATTTAGGTATAAGCTAGCAACATACCAATCACATTATTTCATAGTTGTGCCTGCTTAATAGGTTTTAATTATTGATTTTTTTTAAAGCATCATTTTTTGCAGTAATGAATGAATTATTTATTTTAAAAATACGTTTAATATAATTGCTCCAACAAATTTTACAAAATTAATAATATTTAATTCTGGATTAAATATATTTCACAAGTCCTTTCATACAATGGAAAAATTAATTGTTTATTCTTAAACTATTGACTTAAATATGAATTTTTTCAATTAAATTATGTTTAAAAAAAAGAAGTTAATTTCATTACTTTAAAATCAGTTTCAAATTCTATTTCAAAAGTGATTTCTTAAATATTTTTTATATTGTTTCTATTTAAATAATTGAGTATTTTATTAAAATTTATTTTTAAATTTTTTATTTATTCATCTATTTAAATTTTGCTATTAATTTTTCTTATATATTTACTTAGCAGGTAATGCAGTTTATTTTAAATGATAAGTATTAATTTTATTTCTATGAATTTATTTAACATTGTTTTGACTATCAGGGTTATTAGTGAGGACTGATCTTAAATTAGAATAGTAAATTTTGTTGCTTTGAGATAACTTGGTATTTTCTGAAGTCCACTATTTTCTTATTATTATTATTATTATTTAATAAATGCTATATAGAATGCTGTGTCTAATTTACTTTTATTGTATGGTACTAATTGTAAACAAATGCTTTATGTATAAGGATACTGTATAAATAATGAAAGTATGTACATGTATTACTAAGTTACACAGTATTTAGTGCATAGTATTGTAAAACCTAATTAAAGGAGCTCACCTGTCTCGGAATGATGATTTATTATCATCAATGTGAGCAAATGTATGCCATGGCCTAAACGCTGATCGAACGTATGGGTCAATCCATGCATAATATTGGAAATCATACTGAGGAGGTATGTATGGAGGAGGTGGTCCCGGCACATAATCATCTGAAAGTTTTAGCTTCTTAGCAGCGACCACCTCCTCCTCTTCTATTTGATCCCAGTCAGTTCTTCCTCCCATCGACTCAATGACCTGCAACAAACAAATATATGAATTAATAAAATAAATAGCTATTTTAGGAAAAATTGTTATTTTAACTTTTTGTGAATCTATAAATACAACCAATACTTATCAATTTATACAAGATAATTGAGATATATTTTTAATTTACAGTTTTAACACTGATTAAATTCTGTTTTATGCCAAAGGAATCAAAACATCTGGTCGATACCGGTAGAAAAGAAACCCAGGGAGGGCTTCTTTATTTCTTGAGAGAGCAGAAGTCTACAGCTGCGATAGACATAATATATTTAAATTAAGATAGAATTACATTTTTTTTTTGTCATTATTAAAGTTTTGGGGTTAATTTGTAAAGCCTTAGCAGCCGACTACTGCACGATCAAGGGATGAAGAAAAAAATAATTTTGTATATATTATTTTTAATTAAAACAATCTTAAGTTCTCTAGCAACATGTAATATTGAAGATGGTTATGCTAGTGTAGCTGTGAAGGTTAGTAAGACATTGCTAGCAATGAGTAAGCTGTTCCAGCAGTTCCGAAACATTGCAACTAGTTAGTTATTTTCATCAATTTGAGAGACTTAAGGTTTTATGCTGAAATCTTACCATAATATCCAATCGAATTTTTAATAATATAATATTTGAAATAAGAATGGTGACATTTTGTCGTAGTCGAAAGTTGATCACAACAATAAATCAGTGATTACTAAGTATTTATAAAAGTATGTATTATGAATTCAGTTGATATTATATATCGCTTTTTAGAGTTGTCACTCCTCTGCTCTGTTCCTTTACGAACATCAAAATATTTTTGAGAAGTGAAGGGAACATACTCATTGTCATTATTCCTTCAAACGGATTGTATTTTTTAGAATCTCAGCCACTTCGAAAACAAAAATTGCTTTATCGATAGTAGGAATGTTGCAAAAATATCGATATATCAAAACATAATAATAAAATAAAAAGGAAACATCGATATTTTTGTCCGATAGTTTTAATTCGATATATAGTAAAATCAATATTAAAATTTGATTATCGAAAACCAATATTAAAAAAAAAAAAAAATCACATAAACCAAAGAATTGCAATGTCTGAAATTGGCCAAAAGTACCTAGGTACCTAGTTCCACCAGCATCTTCAATATCGTCGGAAAAAGTAGTTTCAATATTGAATATTTAGGTATCAAACAATCAAAGCCGCCTTCATTGGTGAGCACATCAAGATGGGTTTATTTTTAAACAATACCTGAGAAATACAGGTTAATTAATTTTTTTTTCGTTTTTTTTTTTTTTTTTTTTTTTTTTTTTTTTTTTTTTTTTTTTTTTTTTTTTTTTTTTTTTAAGGAAAGCTTTAATAAGTTTGATAGGTTTCAGTCATACTTCATTAAATTTTGATTTTCTTCCTTCTGTTTTTAATTTTTTATGTTGAGCGATTTGATTAATTTTCTCTAATGTTTAGTAATTAGTCCTTTTAATAATAAATGTTAATACTTTGATAGGTTTTTAGTAATTCATTCAACATAATTACTTTTTTTTCTCTATAAACAAGTAATATTCTTTCTTATTGACAAATATAAATAAATTAATACTTTTTTTATAATCAATATATAAATATTTAATGGTTGCTATTAATGCTATATAAATCTAAGACTTGTTAATATATATTAACCTATCCTTCAATTCAATGTATGGTAAACCCTGTTACCTTTCTCCTCCTTTAAAAGATTAAAAACATCGAGGTCCGAGGTTTTTTTATTGATATATCGAACTACTATTTCGATATATTTGGAAACTATCGATACAATTTATATCGATATTTATACCCCTACTTCAAAAACCATCCATCGATAGTTGGCCCCTATACAAAGAGATAATAGCGGGCTGAGAATCGATCCTCGAAGGCTGGGACTGGAGATGCCGGCAATTAAAGCGCGAGGGAGCGACGCAGTGACTATTATTGCGAGCGTCTATTTCGGCCGACAGCCCCTTGCCAAGATCCACTTTTTCACTATCCCTTTATCGTACGGCTCCTTCTATGCTTCCACTCTGCACGGCTTCCATTCAGGACTAAGTCGAAACATTACTATATTTCATGATTGTTCACATCGCAAGTAACAACCAGAAGTAAAAGAAACGCGAAGGTTATTAAAACTCTCTGAAGAGAAGTCTGACCCGAGGATTTACATCGGCGAACAGAGCAACCGCAGAAATGAAGCTACTGAGGAAATAATCCGTTATTATTGTTCTAATGTTTTTTAATTATTTTATAAAATATAAAACTTACGAGGATGGAGCATTAAATTTCAATTTATAAAATCAAGTTATAATATCTAATAATGTAGATATTAGTTCACAATTGTTTAAATATGTATAGCGACATATGTAAATATGTATGGCGACTTTTCCAGATAAATATAAATTTTATCTACAGTCAAATATCACAAGGAATGTGTTGATTTGTCATGAAGTGTTGCACTGTCTCTACTTTATTTGGAGAGTATTTTTTAGACTGCTGATGTGAGATGTGATTTCTGGTCGGCATTAGAGAGATGTTAAATTGGTCTATGCTGAAGGTGACTAAAATGGCGAAAGGTTGACTGATTAGTAGTTAGCAGATATTTCAGAGACTTGTGGTTTGTTTTTGAAGTCCTCCACAATATCTATCTATACAATTTTTATTTTATTTTTAGTTTATTGCTCTCTTTAATTAATGTAAGAAACAATGCTTACTAAATAAATAATTGAGATAGTGACAACTGATAAGAATAAAAATGTTATTTATTTATCGTATACGAGTACATGCATCTACCCATGCAGGGTCCAAAAAAAAAGTTATGAAATAGTGAGGAAAACTCTAGAATACAATGCATTGTTCATTATAATAATACAATGTGGAAACATCGTAAGTTATTGGTATACGGCATTAAGATTTTTGTTTTCACTTTCATTTATTAATCCGCACCTGTTAATCAGAATTATCAACAATCAGCAATCGGGCTGGCATTATAACATGTACAAAAAAAAAGTAAATAAAAAAAAGAACTTGATAGGCATGAGGAGAGATATTTTTTGTTTTTCAAAGGATGACGATAAAGTATATCAGTGAATTAAGAGCCAATCTTAAATGTTTCATTATTAAAGGTCTTCCTTCGTCAAATCTTAATAGTTTAATTACGAATTAATTGGTCATTAAATTATTTTCACATTTATTTTTTTATGTTTACTATGGTTATTTTATTTTGTAAATCTAGTGAAAACGCCACAATTCTGTACGTCAGAGGTGTTGAAAGTTTCATATCGTACTGTATTGTTTATTGTGGATAGTGATTAATCTTCCAATTTGAAGTCTTGCACCGTACTTATACTCGAAAAAGTATGGCTAGAACAACGTAAATACGATTATAAAACCAAAATCAGTAAAATTTGACTTACGACAGATTAATTCTGACGTACAGAATCAAAAATATCTTCTTTTGTTTTTCTTTTATTATATTCGACAATTACGGTCCACGATAAAGTATTTTATAATTCTAAATGGGAATTTCACCCAAAGGAAAAAAAAAGAAAAAAAAAATGGTTTCTACTATAGAAACACTCCGAAGACCGTACTCATGGCACTATGCCAATGCTATGTTTGAGCTAACAGTGATATAGGAACCACTGGCAGGAGCCGTTTCAGATACTTAACTTATCACGAATCGGTGGGGATTCCAAAAAATATTCGCTACTTATGACTTGATTATTATTCCTGACTCAACAATGTACAAGGAAGACAATGTTTGTCCTCTCACAGCAAACTCCTCCGAGGTAGTAAAAAAAGGAAACAGGGATCTTAGCTTATTAACTTGTAAATAGAGAAATACAAATGCAGTTCAGATAATTTAGAACAGACAAACAACTTAAGGAAGAATCTTTTAATAAATAAAATAAAAATAAACTTTTGGTATTGAAATAACAACTTACAAATTATAGTAAGCGATTGAAAGAAGACCAAACAAATAAAAAAAAAAATAAAAAAGAAAATACAAGATGGTAAGTTTGACAAAGTAGCTGTCTTAAGTTATGCAGAGGGAGGAGGCTTGTCCTTCCTTGAACGTAACCTCCCGATCTAAGCTTCGCCCACAAGGTTCTTCCCAAAGCTGTTTGTCTATAGATTGACATTGAAGAGGAAAATAAAACATCAAAAAGACTTTTGTATTTACAAAGTGGACTAATATTTTTATCTGGACGTGGTGTTATTGTGGAGTGAATAAGGAAGGCACTTGACTCCTTAATCTCGCTATGGAAAGAAAATTCTCATCTTAAGAAGGGTGGAAACATCGTTTGAAGCGATCCTGATCATTTATATTCTTTAGTTGTGGTAAGGAGAGATTTAAATAGGAATAGGAAACTATGTATTTAGATAATTAGAAAAATGATATTCCTGAATGGAAATGTCCGTTACTAGGATTTTGCTGTACAACAAAGACAGATTGGTTTCCATACTCTTACATTCAATGGCTTTGTTTATTTTGCATATGGTTTGAACGATTAGCAGTACTTACTTTGGTTTTACTTTAGCAAATTAGTTCAAAGCCTGATGTCATGACGAAGTGGCAAAACAGTAACCATTAGTTAGTAGTTTATAGGTGGTGCCTCCTGTTCTATTTTTAGCTCCACTACTCTCACTAACCGCTCCCGGACTGGCCTGCCAGGAATACCATCCTCAATCGGTCCCTGAGGCCAGTACGTCTTTCCTCTATCGAACTAAAGGTACGCCAAGAGACAAAGAGGATCTTGAGGCGAAAGAGACGTAAATGAAAGGGAGTGGTGGGGAGGAAGAGACCTCAGGGTTGGGAGTAGGGAGGCCTTTCATTGAGGGGCAGACGGTCGCCATGGAGCCAGTCGCGACTGCATCGACCCGTGACGTCATCAGCCTCCCTGTCTACGCACCCGTACTCCCCGGATCTGGGTCAGAGGCTGTCTAGGGTTACCCCACCTCTATCTTACATCGCCGCTTCCTCCGTCTTGGGCTGTCTACGGCGAGTCTCTCTCAGGGCGGCTGTAAATGGATTCATGACCCACTTGGGAATAGTACTGTCTCTTCACTGATTCTTTAATTTCGCGACCGCACTGCTGTGCTCTAGTTTCCAATATCAGTAACCAAGAATTTATAAATAAAATAATCATTAACCTGAATGAATTCCCATTAACGAAACATACCACATTTAAAATAATTTATAGAAGGACCACGAGTGTGGGTTATCTATTACAGCATAGTCACTAAGTAATAGGACTTACAGATGAACGATTTGCTCATGGACTGATTCAAAGAGTCACAGATGATTCAGGGAAAATCGAATGGTACCTCAGTAAACTATATCACTGGACTGAGTGATTATCGAAGAATTTTTGCTGAGGAGTGAGTTACGCAACCTGCACTCCGCAGATTATACCTATTTTAAGAAAAAGGGCCTTTTAATTTTTTTACGGAACAGTGATTTATAAAAAACAACTCATTGGATGGGTGATTCAAGTCAAGTCATTCTGTCTAAGTAAATTTACTTGCGAGAAATATTGAAGAATTATCAATCGCCAAAAGTGCAGAATCTAAATCTCTTAAATTTACCCAAACTAAAACAGGCTGAGAAAAAAACTAGTTTAGCATTATGCAACAGTTACTAATTACAACTGTTTACATTCAGGCTAGAACAGAATGATAACCAGTAAAATAACCTGGCTTTTCTGCCGTGTAATAGTTGGATGATAGGTAAAAACTAAATAATGACCTTTTAGTGCGCATGCGCCTAACACTAATCTTTTGCTATTGAAATAACCTTACGAATTAAAGAATGTAAAACAAGTCAGAGATAGCACATCTCACATCAACAATCAAAATAAGACTAAATAAACAGATAACTAGCGATGATAGTACATTGCTCAAAAACTTTTCAACAATAATTGTCCTCAAAACAGCTTATGTTGTACAGCTTTGGAGTCACGTACTACAACTCGATTCGTTCATTAACTACTGATGTGAGGTGAGCTATAACTGGTCTGCAAATGAATGATCTTATGCGTTTCAGTTCTTAATATATATAATTCTCCTATTTTCAAATCTTTATAAAATTTAAGGAATGATAACTAACTACCATTTCTAAAAGGTAAGAATAGGACAGAATAGATAAGTATAGACCTCGTACTTGGATACGAGTACAATAGGCTGGTAGCCTGTTACGTAGGATAGTACGACCTTTCTGCTTTAATTGGATTACTTAACGTCCTTATGTAAAATAAACAATTTAAGACACCCAAATACCGAGTTCATTAGTAAATTTATATAAAATAAAGACGTTTAAAAAATTATTAATTACAGATTTGGATTAATATGGGATATTTATCGTCCCTAAAATGTTCATTATTGTCCCATCAGGATAGAATAGGATGTTTAATTGCCAGCCATAAATATAGTTGTTTGCCTTAATTTGTAGAAAAAAAAACAAAAAAAAAAAAACAGCCGATAGGTAGCCGGGGAGAGGTGAGGTAGACAGAGCTATCCCCACTGTATTTTGTACGCTCTAGATATTGATTGTATCCCCACCTTTTTCAATTTCTCACTCCGTGTCTCATTTAGCCATCCGGGTGTTGAATATAATGTCTGCCAGTTCGTGCTTTCTCTAACTATTAATCTAGCAGGCCGTTGCATGCTGGCTAAACTGTCATAAAATTACATCGAATTTAAGAAAATAAGGGTCTAATAGTACTGTAATTTTTCAAAACAGGTAAATGAGATCGTAGAAGGAATATTGATTAAGTGTTTATACTTAGCTAAAATACGTCCAACAAGCAGTATTTTGATTTTGAATAAATGGTTTAAAATTGTGGCTTCGATACTCACTTTGTTTTAAAAAAAAACTTTTCTCTAATTCGGTCTAATCATTCATAGCTTGGAGTACCTCCGCATCTTATTGTGATATGATTCTGAAGATTGAATATCTAAACATTGATTCAGTACCTTAGGATTGGTACGACTTCACTAGCAATGATGACAAAAATTGAATGGCAATTAAATTGCAAATAGCCTACATTAAGAATCAGAGTGGAATATCCCACAAATTTGTGAAAATCGAGTTTGATAGGCCAAAGCATTCTACTAGGTTGTTACAAAAGTCCTTGTGCATTAGTATAGCTTTATTTCAGATTACATATTTTAAACATTATTGAATACTACTGTTCAAAGTAAAGTCCTTTGTTTTCAACTACTTTCACCTATCTTTCTGCCGCTAATTTGATTTGATGCCAGTACCACTCCTTTGGTTTTGAGGCAAAGAACTATTCACATTTAGTTTTAACGTCCTCGTAATTATCAAAGATCTGACCTTTTAAAAAATGAGCCATTGATCTAAACAAACCATAATCTGATGGCGCAATATCTGGGCTATACGCACGAGGACGTTTACTCCTTGCAGTTCCGATAATTTTTTCTTGGTCAAACGAAAAACGATGTGCAGGAGCATTTTCGTGTAGCAAAATTGCTTGGTTCCTGTTGACCAAAGCGGGGTACTTTGCATTCAAAACTGCATAAACTCCGTCTAGCTATTCACAGTTAAGGTTTGAGCCCCTACTACCTACGGTCGATAAATCAGGAGTAGTTGCATGTTGGTTCTGGTTCACACATTCAAGAAGAACGTCATCATCAACGACCGATGGGCGACCTGATCTGGGGTGTGCGGCAGTATGTCGATGGATAGTTGGCTCTCCTTCTATGGCAAACATTTCTTCGGCGGCTGCCTTTCCGCTAAACCTTTTTCCAGTAATGTCTCAAAAGACAGCGAATCACGATTTTTTTTTTCTGACATTCCACGTGCGTTTTAAAAATGTAAATGACCTCATAAAGCCAACTCAAGTCACCATGAATTAAAGAATTAGTCAAAGTAAACATTGACATAAATAGTAGAAACAAAATTATTCTTATAGGATAATTATGAGAGTTGGAATTAAGAGTTGTATTCTTGCACAAGGACTTTTGTATAATTTTGATATTTTCAAATTTGTATTTTAGTGAAAATATGATCTTAGTGGCATTAATTAATTAATTTTTAAAATTAAAAAAACAAAGCTTTGTTAGACCCTAGTTGCTATCAAAACTGATGCCCGCTTATCTCATATCCCTTTAAAGCCAATAAGTGAGCTATCCAAGCCACTTGAAATCTTCAACTCCACAGATGTCACCTATCATCTGACGAACGGACGTCAAGAGTCCCATCAGGGCAGGAGGCAATTACTCCTAGAGACGAGCAGAGACAGTGGCAGCGGTCCAAGAAGCGATCCCATCGCGTTGCCAGACCCCACCAGAACAGATGTGCCCTGCCCTCAATTCCAGCCTAAAACTGGACTCCCTAGCGCCGACCGTCTAGCTACTAGAGGGTGTGGTTGCTTAGACTATTATCATGGTCACTAAAAGTTTCTTTGAATGCTAGTCTTAATCTAAAATTAAAGCGGATGAAACCGCGGGGCATCGGTAGTAAAATTTAAATAAAAAAAAATACATCTGTTGATTTAATTTAACTTTAACTCACGTGTGAGACATCAATTCGATGCCCCTCCCTAGCTCGATGGCAGAGGTTCCCGAACGAGATTTATTTAAGCTCATTTTACCCAGTATTCCCCATCACTTAATTTATTTCCCGAATGGTATTATAGCCTTATTCTTATATACGTGCATATATATATATATATATATATATATATATATATATATATATATATATATATATATATATATATATATATATATATATATATATATATGTAAGTATATTTAATAATAACACAAATTTCAATTTAAATAGACCTTTCATCAAACTGATATATTTATAAAATGAATTTAAACTAGATATCTAATACATTTTGGAATGACAAATATTTAATAAACAGTTTTTATTATTTTAAAGTCTTATAAAATATTAAAAGAAAAAAAAGTGCGGACTTAGTATACATAGATAGCAATTTCAATTTTAGAAATATCCAATCTTTTAGGGATTATACCATAACGAAGGAGGCTCTTTTACTTGATTCGCTGATTCAGTATAAAAAGTGATGACCGGAGTGTGGAGATTATTGATTCACCGAAGAGAGCTGCCTTCCTGACCCGCTAAAAACGTGAGGAAGTGATGACCCAGGATTGGATATCTGACGAGAGTTATCATGTACGACTCACTAAAAATTGAGCGGGGTGGGGATAAAGACTGCAATTCCCTCAAAAGAGATGCCCATATGAATAACTAAAAAAATGAAGAACGAGGGTTTAAATTGTTCATAATTCACTTAAAAGCTTTCTGAAATTAATAGAAGGATTGACGAGAGATCACTTATTTCGGATGATTCATTCAACTGAGCAACCTGCATATTAATGATTTCAATTGAATCATTAATATTTTTATTGGTTATTGAATAGGAGTTTATTAACCTGGCAAAACCTTTATAATTACAATATATTTTAAAGGATTCTAGCACTGACTAAGGACAGGACTAGAATACTGGACTGACGACTGAGAGTCGTTAGTATTTAGTGCTGACGTCATCAATCAGACGAACGTAACGAAGTCTACGAAACTAATTGAGCTATCCGACGGAGCCCTTCCTGACGATCGTTCCCGAATTAACCCACTCTTTGGCCCCTGATCCCTGGATTTAGAAGTTGGTAGGGGAGCAATACTAAGGGTCGCCCGTCAATAAGCCCTTTGTTCTGGAAAATCTGCTTTCTAAGGGAAGGGGGCATTGCCAGTTTTTCAGAAGAGTTGATTAATTTTTAGCTATCGGACGAGAGGACGACAAAAGGAGACATTAAATTACCTCCGAGGGCCCAGGTATGGATTACCTTCGTACAATTGCGATCTTCCTTTAGCGCTGTATCCTAGATATTTCTTAATTGAGTCTTCTTTTTTCTCGTTATTTGGAATTTGGTTTCTCTATTATCAAACTAAAATAAGTCCTACAAGAATAAAATTACTTGAAATATATAGCCCAGTATTAAGGGCACCAATAATTTTTCACAAACAGATAAAATGTCTGATTAATATCAACTTATATATGATTATACAATCAAGTCCCCTACAATTGCCGAACGGATTATAATAGTGTCTTTTGATAATAATGGTTATTAATTTGCCTAAAACTACTTTTGAAGAAAATTAAAGTGCCTTTAAGGTTAACCTCTTTTCCGACAAAAACCCATTAAAAAAAAAAAAAAAAAGTAAAGCATCTTTTTATTCTCCTGATCTAGGTACATGTAAAATCAAAGGCCATTATTTAAGAATTAATATTGAAAGTCATATACTAGCTTTAATTTTATTATTTCGCTATGATTTTTTTTTTTAATATCAATAAGGATAATCTAAATTGATCTGGTTGCAGTTGGCCGTATGTAATTTAAGAAGTAGTTGGTCAGGAGTGCTGTCAAGAAAAACAAAGTAATAAGTTTTTTTATTGTGTGCCAACGTTTCGGCCTATCACCTACAACGAATAAATTATGAAAATTTAGTAGTATAAAAATTAAAATATAAGTAAATATAGGTAGACAGGTATAGATAAATAATATGTATGGTCACAAGAAGTAAGTTGGAAACTCACAGCTCTAAATCTTTAGAAGTAATAGAGGAGAGCTGTGAGTTACCACCTTCTTCAATGCTTGAAGAAGTTTTGGGAGTTAGTCATAAGACACATAACTCAGGAGGACCATTTTTCGACTTACTAGTTTATTCTCTGTGACCATAAATATATTGGCATGAAAATCTAAAGCATAAAACTATGAACATTGAAAATTAAAATAAAATTAATAAGAAATTAACGAAAAAATAAGAAAACAAAGGTATACATAAAAATTTTAAAAGCAAATTAACGAATTGTATAAAAAGAAGTTATATAAGCCAAAATCATATGTAGTGAAACAGATATGTTTAAATATTTTACAAGCTGGCTCCTGGAGTATAGTATACCCAGTTTCCGTAGGGAAAAACTACACAATCATTGCATATTTTTATTATCTGTATTGTTAGAATAGATATTAGCAACTTCTTTGCTCATTTAAAAACCTATTTTGGGTACGATGAAATATATAATTGTAGTTTTATTCACACATAACTCAGTCTACAAATAGCAGTCGATTTGTTTCAGTCGTACTCGAGTGCTGCCTGAGCGTTATGTAAAATTTCGCGTTCGAAAATTGGAATTTAGCCCTGGTCCGAACACATAACAGTGTCACCAAAACGGGTGAGAGGAAGCAGCGATGTTTTGTTAAAGAGAAGACAGAGTGGTTGGGATACAGTTCCAGAAGACTAGTAGCAATAACTCCCTTCTCCCCTCCGCAATGTTCAGGATATTATCCCTACCTTATTTCCTAACTCTCCTCCATTGTTTATTGTATTCTGTAACGCTTTTGTGATGCTATTCTCGGTCTTTACCTCTTCATAGGCGTTAGATAATTTAAAGACAATATTTATGGTAACAGGGAAATAGAACGTTCTAGAATTAGTGTTAGTTCCAAAATGCTCGTATACGAATCTGAACAGGTTGTCAAACATACACATAAACCATACAGCCAGGAGTCGATCTCAGCCAACCAAAATAGATTTCTATTATTAGAACCATTGTATCAGAAGAACCTAAATTTTATTTCGAAAAGAAACGTTACGATATAATTATTTCCAAATAATTAGAAATCCAAAAAAAATAAACAATATATATATACACACACACACACATATATATATATATATATATATATATATATATATATATATATCACTACTATATATTATTACGGTAGTATAGATCCCTTTTCCGGCTCTCAGGAATGATGGATTTTGACGAATGAGGTATCAAAAGAAAGGGAATTTCACGGAGAAGTGAAGAATCCTGATTTTGTTTCTTAAATTCTTACTAGGGCTTAAATAAAAGTGATGAAAAAAACTAGGAGGTTTCAAAGTTTTGACGACTAAAAGTCGGCGGATCGAGAAGGGATAAGTTGGGTTTTAATGATTTTGACGCGGGCATCAAGATCATGTATGATCTCTTAGATCATATTGGTCCAGCCTTTTAAAGCCTTAAAACCTACCGTTTTCGAGATCACGCACGATATAGGTCCGCACGGGGCCTATGCCATCTTGCGTACGTGCGTTGTCTTTATATCAATTAGAGTCTATTTACAAACACTTTTAATGAGTGGGAAATTATGTATTGTTTCCCATGTCTAACCCTAAAGGACACTGTTAAAAATGAATACTAGACATAGAAAATGGTTTGGCTGAATCTAATTGTCAAACTGCTAAATTGAAGAGATTTTTTCCATTGGTGTAAGCTAATTACTTATTAAGTATGAACTGGCACTTCAACATAGTCATTAAAAACTATGTAGCTTCACCAAATGTGTGTATTAAATAAACTTTCTTGATAATATGATATTGTTTATACGAATAAATATGTTTCCCTAATATCACTTATACTTGGAATTAGGGATTAGAAGATATGTAATGCGAGAGTTCTCGCTCGAGTGTACTAGTATATATATATATATATATATATATATATATATATATATATATATATTTGTTTATCGTTTGTCCACATAATTCTAAAATAAATAATATTCTTCCTCTGCCTTCATAAATAGAGGTATGACGTATTCGGCTGCCATTCCGGAACAAAAGGACTGATGAGTTCCGAAGATCATCCTCAGATGTCGGCCCAGTAGTATCGGAGAAAAGCCATGGACTACGTACGCGTACAGGCGGATTTTTTTTTTCTTGGCCGATTGCAAAGGTTCATTATTTAAAATAATAAACCAAAAAATCAAAATTAAATTTACATTTAGGAATTAAAAAATCAAACGCCCTGATAAAAAGGGTTATCAGCATCCTGAAATTAGTTTAATTCCAAATCTTTGTACAACTGAAAATATTTATTCGATAAGATGTACTTCTATATACATATATAAAAACGTATTTGAGAAATTTAAAAGACTTCAGAATGTTAAAATTTAATTTTTATTTTTTTCGAACACCGCGCAACACTTCTTTATTCTATTGTATAGAAGCCAGACCGAGTTGGTCGACAGATAAAAGAAGAAAACCGTATCTCAGTAGCTTTTATAAATGACATAGGGGAGGGAACTGAAAAAGAAATACGGAGAATAAGATAAGAAAAGCTGAGATCTGACACTAGAACGTTTTGCGCTATCTTCTTCCTAGCGGCCTGACTATAAAGGAGAACGTGAATAAATGAAGACCCCTTGACCATGAAGATTGTTTATTCCTCCAGCTCCTTACAGGGGACTCTTTGATACATAATGTATTGAAAAAACGGAGATATCTCGATAAGGATATGGTAGAAGATGCCAAAGGAGGATCTGCGCAGGCCGGGAGGCGCGGAGCCATGAGCTAGTGTCCAAAATTAAGCGGGTAGAATTCTCGATAAGGGTGCTATTCTACGAGATTATTTAAATTTAAATAAAGTAAATTTATACATGAAGTAAATTTTTATACAATAGAACGTCGATAAATAAAAAATCTGGTGCGCGCATCACACAACTTTCACTTACCTGAAATAAATTTTAAAGTTTACATTTAGTTTCCATGGAAATATTTAGTTTACATTAAACAATGTAACGACATAAATTATTACGACTTACTATGTTAGATATTATTTTTTCTAAAATCATTAGCTTTCTAACTTTTAATACATCTCTTACTTCCGATTATTTGTCAACCTGAGAAAATATTTCTCTTTTTTTTCCTTCAGTTAATAATCAAATTCTTTCATATTTTATATTTATCCATTTTTCATTACTAAATATTTCATATATAGGTAAATAAAAAAAAATAAAAAAAAGTTACATGATCAGTAAATTTTTATTTTTTTTTTATATTAATGACATTGATTAAAGTAATGCGCGGAAAAAACGTCAAGTTCACTCGATACATCACCAAAGACACTCTGTTAAATTATAATAAAATAAAAGGTGAAAAATGATATAGGAGTGAATACAACAAGTGAAAATAATGAACTAAATTCTTAGTTTAAATATACATAAGCAAAGTTATTGCCTTCCAGTGTGCATGCCATAACCTAATGCCTAATAATAACCTTTGTTATTGAAATAACAATTAACTTTGGAATTAGTGCACGAGATGATAGAAAGTAAAACAAATCAAGATGTAAAAAAAAAAAAAATAAATAAATCAACATTACATATTTGACAAGCTAGCTGCCTGGAATTATGTAGAGGGAAATAAATACCTTTTCCCCTCCTTTAGCCTAAACTCCAAGACTTAGCTCCGCCCAGAATGTTTTCCCTTATATTGGTTGCTTTTACGTAGGAATGAGAAACAAAATTAAATGGATGGAGAGCTTCTAAGAAAAGATTTCAAGCTCTATCTTTACATAATTTCACTTTTAATAATGTAGCATAATTTTTATTTAATAAGAATTATGTATATATTTTATAAAATAATACTGAATGTAAGTTAAGGTAAAATTTACATACATAGATATGAATTTAGAATTAAAAAAAAAAAAACCCATAAGTTAAAACTTTTTATAAATGCATTTAAAATAACGTATTTAAAATTACGAATTTTTGTTAACATCGCGTAATATAATTTCGTATCGGTTCAAGTTAGAAAAAGACTATATCACAAAAATACAAGCCAAATACAACACATCTCTCATCAGAAGCCAAAAAAAGCCCCAATACATAGAATACGGGTTGATATGTTTTGGAGTCATGTCCTGTCTCTAGCCGATGTGGCTTTTATAGGCTGTTGATGTGTGATGTGCTGTTTTTTTTTGTCTGCGTTGTGATCTTGTCTTTTTCTGTCCTGAATTGGTTGATTGATTAGTTATTTACTGATATTTAAGGGCTTATAGCTTTATTTTTCGAATCTTTAGATTATTTCTGAATATTATTAAATAAGCTCAAATAGATAGTAAGAATTTTTTAAAAATATTAATTTGAACAATTTAAGTTATTTCGAATGAATGAATAATATACAAGAGCTTGTTCGTAAAATAAAAAAATATTTATTAAAGGAGTTCTCTTAAGCCTAGTTGGGGAATTGAGTAGCTACAATTATGTATTAGTTGCGGCCATGTTCAGGAAATGAAAAATTGCGAGTAATTGCGTAGGACCTGTTCTTTAAGCCATCAACCAAAAACAGAGCCAAACTACTTTGTAGAGATAGGCTCTTTTATAGCTCATCGACTATACTTTAATTTGCTTTATACACATTTGCTTTATAATTTCACTTCTCGTTGCAGGCTTATCCTTATTGCTGTGTCAAATCGATAACGAACCATTGAGATATCCATTGGAATAGTATTTCTAGAACCTAAACATTGACTTGCTAAATATTTACAAGGACAAGTTGATTTTTCGGTTTCTAGGCCGAGGAGTGGTGAAAAAGAAGCGCTCTTCCTCGTAAGCAAACATTCTGTTTACTTAAGGACTCCCGACTGGACTGTGCTAATAAGAAATACCGGCGCCGCTGAGACAGAGCAAACATTAATCAATTCAAACAATATCCCCACCCCCCAGTTCGTCGCTTAGTACAAGGTCCGGAAAAGTCTCCTGGTCGTACAAAGTACAAGGGGCTTTCCGATCCATTCTCTGAATGTCTTCCAGGAATCTTTTTCTGCTTCCGAAATCCCATTGAAATGGTTCCTCTTGTATTCCATTAGGAAGCGATATGTTTTTTCTTGTTTGTTGCATTTCTTTCTTGTTTATTTGATTCGACAGGATGCTGCTTGGGAACCAGAATGAATATTTAATGTAATACCATGCAACAGTGGTAGACGGGCCCTCCGAATCTTACCATTCGACAAAATCTTGATAATACAATGTGATTTTCAGTTTTAAGAGGTGAAAATGAAAGAATATTCAATTAAAATTTAAAATTAGAATCAAATTAATTAAAGATAAATTTTTAGTTATGAACTGCAAAAACAGCAGAGCTCATCCGGTATTGATTTTTTCTCTTTACTAATACAACACAAACCGAAAAAAATTAAATTACCGAAGGTGCCTCTTATACAAAGAAGAATAAAACTTTTATTTTACTTTTCTAAAAACTAATGATTTTTTTATTTGTATGTTTACAATGGGAACGACGATATACAAAACTCGGTTTCTGTTCCCTTTACAAAATTTGAATTTAATACCGCTATACTGATAAATCGATTTTTTTTCTTCAATATTTAAATAGATTTATATACATGAGTGCCTTGTAACTTTAAAGCGAAATAAAAGGATGACCTTTCCATTGCTTAGAGCAACTTTTAACAGGATTATTTTAATGTGTAACGAAGAACAAAAGGGACATTAGCTCCACTCTTAGAGGTCTTCCTGCAGAGGTTTCTTGCTCTTCGTGTATTTCTAAATACACCAAGAATATAAAATTATACAATGAATTAATGATATATTAATCAGTACCAAATTTCAATGCTTTTAAAAATATTATATATTAAATAATCAAAAAATTTAATATATTATTTAATTTTTTTTTAAAGGAGAGAGTAAGAGGGCAGAAAAAAAAATGAGGATAATAAATTATATAAGCCACACAAAAATTGCGTTCTTTTAAAAAGAAAATATTAAAATTAGCCGTTGTCCCCTAGCAGCACGCTAGGTATAATTATTTCTTTTGTCACGTAAAATCGACCGAATTCACCCTTCATGACATTCTTTAACAGTCATTATCGTGACAGTATTTATGTAAATCATCCTTCAAAACAAGAGAAAATATTTTGGTACATGTAACTCCAATTAACGGGGTAAAGTACTAATTAAAAATTAAGGATCAATCGATCAAACTATTTTTTATAGGTATTTTTGGCAAGAGACGTTGCTATGCTATAAACATTTGTTGGGGGAGGAGGATAAAATCTAAAATTTCTCATCAAGTTTGGCCGGATTTCCCAACTATATTATAAATTTAAAATTTCCCAACTTATTTTTCATTTCAATTATTCAAAAGAATTTGAACTCTTTACTTTTGCATCGATAAAATTTTAGTAACTCATTGAGTAAAATTTTTTACCGCAATTTTATCAATTGCAAGTAGGTTCACAATTCTCGAATTTTCCAACTTTTTGGATTTTCAAATTATTGGGGAGGGGATGACCGACACCCCCTCCAATCTCCTATATGGTGACGTACATGTTTTTGGCTAAACCGTCTATTTATGAGGTGTATCTTTGTAGATTTAAGTAGATTTTTGTATGTAATTAGTTTTTGTCTTGAAGATTAGGAAAAAAGCGAGTCGTTTTTTGAGTGTCTTCGGTTTCACTTTAACATGTGAGCTCCAAGTCATCCTACTGTGGAGGACAATTCTTATCAATTGCTTCTTATCGATACACACTGGAGAGCAGATATTTGTTATAATACAAATACTATACTTGTAATAAAATATTGAATTTAATTCATTTTAATTGAATTCAATTAAAAAACTCTAGTCAAAATTAACTTGGTACGTGACTAACAAAACTCTACATACTACGAGCACTCACAATCATATTTAGCATACTAAATTCACGATTACGAGCGGTCCACGGTACTGCTAACTAGATGAAGTGCCACTATTTGAAGTAAGACAACGAAACATTATTTTATTTTACTAATCTCGTTGTTACTTGATAAGATTTTTAATTTTATAATAAAGAAAAATAATTAAATTTAAACAAATTAAAGAAAGTAAAAAAATAATCACTTGACACTTCATGTAGATAGCTGTGAGTTGAGAAAACAATAAGGCGGCTATTTACCAGAATGATACTGCATTTAGTAGACAATCAAGTTTGTTAAACTGAGCCTGCTATTTGAGACTATGAGCACCCTAATTGACTTACAGCTACTCCTACCAATAAATAAGGACTCTTTACCAACGAGTACATACTAATTTACACGGATATATATATACAGACTAATTCAGGAAGTGGCAACGATTGACCTTGCTATACGGGGAGGAGACTTAAAAGATGCTGGATGAGAGATCACCTTCCTTAACAAACCAAGGCAACTGAATCAAGCCCGAGAAAAGGAGCTGCTGATATTTGTCCTTCCCCATTTCTGGCACGTCATTATTTCCTCTATATATAGTCAGGAGCAAATTAAGATAAGGCGTATCAATATTTCATTTACTTTTCCAGACTAATATTAGATATATATTATTTTCATTTAATTGCTATTGGCAAATGTCGTATTATTCGCAAGATTTTAAAATAATAGCAATACCCGATAAGGAAAGGAGGACAGGAGTCGCATGGAGTAGAAGGGAAAAGTAGACCCACTTAATTTGCATATCCCCCATTAAAGAGGGGATTGGTTTACGACCCGGCTTCTACGGAGAATAAAGAACAGGCTAAAACAATAAATCTCATAACCCTTCGATTCGAAAAAAATTGGATCTATTCTATTGATACTAAGGAATAAATTTAAAAAGCATTCGTTTTTTACCAAAAAAAAAAAAAAAACATAATGGTTTATATAGTTAATACAAACCATATCATGGTGTTCTTATATGAAATGCATTAAATCATGTAATTTGTAATATTGCGTTCTAATAGTGATAAAGATATTACAAAAAAAGAAAAAGAAAAAAAAAAGATTGCGAAAAATTATCATAGAAAAATAAATTGAGAAATATATTGTTATCTTCTCTTTTTTTTGTTTTTGTCATTTGTCGCATTGTGAAATAGTGATACAAAAAGAACTTCAATTAGAAAAGATTAAAAAAAAATTCATTTAGTCGTTTCCAATCTCGAGCGCCATTACAAAAAAAATATACATAAAAAATTAGCATACAAATTTTAATTAATATAAAAATTTAATCTTTATATTCTTCATCTATTTATGATTGGATGATATAGGGAATTTGCGAATGTACCTATTATTATTTAAAAACTTGAAAAATTAGTTTATCATCAACTTTTTCACTTTTAATTTCATCAGCGTGAAAATGCTAGTTCCAATGAAAAAAAATAAATACGAAGAAATCCAACTTCTTGGGTGATAGTCCTAAAATTTGTTATTCAATTTTTAATAATTAAAGCATAAACCACTAATTATTTCCTATATTTATATAGGATATAATATATATCCATATAAAAGATTATTATGAATGCGTTTGTGTATTATATATAATATATATATATATATATATATATATATATATATATATATATATATATATATATATATATATATATATATATATATATATATATAAATATAAAATCTACTTTATCTGAATGTATATATATATATATATATATATATATATATATATATATATATATATATATATATATATATATATATATATGGAAGCGGGGTAGCTCAGTGGGTAAGGTACTGCGCTACTAATCTCAAGGTCCCCCGGGTTCGAGACCGGCTGAGGCAGATAATTATTTATTCTGTACTCAACCGTGGATCAACCCTGTGGGATCGGGAGACCTTCCTGGGGCTCACCCAGCCTCTATAAAGTGGATACCCTTAATTAGGGGAAAAACCTGGCGGTTGAGCGTGATCTTGGCCGAATCACCTCCTTGCACAACCGTTGGCCTAGAAACAGTACGGCCCTTACTAAGTACTGAATCCAAGACCCTTATCGGGTTGTAGAGGTACAGGTTTTATATATATATATATATATATATATATATATATATATATATATATATATATATATACATACATACATACATATATACATACAGATAAACTAGATTATTTGGCCAATATGCTGTTTTGAGAAGACACATTTGGCAAGTGCTGAATGACAGGCCACACAAGAGCGAACAGCTTTGCGGCGCTGCCTACCCCATATTATGAAGGGGCTTCCTATCTTCCCCGGCCATCTAAATTGGAATGCCGTACGCAATTATTGTAAACTCCAGGCCGCTATAACCTAATTGAGTTAGTCCAGGTGAAGGACTTCACCTTCTAACCGCACAAATGTCTATGTTAGGCAACGTTTTTGCTCTTCTCTTCTATTTATAGAGTTGATAATATCTATAATTTAAAAAACAAAACATTCTAATAACAACAGTAAAATATCTGATGTGGACAACACGACTATAAAACTATAAATCGGTGGTTCAAAAAGTGATCCTGAATTTGGTTACTATTTTCCGAAGAACACAGTATCTCAAAAACGACACTCGGCGTCCCGACATCCATCTATTGACACACACACACAAATGGGGAGCAAAACCAATATTTTACATTCAATTTTAACACTTAAAACAAGTTATAAAAATGTTTAATTGGATTGGAAACCAAATTGCGTTTG
Source organism: Rhaphigaster nebulosa (assembly GCA_948150685.1). Lineage (NCBI taxonomy): Eukaryota > Metazoa > Arthropoda > Insecta > Hemiptera > Pentatomidae > Rhaphigaster > Rhaphigaster nebulosa. The sequence continues at coordinate 38,252,920 of OX411311.1, read as the reverse complement.
TAACCTTTATTACCGAAACATATGATTTATGTATTTAGTTTAAATATAATTTTTGATGTAAGTTTATTATGACCTTCAAGTAAAGTACCCTTTTCGGCTCACCAATTTTAACCAAAATATAGTAAATACATTCATTCATATCGATATGAAAGTCCTATTTACCAAATTTGAGATGTTTTACATTATATTTTAATATAATTTTTGATGAAAGTGTAATATGACCTTCAAGTAAAGTACCGCTTCCGGTTTTCCAATTTAGACGACAATCTAGTATGTTATTTAAATCAATATATAAGTTATAAATAATAAATTTGAGAAGTTTTGCATAGTATTTTAATATAATTTTTGATGGAAATCAATCATGACCTTCAAGTAAAGTACCACTTCCGGTGATCAAGCAGTGACCAACAACTAGATTTTACAATACAAAATTTCAACTTTCTACGACTAACCGTTTTTGAGTTATGCGAGATACGAACGTACGTACGTACAGACGCCACGACGAAACTAGTCAAAATGGATTCAGGGATGGTCAAAATGGATATCTGGAGGTGAAATCTGAAAACCGAAATTTTTCGCGATTACAATACTTCCTTGGTATAGCAATAATTAGAACATTTTTACTAAAAAATATTAATAAAAACTATTAACTAGTTTTCGATGAAACTTTAGAAGCATATAGAAATTAGTTTAGTGTCCAAAGGAAAGCAATGTTTTTTTTAGAAAAAGTCTTTCATACCAGAAATGTATGTTGAATCAATTCTATGACAATAGCTCCAGGGAGTTAAGCGAGTTTGGCAGTGATAAAATATACACTTCACTTCTTAGCATATAGCCATCTTCCAAGAAATAGTCCATACTAAGCAATGGACCCAACACATAGATATAAAAGATTGTGTTGTAGAAGATTTTTTCTCCTTTCTTTTCGTGTTATAGAGGGTAGGATTTAAAGTTTAACACGCCTCCTCTTCATGCCATACCTACCCAGAGAGGGGAGGGGGCGATCAGTCCGGTAATTTTCCTCAAAATGTCCTGATGACAATTTTAATTTGATGGCATAGTAATACCACTTATGAAAATGAAGATTTTTCTTAACTCATCTTAAACATTTGCTTTGTTATTTAAACAAATGTTTTTTTAAACGTGCGCTGTATATGTTTCGGGTATATTAAGAGAAATGTTGACATTAAGATAATGATATTTAAACATATGAGAGTGAAACCAAATAAAAGAATTTTAAAGTAATTAATTTTCTTTTAATTTCTTAATCCCTCTTTGCCAAATAAACAGCAGAAAATCAGTAAATTGGGGACGCAATCGTTAATAGACTTCTAAAATAAAATACAACTATACTTAAAAAAAATTATAAATCCATTTGCCTAGTAGTTGTAAAAAATAATTTAAAAATTATAATAAGAGACATCTTACAATACAATAGCCAGAAGATATGAGTAGTTTAACGATTAGAACGTAAAGTTGCAATAGTAATAAAAATGTCTATCTACAAATATTATTTCAGAAGTAAACTAAACCTTTGTATAAAAAGGTGATAAAAAAATACAATTCTAACATACTTTAATGCCGATCACGTCGCTCTATAGCGGAAAACAGCCATAAAAACAGCATTAGCAGGTTATTGTTAGCCACTGAAATCATATCCTCTTTATATATATATCTACACCAGGGAGACTATACAGTTTTACGACCGGTCTTTGAAGCTAAATAGCGTTACGTAGTTTCTTTGTAATTGATCTTAATCTTTTCAAAATGATTTATGTAGGTAACTAAGAGTGAAGTTTATAAGGGACAAGCCTAACATGGAAGGCCTAAGAGTACGGAAACGCTGCTCCTGGATTTAAGAATATATTTTTTAGAATAATTAATTATACATACTTATTACATATATTTATGTATTAGCCATTAATCATGTAGAATCAGGGTCTACGATGATTAATGGCTAATGTTTGGTATTAATGGGTATGATTTTTTTTTTTTTTTTTTTTTTTTTTTTTAATAATGGCAGAAACAGTATTATTAATAAAAAGGAATTTTGAATATTGTTTTGACCTTAATTCAGTCAATAAAATGAGTTGATGAAGTGAGATAATGTTTATTTCAAAATATGCTACCTCTAAAATACTATTATAAAACTGTTGACTTTTATTGGAGAGAGAGGGCGAAAGAAGGGGCGGCAAAATTAAGCTTGTCCCCTCCGGCATAAATCATAAACTCTGGCCCTTCTCATATTTATCATACTTGTTAAATTTTATATATTACAGTTTATATAAATTCAAAATTTAAATTGATTTTTCAACAAATTTCTAGCTAAAATTAAGATTTTATGGCTACTGTAATCTTAGATTTTTTAATATACCTACTGCTTTATGGTCAAACAAGCGGATTCGTGAAACGTCTTCTTCTCTCCTTAGCTCCTCAGTGTCTTTCAGCCCCAGTCTCAGTCCATCGTTTCCACTCTTCCCTTTGCATGCCATATTTTTTATTTGGGTAATTGATTTTCCAGGTCTGCCCACCTGTCTTTTCTCTACTGGATTACCTTGGATGAACAATTTTCCTTTTCTTTCCTCTGGGAGTCTGTACCATATGTCCAAACCAGTGCAATAGGCGGACAAAGCAAATATCGACACCAATTGGTAAAGACTGAAAAACAGTTGGCGATTGGAATACAGTATAAAATTAGGATAATAGGTCTGGCTTCTAACATGCCTCGTTTAATTGTACTACTTGTTCGGTGATAATTTGTATGCATGATACTTCAGATGTCAATTCCTAAATGAGGTTTTATTTAAATAAAAAAAAAGTATATAAAGCTATTAAATACTTTTCACAATTAAACAATAGTAAATTTAATTTTTTTTCTCGTCTTCTTTTAAATAAACGGTCATCTGATAAAAAAAAGAAAAAAAAAGGCCTGAACATCAGTCCTTGAAGTTCCAGGGACCCACCTCTAACCCTTCTCCAGGGATTATCCGAAATAATTTGAACGTAAGGTCAACTAGAAAGGGTACCCTTGGAGGAACAAGGCATGCCATTAAGCGTGTATCATTGTATTTGTAATTATCTCGCCCGCGGCTGGTTCCATCGCAGATCCTTATCTCCGCCGATCCTAGATCGTTAGGGCTACCCCAGTCTTGTAGTGGGCGTCTTATCGCCGGATCTTAGGATGTTACTTTGTACCTCCTCGGGTACTAGCTTATTGTCTAGGTCACATTTACTTAAGCCAGGAGATAAGATTTACATTATAAGCAGGCGGATAAATAGCGCGGAGGAAGAAATTTATAATCTTTTCCCTTAAAAACATTACTACGAATTCATGAGAAAAAATTAAATGTACTAATTTTTTTTTTAATTTCTTTTGACTGTTCACAGCCGTAATACAAAAGCTAATTAAAAAAGATTCCTTTCTTCTTTTATTTGTTTGCTCCGAAAATTTCTAAAATTGAAGAGGTCAGTTGCAACAAAAGGTTCAGGGGCCGCCGTCAGCTGAGACCGAGCCCGGGGCAAAATAATACAGCGGCACTCCTCCCATCCATCATTTCATGTGTTTTATTTTTGTTATTAATATTAATAAATGGATTAATGTTTTATGAATTAATATGCGTATTTATAAATTAGGCTACATCGTCAGAGTATGACAAAATACGCGATATTATTTATTATAGAAATTTTTTTTTAATTTTCCTTAAATTTGTTCAAAAAATGTTTTGACTTTTGTTTTCGGCATGCGAGCAAAGTCGCAGCTTCGGAGATGAGGTTCCTGAGAAGGATCCAGAGGAAAACCCAAAGGGACCGAATTCGCAATGAAAGAATCCGGGAGAACCTAGGGATCTCATAGTTGGAGAGACAGTGGAGATAAGCCAACTTATAAGGTTTAGTCACGTGAGCAGAATGGAGAATGATCGAAAGATCAAGTGGTTAGTGGAGACCAGACCATAAGGAAAACACCCGCGAAGTCGACCCATGGTGTACGCGAATTATATCACCAGACTTGGGAGAGGAAGAGGCTGTTCTCCGGCTGAAATGAAGGATATGACGAATGATCGCGAAAATTAGAAAACATGGACCGAAACCTTCACGCCTAGTGGCATTATGGAGGTAGAGAAAGAAGAAAAAAAAAGTTTTGACTGCTTACATCTTTCTAGTCAACTCCGGAAGCTCGGACCTCGGGGATTTCGTCCCTCTTGACGGTGAGCCTGCTCAACAAAAGAATCGAACACAATTGCTTAATTCCTGTCATATATGTATAAGTGGTTGACTGGACACAAGACAAAATTAATTGAGATCAAGGAAAAACATATATTGGTTATTTAACACATTAACATTTTTAAAAAAATACTAATTTATATTAAAACGTTTTTTTTTTTTTTTAAATTAGATCTTAAAATTCAAGAAAAATCACTACGACTCTAATCTACACCATGCACCAGACTGAAGTAAACCGCATTCTTGAGCGGGCAATAGCTTGGTTATGTTTCCTCAGATAAATAAACAGTCTCAATACGCAATTGCATCACCACTCCTTCCGCTCTTGGAAGATTCCTTAAACATTTATTTGATTCACGAGGTTTTTCAATGAGCTTCAAGTAAACGGAACACAGGCTGGGAATTCTATTTACAAGGCGCTAACTGAAGCGGCCAACTGTGAGAGCTCTAGTATGAAGGGAGAAATAAAAACAATTTTCCTAAAATACCATCTTCTTGGCGCAGTTTGTTTTGTTTCTACGAGCCCCGCGAACGGGGTGAACTCTACTTCGTACCTAGTACGAAGGGGAGGGGGAAGGGCATTCGGGATTACACACTATCCCAAAACAAAAATTATTATTTCTTTTTAAATTGATATAAAGAAAGAAATTCAATTAAGAGAACGACGTCCATCTTGGTCCTATTTCATAATACAGTACGAAAGTACAACTACAAGTGGAAATGTTCGTATTGTGAGGTTACAAGTTACATATCGTCATCAGATAATAATAATTGTATTCATTTTTGTTTTCAATTTCCTGTTTTTTATTATAACTATTTTAAATGTTATCGTGTTTAAATATTATAAAAATGTTTTAATAATATATAACATCTTGTACTTTACTTAATAGACATCCCCTGTTTCATAATAAACTACAAAGGACAAGTACAAGTTAGCCTATAACTTACTACGCTTATGACTAACACTGTAAAATGTTAAAATATGAGGTCATTTAAAATAGTTATATTAAAAATAGTAAATTAAAAAAAAAACATTGAATAAAATTATTATTATCTAAACACGATAAGTAACCTGTAACCTCTAAAAACAAATCTTTCCAGTAGCATTTTTACCGCTTATACGGGCCCTGAATGATGGATACTACATCTAAGCATGGTAATGCTCCTGTAACAACCATTATTAATAAAAAAAATAAAAACTTTGAAACATAATTTCTAATATTTATTTAAGTTCACTACTTTAAATGCTGTCAAAAACACAGTTTTGATCAGGGACCTTTAAAAGTTTTACGGGGAAAATATGAAATATCTCTATCCCCACAACTCCGGTGTTAGTTCCCCCCTCCCTGTCCACATTAAATCGTGGATCCGCTACTGGCTAAACCAAAAAGTAAATCCAAACCATGGTTACCATGAATTAACAACGATCAAACATGCGATAGGCCCGTATATATGAGTGGTTTAAGTCAGTATATGGATTCTTTGTTTAGGTTATTCTTTTAAGAGCTTTTGGAAATTTTGAATAACCAAATCTGGTTTCTCCAAGCAGGTTGAAAGTAATCAATGATCACGTTCAAGAAGTCGACGACTGGATATTTCTAAGGACCTCCCTCTCCCCTCCCTTGGAGGACCAAGTTACGAAATCAGTGGAGGATAAAGTAAATTATTGAGGGTTGGTAATGGTAGGTGTTGAGCTAACTTATTCAGGAGCTGGTAGAGAAATCAATTACCTATCCTGACCTGGTTTTAGCGAGTCGAGGCACGGCACTGGGGAGGGAGTTGCAGACTCCAAATTCTTCCACCGCTCTGATATTAGGGCCACTGTTCTCTCTAATATACTTTAGCCAGTTTCTATATTTTATTCTTGTTTATCCAAGGCCTTCCCATTTTTTCTTATTCTTCGTGTCTTTGTTAGAGATATAATATTATTATAAATAACTGAGTAGCTCGAGGTATTCATTGTGAAACTGTCTTAGCAGTTTCTCGTACTTCAAATTCAAAAAAAAATATAGAAATTCTGGTATAGACTTATATAACTTTTTTTTTTCATTTTTATTTACGCTTAATGAACAATATATTGATTTTTACGACGAGTTTGGCAGGATTCAATATAAACTTATATGTGCATAGTGCATATATATATATATATATATATATATATATATATATATATATATATATATATATATATATATATATATATATATATATTCAGTTTACGTGAATGAAAAAAAAAAACCCTGCAAATCATTTAGATGATTTAGTAGTTATTTATCCAAAATAAAAGAAATATTTTGATTTTTTTTATAGACTTTAGCCTAATGATTCCAAACCACTTCATCTTTTTCTTTTATCTTCATAAATGAACGAGATATGGACGTGTAATATATTTAAGCGGTCGTCATTTTGAAAAGAAATGGCAGATGGTACTGTCGAGTTCCGAGGATCAACCTGAGTTGACCTGTGACTTTGGTAACAAATCTCAAAAAAAATAGTCCAGTAGTTTCGAATAAAAGTCGCTGTCGGCGGACAAAAGGATTTTTTTTTTTATTGTTGGATTACAATGGTTTATTTATGAAAATGACATATCATACACTTTAAAATAATTTTACTACTGTAATAAACAAGAGACGATAAAAAAAATAGTACAAAACATTTATAACAAATATGATATTCATAATCATTAGAGAAATTCAAAACAGAGAGTAAAACAGTTTTTTTGGTTTCTTAATTGCCTAAAATTAATTTTATTTTACTTTCGTTCTTACTAAAATATGCAAATTCAGATTTCAGTAAAAATGAAGGGACAGTAAAATTGGAAAGGAAAAAATTAATGGGGAATTGTTTATAAACAAAAAAAAAATTCATTAAATGATATTGGACTGCAATAAATTAGCGTGTTTCGTTAGTTCGATTTAATGATACGCGTTTCGCTCTTTTTCGTTCTCGTTTTTCCTCACCGGTTTACTGTTTTTTTTTTTTTGTTTTTTACTAAATCGATTTCTGAATCCCAAAACAGTTATTCTAAATATGTAGGGGAAATTGTGTCGATATCTAAATTCATTTTGTAGACAGAAATGGATTGTATTCGAGAATTCGTTTCATGCTTATGAAATAGAGAGGTTTGTTAATAACGCCAAGTGCATTTGCGAATTTCCTTTGTCATTCATTCATAAACAACATCATTTACAATCAGTTCAAAACAAAGATTATCACAATGCGGATATCTAGCCGTAGCTCCAACTTCTACCCGGTTTCTCAATAGACATACATCGAACTAGTGACTAACTGACAAATAGTGACCTAATCTGTTCAAATCTCTTGTTTTTTTTTTGTTTTTTTTTTCCAGCCATTCACATGTAAGAATTATGGAACATAAAGAACACATAATCTTTTAAACACTTTGTCAAAAATCGTAATTTTATTTATTTAGTCATTCCTTACAAAAGACTAAATATTAGCAGGTATGCCTCTATTAATAATGTGTATGCATGTTGTGTATATATATATATATATATATATTTTTTTTTTTTTTTTCCGATTGGCACTAGACACCATGAAGATATTTGGCCGCGAGATGTGGTCTTTCAGACATATATTGCTTGTGGGAAGTTTCCCATAGCACCATATCCCTTTGAGAGTAATTAGACGATATCCTTCCCACCGACTCAATCGGGTTCAAGAAAAGTGACGAATCTGTCAAGATTCACGGATTATTGCTGTTCAGGTTCAGTAGGCGCATCAGGACATGTATTTCTTTTCTCGAAGGAGACCGCCCATAGACCAAAACACAGGGTAAGGTCATAAATCTTACACTCAGTCGGTGTGAGTTGCCTCCATTAAGTTGACAAGCCTCATATACTCGAAGGGGAGGGGAGGGGAGTGATAATCATCAAGAGAATCTCGAGTTGCGTGGCTTTCCCCGGTGGACAGTCACCCATCCAAGTACTAACCACGCTCGACATTCCTTAATATTTACCTATGGCCTATTGCAAGCTCCTAAGTCCGCTTCGCCTCTCCGGCCCAATTATAAACATATTGTTTATATGTATATTTTGATATATAAATATAAACTCTGAGGAGTCAAAGTGCAAAGATTGGGGTTAGCTAAAGGGAAACATAGCCGTAAAAGCAGCGTGTATAAGACAGAGGAAATCACCTTAACTTAGATTATAGAGCGGAGTTAGACTTGCGCAAGTTGATTCATTAGTAAGTTAGCGCGGGCATAAAGTTATCCTAATTAACTACATCTAACCGGGAGTACGGCTAGGTCGGGATTTCTATCCAGTTTCTTTGTCACTCTAACGAACTGATAACCAGTCCTAAGGGGAGTAGGGGGGGACCTTTTATGTGCCCTTTGTTCCAATATCCAAGTTGTTAATTAATAGCAACGGCCCTCATGGTAATAACAGCGGTCGTATTAATTTCGAAACTCCCTTCTATAGGGCTATAGTACTTTAGTAACTTTAGTAGTTACGGTACAATAACAGGCGTAGAATTACAAAACCGCCCAATTTTTTTTTTTAAACAGTTATTGTACTAGATTATCATGCGGTGAAGAGTTTTTTCAATAGCAGTAAAATCACACAGTCCTATAAAAATATGGAGCGCTTGTAGTCTTAGGTTATTCAGTGTTTAATGTTTGACCATATTAAATTTTATTGTTTACCCATTCTGTGATATCGTATTAACTAATCTGAATAATGCTATAATATGACTTACTTTTGAATTGTAAACAAAAATCACTGTGGTTAAACTGAGATAATTAAAAAAGTATTCTATTATGTTTTAAATGAAAAAAAAAAATTGTAATTGCTTGGTTTATTTATATGTTTTTGATACCTTCCTCAAAATATAAGGAACAAATTAACTAAAATAAATATATGCGGTTAAATATTACAAAACTCTATACATATTTTTTTAATGATCTTACAAAACCAGCTAACTCCAAAAAATGTTTAATTGTCAGATGCATGTCAATTTATTTATTTTTCTTTTAACTACCTTGTATGGACAGGTATCTAAGTGGCACTGACAAAAAACAAAACAAAACAAAAAATAAGATAACACCAGCTGTGCACTGATAACACCAAACCATGACCTTTATTGGTCGGCTGTGAAAAATTTATAAAAATGGACTTATTTCTTTTTTATAGATTATACCGGAATGAGAACCTCCTTTATTTACTCAACTTTGTTTAAAAGAAAAATTAAGATTTAAAATTAATCGATTTCGAAACCAAGAGTTAACCACAATTTAAACATGTTTTCATCATTTTATCTAAATATTGTTGTTATCTAGTAATATTTAACAAGACTAATCTCCTGCATTTAGCAATCAGATGAACTTTCGATGCATTTATCGAACTGATACGGAACGAAATTAATAGGAAATTGTGATAATGTACAATTAAGAATAAAAAAACAATCTTAGTTTTTGAATTTATCTCGGTTGCAGTTGATGTTTTTAGTATTTAAAAATATCTTAATGGCATTTGCTATTTTGCGCAGTTCGGATTAATGGAATTTGTACGGTAGAGACAATTGATAAGTATTATATCTTGCACTAATTAAAGTCAATATTTGTGTTTTAGCCTTGATTAATTGCCAATCGATAATCGATTATAAAAATTAATTGTATAAATTAAAAAAATTGTGATCTTTGCATGATGGGTAATCATGTACGATTGAGATGGTTAGCTGCGTTAGTAGCTTCATATTGACGTCGTTTTTTGAAAAAGACGTAAGCATCATTTATCAAACTTTACAGGAAAAACATGAAACGTTTTATCCCCAAATGAAAATATATAAATATTTTTTAATTTTATTATTTACTGTGTACAGTAGGAGTTTACTAAGGTGGCAATATTTTTATAATTACAATATATTTTTAAGGCTTCTAGGACTGGTTAAGGCCAGATTAACGACTGAGAGTCGTCAGTATTTGTTGCTTACGTAATCAATAGTCGATATTTAGACCATTTACCATCGATGTATTGTGAGCGGAATTCGGTTAAGGTAGTAAATATGTTTAATAATAAATCGGAACTAAAATTTCGAATTTTCAAAAAACGATGTCGATATTTACCAACGTCATTCCCACAATCCTCTATAAAATTATCATATATATTATTTCTATAGGTGATATCCCTTTCTAAGCCGAAAATAAAATGCGACCAATTAACAAAAAAAAAGATACCGCTTGTAAGAGATTTTTACACAGAGTGTGCACGTGCACCTAAAATTGTTTTAGATTTCTACTAACAGTATTTTTAAATTAATTAAAAATAAGAAGTATGAACTATTTACTTAGGCATTGGAAAACGTTCTAATTTATACGTGTACGCGTCAGAAAGAAAAACAAAAAATATTGTGTAACCAAAGTACTTTGATAAACAGAATTAAAACACAAACACTTTCTTTCTTCCAGTGGTATTGCAATGAAGACCGGATGTTCATACTATATATATTATTGTATTAAATTGAAGACTACGCGAAAGAAGTATCAGGCAACAGCATATATATTCAATTAAAATAATACTTTATGTTTATGTGGATAATTTATTTTTATTACTTATACAATCGTAATAAAAAAAATGAGATAAATTTTAGAGGAAAAGAAACGTAATGTCTAAACAGAATATGAATTCAAATTTCTTACACAAGAATGTCTAAATTAAAAATAAAATAAACAGTAAAATTGTTTTTATTTAAAATAAAAAGATTATTCCCAAGCAGAATATGTGACAAAATGAACGTGATGCATTCTATGGGTCTTCTCTATGTAACCCACTTCACAACCATTATAGCTATTTTAAAACATCCTTATTCCAGAATCATAAACCTAAATTGTAGACGATTGGGTTCAGCGTTCTCAGTGTTACATAAGCCAATGTATTTAACTAATTTGTTCATAGTGGGCGACATGGTTCGGCACAGTTGACGGAAATAAAAACTTCTATATCAGCAGAATGTAGTTTATCTGAGCGGGACGCGTCTCAGCCTCGTGGGCGTATGGGTGGAATTTATACTGCCATCGGCAAATCTTGGGTGAGTAGCTTAGAGGATCTTATATATTTTAGAAGAACAAAAATACAAATTGGAATATTGCTCGAATAACCAGGCAGAAAAATTTGCTGTGCTAAAAGTGACTGAATACATCAGTAACGACCCGCTACTAACGAACACACACATCACTCTACATACAGACAACAAAATCTTACTGGACTCTGTAAATAATTCCGACATTCATGACCATTTGACTGACCAAATTAGACACAATTTAATAGAGCTTCAAAACATAAGGAAATCAGTGACTCTTAAATGGGTAAAGGCACATTCAGGGGTTGAGGGTAATGAACGGGCCGATTACCTCGCTAAAGAAGCGGCAAAAAGTGATTTATTGCCCTCATACCATCAAGTACCGCTTTCATACATAAAGAGGGATCTACAATTTGATTTGGTTAAAAGATGGGATCAAATATGGGTGAACTCAACCAAATCACCTAGCTTACACAGATTTATACCCCATATTACATCACAAAATTACAGAACTATACACAGTAATGATTACAAACTAACGCAACTACTGACAGAACATGGAAACACAAAACAATATCTCAAACGGTTCAACATTATACAAACAGACTTATGCGAAGAAGACGGACAAATCCAAAATTTTAGACATATACTTTATGATTGTAAATTATTTGACAAACAACGTTTTCATTTGATTAAAAGTATAATTCTCAGAAATGGACAATGGCCTGAAACAGAACAAAATTTGCTTTCTAAATTCAAGACAGACTTGCTTAAATTTATTAAAAATATTGACTTTGACTCACTGACCAAAGATGGGCAGCGTAGGTGATTTCTTGTTGGCTATACTTCATTATTATTTATTTTTATTTTTGTTTGTTTGATTTAGTTTTGTTTTTATTTCAATTGAACACTGGAATTGTATTAAACCACTGAATATGTAAATTTGATAAATCGTACCAATCATGTAGTATGCCTCTAAGGCATGGAGCATGTATAAAATAATAAACGGTCCTTATGTTGGGTTACCATGTAAGGAAAAGATGTAAAAAAAAAAAAAATATGCGAATTTTATATATATATATATATATATATATATATATATATATATATATATATATATATATATATATATATTTTATATATTTATCATATAGTTAAGAACAAAAGCCTACATACACCCAACAGTTTGATTATACTTTTTTTTTAAATTTCAACAAACTACATTATTTTATTCTGAGATAGTTTAGGGTAGAAAATCATTGTATACAAAAATACTTTGAAGCTCATTTTACAGTTCGGTAAAAACTCAACACAACTGGTGGTTCATGTCACTGGCACAACACTCGTCACTTGCAATTTTGGGTTGAAATTTATACACGAATTAGAATAAAACTTTACAATGCAGGCGCCTTATCAGTAGCGGTTGCAGCACTACCGATCTCTAGCGCAATTAGTGCTAACTGCTTTCTAATCAACTGTAAAATTAGTATTCATTGAAATTATTAAAAATATTGCCTCTTCAATTAGATATTTAAAAGTACAAGTACTGTCGATTTCCTGTGGTCTGGGGAAGTTGTACTTAAAGTAGTAATAATTTCAATTACAGTCATTACACCAACCTCAACTGAAAAGGATCCGTTGGGGGTTTGTTTAGCTCTTGAGCGAGCGCAGAAAGCGGAAATTGACAGCAATAATAATTTTAAATAAAATCTAATTAAAGTAGCAATAACCTTAATAATTCAAATGAATAAGGAGTTTACAATTGAGCTGCATTGTAAAGTTGTATCCGAATTAGTAACTAATTTGTAATTATAGTACTATTCTATAGTAGGTGATTTTACTAATTGCCGGATTGGTGCTTTTTGCTAGAATTTCTACTTTATTATTTCCTATCCTATATTTTCTTATATAAAAATATTCTCTAAAATGTAATCTGCACTAAACAACTGCTTTCCCTTGGCCGACCGTGTCCCAATTAAAGTGGAAAGGGTCATGCGGCCCTCCCACGCTTGGAGGTCAACAACACCGACTTTGCGGATCCACAACTCGGAGAAAGTTGCAATAAATTGCTTGAGTTTTGGGGCGTATTTTCTTTCACCTGTAGATTTTATAATTAAACGAATATATATGTTTTAAGAAAAAAAAAATGCAATTACATAATGGCGTTAAACAATATTTCGAAATGTAAGTTTACGCCTCTGCAATGTTTCCAGAGTTTTAAGATGGGCTAAGTTGTTTATTTTAGTTAGCACTAAAAACAGTAAAAAGTAATTTATTAATACACTATTAAATGTCTTAAGCACTAAAAGCAGATTAGCAGTCTTTAGTTGAGGTCTACTTTAACTGTAGGAAGAGAGTTGGTGGTTCATACCATCGACTCTAACGTCCAGTTCCAGTTAAAGATTTTTTAAATTGTTTTCTCTTTTTTTTCTCAACTTGGTTCGGACTAAAATGGTTTCGGGAAACGCTTTAAAGTACCCCTTCATAATGAAACGCCCTTCTGAGAAGAGTTAGTTCTTTAGTTAGGTTGGCTATTACGTTTTGTGTGCCTGTCGGGGCATAAATATCCTTAGTTGGGAGTAAACACACTACCCATTTTTTTTTTTTTTTCATTTTCTATTTGCTTTAAGTTTACTAAGCAATTCCGGAACATTGTCATTAAATAAATATAAAAATAATAATAATATAGTCTAAATAATAACAAGAAATAACCTAGTTTTTTGTAGTAATAATTTTCAACCTAACAAAAATATTTTATCAACATGAACATCAGCATTAAAAACAAATTAAGCATGTAATTATATAATTAACAGATGTTCGCGTATAAATTGAAAATTTTATCTTTCCTAAGAGAGAATTTGGCATATTTCTTTTCTTATCGATTGAAAATAAAAATCAAATTTTCTGGTAACTATATCGTAAAATTCGATTAAATGATTGTTTTTTAATAAACAAACAACTCAAATTCGGATAATGAAAATGTTTCAACAAATTTGAGGAAATACAACAAAAAAAATTTTCTTTGTTTTTAAATATTGAGACCAATAACCATATAATATACAGCTCATAATTTAATCTTTAAAAATAACAACAAAAACAGGTCAGTTATAGATTTACTGAACAATACATTTCTGAATTTCGAACTTTCTCAAATTGACAGCAATCTTTGAAAAATCAAATGAATCCCCCTCACTCCCCTAAAAAAGTACGATTATTGAGAATTATTTGTTTGATGTTTTATTATTAACAATACTTATCAGTTTTTTTAGAAATGCGGCAATAGAATGTCAAAATTGTTTGTTATTTTTTTTCAAGTTTTAACTACAAAATCTTGTTGAACGTTTTGTATGATTTTTCGATTCATTTAATAACATTAATAAAATAACAACTTTAAAGGTAGGCAAAGCTCTTTAAAATATCTAATTCCGAAACTAAATTCATTTCAATTGTAATATACTTGTCAATACACCTAAACAATATTCAGAAATAGAATTATAATAAAAACATTTAAAAAAACATGAACAGGAACATTAATGTTGAAAAATGAATACTTAGATAAAATAAGATAGTAATTCTTAATAAAAATCGGAAAAAAATTAAATTAAATTAAAACATCATGTAAAACCTTTTCAATTTCAGTATTAAAGAAATATAAAGTCAAATTTGCATTATTATTATTTATTTTTTTTTTTTATAAGTTTACGAAATTTCTCATTAATTTTACCCCAGCTTTCATGAACCTCTAGATATTTATTCAAAAAGCTACTCAATTAATATACGTAAAATTAATTTTCTTGCCCATAAATAAACAAATCCTATATAAAACAAGGGTCTTTATAAAAATGATCCACCAAAACATTTTGAAAAGAAAGGGGGAACCCTTCGGTGCTGAAGACTTAAAATATCCCAAGGACGACCGGATTCGGACAATCCTTGCAGATACCCGACTGGTTCCGTGACTAAATTTAAAGACGGTGCCTTGGATATCGTGAAGAGGAGGCTTAACTGCTCAAGAATATAGTGTATCCAGTTCAATGAATCACGGAACAATACCTTTTATATTTTACTGCTTATGTTGGAAATAACTATAACGTTATAATAAAAGCCTTAAATAAAAAATAAATAAGTGTTTAACAACTATTGAGAAACAAAAGCGAAAAATAGAAGATAATGTGAGGTAAGTGCACGCTATATTTTACAAAGTTAGACTTTAAATTATTGCAAAATCTTTATTTTTGAGATTTTTCCTCTGTTTTTAAAAATGTTCCTCAGACGATTACGTTTAAATATTACATTCAAGCTCATGTCTCAATCACGTCCATTTCTATGAGATTGGTAACTCAATTTAATAGTACTTAGTACCCACTTGCCCCCGCCTTAAAGGGTAAGTGCGTACGACATATCTGAAAGACTCATTATTCCAGTAGGAGCGGTTTTGTGGCAAGTGCAAAATAGTTCGGTTTCCGGAGAATTGTTATACTGATCTAATCGCCGAAGTTAAAGCTTGTCTGAGATTCACATTTTACAATCGTCATTGAGTTATTAAAGAGATATGTGGAATATAATTGAATGAATGTATTGAAAAAAATAATGTTTGTTTTAATTTACTATTCCTTAGTTGTCTCAGCAAAACATGATATTAAGGGTAAGTGTACACCACGCACACTTGTCATACAACAGAGGTCTGCACTTGCCCCTACTATCATGTTTTGCTGGACAGCTGCGGGCAATCGCTTAAAAAATAGAAAACTGTCAATGAGAAATGCAAATCACAATGTATATTGAAGAACGTCTTATGTTTGTCCGTTTACGGCAGAAAACAAAATCCTTGTTGAACGACACCACTTCATCAAAAGGTTGGAACTAATATCTTTTCAACTCGTTATACTTCACCTGAGCGAACTTTGGTGGTTTATTTCTGATTCATCAGTGTTTAGGGTTCATGCTCTTACCAGTTGAGGGCTTGGATTTAACGAGACATTAATGCACTTATCTCACATTACCTTACAGAGAAAGATTTTTTCCTCATAGGAGTGATTTTATGCAATGATGCAATGACTAGCACTTATAGATTTAAACATATATACATATATATATATATATATGTGTGTGTGTGTGTATATAAACTACCGATTATTTATTATTCTATCCTCTCTCTGTTTCTTTAATTCTACATTTCTTCGATATTTTTAAAGCTTTAATAATTTTATCAGGTTTTTTTTTAGGGCTTTGGGATCTTCTAGCATTTCATGCATGCCTATCATATATAGTATTATATCAGTCTTGTAAAATCCATCAGCCATCAAACATTGCTTCATAGTTTGTACTAACGACGATTGTTTGGTTTCATTTGCTAATGGATTTGATTCAATTGCAATACTTTTTTTATATTACAAATGGAAAATGTTGATATAGAATGATATTAGTACTAAGGGCATTCATAATCTCTCATTTAGCATGTTAAATCGTACTATTTGTGTTATTCGTCGAGTTTCAACAATACCTTGCAAAATATAAAAATAGAAAACAAGTCAAATGACTGTTGAACGGACTTGATCGAGTGATCATTCTTCTAAATGACCGCCATATTGTTTAGTTAACTCACAGGTTA
The DNA here is from genome assembly GCA_948150685.1 of Rhaphigaster nebulosa. Taxonomy (NCBI): domain Eukaryota; kingdom Metazoa; phylum Arthropoda; class Insecta; order Hemiptera; family Pentatomidae; genus Rhaphigaster; species Rhaphigaster nebulosa. Next base: position 38,236,047 of record OX411311.1, on the reverse strand, counting down.
CTACATCAGGTTTCTAAGTGTCAAGTGGTTATTTGTTTACTTGTTTTGTTTCAATTTAATTTTTTATTTTATTTTAAAATTCTTTCAAAGTATTTTCAATATTTTAAAATACGTAAAAATTTAATAAAAACACGATTAGTAACATAAAATAAAGTTGCAAAACTAATAAAATACGATAGTACATACACTGCACATAATTCTGAATTTAAATGGAATTTTTTTCTAAGTTATATTTAAAATATAATATCATTAGATTAAACTAAATTAAATTAAAATAAATATAATAAATCATCTAATATAAATTAATTTTAAAAATCTATCGGTACATTACCTAATCCAAAAATAGAAAAATACAAAATTCTTCCTTTACCTGAAACAAAACATATGGTTGGGTTAGTTATCTATAAAATTATAATTATGAGTGACAACAAATAGTTATAAACTATGATTATTATATTCAATTATGTAACCATTTAATTTTTTTTTATTGATTTAACTTACAATCACAAAATCAATTAATTCGATTTCTGGATATACTAACCATTCTGCAAAAGGTGTTTTTACATAGAAAATAAATATAGATACGTCATATAATTAATACAAAATTATACAAATAATTCTATAAAGTAAACAGACAGTAGACTATAACCGGCATTCGAGTGGTTCATTTAGAATTATTACACATTAATCTTTATATTTAATAATTGAGAATTTATCATATAATTATCAAATAATTAATATAATCATATAATCATATATAACATAATCATAAATTTATAATATCATATAATTTATCATATAACGACTTATATAAACTCAATTTCAAATAAAAGGAAGAGGATATAAAATAAAAGTAAATAATATTTCTCTCTTGGAAGAGCAATGTTTTTCGGAGGGTTTAAAGTAGAATTGATTAATCATTTTTTGCCCTTTTTCGTAACAATTTTTAGATTACGAAACAATTTATCAATTGCATTAGTCTTATAAGATTTCTATTCTTTCTCTTCAAATTAGCTTTCCAAAATAATTTATAATGAAATAAAATAGGATGTATCTTGTATAGCACACTAATTCCTTATTTGAGTAGCGATTCGGTTGTTTCGGGTAACATTTTCGGTAGTTTCAGGCTAACATCTTCGAAAAAAAGTCGTTTGAAACATCAAAAACCTAAATAAAAAACATTACAAGCACGTGACCTTCAGGTGACCTGTGTGTAAATATAAATAATTGAAAAAGGCGCCATTGTTGATAAGGAGATCCTAGCGTCTGGGCGACATGTTCGAGGAAACTGAAGAGTAGATAAGAGATAGGAATAATCAGCATCCAGATATCTCAACGGAACCCTGGATCCCCTAAGCCTCATTACATTTTATATTATTATATTACATATTATATTACTTATTACATATTATATTACACGCATTATATTATATTATACATTTTATTTTACATTACAATTTAAGGAAGTAATAATATAAATAAATTTAATTTACAAAGGAGAAATGAGTAGCCCTGTTACAAAAACGGCCATATCAAATTTGCAATATTTTCTAGGAGCATAGAAAATCCGTTTAATGTTAAAAAAAAAGAATAATGTTGCTTATTTTTTTTTTATTTGGATACCAATATGCATTTAAAATTAAATATGCAACAGATGTGATGCATTAAAAGTTTCTATTAGGTATAACTATTTACAAAATAAAACTGGAGGAAGCTGGGTTTGCAACAAAAACTGCAGATACGAAATTATGAAAGCAATTCCTTCAGGTTGGTTTTTAAAAAGATAATACACTTAATAAAACACTTTCTAATAACAAGCTTTCCGCTTTTCATTTTTAGCACGTTTTTTTTTTTTACTTACTAGGTATTGCAAAGTTAGTAATAATTAAAACTTTCATTAATTATTTAACCAAAACAGCTCAAACAGAACAGTAAACATTCAACGAAATGTGTAGTGAAGCTGTTCGGGGTCACGTGGTCCGAATACTGTGCTCTGATTGGCTCCACTGAACTTGCCCGTGTTCCAAACCAAGCATTTGTGAAGAAGTCTTCCTCTTCCACTTAATTAATTTATAAGCGAATTTTTTAGTATTATAGCATTAACTTATAATAATGACGTAAATTGTTCGAATTTCAAGAAAACTCTGCCATCACAAGATATTGTCAGAAGCCAAGGCGATTTGTTTTCAAAATTGGATTTAGTGCAGAAATTATTAGTAGATATATAAATGTGCATCGTTGCAAAGAGATACATGACGAAAATAAGTTTTAAAAGTGCCAAATGTAATTTTATAGTATTTTTTAAAATTATTATAACAGCTCTGTGCCAATGTTCGGCTCTGCAAATAAAAATTATTCTTAGAAAGTTCTAAATTTAATCTTAAATTATAGCTGACACTACTCACAAAAATAAAAAAACGCATTTTAAGACACTAGATTCTTTCGATTAAAAATACTGAAATAATATTTTTTTTTTTTTTTTTTGTTTGTTATATTGGGTTATATAAGTTGTATTGGGGGAATGAAGTATTGTAAACATCTGACTAGTTATTTGGCGAATTCTCTTTCAGACATAGTTTTATGTTGACATGAATATTTTGAAGGTTTTAATTGTACATAGAATATTTTTTAATTATTGATTACATATGTATATTTAATTTTTTATTAGTTGATTTTTTTGTTATAAATGTTTTATAGTCGATGTGCAATATTTTTGTAGTTCACTTGAAAATGGGCAAGGAAAGCCCGAAATGTTGTGATAAATTGTGAATAAAGTAAGGACATTCAATAAAGGGAAATTTTCCTAAAATTTGATAATTTTAAAAGTTGTATATACTCTTATAAAAACTTGACAATGAGGTTTTGAACTGTTTTGGAAGAATTAAATATTTTTAAATTAAATATTCAATATTTACATTATATAGCTTAGACCCCTTGAAACCTGACTTCCTCATATTACGTTACACAACTTAAACTGAATTTAAAATAGGTATCTAAGACAGGGAATATTATATCATTAATTTTATTTTATTTATTATTATAGACATCAAAAATTGACCTATTACTGACTAATTTTTATTATTTTCAGTAAGATAGCATTTGCTGATAGATAAAATCCCGATGATCAGATAAAATCAGTTAAATTTCAGTAGGCTTCCTCGGTGCTACATTGGAATCGCCAACTTATAATCCAATAATTCTCTCAGCTCTACCAAGTTGATATCCCCTTAAGTCGGAGTGACAAAACCCTTTATCCACCTGCCTGTCATTGGCGGAGAGAAAAAAAAAAAAAAAAAAAAAAAAAACGAAACAAAGAAAAACCGGACTACCTCCGAGCTATTGCACCGGCCTTGGAAACCGCACTTGTTCATTTGCATTGTTCCATTGCACGGATTACGAAAGAGTGGAGCTTACGTAAAGGGTCTCGTGATGTTAGTCATAAACATTCCATCGACTCAAGGAGAACCAGCCACAAAGAGAGACTGTAAGTCTGCAAGTCGACCTTAGTGTCGGCAATGACATTGCAACTTAAATTGCATACAGTGCGCTGTACCAAGGGCACTTGCACCACCAGTTGGAGCTCATCTATCTTCCCGCAGAAAGCAGACTTTATTCAACACAACATAAGATTTACATTTATAAGGCTCACAAAGTGCTGAAAATATTTAAAATTATTAAAAAAAACGTAGACTCATAACTGGAACCAATATGTTTTCCTTGATATACGATGAAAAAAAAATTAATTGACTGAATAAAAAAACATGAGGACCAAACAAAATAGGAACAGTCCTGAAGATGGGATGCTTCATGAACAAGTAAATAATTAAATTTTAAAAAATATGAAACACTGGAACTATCGAGCATACTTTATGGAAGTCGGCTTTTTTGAAAAAAGGCTTTAGCACCAAAAATTCGAAATTTAGATTTGAATTTATTATGGAGCCTAAGCACTTCCTCTATCGATTCTCGCTCACGATATATCGAGAAAAAAAAATGGAAATGGACTATTAATGTCGTAAGCACCAAATACTGACGTCTCTTAGTCGTCGCTCTGGCCTTGAACAGTGCTAAAAGCCTTGAAAATATATTGTAATTATAAAGTTTTCACCTCCTTAATAAACTCCTTCTGTACACAATAAAGAATAAAATTTTAAAAAATATATATAGTTATTTGGGGAAAAAACGTTTCAAGTGTTTCCTGTAAAATTTGCAAAACGGTGCTTATGCCTTTTTCAAAAAACGATGTCGATATCTAGAAGGTGGCGTCACTAGTTAAAAATTAATTAGAATAAGTGCCTAATAAAAAAAAAAATACTCTTCATAACCATGTTACTCGTCACTTTTCACGATACTACAATCTCTAATTGACAATCAACATCTAGTGACTTGCAAGATGAGTTGCAACTAGCAAACTGTCAATTAATAGATTTTAATTCATTAAAATTACTTGTATAAGTGTATCTAAAATGGTTAGAATTAAGTATAAAACGTTTCAATTTAGGGTTATTTTATTTTAGCCTAAATTTTACGTACAACAATTAATTGTTAATTTTTTCTACTCGGTAGTATATTACATACTATTAAAAAAAACTCAATATAATGGAATTTAATGTTTATAACGCTTTTTGTCTCACTTCGGTTAAGTTGGGATTTGACAGTTCTATGGTTTTCAACTTATGCCTTCGATATTGGATCTTTAAAAAATTATTTATTTGGATTTCACATGTGTTTTTAAAATACGAAGTGACAAAGGTCTTATTTTTAACACTAATAACAGAATGATATGAAATGAAAATTTGAATTCTTTGCTATTGTCACTAAAAGACTTTTAACTAAAATAAAAATTAAAAAAGAGTCCATCTTTTTTAAGGGTATTACTATCTCCTAACTATAATTAAAATGTTTACCCTATTGCTGACGAGGAAAATTGATAAAATAATTTCTGTAAATATTTAGAAATTATTTTAATTTTTTAAATTTAAGTTGATAATGAAATTTTTAATAGCACAAATCGGTTTCGAGTTATGACCATATTAAATTAATAAATAAATAAAGGGGAATAAATAAAAAGTCTTTGGAGCATTTTTGGTTGGAAATTGATAGTAGAATTAGTTCCTGAAGTTTTATCGCAGTTTACATCCTGCATGTCATTATAACCTTGGAATGAATTAACATAAATAATAAAAAAGAGAATTGTAATAAAAATAACGACCACAAAGGAAAAAAAATTAAAATTAATCTTTTCCATTTGAAATCATCTCATATATTATTTATCCTGTTACAATCTATTATGGAAACTCAGCCTGATGAATATTAACTAACCCAACACATCAATTAAAATAGTTAATGTTCGTTCAATTTGAAATTTAAATTAGATCACATTACTTTTTCTATATCTAGTCATACGGAAAAGATAAGGTCGAAGAAATAATAAAGAAAATTGACTACTAGAAAAATGGCTTCCTATACTCTAATAAAAATCTTAATATTCAAGTGTTTAATAGAGTGAAATTTATCGCTAATTTATACTTCAATTAATTAATATTGCAGTGGTTGTAGCCTATAAATGCTTTGTGTATTATTCTCATCTACTGTGAATTCGTTAGTTGGTAACCATTAATTAAACAGAAACTATTACTTAATGATATTATTATTTAATTGCATCAATTACACAGGTGTGTAATAGACAGTTATTTTAATATAGTAATTTTTCATTAATAATTTTCGAATCTAAACCTGTCAGGCCATCTTTGTATGTTACTATGAAAACTTCGACCAGCACAGGAGGATTCCTTAGCTACCCTTCCTTAATAAAACTTCCTAAACTCTACCAACAAAATATAAAAGAGCAAGATGTGAGGACTCTTAGTAACAAGAAAACTGCCTATAAGAAGGAAGAGCCACAGGTAGGGGGGAGGGACAAGGTCGATTCTCCGGAAGTAGGCGAGCCTTCGGCGACCTTGGCCTATAAAAGACCTCTATCTATATGTAATGATTGGGAGGATAACATAATAATGTCGTCACAAGGTATACAAGAGTAACTAACTGAAGCAAGAATGAAATGAAACTGAAGTGAGAAACAATAAATGATAAGAAATACAATATAAAGAAATACTTCTACCTATGTTCAGTTTAAATATGAATTCATAAGCTCATTTCCATCTATATGAAAAAGGAATTTTAATGGTGTCCATCATTTTCCGTGTGAACCAAATTTGATGGTATGTACCACAGATCATTACAATTTCTCTCGAATACAACTGATACGAGAGTCTTTGAAACTGAAAATCAAGTAGTTCTTTTAAAATTACAAGGAAAATTAAGGGCAGATCGGATGTTTTAAAATCGCAACAATCACAGAAACCGAAGATGGAAATAGAATAAAAATTACCGACAAAATTAAAAACAACTGTTAAAAATTATAATCTAGATATAATCATGCAAATATATTTTCTTTAAAATAACATCCTGACCACTATTTTCTGTAAAAAAAAAAAAAAATTCGAAAATTACAAAATAATGATTAGATTATTAAAAATTCTAATTAAAATTCCTAAGTCTCTCAAGTTAACATTGTGTCTACTTCAGACGTCTTCTCAATACTTATATTCTTGTATCAAAGGGGTGAGTGAGCAATTATTTCTCGAATGAATAAAATAAAAATATACAAACTTATCAATAAATGGCATTTCAAAATTATTAGAGATGAATAAATATAACATTTCACACATTCAATTCGAATTAAAAACTTACAAATAATCATACGTCATCAATCTGATGAAAAAAAGTCTACTGTTTTTTTTTTTAAATGTTATATGCTTCCATAAAGAGCATATTTCAAAAATAATAAATAGTTTTTAATATCAATATTATAAAAAATAATTGACAAAAATTATCAGAATTAGGTCTAGACTTCAATATCTCATAATATTTCACTTTAAGGTATATTGGCCTAACAGATGATATGGCGAGATTTCAAAATTATATAATTTGTATAAAAATTCTAATTTGCAATTGAGGGAATGAGAAGCCAAGACGTATAAGTGAGAATTCAATAATTTTTTGAAAACGTATTTTGAAGTTAAAACATTTTGATAAAATCTAAAACGTTTAAGTTTATATCATACTTATGTTATGGCTCTAATGTATATCCCTTGTATATTGAGCAATAAAAAGCTTTTGAAAAACATTTTATATGAACTATCCATAACCGCACTTAACTCTATCCATGAAAAAAAAGTCACTTCTCACTCACTACCTCAATTAATAATTAGTATTATTTATAATTAATTAATGTAACTCCACTTTATAATGCATACTGATGATTACATCATAAATATTGAATATATATCATGTCTTAATTACATCATATATATTGAAGAATGACTAAAATTTACTTCCCTAGTTCCAAAAATGTTTGTCCGATTCTCATTTTAAATTTCAATTTTTTTTAAACAAACCTCCAGAAACACATCATTCCAAATGTGTTGTGTTGGTAAAAGAGAATGCCACATCGCCCACAAGCTTAGGGTCCGGGTCTATTTTTGCCGAGGGTTCTATATAAAGAGCGACTAGCAATGTATTTAGTTGAACTGCAGAGTTCGAAATACTTGACAATTTTCCAAGGAAGGAGGCAACAAATATTTTCTTTAAAACCACATTTTAGGTGTTCTTCGTGAATATACGAATCACTCAAACGTAAAAATAGGCGTAGTCATAATAAGCTCCGGTATATGTTGATTATTTTCTAACCGGTTAGTCATGCTACCTATTTTATATTACTAAGACAAGGTATATAAAATAAAATAATGTTTTATTTGAATATATTAAAAAATATTTATATTACATTAGGATACAATAACAACTAAATTATTTATTATTAGATGTACTTTTACGACCATGGCCAATGAGATTTTCACTCAGCCATAATCCACTCATGAAGATAATTGAGAAGCTATGAAGAGGATAGGAGATGCGACATAAATTGGAGGGTTGAGAAACTAATTTATTATTTACACAAATATCCAATGATAATTTTATTCTTCATTCATCGTAAACCTTCGACATCCTGACTTAAAGTAACCTTTAATGCTATTATTCCGACAAGAAACTACTCGTTTCCGTATAATTTAACATTTACAAGACAAACATTCTAAACCAGTAATAAATGAAAAAAAAAAAGCTCATTTATATAATTATATCCAAGATTACTTGAATATAGAGAGCTAAGCTTCGGGACTACATTAACAATTTAATTCCTTCCCTACATCAATCCTTACAATCCATAATCCTTCGTAAAATCATTTATATCTCCTATAATTTCACGAGTAACGTTATGCATAAAGACCATGGGCCCATATGCTGCAGAATGCCTGGTATAGATATGATTCAGCTATAATAAACTCCATATTCACTATTCTAACGGATAAGTTTCTAACTTTATCCGATAACCAGTTAGCGTACACATGATAGCATAATAGGATCAATCCCTTACTATCCGATAACACTGCGATGCATATAAAAAAAAAGGCTCATAGACCTTCTACAATTGAATTGTAATATTAATCAACCACATTAACTGGTATTTCTAGTACAATTATAAATCTGCAAGAATTTGCGGGGTTCTAAATTTAATACGTTTTCACGGGCATTAAGGACCGTTAACCTTCTAAATATAGAAAAGGTTCAAGATGGTCTATGACGTGGAAATAATTAAATGTTTAGTTTTGACAGGACTGCTGTCATGGACTCACAACCTTCCGTTCAAACATACCTGGATGTCTTAAACCAATTAGGCAATAATTAGGTATTGCAATAGTTGAAGTTATCTCCCTTATATTTCTCTTAAAATTCGATAAAAGGAAACGTTAACTTCAAAAATAGTTTATTTATAGATAAAACAAACTTTCATTAAAAAATTAATCAAATATTAATATAATGAATCAAGAGATATAAGTCAAACATTACAGACGGATCTTTTTCAACAACCGTTTTATTTCTTTAAAAATTATAATAAGTACAATAATTGGATAATGAATAGACATTTTTTTTAGAAAACTCATTAAAAAAACACCATCAGGAGGTAATGAGTTTCCAGAATGACAAACCAAAGAAAATAATTATTTTACACATTTTACGGGGCTCAGTGATTTCCATCTAGATGTTGCGCACTTAAAAGTTTATATAGCTCTGCAATGCTCAAATTTTCTTCACTAATACGAATCTGGACAGCTCTTAAATAATCCGATAAATGCAGGCATTCCTCTGAGTTAATGTCATTGAAGTTAATTTGGAGGTTCTTTGAGTAAGGATTTAGGAGGCCCTATGGAATCGCGGGTAAAGATGGAACTGAAATGAATGAATGAATGTATGTTTTATTTGCTTTCGGGGTATGCCCCATACAAATAGAGTTGGCTACAATAACTATAATAATTTTGTAAAAATATTTAAGTCCTAAAGTCAAAAATATTATTTGACTAAGTTGCTCTATGTCAACGTCATCTACAAATACGTGCAGACATAAGTATATAGAGATACAATAGTATAATAGGTTATAACAATATAAAAATAAAATATTAATATAGCATCAACAATGCATAAATAAATACTTTTAAGCAGCTTAAATACACAAATAAATAATATACGATACATGAATAGACCCGCTGCTATGATCAACAAAATCATTGACAATGGACGATTTCATTCTACAACATTGGCTAAAATAGTAAAACAAGTTCTTAAGAAGATCGCTATTTCCAATTCTAAATAACTCTATATAATTGGATCCGTTCATATTTATGGAATGAGGCAGGTAGTGATGACGGAAAGTTGTATGGATCGGGCACCGAACGAAAATATGAAAAAGATCCTCAAGCTCATTCAAATTGTAGATAGAGCAGTTTTCTTTCGGCTTGAATTAATAATAGATATTATTAAATGTTAGTTTAATATAATAGTTGCCGGATAATCTGATTTGCACTAATGTTTTAGTCGTAAGGAACGAGGAATTTAGTGCAAGATACGGCTGAGGCACATCACTTTCTGAATGCATGAGAAAATGTCCATGAATGGACTGTATTTAGGAGGTATCAGTTTTTGTTTATCTCTCTCCTCCATGTAGCTTTCAAATAGTCTTAGCTTTTCGTCCATTTCAGTCTGGAATACACCAGGGTCCTCTAATTCCAAGATTGACAGTTTATTTACAGCGCACAATAGGGTGTATAACTGATTCAGCTATACATTTGAGTATGAAATGAGCGATGTAGTCGATATAATATGTACACTATCAATAAATCGATAGTACCATCGTTGGCTATTATACACCGACTCACATTTCGAGTATTCAATAATTAGTTTAAAAAAATATATTTATTGTAAAAAAGTTTGAACTCAATGAAACCCTCTCCTCCCCGATGATTTATAGCAATGAAGGGTGACAGAGAGAAGGTGCCTATAAAAATCTGGTGCAGTTTATTCCCGCCACGTGAGTGACGGCTTCCCATTTCTCGCTACCGCGAATGCGACGTCATCTGTTTCCTCTCGGGATCTGGATTGAAAACCATATTTCTCCCGAAGAGCATTGGATGGCGGTTATATTTGAATTGTGCACAAGGTTCTGTTATTTTATGGCACCTTGAAATCTGACCTACTCTCTGAATATCTTCTGATATATTACTAACAAAGGTCAAAATGTTAAAAAATAAAATAAAATTGCACGTATTAACTGAGATTCTATTGCGGAAATAAGATATCGCTGCTGCAAGCGAAAGATTACACGAGGATTTGATTAAAGAAATTAATATAAAATAATAATACAATTACAAGTTTTATCAGATTATAATATGAGATATTAGATCATTATTTTCTAACATTAAAATAAAAGTTTGCCAAATACTTTCTTAGATTAATATTTGATGTTATTAAAGGAATATCAATTTCAAAATTTTAGGATACTGATCATCACAATTAATGAAAGAAACTTGAAACTTGAAAAGAAGAGTTTAAAGGAGAAAATTAATTTGAATTATTACGTAATAAAAATATCCAAATTAAAATGATAATATACTTAATTTCATATATAATTAATTAATAAAAGTTGAGGTCAGTAAAAGATAAACAAAAAAAAAAAAAATGTTTTTATGATATAAAGAAATTTATCATATTCTTATCATTAACCAATTTCCATTATTTTAATTCTCAAAACATGTAAACTAAATTAAAGGGAGAAAAAACTAAAAAAAGTCACAAAATATTGTTAGGATATAAGATTTCAAAAGTAAAGCCTTAAGTCTCGTAAATAGCTAATCAGCCAACGTTTCGCCAACTCAGGCATCATCAGCACAGAAAAGATAAGATCAAATCAACAGCTAAAAAATACTCATCAAATAGTGGAAATATTACATTAACTTTTAAATAATATATAGGTATTAAAAAAATCAATAATATATAGGTATTAACTAATCAAAATAATGATGTAGTCGGCAGGAGATAAAAAAAAAAAGATTGTAGATCTATCAAATCCTTATCAATCCCGAGACTTATGGGCATTGTATACATTCTTAATTATATAAAAAATAAATTATCGGAAGTAGTTGTTAAGTATGTGAATATTTTCATACTTTCTAATTGAAACGTAAATTTAATATAACAAATAGAAATCACACGTCGAATCCAGAAACGACCAAATAAGATATTTGCGGTCTTAAAACATCACTCAAATAGTTAAGTAATATTCTACTATTAGGTAACTGGATTCAGTTACGAATCCTAAAACTAAGAATAAAATGCTAGAAAATTCCCTCACTTTCAATACATTAGATAGGGCATTTTTCAATTTCTGTTTTAAATAGATAAGGCTAGATTTCTAGTGTTGTTTATAATGTTTGATGAAAGGATTACGTCAAGGAAAAGATAAACTTATTATTTTTACGATTTTTTTGTAATTTCGTAATGTCGTAAATTACGAATTTACGCTTTTACGATTATTATTGATGATAAAATTTAATTAATAAACCGTCAGCAAAAGTGTGAAACCACATAAGTCAAAAACAGACAGATTTAGTTATTTTATTTTTGTTTAAATTGTATATGTAACTATTAATTACTCATTTTTTGTTCAGTTGCTAGTATACACTAATAAAAAAAACTCAAAATGATCAAAATTTAATTATTAAAAGTTTTTTGTCTCTCTTTGAAAAGTTACGTGCTTTCACATTTCTGTAGGTGAAATATCAAGTTTGGAATGAATTTCGTATAAAATGTCTTAACTACCATATTCCCTAACTGGTTTCCAAGGACTTGTCTTTAACTGGGATATAATTTTAATTTAAAACTTTAATTCACAACAGTCAAAATAAATAGGAACTTACAAAATGAAAATTCCAGATCTAGTAAAGTATTTAAATAAAACTGAATGTTAAGCTTGAAGTAGAGCAGCAAGTTTTGTAGCGTTGCTGTAGTTCATGCTAAAGAATTACTGTAGATCACTGAGAAGACCAATGCTATAATTAAGTTTAAGTACTAATGAAAGGAGATCCCTCATCCAGCTTCTTTTAAGCTTTCTGTACTCTGTTACGAAGGTTTTTAGCCACATACAATAAATGCTGAAGTGTTTTTTTTTTTTATGAACACGAGAGTAGTGAGGTTTTTTCACAACTCTGTAAATTCGATTTGCACATGTCTAGGTGGATTAGTAAATATAGGTGGTTAGATGGGAAGAAGTGAGAACAGTCAGTCTTGAAAATACTCTTCTTCCGACAAACTACGAAAAGGGTATACATTTTAAAAAATGTTCACACGGGAAACTTTTGACGGCAGAATTTCGAAATTATTTGGCAATACCCATTCGTTGTAATTAATTCTTGATTTTATCAGATTCACTTTTAAATGATATTTACTTTCTATACTGATTTTATATAGGAACAACACACATAACATAGCAATATAGTAAGCACTGCTTAAATATTCCGTTTCGCAATACGCTAACCTGCAAAGAGCTCCCCGACGGGGAACGATATTTCGCGATGGAGACACGACGAGTAGACGTGGCAACAGGGCAGCGGCCTTGACACGGCCCCTGCAACAATAACGGCCTGGTCACACTCGGTGTGCACTTGTGCAAAACATTTTTGTGTTTGTCCTCCTTCTTTCTTCTTCTTCTTGGAGCTAATTTGTTCATTTATAGAACCTCAGAACGATGGGAATGAAATGCATCACCTGTATTTGAAAATATTTCATGAAGGCAAACCTTAAGACGAATCGATGAAAAACTGTAAGACTGAATGATCCTTTTTCAATACATAAATATATTTTATGATATTTATTTATCAATAAGTATTGTTATACATAAAAATTCTTTTATAAACTATTTTGAAATCTACAACATTAATAAAATTATAAATGAGCTTTCAATCTATTATTTTAATTTTAGCGAGAACAATCAGTTATGAAAATATATTTTTTTGCCAAACTATGAAAAGAGTATATTGAAAAAAAAAAAAAAATCTTCGGAATTAGTTTACGGTTCTCAAAACATCATTATTGACATAAAATTATTGACACATTTAGAATTATTTGGAATCATATAACTATTTTTATAATGAATTCCGTATAGCAGGTAAAAGTTGTTTTTTAGTTATCAAAGTACCAAAACTATTCCGATGCATCCCACCACCTTCCTTACGCGACCGAGAGAAAATTGTTTTTATTATACTAGGTTTCAAACAGTCTGCTTATTTGACTTTTATATTTAAAGAAATAAATAGTTTACTCACATATTAAGCCAAACATAGGCATTTTCTATCACCTGAATCCATATTTGGGGCAACAATTTAATACCCCTCCCAAATCCGATGATAGAGGGCGCTCTTTTAGTAAACAAGATTTACTTAAGTTTCCGAATCTAGGAGCAGAGGCAAAGAGAGGAGGAGTAGGAGGTCATGTTTTAAGGTTTTTCGTTTGTAACTCGAAAACGGTTGACCGTAGCTTAAAACATAATATTTAAAAAGTTGAGTATGCATTAAATTTTCTACAAGAATGTTCTTATTATTTTCTTTTTCATATTTGTTGTATTATAAGAAATATCCGCTCTGCAAAGTAAAAAATCTGAAAAAAAAAATTGTCTATATCTACTATACAGGACTGTACTTTTCCTTTTATCGTTTATAACAGCGCATATTTCCTAAACTATTATAGATACGAAAAAACTAATAAGAACATTATTGTAATTAAAGATACGATCAACAGTTTTCGAGACAACATGACCTCCCCCCTTCCTCTCTTTGCCTCTGCTCCTAGATCCCAAGACTTTTAGTATGCTTACATCTTAACTAATCCAAACAAAGCCCTGAAGTCAATTTTGGCATTCATTGACTGGACTAATAACTGAAAATGAATTTTTCTTCCACACAGGACTTGAACCAGTGTCCAGTAGCATTCCAGAGTTCTGTACCTAACCCACTCAACTACACCATTCCTGCTATATACCATGCTATATTCCTTTTTCTACCGAAGGCACACTTCATCTTTGGTATCCCTATAATATAGAAACATAATCATACACATTTTCTAAAAAATTCTTTGAAAGATTCGAAATACTTTTTTCTTCTCTTGCGTAAATACTTCTATAAATAAAATGTTTCGGATAATTTTTATAATCTAAAAAAATAAAGCATATGAAATCATGTCAGAAATAAATAAGCACGTGCACAGTTCAGCCAACCCAAAAGCAGACTAATATAAAAAAAAATGGCATTAGCATCCAAGTCAAAAGGATTAATGCTCGCGGCGTTAAACGTTTGTACACTATCGAATAATATGGCTATGTACTAAAAACCTGGAAACTTATCAAGGGTTCATGTAAATGATCATGAGTTCTCCGAGTGATATTTTACATATATAATTGATTATTAGTCGTCTGCTAGAAAATATTCAATATATATAATTTTTTGTTTTTTAAACAAGGAAAAAACTGTTTGTTTTTTTTTTCATTTAAGAATGCAGAGAGTTGCATCGGGACTCGTTGCAGTCGCAAGGTGTGACGGGTAATTTGAATCAGCGGCTGAGAAGAGGTTGACGACCTTTTGTGCCAGTGCCAAAAAAATGCCTTCATACTGTCTATTGTGGGACTGCTCGGGAAGAAAACAACCACGACTAGAAACAGTTAGGAATAGTCCTACCGCCCTCCTGGTTATGTCTTTTAACGAAAATATAATTGCCTTACGGTCTATACTACATAATATTATGAAGGCTGATGAAAATAGGAGTTAAATACATATAAGGAAAAAGTTTATGGTTAATATAACTTTCAGGTACATATAAAACGATAGATTTTTCCGACTTATCTATGACACTGAAACTAGGCCTCCTTCGTCTTAAATTAATTTAATAATTACCTCGAATATAGAAGTAGCTTTCTGATTTAAAAATCAAGGTAAACTCATCTGTGTGTAGCTACACACGATACAACCCTCGGGGTATTATAAAATCGACCGGAACTTTCAATGGGTCTTCGTTAGTTAAAAAATTATTAAAATTATTTATGATTTATTAATACCAATCTAAGAATTTTCCAAGGATTTCATTATACCCAGTCTTACAAGAATAGTTTTTATTCTTTGTTCGGAAGTAAATAAGTACGTTATCTGTACATTTGATAAATAAATTTATAACTATAGATAGGACTATCCCGTAATTTCAGATAATCAAAATTCAATTTTCCATTATAAATACTCACAGTTTTAATGAAAAGAATAAATAAGGAACGCAACATTTAAAGCAATGCAACATGTAGAGTACAGCTGTCCAATCGATAATATGTTCTAAAAATAACTATATGCTAATATATTTACTGGAAAAAGAGTTATGCAGGGAAACATTACACCTACATAACTCTTTGTTATATATTGCTATGAATGAAGTACTAACAAGTATTAGTTCTTGAAATAGCAACAATACTAATGAATTATAAACTTAGTTTCTACAAATTTAGCATTCGTATGCTAAACAATTATATTTCGATCCCTATAGTGCATATGGCGCTCGTAAAATTCTTTAGAAAAATTACAGTTTTTCTACAATTGAATTGTTGGCTGAAGCAATGTTGGATGTAACTTATTTCATAATTGAATTGGCAAAACGTTGACTGTTTGGTTGTTTAACGGTATTTTTGAGACTTGAGACTATGTGTTTTGGAATTTTCCAATTTTTTCTATTTTTCTAGTATATAAATATATATTTATGTATATTTATACATACATATACATATATACACACACATGCATGTATACAATAACTAGGTATAAGTTGAGAAAATTCATACCTAATCAGGTATGAAAAACAAACTTTGTTTTTTTTAATTCTGACTACTTTAGAAAATGACCCGTGAACGCATATTTTAAGTTTAGTGCTATGTTAATTAAAAATAAAAAATTAAATATCTTAAGATCATAAGAAATATTTTATCCAAGCGGTGTTGAAGATAAACTCATCTAAGTGAATGGAATTTGCTTAATCAGAGAAAAGTATTTAGAACGCATGCGCATTGAGTGCTCGTCTTAATCATTTTTTTTTTTTATATTTGTCAAACCCTGTTGATCAACAACATTTAAATTGCTATGCAAAAAAATGTTAAGGCATTAATTCAGCTTTAGCCATATAAATGTTATTTTATCATTGGCAGCATTTCGACCCGTTATGCTGGGAAAAGAGTGGTAACACCTGACCTTAATAATTGAGATTCGCTTCGACACTTTATCAAGGTCTTTAATTGGTTGGTAATTGAAACAAAGAATTAATTGGCGCTTCCGTTTGACTAACTACTAAATTTAAAATAATGACTGATGCCAATTTGTTACGTTTTGTTATTTTAAATAATGGATCTTAGTAATCGATCAAGAAAAAAGAAATTTTATCTCCCTACAAAAATTTGATGTTTTACATTTCAAGATACGAAGAACCCGAAAATCGAATAAAAAAATATCTGACATGGACAACACATGACTTCCTTGTACGCCTATTAAACTATAAATCGGTGGCTCGAAAAATGATTCTGAATTAATTTTGAGTTATTTTTTTCCAAAGATTTCAATATCTCAAAAACGACACTCGGCGTCGCGACATCTATTGACACACACACTCTTGTTTCTGGAGGTCCCATTCCGTTATTATATGCCGTTTTATCTCAGTAGGTAACTAGTTTTCAAGAGATGTCTTCGTGTCAGGTGACATTAGAACTGTCAATATCACTAGATAGGAAATCGACATTTTAAGCGGAATAACCCACTCAACTTATATCTTATCCTCCTGCTGCAGACTTGTTCATCTCACAAATGGGGAGGAAAACAAGTATTTTACACTCAATTTTTATACTTAAAACAAGTAATACAAATGTTTAATTAGAGTGGAAAAAACAGTCGCGTTTGTTACCTTTTTCAGCTTTGGTACCCAAGCCACAGGTCAACCCAGGATGATCCTCGGAATCCGAAATTATCATCCGCTATTTAAGAATGCCCAATTAAAAGCTTTA
Organism: Rhaphigaster nebulosa; assembly: GCA_948150685.1. Lineage (NCBI taxonomy): Eukaryota > Metazoa > Arthropoda > Insecta > Hemiptera > Pentatomidae > Rhaphigaster > Rhaphigaster nebulosa. Next base: position 38,218,523 of record OX411311.1, on the reverse strand, counting down.
TATATCCTCTTATCGGCCATTTGAGAAGATATTTAATTTTAAAAAAAATAATTGTCACGTCAGTTTATAACTAACTACTAAATTTCAAATAATAATTGAAGTCAATTTGTTACGTTATAGTTTATTATTTTAAATACTGAACCTTAGTATTCGATCAAGGAAAAAGAAATTAGAAATCGATCAAAAAAAGAAGGAAAAATATTTGGTAACTTGTAATCATAGTAAGAAAACCTTTAAAAAAAAATCTAAATAATTTTTTTTTTGTATAAAATTACATACTTGGAAATAATAAACCATTGTGCAATAAATTTGCAGTGTTTTTATAGTTACATTTGAATTTCAGAGTACATATGCGTACTAGCGACATTTGCCTTATATCTTGAAGGGTCTTGTGTTTTTCTACGTATTTAATTACCCGCGTTTAAGACTGACGAACGAATACCATGAGAAGGCTCGATATGACTCACTGCCTTTTGTATCTTATAAAGACATAATCCACTAATTACAAAGGCGGTGCCTTTGATGTTGCAGATCCATACGGCCATGACGGATGCTCTACCACTAACAAATGACAACCTTGGGCTCGGTGCAACAGGGAAGGCCTGACGTCTATATTTAGGAATATGGCGAAACGGGGAAGTTCCCTTACTACTCTATCGCTTTTGTCGTTTAAAAATGTTTTCAGCCGTGAACGGGACAAATTTGTAAGTGAGCTCTTTCTAAAAACTATTAATTCCGTCTATAACAGGACAATCACATATGCTCTTTGCGTTTATCAAGAGTACGAATCATGCACAAACAAAGTGATTTTTGATGTCTCTTGAACTAAATGCTGAAACAAAACCATCCATATCATAGATTCAAAATCATATCATAGATTAATTTTTGCAACTATAAACCATTAATAAAATAAATATTTAGAGCTTAATTACAACATGTCAAACAATAAATTTATATACAGTCGAACTTTTTTAGGAACACTGAATTTTTATTAGAAAAAAATATTCTGTATATCGAATAAAATTTCTATATATCGAGCAAAAATTCCAATTTAAAAAAATATATAAAATGTGATGTCATCAAAAAGTGACCTTAGTTTACATACATAAAAACGGGTAATAATTAAATAAGAAAAAGAAATATTCCACTGACTTGCAAAGCAATGGAAATTCAGTGAAGATCTTGTTTCAGAAGAAGCACAGGAGTACCTAAATTCTCTGAATCTCTTTCCTAACACAGAATGAAATTTTCATTTTAAATTCAGTTTAACTTTGCTTTTCTTGTTGTGAGCACTGCTCTTAAACCTGACTTCGGTGATGAATTATACAAAAGTACATATAAGAAGCTATCTTGCGCGAAAACAAAAACAAGTTCATTTTTATGTATGTTTGTATATTTTTAATACATGCCCTTATTAAATTATAAATATACATTTGCAAAAAAAAAATCTGCTATCACAGATGTAATTTGTACAATTTTTCAAATAAGTGCTATTGATCGTTCAGTTTTGTTTTTCTTTAATCCTAAAAAATTGCCTTTATTACATCACTGACTCCAAAAATTACCTTTGGTACTTCTTTAACTATAAAGAATAGATGTAATTGTTCTTGAAAGGGTGAAAAATTGCAATCTTTCTATATATCGAATTTTTTTTCAAGGAACCTTCCATGTAGAGGTTCGACTGTATTTATTTATTAACTCTCTTTGCCATCAGTAATAATTATTTTTTATTATAAATAAAACGAGCTTTATTATAAATAATAACGATTGGAAATTTTAAAGAGGTATATTTTATGGCATGCTAGTGTTAATTTAACAGAGAATATCGAATAGAATGTTTATGCTGATTAAGGATGTTTTTTAAATACAAAATTAAAGGGTTTTTGTTTCACTTATCTAAAATATCTTAATACTACAATAGCAGGTTTTTTTTTTAAACTTTCCACCAATGACCCTAAACCTGGTGAGATTGTTTGATAGTGCGGAAATGTCCTCAACACACTGATAGTAAGCCTTGTGACAGTTGGAAAAATGCCGGATATAGCTTACTAAACACAAATCAATTTTTAAGTCACCATAAAAACTAAATTATAAAGTTTTTATTCCTCCTCCAAGAATTAAAATACGTCAATACGTTGGCTACAATCAATATAACTAGTTCAGAAATAATCGAAACATGCAGTCGATAAATAGATAAGGTTAGATCGATAGGTAGATAGGATATTATAAAAATTCACTGCCAAGACGTATGCATGTGGCAGTTAACGTGATTGTAGTTTTCACTACCGCGATAGTTACTATCATCTATCACGTCAAACCAGATAGTGCAGCAGTACTGCCACAACTATAAATGCTGTCATGACGATAACTGTCGCGGTGATAATGACTGTGTAAACGGGGCTGAACAATTAGTTACTACAAAACAATAAGCAACAGTTCTTTCAATACACAATAATAAAAAATAAAAAAAATATAGTCCCATTTTATTAAAATTAAATTTTTCACGCAATACACTCTGAGTAAGTCTCTAAAATACCGGCGAAGAACTAACCAGCCAACGTTTCGCCAATTCAAGGATCATCAGGACATAACAAGAAAATCACATAAATACAGAGTAGATATAGCACATCTCACATCAACAGTCTAAAAAGACGCATCAACTAGGGACAGCACCCCACACCCCCACATTCAATCATATTCTATTGGACAGCTGTTAACCGGTATTTTAAGGACTTACGGTTTTGTATTAAGAGTCTTCTAATTGTATCCTAATAAAATATAAATTATTAAATTTTATTTAAAAATTATAATCTAGAAACTAAAAATACAAAAGCTGGTGTTTAAAATTCTATGAAAATTTTTGTAGAGACTACCGATTCTTGGCATTATCATCCATACTATAAATAAGAAAGAATTTCTATTTTTTTAGGTTTAAGGTTTGTGTGGGTGTGGAGTTTATAGTTAGAAGGCGAAGTATAAATAACACGAGAGATATTAAAAGCTATGCGAATAATTCTATTTGCCAAATAATAATAATGAGTTGAGGATTTCAAGATGAGTTACGAATCGTGAGCATTGGGTATGGAATGCATTGAGGATATAATTTACAAAAGATACTAAACAATTTTATTTTCCGCAAAATTGAAATTTCAGTTTCAAAATGGTTTCATGGGCCAGAACAAATAACAATCATGAATAATTTCGAAAATATCAGTTTCTAGACTAAAATCTAAAGCGGCCTACACACACGGGAACATCGGCTCAAGAACAACGGTTCGGCGAACCCAAGTTCGGTTCGTGGCTCTCTACACAATATACGAACAAAGGAAAACTTTCGAACCGATATTGCCGTGTATGTAGGCCACTTGACAGGATTTTCTCAACAATTTTGGAAACAGCGCCTTGAAGTCTAATACGTGATAAAGAATCGTTGATTGAAAAGTACTTTCTAGTGGTTTTAGCACATTGACAATGATTTCTTCTGTAATGTGCCTTTAATATTATACTAAGTAATGTATTAATACAAAATAAAGGTAGACAGAATTATGGTAGGTATAAGATGAATCTTATATTATTTGCCACTTCTGTTTGGCTGTTGCATCCTTGAATCTCAACTTGAAAAATAAATAGATTGCGTCTTTCCGTTCTGCATTCCTTAGCTCTGTTATGACCTGTTCGGAGATAGAATCAAATTTTGAATTGCTGAGTCTTGAGTCTTTGGGTGGTGCATTATGAGTTATAGCTTGGCTCGCTTCAATAATAATGTATCAATCCCAAATTAAATACCATCATGCGGACTTCAACTGATTATATTTATTGTATCTTTTATATTTTACGTTATTCGGCGAATCCGTGAAACCTTAGACAAGCTCGTCTATTAAACAGTAATTTGCTCTTTCCCTTGACCGACATTTAAACAAAAAATTGCTGCGTTGAGCTGTTACCACCGAACCCTTCTTGTTTCGCTAGAAGCACTCTCTTCCCGAGTTATAAGAACACTCGGAGGCTCCAAGGGCAGTTTTAGCACTCGAGTTTACTGCTAAGAGGTGCTAGCCTCGGCCAGAAGGAAACGGACTGAGGAAAGAGAAGAGGAAAATAGAGGGGGGGAGGAGAGGCATTATTACGCCGAAGGGGGCAGAAAGACCCATCTTATTAGCGTCGGTCATTAGTAATGGTGGCTTGATAATTCGTCTCTCAGTGTTTTTGTGGTAGATTTCGATCTGGAGATCTTAGATGATTCTAATTTTTACGACGATTAGCCTTCATACCAGAAGACTAGTTAATAATCAACAGTTTTGTATTATACTAGTCGCCAAACTTGGAGGAATATCATAACTTATTTTAAATATAAACCATCACAAGCAAAAATGAACAAAACTGAATAAAACGATTTGTTACTTATCCGATAAATATAACGCTAAATCACCCATAGGACTTGGAACGTCGGTGAGTAAAATACAGCTATAATAATTTTTCGTTTCTCATCTCGACTATTTATTATTGCAAAAAAAAATATAGTAAAATTCAAGTAGTTAAGTAAAAATATCTTCCCTTATTCTTTAGGTTAATTGTGTGATGGCAGAAATATAACCTATATGATTTTCAACAACATGGAATTCAACAAAAATAGAAAAAAAAAAGATAGAAGCTGTGTTTATCACTCATCCGCGGGGTTTTAAAGACGTGGAATTAATTAGGGTACAATTAATGAGAATTGCAAAGAAGAATATAAAATTATAAAAATAACAATTTCCAGAGTGAAGAATCCGCCACATCTCGCAAAATTTGTGTGCGGTGACGTCATCAACTTAACACTCAAAATTGATAAACTTTACTCCCTTACTGTGCTTCCGCCTAAGGGCCAAATCCGTAAATTCTTTTTGTAATCACACAAATAGTGGCTTTCTAGCATTTATAGAAGCGGAGGTATGAGCGTTTAAAAATGACATTAAAGGTGTCTGAAAATTTTTCTGCCTTAGCACCCAAGAAAAAATCACTTCAAAAACTAAATATTTAGAAAATTTCCAAAATCTGGTAAATTTGGAATCATCATTTTTATGTGTAGAAGCGATAATATTAAGCAATAATATGTGACAATTATCTAAAATAATTGATGAACTAACGAATCTCATAGCTATTAACAATGATAAATCTCTTTTAATAAAAAGCATCAAATTATAAGTTTTTTTTTTAATATATTTGTTTTATGTATTGATGGTTGATCGTATGGTAAATCGGAGAAGAGATGGTCAGGTGGCGATCAAGAACAATATAAAATAGTGGTGACTATTTATTAAATGCCGAGTCAGCCTCCTTTTTCTTGTCTGAGGTTGAGACCTGATGAAGACTTCCAATGTTGGTCGAAACGTCGGCAACTCCTTCTTGCTTTAAGAATTTATATATTTACAATGCGGTGAGTATGAAATACCCGATAATCTAGCTTTAAAAAAAATATTAAACAATACAAATAATAACATTTAAAAAAAAAGTAATGGGAATAGTTTTATAAGCCCTTTTAATTCGACGTTTTAGACCGTTACAGATAAATTATTGCAGAGAAACTTGATCAGTTTATGCAACTAAGTTTAAAACTTTCTTAACATCAGGGAAAAATCATAATTTAAAATTACTCAACAGGATTAAGTTTTGAGACATTTTTATTTTTTTACAACCGAATCGAATTATGAAGTGCAATAGATGATTGAGGAAATACTCTTCATTACTGTTATTACGTAAGCTTTCAAAATGAAAGTTTTCAATCAGATAAAGCAGCAATGCAATCGATCATTTAATTGTTGAATTGCCAAGTATTACAGTAAAACATTAGATAATAATAATAATAAGATAATTAAGAATTGGAATGTTCTATAAATATATAAAATATAAATAATAATTATCTCTCGTAAAATATATGATGTATTTGAATGCCATCGACATAGGACAGGACTTTTAAAGGTCAACTGTAAAACCCGGGCCGCTACCTTTTAGTCTACTCAGCGTGGGCGAATGGTTTTCAGAATTATTTATGTGGAAGAGTTATGTTTTTAGAGCAGAGAGATAGGTTGTAGTGTATTAAATTATATTATTTTCAAAAGGGCTAACTGAAGAGAATTAATTAGTCTATAGTTTAAAAATATAGCAAAATGATTAATAGGTACTATAAAAAAAAAAAATTATAAACAAAGTTATCAAAGGGGGCAAATGCGCTATTCTTATCTCAGAGTTAGAAAAATTCGAAAAAAAAAAGAAGTATAAGCGGAAGAGCTCCGTTACTAAGATCTTATTTTCACTAAAATGCAAAATTCAATATATCAAAATTGGGCAGTGGGAGAAATAAGTTGAGACCTCCTAAAAACACTTCTATAACACCAAATGAATTTACATACAAATTTTCAAGCCTTCAATTCAATTTGGAGGAGCTGTGGAGGTGCGCAAAACCTTATCCTCACAAAACAGATAAACATACCGAAATTTTTACTGAACTTTATCGCCACTTTTGTGGTATTGTTCGGCCAATAAAACAATCTTTCATACTGAATTTCGGCTCATTTGATCAAAACAGGACCCTGGAAGTGTCCAAATGTATGTATGTATATACATACATTTGGTGTATATATATATATATATATATATATATATATATATATGATAAAGACACCTCCAGATCCCTCCGATGGCCTTCCATAAAGTACAAAAGTCTATTATTTTCGGGGAAAATACGACTAAAAATATGTTAGGAATAAGGTGACTTCCTTAAGTCTATTAAACTATAAATCAATGGCTCCAAAAGTGATCCTGAATTTGGTTACTAGTTTCCGAAGATTGCAGAATCTCAAAAACGACATGGCGTCGCGACATCCATCTATCGACACACACACATCCACAATCTCCTGTTTCTGAAGGTCTCTTTCAGTTATTATATGCCTTTTTTTTTTTCAGTAGGTAAAAATTTCCTAAGAGATTTCTTAGTTTTCCGTGCAACATTAAAACTGTCAATATCAGTAGATAAAGCATTGGAAATGGACGGTTTCGACATTTTAAGCGGAAGAATCCACTAAAGTTATATCTTATTCTTCTGCTTCACACTTGATCAGATCACAATTGGGGAGGAAAACAATTATTATAGATTCAATTTTAACACTTAAAACAAATAATAAAAATGTTTAATTAGAGTGGAAAAAAAAAATCGCGTTTGTAACCTTCATTACCGAATCATATGATCTGTGTATTTAATTTTAATACAATTTTTGGTGTAAGTTTATTATGACCTTCAAGTAAAGTACAGCTTCCGGTCTCCCAATTCAGAACAAAATCTAGTATGTTATTTAAATCAATATATAAGTAATAAAAACTAAATTTGACATGTTTTACATTATATTTTAATATAAATTTTTATGAAATCAATTATGGCCTTTAAGTAACATACCACTATTTGTGATTATGCAGTGACCAAAAAGGGAGGTCAATAAAACTACGTCAATAAAACTACTGCGTACAAGGAAGTAAAAAAAATATCAAACTGTGATGATCATCCAAATTACATTTCAAACAATAGAATTATGAGAACACACTTGGTTGAATCAATCTGAGAGAGAAGGGCGTTAGGTTGCGACTCAGCTGTGCGGACATAGCGGTCCGATCCTCGAGATAAGGTCATCACCGATAGCCCCCGGCGAAGGCATGAGGGTCTTGAAGTTAATGTACCCACAGCTTGTTCATATTTGTACCCCGAGGTACGGGCGAGTACCGCACGGTTAATGGGGATCTATCGCCCATCCACACGCGCCCGATAAAAAGTTGGTATAACTGTTCTTCGGGGTCGTTGCAATCAGATACCACACGGAAATTCGGAGACACGACTTTTTAACACGACCCGGCTACGTTTTTTCTTCAAGGCAGACTGAGGTCAGTAGCATAAGCCGGGTTTTCTGATTTATTTACATGAAATGTGGTAAATCCTTGTAAATGGTAAATTCTTGTGGTAAATCACAAGAATTTATTAAATTGTTAAATTTCATCCACCATTGAACATTTACGGACCTAGAAAAACAGCCACAATCAGCTTTGTTAAGTACTAAAATAAAGAAACAGTATATTTGAATTTAATTTTAAAAATTAGAAATACTTAAGATCAAAAAGCATTGGACCTCTCAAACAGTAAGAAGTAAAGAACCAGTCATCATCATGACTGAAAACCACAAAATCACATTAATTCATATCAGAGATTAATTCAGTACACCTTACTCCAATAACCTAAATTAGTGAAGACAGAGTATCTTTATTTTGTCAATCTGTTTAAGTCTGATGAAGTGAGATGTGCTGTCTCTGGCATACATAGACTGGTTTTATTTACTGCTATAAGAGAAACCCAATATTTTAATTTGGTAATAATAAACCAAATATTACAAATTGAGCTTAATTTTTTTTCTTAGTAGATTATGCAAATATTTACTGCAAAGAGAGTGAGTGACATTTCTAGAAAGAAAAAAAAAATGTTTTAAAATATTTAACAGCTCATTCAAAAAAATTGTTTTGCATTAAAAAAAACTTTAACCTTCGTTTAAGAAGGTAGATAGAGCTGATCAACCACGGTACTCCTGATTAAAAACAAAAAAGCAATCGAAAGATTTGCGAACGCTATTGTTATCAAGAAGTTACTGATACTTCCTTAATACCTCGTAACCAAACAAATATGAGGAATAATAGTTTTCAAAAAGCTATTTCAATCATTACTTTTCATTAATTTTTCTTTTTTTAAACGCAATGCTTTTAGTTTAGTTTATTTATCACTCACTTTCATAGTTTTATAATATTAATTTGAATGAACTAATAATGAATAGGTTTTTCTTCTAGTAGTTTTCTTAACTTTCGGTGCAATTTTATTAGATCAGTAAATAGAAAGCAAAAAGGCTATTCGGTCACAAATCTTTTTATTTTATTTTACATTATTTCGGTGTTTCGGCCATCTTGGGCCATTCTCAAGTCTGAAAGAACAAATTTGTTTAATCGGTTTTTAAACGTAATATATTTAATATAAACGTAATATATTAACGTAATATATTTTTTCTTATATAATTATTAAAACATTTATTTCATTTCAACAATACCTACCATGTAATGTAAAACGTACTTTATTTAATTGTTTAGAAGTCAAATAATAGTTTTTCATTTTTAATTCCACTCATTTTATGCGATTATAAAATAGTGTTTCAAGCAAAAAAAAAAAAAAATAAAAAACAGAGGTTTTAATTGAACTAAACATTGATATAAAACAGCAAGAATTAAAAAGAGACATGAAATAATTGTCAGAAAATAAACAGAAAAATAAAAGCATCGAATCTCTAAAATACCGGTGAACAATTAACTTGCCAGTTCAGCCATCCGCAGGACAGAAAAAAAGATCACATATATGCCGCTAAAAATGCAACACATCTCACATCAACAGTCTAAAAACACGCATCAACAAGATTGTTTTGAACTACTGTCTCACTCCAAGACATTTACACACATAATGTAATACATAATTAGCTATACATACATATTGGACAGTATGATGTGTGTAAATTTTTTTAAACAAGATGCTGTCTATTATTGATGTGTCTTCAGGGCCGGATATGCGGAAGGGCAAATGCGGCACATGCCCTGGGCGGCAGAATTTTGAGGGCGGCAAATTTCGTAGGAATTGCTCGTTGTTTTATACCATAATTCAATCAATAAAATGAATCGATGCAATGAGATAAGCATATTTATTTAGGAAATATATCATTTATCAACACTGTTGTTGACTTTTATTGAGTGGGTGGTGAAAGAAGGGGCGGCAAAATTGAGCCTATGCGTCTTTTAAGACTGTTGACGTGAGATGTGCTACATTTTGTCGGCATATAAATGATATTTTTTTCTGTACTGAGGAGGCCTGAACTAGCGAAACGCAGACAAGTTGTTTATCGGTATTTTAGAGACTCTAGTCTGTGTGTTTAGAATCATCCATTTATAACCTAAACATTTTTTTTGTAATCTTTTAATTTATTGAGTAATATTGCATGCTGTCTCAATAAAGGACAACAGTAATAATGCTTAAAAAGATCATTCACACCATATTTACAGAAATTTGCATAAAATAAAATAAAAGCAAAATAATAAATAAGAAGAAAGAAAGAAAAAAAATAAACTTAAATATAATAAAATAAACATAAGCATCTTAAACGCAGGAATACAGAATATTTATAATCGGCCTAGAGAACCCCGAGCCAGACTTGTCCCCCCCAGTTATGGATGGAGAAGCATAACATAAATTAGAGATATTATCCTAAACTGGCAACTCTACTCCATTTTGAGAATTTCATGAAAATTTCCTAATTATTAAAATGCGGCCCAAGTTTTCTAATTGTCCATGGAGGTCAAACAAGTCAGAAACCCACATCCTAAAACACTGAATAAAACAATTCCATCTCCCTGGAAACACACACTCCTGTTCTTCTAGTTATTCCAGGTATATCGAAGGAATAATATCCTGTATAAATAAAACGAAAAAAGGGAATAAGAAATGATTGGCTACAAATAGACTCGAGCATTATCAAAATGATGCTGATGCATATTTTAAAGCTGATCCCTGGAAGAGATAACTGGTTTTTTTCTACCCATTGTTGGTGAACCTTGAAGAAGGCCTGGCCGCGTGTTTTGCATTTGAAAGAAGAGGAAGATCTTGATAATGGAGATGTATTAACCGGTTTGAGGTCATAAAGTAAGTAGATAACTATCCTGTCCTGTCTGGGCCCGGGATAGTCTGAGCTGGCCGCGCCGCTCCCGTATCATACTAATGCCCTCGTCTCGGGGGAACTCAGCTACCCTCTGTAATCCCTTCAACTCAATATAAAATTTATCTTATTAAAACCACCAACTCTACAAGTTGAAAATTATATACCGAATATTTCAAGTTGGGCGAAAATTGAAATAATATTCAAACTACTGATACTTTTTTTTTATAGTCAAGAGATATGTTGTCTCTTAATCTATCATTCTACACCGTCAATTATCTAATTCCATCAATTATACTACAATAGTAATTAAAACAGTGAAAACCTTGCCAAAATTACTCCTAAGAATACAGCTACTTGTAACGCTAAATTCGGGGGAAAAAATCGTTCAAAGAGTTTTGGAACGAAATAAGTTATTATCATTGGAACGAAGGATGTCATCATCATCATCTCGGATTTTTGAAATTTACAAATCACAATTGAAAATCTAAAAAGCGCAAAAATAATTTTTCATGAGGATTAGAATTCCGAAACCTGCCAAATCCATTTTATAATTTTTTATAAAAAGTTTTTGTAATAGTGTGGTGAAAGGATTTCTTCCAAAATCAGTTACATCACATAGAACATGGTCTGCACATACAACGCTCTGCTAGAAAAAACGCAGCACATCTTCCCGACTATTCACTATTTACAATTAGACCACATTAATTTTTAATGTTTAGCATTCTCAGAGATTGTATTAACTTACCTATATAATATTATAATATAACTCATTTTGGTATTGTAAACAAAAATACTGTTATCATTAAAAATGTTTTCTGTCATGGTTTAAATAAAATAAATGTATTGATTGATTTATTTATGCATTATAGATACCTAACTTCCTTGACATATAATCAAAAAAATAATTAAAATATATATGGTTAAATATTAGAAAATTACATATTTTCTTAATGGTCGTCCAAAACTCGCCCATCTCAAAAAATGTTTAGCTGGCAGATCCATTTATTTTTTTTATTACTAGATATGGACAGGTATCTAAGTGGCAGTGACAAAGGAAAAAAAAGATAACATCAGCTTTGCAAAGATAACACCGATCCATGACCTTTAACGGTCAGCTGTGAAAAATTTCCAAAAAGGACTTGGCTGGTTTTGGAAATCAACTCCTCATATATTAGCAAGAAAACTGGTTCGCATAGAGAAAATAACTGCAGGTTTTAGAAAGAGCTCCTAATGCATGGCGAATTTCATTTTTTTTTTTATTGTATATTTGTAAATTATTCAACATATAATTATTCAATATTAGTGGGAAGTGGGAGGAAAGTGGAAAAGTTGTGTGGTGCGCTCACCGCATCAGATTTTTCATCTGATGATCAAACAGACATCTTCGTTATAACATCAAGAGCACTATCGAGATTAGGCCACGTTATCATTCTAAATAAATTTATATTTACTATTATTAAGTTTACTTTGAAAGAGCACATCTAAAAGATCTATAAGGTTGCTGAAGGCGGGCAAACCGCTAGTGAAATTAGCTATATCTATCATCGAAGGACCTACTATATATTTTACAAGGCCTATTTACATTTTCGAAAGAATCGTTCGGACCTCAATAATTTGAAGACTGGCTATTATACAAGTATAAATATAGGCAGACATATGGGCAGACGGTTCTGACAGGTGAAGGACGCTTTGGGACAGGCTCGAAGAACACGCTCGGTAGAACGTAATGATAGTTCGGAGCTGGCCCGATTTGATAAACTTATGCTCACTGGATCCGGGAGTCCTGTCCCAGTTTTATACGGCCTATGATTCGTGTAAGCGCCGTCGCCGCCTACTTACCGGACGGAAATTGCTCGAGCAGGAAAAGCTCAATGATATTTCATATTTTTAATCTTGAGGCCAGATAACTTGATATTTTCACGAGTTAAAAAAAAAAAAAAATGCGTGAGGAGCAGAGCTCAACCCCATTTAAAATATTTGTATAACCCCATTTAAAATAATTGTATTTTAAATTACCTTAATATAATAGTAACTAAAATATAAAATTGAAAATATCAAGATGGCGGAGCATTGGAAAAAAAGAAAGGAATACCACTAAAAGGAACTTCTTTAACCCTAACTCAATTCACATACAAATTTTCAAGCCTTTATCTCAATTTGGAGGGGCTATAGAGGTGCACAAAACCTTTAAACCACAAAAAAACATTTTAATAAGCCTTAATGTTGACTGATATTCACCCTCCACTTCTGTGGTATTATTCTGTGGGGATGAACCAGATACATTATTGGAGTTGAAATGGACATGAAAAACTGATGGACTGAGGACTGAGGATTATTTTCAGTGGAGGTAATTGTACAGGCATCGAACCTTTGCTAGGCTTTATTTTCATTCATTATTATTATTATAAGAGGTTTAGTTGTGTCAATTAATGTTTCTATGCAATCGTCAGAGTAATCTCCTCATATATCAACACCTACATGATTCCGACATTGAAGAATGATTACTTAAAAGATGCATATTGAGTACATTTTTCTCCTTACTTATAAAAAAAAATAAAATGATATATTAAAAATAATTATAATATATTTTGGAGTGTAAGAGCTGACCGGCCTAAGTGGCAGACTGGAGGGGAGTGCTGTATTGATCCACTTGCCCTTGAACTTGGCCTAAACCTCCACCAGACGCCATTATCGCTGGGGGTAGACCTCTGGGCCACTGGGCCACCCGCGTCATACCTCGGCTCGTCCTCTGTCTGCCCGTGGTTCGGGGTCTGTCCATGGGCGGCGATAGGAAGAGGAATCGCGTTAGAGTACGCAGATCTGCTGAGGCGGCAATTGGCAGAAGCAGGAAACGAGGAAAACGGAAAGTAAGTTTCAAGACTCAAGTCTAGAAAGAAGGACAGACTTCCAAAGCAGATTATAGAACAAGAAGAACCCAAAATGATTATTTCTTTACATTCGTCCATTCTGACTTCAGAAACAAGTAGCTTTTACATTATGCTAAAAGTTATCCTATCATAAAAAATTAACATTTAAATGTACACTGAATGTAGCTTCCACCTCCTCATACTAAAGCAATATATAATCGATACAGAGAGGCTAATCGATTGAAGTAGTAGCTATTCCAAGGACTGCGTTCGAACCACTCCTTAAGGCGGGCCCACTCGTCCGCAATAGTTCGTTTATTTCCATAATTCGAATTAGCATCTACAGATAGCGTCCTTGATGTGTTTTCATCTTTACTACAGGAAACTTAAGGAAACTCTCTGAACATAAACCATGCGCTTTAGCGTCCAACAACGCCGCTGATTGGTCATAATTACTGACCAATCCTAATACAGATTCCAGGTCCACCAATAGAAACCTTTATCAATCTAGATATAATTGCAAAATGCCTAATGACCCAATCTTGAATCCTTGATTGCTGGAAATATTTCCTACTGAAATAACCACTCTCCAGTCGCCAGTTATTTAGTCAATAGCATGGCATTAAGTCGGTTCCTCGGTTGTAATTTTCCTTTATAAAATTCTGAACTCCCGATCCGATTCAACATGCACGTCTATAGTATTTAATAGGAATCCTGAGAATTTATGAACAAAGGTTCATTAGTGAGTGGTTTTCCAATTATTCTTATGCATTTAAAGCTCTTGTATCAGTCTAATAAACAGCGTGCAGATGGAATACATTGTTAAAAGGTCATTTGATCTACCATGAAGTTCTGTTTTGGAAATTACTGAAAGATATCAAAACAAAGCTTCGAATTTCTTAAACAGCAGTAAACAACTAACAACTTTTTGCCAATTCAGGACTGAAAAACATAAGATCATAAAAATGTAGAACAAATATAATACACCTCACGTCAACATTTAAAAAAAAACTTACATCAGTCCAAAATAGTTTCAAACACACACTATTATATGACAGTATGAGTAAAACTGTCTTGGACTGATGCATTATCTCTATTTGGTTAATATTCTTTAATACTATTGATGTAAGATGTGCTATATCTTGTCTTCATTTATGTGGCCTTATGTTTTTTCAGCCTTGATAGTTCAATAGTCGGAACGCAGACTGGTTAGTTATTAACTGGGAGAATTGAGGCTTTGTTATCTGACAATTGAATTTAGCATGCTAAATTATGGGCGGCTTAGTGTAAATATAATACTGCCTTCTCTTGCTAAATAGATACGGTGGCGCTATCTGGTGTAATATGGTGCAACTATCATCTATTCTACTAACATTGTTTTTGTTAAACCTTTACTTTTAAAAATTAATTTTTAATTTTAAAATAAAGAAACATAATTAGATTGAACCAAACTTAAGCAAGTAAACATAAAAACCACTTGAGACTTTGAAACCTCATGCAGACATACTGACACCTGTGGCCTGACAAAACAATCTGGTGGCCATATAGCAGAGTGACATTGCATTTAGCAATAAGTGCTAATATTTGACTTGTTTTCGATTGCGATATTTAGCATGCTACTTTGATATCTAAAGAATAGCACAAATAGCAAGATTTAGCATGTTAATTAAGAGATTGTGAGTACAATCATTATCTTAAAAGTAGTTTTTGTCTCATTTTTAAATTATGGCTCTCGTAATACAATGTGGTCCCTTATTAATATGTAGATGTTGTTTTAATAATAAATAGTTGACAAGATAAAATATTATTTGCAATCAACTCGTCAGATTTATGAACACCGTTTTTTTTTTAAGGCGTGAAACTTCTCAAACGGAACGGAGTTTGAGGTGAAGGTGAATTAATATAAATATATATATATATATATATATATATATATATATATATATATATATATATATATATATATATATATTAATTAAAATTTATTTCCAGCTTTCTTTTATACATTATTTGTAAAGTTTCTTTGCTTCTATAAAATAGTTGTTGCTTAAAGTGTTCCGTCGGTGTGAATTACTTCTTTGATTCTCGGTTAACTTTAGAAAAAAAAGAAAAAAAAAAGAGGAAGCTCAATTTGTATGGAAAAACTAAAATTAGAGTCGCACCTTATTCAAAGGTATTTTTGTTCGCGAGACTGTCCCCTTGGCGTTTCCTTGAATGCTGATGAGTCTTTGTGGCCCGCGGTGAATACGTCGGGTCGACTATCTCAATAGCAGCTTGCATCTCGTTTTCTAGCGCAATCCCTTCATAAGCATGGCTATTTAAAAACATTTTTTAAAAATTCAAGATTTCTTTTAAACAGCTTTTCTGGATCAAAAAAAGTATACACTTCACTCTGCGGCAGTCCAATTAATGAATGCAGAAACTGGAACTATATAGAAAGGTAAATAGCAGGGCCGGAACTAGGGGGGAGAGAGGCAAAGAGGACACTTGTCCAGGGCTGCAGAACGTGTAGGGCAGAAAATTGTGAGTGCAATTTTATTTTTAGGTTAAGAAAAAAATATTATTTTATGCTTTTTGATTTTATTATCCTTAATTCAATTAACGAAATTAGTTACATAAGGTTATCAGATGATGATATTTATTTCTAAATATAAAATATTGTTATAAAACTGTTGACTTTTATTGGAAGGGTGTGAAAACATAATAAAATTAAGAAATAAAATTAAACTTGCTTCGCAGGTAAAAATCCTAGTTCCGGCCCTGACGAATACTCATACAATAGGATTAGGTTTAGTGCATTATATGCTTTCAACAACTAAATAGTTAAGTCGAGTTTAAAAAGTGTCCACTTTTACTTCTAAACCCCTCTCTATTCAAAAATCAGATCAGAATAATTAACTCACTTAAGAATAATCAACTCAGGACTTATGTTAATATTTATCTAATGTACTATTTATTAGAATTCAGGATTAAACTCACTTCATAATTGTTTTCAAAAATGCACCTTTGTAATCAACCAAGAAAAAAAAAATTATCCCACTCCCCCCTCAAAATTTGTGATTTTACGATTCAAGATAAGTAGAATAAAAAAAATAAATGAATACAAAGTAAGGTCGTAAGTGAAAGTTGTATGATGTGTGCACCAGATTTTTTTTAATACGTATAAATAAATGAAAATGAAAAAACCCGCCATGTTTCACTAAAACCAAAGCAGAGTGCAACTGAAATTGGAAGATGGAGGGGGGACTGACCAATATATAATTCAAATTTATTTCTAGGATACGGATGGAACCCGTTAGGACCAGACAGGAGGCGCCGAAGATAATGCCCAGCTCTAGGATCGGCTGTGGCAGACAGGCGGAGGCCTTGGAAATTATGGTCCAATTTTACTTTTTTTAAGTTATTATCCCGAACCAGTTTATCTCAGAGATGGCTTACCTAACTCTTCGAAAACCGGGATTCGTAGTAATTAATTATGATTAGGCTTTTATTAAATAATCTTAATTTAAATTATTGAGAAAAGCAAGTCCCAGTAAAATAATCCTTCTAATATAGGCAGTACACAATGAATTGAGGGGGTTTGTTGGACCAAAATGTGTAGATTGTGGATGCTTATAGGAAATGCTATCCTGATTATGAATATATCCAATAAAAAGCATCAAAAATGATTATTCAAAAAAAATTTATAAAAAAAAACAGAATATTTTTTAATATATTATAAAAAAACTAATATGAGCATTAATGATATGAAAAATGTAAATTTCATTTTTTTCATCAATCAAAGCCTCTCTCTATTTAGTTGTTATTTTATTAGACTGTTGATGTGAGGTATGCTGACAGGGCCGGAAATAGAATTTTTGCGAGGGAAGCTCAATTTTGCCGCTGATTCTTTCATCTCCCTCCCCAATAAAAGTCAGTTTTGTAAGAGTATTTTATGTTTATTTATATATATGTGTATATATATATATATATATATATATATATATATATATATATATATATATATATATGTATATATATATATATATATATATATATATATATATATATATATATATATATATATATATATATATATCATAGCATAACCTCAATTCATTTCAAATAAAGGAAAAAACGATCAACAAGTAGAAACAAATATTTTTTACTTAACCTAAAAATAAAATTTCGCTCGAATTTTAATATTGCTCTTTGGTCTGTATTTATGTAATCTTTTTCTATCATAATGTCTGCAGTGGCAAAAGTTTGAAGCTTTGGACTGTTCTAATATGTGATATCCCACACATTATTGGTTTTTTTATATATATGTAATCCAGTATTCTGACAGAACGGAAAGATAAGTGACGGTCATGCAACAAGATAGTGGTTTAGGTCAGGGCTACAAAACGCTGAATCATTAGAATCGTACTTTTTGATCTCATTGAACAATTTCGATAGAATTAATTATATCTAGAAAGATAATAACACATCATTTCATGAGTTAAATTGAGTATCTAACTCAACAAGAAGGAAAGAACGCGATCTTAAAAAATCTCAGAGTATGTTAATTACGTTTTTATAGATTTTCTTATCACATTTAATTTAATGAAATAAATACAAAATTTATTCAATTTTAAGTTAAATTCAATTAAGTTAAATACATATTACAGTTTGATCGTTCCGTCTTATAAACGCTTAGACATCGATGGCAAGAAATCCTCAGGAATTAGCTGAATGTTTTCCACAGTTATAAATATTAAAATTAATAAGCAATAAATTGAATAGCAGTTCCGACTGGCATGCCATTGGCACAGCGATTGGTGAAAACAGTTGCCGGGAAGGTCAGAACCTTGCCCCGAGCGACACAACATCCAATCCTGTTTCGGTTCAGGAACCAAACCCACCATTGCAGTTTTGTCGTAATTTAAACTTTCTAAGGATAATAACTTCTCTGATCTTCGGTGTAGATTATGGATCCTATGCCGGATGGTGAGTGTAGTTATAGTGTTTACCCACAATCTAAAATTCAGTTTCCAATTGAATCTCACGGCGAAGCTTTAGAAAACCTGCAGGCCAGCTTTCGTCGAATAGAAACGTCATTTAATTAAAACTGTACTTTTTTTTTTTCTCATCCCAAAAAAGAATAACGGCGATAGCTACGCAGAAGAGGCGACTGAGAATCTAGAAAATGTACGAGCAGATGCTCCGATAAAATGTAGATGGCAAGATGAAGGCGGAATTTTCCGGTCGCCGGATACGCTAGAGATGGTAATGCGGCTAAATTAGCGGACTAAATGAGACGAGAGTCCCACCGGTTAGTGGACAAGTATGGGTTGAGATGGGAAATAACAGACGGAAAAGAAGATTTGTGTAGATAATACTATAAAACTAACAGTGTCATCGGGCAAATGGTTGTCCAATTTATTATTTATAACGATAATACAGGACAAAGAAAATAGAACTTATAAGTTCGTAAATAATTAATTTAAAATATATTTTTAGCAAGACATTTAATTTTAATCGGAAAACTTTTTTAACACTGTGTTCTAAGTTTTCAATATTTTTTTTCTGAATTTATACACACTTTATTCTACATTAGTGCTAATGATTTGTCAAAAATTTAAAAAAGTTTCAGTTATTGTTATTATTATATTATGTCATCATAAAGGTGATGCGTACCGAATAGGGTTTAGACCAGGGTGGTAAAATATCCGTGCTTGGGTTTGCGGATGATTTGGTATTATTAAGTGAGGACGCGGAAACTATAAAACTGAATACAACAACGTTGATGACAGCTGGGAAAGAGGTTGGTCTCAAAATAAATACGGATAAGACGAAATATATGGTTAGCAACAGAAACAGAGGCGATTTTGAGGATATAGATATAGGAGAAAATAGGTTTGAACACGTTGAGAAATTTAAGTATTTGGGGTCTGTGATTACTAGAAAAACCGAAATTCAAGAGGAAATAAAGGCGCGGTTGAAGGCGGGAAATGCTTGTTATTTTTCGGTATCAACATTACTTAGGTCGCGCATTTTGTCCAGAAACTTAAAACTTAGAATATACAAAACTATTATCTTGCCTACAGTTCTGTACGGGTGTGAAACGTGGCCGCTAACCTTGAATGACGGACAACGCCTTAAGGTCTTCGAGAATAAGATATTGCGTAAAATATTGGTCCGAAAAAGGATGGGTCAACTGGAGAATTTAGGAGGTTACACAACGCGGAATTGCGGAGCATACACCCTGTTAATATAATCGAAGTGATATCATTGCGACGGTTGAAATTGGCTTGCAAGGTTGTTGGGCTCAGTAACGAAGGAATTACTAAAAAGTCAATAAACGCTGAACCGACTGGTAAACGTCCGAGGGGTAGGCCGAAACGTAGGTGGAAGGATTGTATTCAGGGTGATCTAATGAATTTGGGTTTGGACGACAGTCGGTGGACCGAGGTTTGTAGGCAGCGATTTGTGGTATAGGTATCTAACCTTCGGCTTCGCTAAGCCTTTTAATATTCAGTTATTGAGTTTTTCGGAATATATTACTTATTAATATAAATTAAATAATGATTCTATTAGATTCCAGAACAAAATCTTAAGGCTCTCTGATACCAGTAAATAACAACGGTAAACGATACCTCCACCATTATTAAAGTTTACAAAAAAGAAAAGGAAATAAATCTTGAATTTATCTCATGTCGGTATAATTAGGGATTGATAAATTATTTGCCACTTCTATAATTTTGTTTTTATTGAAAACTAGTTTCGAATGTTATACATTCATCTTCGTTATACATTCATGTCGGTATGTCTCTCTAATGATTAATTATTTTGTCTTCCTCCTCCTGCTTCATCTCTCTTTTTCTTGTGTTTCAATCTTAATTTGTTTTTCCGTAAATATGATTTTAACTTATGATTATCATCGCATCTTATTATTTTCTGTTCGACTGCATATTATTTTGACTTATATAACTTGATATTTTATTTTGTCGTTTTTGCATATACATTTTTATGCATCCTATTATATTTTTCATATCTTACTCTTTCATTCGTTTTTTTATTATCTATAAGTCCGAATTTTCTACTAACGTGGTTTTGTGATTTAGATTTATTATATTCTCACCTTTACTTTGGTATCTCATGGAAAAACAAAAGGTAAAGAAATAATAAATCAAAACACAGAAACCCTAAACATTTTGATAGTAAGCCAACTATATACAACCATCATATATCATAGTATTATTCATTTATATATTTTCATACTGTTAGTTATTTTTTATTTTTATTTTTGTACTGTTTTTATCCTATTCCGTAGTGGTTATTATCTTGTTTTGCTCAGCCCTGATGAAGGTCAGAACACATTAAAATAAGATTAAATTAATAAATTAGTCAAATAAGTGTTAAAGCATGGCTTTGTAATATGTTGATACGGATTAAGTCACTAGTTAAGTTCAAAAAAGTACAAATGAATTTCCGTAAGAATATATGCATATATATATTAAATAAAAATAAAAATAAAAATAAGAATAGTCGGTATTTTAATATTCTTTTCAACGCTTTCTAAGGTTTGATCTTCACTAATAGAAAATTATAGTAAAATAAACTCAATAGAGAGAAGTTTTGAAAAGAGGATTATACGTTTGTTCGTTTTAGGACGGACAGGATTCAGAGGAGGGGGGGGGGGGCAGGGAGAAGTAGAAAACTGAATATGAAAACATTTGAATAAAAGATGGAAGCGCAGCGCCACGACTGGGCATGCTGATGAGTGCATTTCCCAGGGTCAGTCGCTTAAAGGATGAACAAACCTATTCACTCTGCATCGTCATAAGTTCCTGGGGAGATAGCTGCCAAACTGTGGAGGATATGTCGTCCTTGGATCTGTCACCACATGTGCAACGTCCATCAATCAAGTCACGTCCTTTGGAATTAAGAATCAAGTCTTAATAATATAGAATATCGTATACAGTTACGGAGCTTCATCTCTAAAAATCTAGTACGGTGCACGCATCACAAAACTTTCATTTACCACCCAACTTGAAATAAACTTTAAAAGTTCCCATTGAAATTCTATTAAATAATATAAGAGCAGAAATTATTAACTGCAAAAATCAATCAAGTTTATAAGTTTTTCGTCACTCTTCATTATCTTAAGCGCCATTTAGCAAACTTTTACAGCAAACACAACAATTTTTTCCCCAAACACCAATATTTTTTTTTTTGTTTTATTCTTGATTGTGTATAGTAGGAGTTTATTACCGTGACAAAACTTTTATAATTACAATACATTTTTAAGGCTTCAAGCACTGGTTAAGGCCTGAGTGACAACTAAGAGTCGTCAGTATTTACTGCTTACGTCATCATTAGTAGATTTTTAGACCATTTCCAATTTTTTTTCTTGTGATATATCACGATAGAGGTGGTACTTACGTCCCATAATAAATTGGAACCTAAATTTCGATTTTTTAGCGCTTGAGCCTTTTTCAAAAAACGACATCGATATGTTAGATATTAATTCTTCTAAAATCTTTAACTTCTGAACAGTACATCATATATCTATATTACTATTATTATTTTCCGAAATTTTAAGTCAACCTGGAAAAATATTTCTCCTTTAGTTAATTACCAAAATCTTTTATAGTTTATATTAATACATTTATTACTACTACTGCCAATGGGAAATGGTCAAGTATTTAAAGGAAAATAAACAAAATTAAAGGTGCTTTAAAAAAAGCCATTTTGAAAATCGGCATTTTTAAGTTCTGTCGGACTTTTTCAATGAGGATAAGACCTAGCTCATATTAATGACCATTAAATTGTACATTGATTGATATAACGAGTTTAAGCAAAATCGTCAGACCCCTTTTCGAGAAAATGGTCAAAAAGTGTAAAATCAAAGATATAAAGTGGACACTTCCGTTAAGTCGATTTTAGCGGAAAAGTTGCCATAACATCCTAAACATGTACCTACCTCAGTAAAAATAAATAGTAATAAGCTAATAAACAAGTTATTTCATTTTTATTATGTACCAGTTTTGTTTAATACTGAACTATATTGTCATTGCGTCATTTACTCTTTTCTCAATCGCTACAAACATTATCAAATACGTCTGTAATCGTTGATTATGACGTCTGAGAACTACTTTTTAAAAAAAAATTAATTTACTGTTATTATTATTGTTAATTATTCATTCGATTTTAACCACTCATTCCAATTTTCGGAGCCATGTTCCTTTGGTGCTGTGCCAACTGTGTGATCCCGAATCCCAAGTCGATCATATCCATTCCCCTCCCGCAAGGACGATGTGGCAGCCATGACGCGAATCTCCCTCCCAAGGGAAAGTGGGTTATTCAGTCACATGCCAACATCCGTGCAACTTTCGGCCTACAGGCGGAATTTCGTTTCCTCTCTTCTGCGGATATTAGATCAACAGTGTTATCCGTGTAGGCGATTTACCGAAGAATCTCCTGCAATCTCTTTAACGATGTTTTCTCAAACACCTTCAGCATATATCGAAATTCTTGGATAAGTTAGAACATCCCCTGTCCCAAGCAAGTTGAAAGATGGGAGCATGTTATGAGACACGCTTTATTTCCGTTCTTATATATATATATATATATATATATATATATATATATATATATATATATATATATATATATATATATATATATAATAACTAATTACCAATTTTCAAAAAAAAAAAAATGGCAAATAAGGACATCTAAAACATCCGTCTCCGAATTTAATAATCAGTTGTTCCATTAGAAGGGAAACTTTCAACAAATTTTAAATGGTCTAGAGCATTAAGCATAAGCTACTAAATTAGATTTCAAAAACAACCACTATAGATAAAAAAAATCCATTTAGATATACAATTAAAAAAAATCCGCATTACTAAATTTAATTTAATACTCAGTTGTTCCATTAGAAGAGAAAATTTTAACAAATTTTAAATGGTCTAGAGCATTAAGCATAAGCTACTAAGCTAGATTTCCAAAACAACCACTATAGATGAAAAAAAAATCCATTTAGATATGCAAATAAAAATTCGCATTACTCAATAAATTGTATAACTCATTTGGTCATATTCATTAAATATCATAATAGAATTCTATGAACAGATTAACATGTTCTTGTATGTTATAGAATCATGGTATGCTTTACATGTTATAGATGGTATTCTGTTAAATTAATTAATTAATTATGGTATTCTCACATTCTATAGAATCATATCATGATTATGATTATGATTTTTTGATGCTTTCTGATTTTTTAAAAATAATATAAATGTTTAAAAACCCTTATTCAGAAAAGAACATTTTCATTTTATCAATAAAGAGGGCCAAATTATGTTAATGAATCTAATTATTATTAGTAGGGGGACTAGGTTTGGTTTTGGGTAAAAAAAAAAATTATATATTTTTTTATCGATCACTTTTATTTTTTCATATTAATAAAAATAAAAAATACAATCTGTTAGAGAGAAAATT
Organism: Rhaphigaster nebulosa; assembly: GCA_948150685.1. NCBI lineage: Eukaryota > Metazoa > Arthropoda > Insecta > Hemiptera > Pentatomidae > Rhaphigaster > Rhaphigaster nebulosa. The sequence goes on along the minus strand of OX411311.1, from coordinate 38,194,429 downwards.
TATTTATTATTTTGTTATTGTGATACGATTTAATGGAATAATTATACGAAGATTAGTATATAAAATCGAGATTTTAGCCATCTTGGAATCTTTAAAATACGGTTTGATTCTCGTTAAATTCCCCTGCGCAATAAATGTTTGCGTAACAGAAAAATAAAACAAAAAAGAAAGTAATGCCGTAAACCTTATCTTCCAGCAATAAAACTTCACCGCCTCATCTGGCGGGAGACACTTTATGAGTTACGAGAATATTTTGCGTGGAAGCACGTGTAGAATTGTATAAGATATGGTAGTGAGATTTTTTGGCTAATTTCGAAGATTATTGTCAAAATTTATTGCATCTCTTTTACGAGAAAATTTTAAATGCCAATAGAATATATATATATAATAACAGTTTGGAGCACGCGCACTAAATTTTATGACATATTGTAAATATAAAGTAAACATTTTTGTAGATTTAAACATCTTATTCTTGGCTAAACATTAACAATTTGTCACCGAACTCTCATATTTTTAAAATGATCAAATTCCAGAAAAATTTCCTCTTATCAACTAACTCACTTTATTCACCCTTTTTCACAACGTTTCGGGCTTATCTTGCCCATTTTCAAGTGGTCTAAAAAATATTCCACGTCAACTATAAAGCATTTATAAACAACCAAATCAACTATTCAAAATTTAAATATGCACATGTAATCAACAATTAAAAAAAATCATAAATCATAAATCCATGCCTGAAAGAGAATTCGTCAAATACTTAGTCAAAAATTTACAATACTTCATTATAAAATTCCTTACCTTATCTTCACTTTTACATCCCTATTTGTCAATGTTAGATTGATTATTCGTATAAGGAAATTTCAATTTGTTATCCTAATTCTAAAACGAATATTGTCAAAATCAATTATAAATTTAGACTCTTTATATCAGTAAAAATCCTGGTAAAAACGATTATTAATGTACTTGAAGTTGAATAGTCTGTAAAGTCAGGAAATTTTTGGAATCAATTTATATTACGAAAAATATCAATGATGTGGTAAATTCAACTGCAAGTATATTAATAATCGTTATTACCATGATTTTTACTGAGATATCAGTAAGGTCTAAATTAATAATTGATTTTAACACTACTTGTTTTAGTTTTAGGATGACCAATAGAAATTTCCTTATACGAATAATCTCACATTGACAAATGGGGATGTAAAATTGAAGATAAGGTAACGAATTTTATATGGATAAAGTATTCTAAATTTTTGTAAACATTTCACTAGGCATTTGGCGATTTCTCTTTCAGAGATGTGTTTATGTAAACATGAATCTTTTGAAGTTCTTAATTGTATTTAAATTTTGAATAGCTGATTTGGTTGTTATAAATGATTTATAGTTATATTCAAGTATATTCAAGGTTATAGTTGCAGGTGAGAATATACGAGCAATCGATTCTCTGTATTACACAATACTGCATTTATAATAAATATATATGCACACATATACACAATATACATAACCATAAGAAAGCCCATCAATAAAAATAAAGTGCAATATTTTTTAGATCACTTGAAAATGGGCAAGATAAGCCCGAAACGTTGTGGAAAATGGTGAATATAGTTGATAAGGGAAATTTGCCTGAAATTTAATTATTTTAAAAGTTGAATATACCCTTATGAAAATTGACAGTGTGGTTTTGAACTGTTTTGGAACTTTTTATTTATGTTTATAATAAAAATTCAAACATTTTTATAATATATTTTAATTAACATATTACATTGTATTAAAAACGAAGAAAATTACAGAAGGAAGATGTCACAATAACTCAGGTAATACCTGAGTGCATTATGCAATGGTTAATGCGCCTCGTAACAGTGAGCTCTACTGTCTATTATCGCAACAGCATATCTAATACTAAGTATGCATGTTTTATTTCTATTTTCATCTACTACCATTTATTTACAGTTGCAGTAGTAAAGAAAAAAAAAACAGATAGAAATAAAACAAGACTATTTTCTAGACAAAATGACGTAAGGACAATCAAGTTTCTTGCTATCCTTGTTAAGATTCAAGGTTATAGTTACAGGTGAGAATATACGAGCAATCGATTCTCTGTATTACACAATACTGCATTTATAATAAATATATATGCACACATATACACAATATACATAACCATAAGAAAGCCAATCAATAATAATAAAGTCAGATCATTCGGTGGTGAGATGAAAATTAATAGAAATGGTTTTATAAAATAATTTTCTTTTATCAAATCGTGTTATACTTTGTTTTTAATGAACTTAAATGGAGATTATAACGACCTGTAAGATTAATTTCATTTTTACTTGGTAAGTCAGTATCGCATGATAATTTTAAAATTCTAATTTTGCGTTTAAAGCTTCGTTTACACCGTGAGAGTTTTCTGCCTTGGTAATACTGGCATGACAGTGAGATAGTATGGGAGTGCGGCAATGACCTTCTCCGGACTCTGACAGTAAAATTTGAAACAGTTGAAAAAATGTCGGATGTTTAATAGCTGACTGAGCTCTAGCAATATGTAGGCCACCATAAAAACTAAATATATTGTTTGTATTCTTCCTCGGAAAATTAAGTAACGGCAAAAACGTTAAATTCAATCAATTTTAAGTTCAGAAATAATGAAAACATACACTCGATAAGTAGTCTAGGTTGATTGCTCACTGAAGCGACAATCACTGACAACTATTAGGTCCAGCCTGATAGTGTGACAGTACTGCCACGACCTTAAATGCTGCCATGATGGCGACTGTCCTATAGTCTAAACGGTGACAGTATTGTTGAAATAACTCATTAATTTGTTTTTGTATTAAATCTATCATTATAAATATCTTTCAAAGATTGAAAACAAATAAAAAGTACTTAAAAACAAACAAAAAATTATCAAGATGCTAAATTTCAGGGAAATTGTAATCTTTCAAACTTCTTTTCCTTCTGACTATATGCAGGCATGTTACGAAATAAATTTAAATTATAAATGCTTATTTGGCTATTTCTTAATTGCTTTACCAATGGTGGTGTTATCAGATGGTTTTTTAGTGAAGATAGTGGTATTTAATCTTTTTAAATAGTAATTGTTGGACAATATAAAAAATATATTTATAACATAATATTTATTAATGTTTTTTATTGTACAGTAATAGACTTGAAAAAGGACTATTTCTGTCCGAAACGTTCATAATTTAATCAATAAAGTAGGAAAAGAACTTTGAAAGATTACACTTTCCCTGAAATTTACCGTCTTGACAATTTCATCACAGAGCTCTACATAATTTTTTTTTTTTTTTTATCATGATTTCTAACGACCTTTTCTTTAGCCTTTCCGAAGATGTCAATTTACATTGTTTCTCTCCGGTTCCCCCCATAACTCTATTTAATATTATCCGATAATCTAGATTGGACCGCAAATATTTTATTCAATTTGCTATTCACTTATCCTAACAAGGCTGATTACAGTCCATTACATTAAAATTAAGGAAACATATCCTAAAGGATACCAAAAATCAATACCCTGCCATCAGAAGTACGATTCATTGCCAACAGAATAATCGATGTCTTACCCCAAAAAATCAAATTAATTAATCAGGCAAATATTATTAAATTTTTATTTTGTTCGTTTTTATTACCTTTAGATCCCCAATTACTTAACGTAGATAAAGAAAGCTTTGCTCTTTCTAGGTAAAAAAAAAATATTTTTCTGAAAATATTTTGTCGTCTTCATCAATAACTAAATAAGTTTAATATTAGCCTCTTTCGTTCTACAAAAAAACTAAACCGTTCTCGATAAAGCTAATTAAAAATGATATGATCGGATAAAATTGTGAGATATAGGATGCCTCAAATAGCAATGCGTTATTTAATAATAATTTGTGGCTAGAGTGATAGTAAAAATTGAAGTTTTTGCCACCAAAATGTCATACTATTCATATTCGCCAAAAAAATATATTTTTTTTTTTCAATATCGAGTAAGCACGTGATTATGCATGGATTCACATCTTATTGAGAAGAAATTAATTATCTTGATTAAAAGATTTACATAAAATTTTCAAATTTACAAGGCCTGATAATGCTCATTATCATTGTACGACACGAACAAAGCTAAATTAAATATGAGGTAGAATTAATTTATAATTTAACTTGCTTAATGAATTTCAATACATCGTGATCAATCAGATTCACAAAGGCTTATACAAATCTTTTTTTTTTGTGTGTTTTTTTTTCAATCATCTTTCAATGATATTTTTAACATATAAAATAAAAACTGTGACTCGATATAAATTATCTATTTATAAAACATTGTTAAGTTTTTCTATAGGACAGGGTATCTTATGTTTATGTAGAAGTCCAAAATTTAAGTACATTGCCAATAAAAAAAAGAATTAAAAAAAAAAAAAACCATCACTGTAGTAAACAAGTTGGGAAAGCTCGGTGTAGCATGGACTAGAATTTTAAAATTATATTTTACTGTTATATCTAAATGGGATCGAACATTTAAAGTTAGACTGGCGCGTTGACTGCCTAGAGCGGAACGGTCGCTCTGAGACTCGTAATTGCTGGCGGAGGAAGCCATCTGTCTTCCAGCAAGAGGTAGCCTTGCTCTGTACAAAAACTGGACCCTCTCCATCTTCGGACTCCAGGGTTCTCTACCCCTTCCTCGGTTCCGTCTCTGGGAAAGGACCTGCGAAGCTGTAGCGGATCGAGATCTCTGCAGTGTTCAAAACTTTAAGCATGGCGGGAGTGGATATCGATCAATATTTATATAAATCCATGTATAAAATTTCTAAACAGGTAGATTCGAAACTTAAAATATAGAATAAGGACTTTATTTTTTTTTATCACTGAAAATCCTCTTTCTTACTAGATCTATTTTCTATATTGGGGTCTTTTACAGAATAGGTGCACCTATTCTGTAAAAGATTCTGTAAATTATAGATATATTTTTAAAAAATATATCTATAATTCTAGAAACATTTATTTTATTTATAAATTATAAATCAGGAAACAAAAAAATATTAAAGCGGTGTTACTCTGGAGGCTAAAATTCCAATATTCCTTGAAACATTCTGTCAAAAAGATCAACATCTTATTATTTAAGCCTTCTTTCATCTTTCGATTGTTCATATCATAATAATATATGTCCCTTTAGAATAACATTTAAGGCAATCTTATTGAGCTTTAGAGCCTAACAGTAAAATATAAAAGAACAAGAGAATCAATAAATAATAAAAATAGAAATAAATCAATAAAAGAATTTAAAAAAAAAAAAAAAAAAAAATGAAATTATACAAAATCCATAATAATGTAACATTTAAGTCTTTAAACAAAAATAAATTTCAAAAATTAATAAATTAAATATCGTTAAGAGATAATGAAGTTCTAATTATTAAAAAGTACAAATGCTTTGGAGATCTGTTAATACATTATTAGGTAAAAAGTTTAATTGATAATAACGAATACCAATTTACAATTCTTTGGAACTGAATGGAAAACGAATGGGATTTAAAGGAGAGAAGAATACTGGAACGACGGATGGAATTCCATAACGATGAGGATCGGATAAGGAAAGATCTGTCGAAAACTGCTGATCGGTGGGCCGTTGAATATAAATCTGAAGGCCGAGAACGGGTATGGCGGGATTGGACAGAAGACTTGAATTGAAGAAGGCCGAAGATGTATGATGGACGGCAGGAGTGGATAAGTTGGCAGAGGAAGGAAGCCACTTGCGGACGGTAGGAAGAGTAAAGCCACTTCAACCCTTCATAAAATCAGGAGACAGGGACCTACTCCGGGATCCCGAAGATGAATCGTACAAAGAAATTTATCATTATTTACGCTTTATGTTTACATAGCTCGAACAACTTTATTTTTATGACTTATCGTCATATTTATGTCGTCATATTTATGATTAGGGATTGATCCTTCTATACCATCATGCGGATGTCAACTAAATATATGATCACTGAATCTCATATTAATAATTGATAAGGATCCCTGTAGTTACTGAAAAGTAACTGGTGTAACTGTTCTATAAAATAATCTTTATATTTAGTAAGATATATATCATTACATCAACATGTCCTTACACCATACTTTCTCCTTCGTAGCTTGGTTGAGGAGGTATAATGGAATACAGAAAAATAAATCAATGGAATCGAGTAAGAGAAGTAAAGGACAAAATGTACGAGGTTTAATTTATCATCAAACACCGGATAACCCCAACCTCTGCTTATCAAACTAATCAAAACATGTACGTTCTAGTAATCAATAGCTCACAGTTTTTATTTTGATGCTCAACAAATAATGTTGAACAATGCAACTAGGAGTTTTAAATTATATCAATCTATGATCATTGCTCACGTATTCAGAAGTAATAAATAACAAGTTACATCCGAATTACCTGAAACAAAAAACGAAAAAACATTAATTAATTATGCCAAAAATTTAAAAGCATTTTTAAAATTAACTCATTAAAATATTAGTTAGGAATAATAATGTAGTTAGGTATAAACCAGGCTACCTGAACAGCAGATAATGGAAGCACAAAATGATTCAGAAGCTGACCTTGGCTGTCAATAAAAGAGGATTAAGAGATACGATATTAGTAGCAGTGAATCGAATCTTATCTCATGGAATTATGGTGTTAGGGGATACATAAAGAGAAAGGGATAAGATTAGCCTCAAAAAAGGGAATAAGGATACATCAATTACTTATCCAAGGATCGGACAGATTTGAATAAACCTGTCCAAATTATATGGCAAGCAGGAAATGAGTAAGAATCTTCTTGTCTACTATATCTCATTACGGCTCTTCTAAATCTGAATCCTTTTTATCTTATTTAACGAAGCTTATATTTAATAAATTGGATAATTTTAAATATAACAAGAAATACACACACACACACATTTTTATTTTTATTTTTGTATTCCCCTCTAGCTTTCTAATTGGAGCAATATCCATTTACAATTATCTTCATTCATAAAAATAAATCACAATTATCAGTATAACTACAATGATCACATTGACAGAAATTAAAAAAAAAACTCGATGTATGAATTATATATATATTTAAAAAAAATTGAAATTGAGAACTTCATTCACTGAATTATAATTGGTAAAAATACTAAAGTGAAATGACATAAAAATAAAAGGTAGAGGGAGAGGCTATCCATTTGTAACAGTCGAAAGAAAGCAATTTCCTTTCCGAGTATTACCGGGAATCATTGGGAGCCGTGATGAGATAATAAATATATTTTGGCTAAATGTATAACAGGTGTAGTATGAAGAATGTTATTGATGAGATAATTTGTGACATGATAAGAAATATAGATATAAGATATGAAGGGTTATAGGTTGATAATTAGATGTAATTGCACCTTAGGTTAGGATAGATATAATTCTGTGGTGTGTCATCTTTTTTTTTTTTTAAATGGGTTTAAGTTAAAAAATTTGAAAAAGGATAAAAAAATTTCCTTTCATTTATTTCCTTTTTATAAAGTTCTAAGATTCATTAATCATGGTAAGTAAAAAAAATATGTCTTAAATCTATGGTAAAAAAAACAAAAAAAAAACACTACTTGAACCCCTTAACCTAAACACCACAGAATTACATTATTTTTGAATAACAATTTTTTTAACGTTAGTTGGAATGGAAGTCATATTTATATAAAACTGACGTTTTTCTTTTAAATGAAATCTAGATTGGGAGTAAAACTGCGAATAAAGAAAAAAGAATCAACCTCAAGATAATGCCTTAGTGCCTAGGGCCCCGATGCAACTTCCTATTAGGCATCCTTACAATTAAAAAAAAAAATCTTTAAATTTCTTTTATATGCATAAAAATATAATAATATACAAATTAAATAAGTTGTAACAATTTTTTTCGATAAAAACATTATTTTGACAACCCTCCCTGTTGCGGCACATCTTTTCCTTACGAAATAAAACCGGCACTGATAACAAATTTATATAATTTGATCAAAAAGAATTTAAATAATAACTAGTTCCATGATCCATTATTAAGTACTTTTTTATACAAGTATGTGAGAAAATTGTAATTATATATTTTAGATTTTATCATAATACTAACTATGATTATCTTGAAAAACAAAAATTGATATTGTTCTATCTCTCAGATGAATTATTTAAATTCACTTATCATGATCTTTATTTTTCAAATTGTATTATTATTTCCTTTCATTCATTATTATTTACTGTAGCTAGTATTCTTTATTTTCTTGTGTAGGTTTTTTCTTACTTTTTCCTACTGTCTTTTAAAATTCAATTTGCATATATGATATATATTTATAGAATACCGATCCATAATTATCCATGTATGACTTGTGACTGGATTTCATCCAATACATGTAGTAACTCATATATACTCAGGGCTTACTGTAATTTATTAAAAATAAAGACTTTAAATTTTTTTTTTTTTCCTCATAAAATTAGAGGATTGGCTATCGTTAACAAGTTAAGGCTTTAATATTAATTAACCAAGTATATAATTTATTGAGCTTGCTTAAAAACATTATTCTTTCATTTAAAGCTATAACCGTTCCTAGGATAATGGGGCTACAGTTATTCCACCCCACCCGAGAACACAACACCTCAAGATAACCCGAGAGCTAGAACTAGATGCGATAGTAGAGATATGAAATGATATGTATAAATACTCGTTTATTTTTTTCCATCTGTTCCCACAGGTGCACCCACAAGCGGGTACCAATTATCAAAGGTGGGTGGGAACATAACCAGTCATAATGGGTCTCAATGACTGGTCCAGTCTCAGCGGGTGACGATCCGGTGACAGGAGGCCGGTTTCGGCTTCCTCTTCAACGGCCATCCTTCAGGGGGTCGTCCGGCGGTCTTCGGAGTAGAGGATACGGCAAAAAGTGGATTTCGAGTGACCAGTGGGAGCATCGGGCCTCCCGTACAAAGCCTCTCTTAATGGGATGCAAAGTGACCACCTGCGAGATAGGAAGTAGCCTCCGTTTTATTATTTAAATAATATTAAAATTTATTTCCATTTTTTTTTTTTTTTTTACTACCTACTATCTTCAATTTTTATTAACTGACAATCGATATGCCTAGTGTAACCGTAATTATAGAATGCCAGGCATGATACGGGAGGAGGGAGAGGGTAACTAGGAGAGATTCCTGCAGATGAGCGATAATTGATATCGAGGTATCGATAGTCGTTAATCGATTATTTAAAAAATTGAATTAAAAAAAATTAATTAAAAAACATTTCGGACGGTGGACCTGTTCTCCAGAAGAATTATTTTGCCTTCTAAAGGAGACCAACTGGACAGCATTAAGTAACTATGTACAGCAAGCTACATTGAAAAGAGCTCAAATAGTTAGTTCATGAAAGATTAAATTACAGTTGGGAAATGTTTTTATGCCATATTAATTGTTGTTGCTTTGTAATATATTGGCATATTTATATTAATATATATATGTAATATATTTTTTAAAGAAATATAATTAAAACAATAGCATAGACTTCGATAGACGGATTTTTCCATTGTCTATGTGTTGTATAACATATATATTTTAAGCTAATAAACACATTTTCATTCATTTATTCATTCATATTAGTTAATCGATAATTATATCAATCTACCAATTGCGTGGCACGTCACCGTTGTTTTCAATTCTTGAGCAAAATTTAAAATACAATTCTTAGTATCTAATTACAATTATTTAATTATTATTTAACTTATTATTATCTTTTCAAATTTCAGTTGTATACTTACTAGATTCAACAATATTTTTTAATTGTTTTAACAAAATTTTTTTTGCCAATACAAAATTGTATGAGATGACCTGCCAAATGGCTTATGAATAAATGAAATGTACCTTTCCACAATTAAATTTAATCGCTATAGATACAACACAATCTTTTGTTTGAATAATATTAACCTTTTACCACTATAATTATAGAATTTATTTTACATAGTTGTTTAAAAACAAAAACATCGGAGGTACAGCAGTTTAAAAATATGAAAATACAAAGAAAAAAGAAAGAGCCTGATGTGTACTCAGCATTTTGACTTATTTAATGTCCTTGAACGATTTCATTAATTTTTTTAACTTTTTTTTTGACTTGATGAATTTAAATTAACTTGATAAATTTAAATAGTCACCTATTTTAGAATTCATTACATGAATAAATAACATAAATTATAGTGCTTTTTTCCACTAATATTTCGTTCATTCGCAAACAAATATATAATACACTTTCTAGTGTTTAATTAGTATTTAATGTTATATTTAATACACTTATAAATAAATATAAATGACATACTTAAATTTTCTGTGATAGGAACATTTGAAAAAGATGAAATGAAATCTTAATTTTTTCATCCGTAATCCCATTCGATTTTAGAACGGATATTTGTAAATTATAAAAAATGTTTAAGAATGATAAATGGGCTTTCAGAAATAATAATCGCTAACGGACTGGTGAATAAAAAAATTTTTTTGTCATTGTTGATATGAGACGGGAGTAAAAAATTGGACCACTTACACGGATATTTCCGAACCGGTACACAGCCTACACTTTTTTGAGTTACAAAAAACTGCACACAGGGTTCGACAACAATAAAGTACAAAAGGGTTGACAAATGTAACATCATTAAGGGAGGGTCACTACTGCCGGCTCAAAGCGAACGAAGCTCAGCTGGGCTCAGCCCTTGCCCAATCGTTTTTTATTAATATTTAAAAAAAAAATTAATTAATATCGTCGCTTGAGATTTATTGGTTGCTACAGAGGTTTGTCGAGCTCATTCCCTGTACCGATTCTGGTTAATATACGTAAACACAAGCTCGATTACAAGATGATTTAGTTCTGAAAATAAATAATAAACTTAAACTTCTACATAGAGTTCTAACTTCTACTAAGAGTTTCTGAGATATTATACGATAATACACAAGCGCGCAACACAATAAGCCTGATAATAGAAACATATATTGCTCGCTACCTTGGAATAATACTGGCACAACTCAAAAATTAAGGATTTTACAATTTTTGTGTAGTCATAATCAACGAGATGTTTCTTGTTTTTTTTTATGATGAAGAGAACCACAAAACTCTACGAATTGCGCGGCAAGTCATTTCATAGATATATCGATGGCCAATCTCACAGATATTGTTATTGCAAATTTTATTCTGTCCTGTGAACTCTGGAGAGCATTTTTTTAAACGAAATTGTCACAGTTCAAACAAAAAGTCAAACAATTTAGGTCTAAAAATGTGTTTGGAATAAAAAAATACCTTACACAACTTAGCTCCAAGGATTTACTTGCAAATGGATTCAAGAAACTATTTACACAATTGTAAGGAAACCTGTAATAATCAGTTGGAATTTGATGATAAAAACTTCAAGTGCAAGTTTCTCTCTCGATAATACAGCTTTTGGAGTCCAAGTTAGGGATATGAACATTTGTAATAAATTGGATGCTTGGAGAATACATATAAAATATAAAAATAGGTTTCGTTTTGTTTTTTTGGAGAAGGAATATACGATTCGCTGTATAAATATTTTTTCGATCATATAATATTTTTTAATGATTCTTATCATTTATTTTTGTTATTACTATTATTTTTTATTTTAAGTATTAATTTTTATTTTATTTTAACCATTAATCGACAAAGTTACCAATTATTATAGTTGCACAAGGCAATATGGATAAAAAATCGTTAACAAGGCTCTTATTGATTAGGATGAATCTACTATTTTGAGAAAAAATGAGAGAAACATAAGTTGATATTAAAAAGATGTTGGTCGAAGGGTGAGGTCAATGAAGAACACACTAATAAGTGTAACTTATTTTTATTTTGTGCCAACGTTTCGGTCTAAGTTTCAGGCCATCATCAGGGCTAAGAAAAAAAAAACAAGATAACAACAGTGATAGCAATAGAAATAATACCAATAACAGTAATAAAATTTGTTAATAAACAGAAATGACGTATAAAAAAAAAAATGAAGTATAAAGAAGAAATATGTTAAATTTTCATTTTTTACAATATTTTCTTTATAAAATAATTTACAATAATTTCTTACAATGTTTTTTTATTAAGTATTAACATACCTATTTTTTTTTTATCATAATCGTTATTTCTGTTTATTACCATATTTTATTGCTGTTATTAGTATTGTCTCTGTTGTTACCTTGCTTTTTCTTAGCCCTGATGATGGCCTGAGACTCAGGCCGAAACCGATGGCGCACAATAAAAAAGGGTTACATTTATCAGTGTGTTCCGACCCTTCGATCAACAATTATTTTGATATTCTTAATAATCTTAATGTTCTTAATATTCCATCTACGGTCAACTACACGCACGCCAAAAATAAGTTTCCCTGACTCGTAAACCAGTGATGCCCAGTATTTGGGCCTAACCACCCAGGCGGGACACAATTCCTCAAGAACCTCCAACCCTTTTGACATCTCCTTGTTTGTTGACAATGTCGGGTACCCTCATAACACTTTTGGAACATGTTTTAGAGCCGTTCAAGCGTGAAAAGGGTCGACCAGAACGCAGTGGTGGGGAACGCCCCGTGGTAAGGAGCGCACACGCAAACATGAGACCGGCATAGATATGATCTATCCTTATCTATCTTAGGCTTTCAGGATTAGGAAGGGATAGGGCTCCTTCTATCATCCATGGAATGGATATTGGAATGCTCGCTGTCCTGTCTGATCCATCAAACGTTCCATTGTGGATTTAGGTATCTTTTGGGCTTTTGTAAGCCACAATAATCCTTAGGCTTTATAGTTTCCACAATATTTATGGTTTCTAAGAACGAATTATGTAATAGCTAATGCTAATAGATAATAGGTAATAGCAAGACAAATTTTGCAGTCCCGTCTTTTATTTAACGTTTTTTTTAAACTTATTGAGTACCCGCATCGGTATATTTGCCGACTATTACGCTGAGATATACACAACTACTAGAGATAGTACCTTCCAGAAATTAGACTTCTCCGGCAATAATCCTTATCAGGATTATAATCTCCCATTCGCTATGTGGGAATTGCAATAAATACTTCAAAACGTCAAAGGATCTTCACCCGGACCTGATAATATACATATCTTGCATAATATCTTGCATATTTTAATTTAATTATTTTGTATATTACAAGAAAATTTAAAAATAATCATGGGTAAATAAAATAATATAACAATAAAACGCATGTGAGTTTTCATGTCCGACACACGAAGCGGATGGGTGCCCATTACATCACAGAAAAAAAAATAACAAGTACTCCTATCTAATCAGAGTTATAATAATGATACAACATGGAATATTCCTTAAGATTTATCCAATTCTACATTACAGCTGATGTTCAAATACAAGAAGGAATGTGGCCTCAGATCAGTAATTTTTGTCTTACTGTTTATTTCTTCCTACATCGAACAAACAGATAAAATAGATGAACGTAAAAAGAGAGAGTGCCTATTCAGAAAATTGATAAAGCTTTTAAAAATTATAAAGCTCGCGAATGAATTAGTGTTATACTAAAATTCTAAGACCTTCTTCCAAGTTAACCTGCAGAATTACACCAGTAAATGCCATCATTATTCCACAGGCGAGCTGGACCCCGCGACCACAGGCGATAAATTAAAGCTATCGATAAATCAAAACGAATCAAGAATGAACTACGATTCTTCAAGATAGATTGAGCAGTTTATCTCTGATATCGAAGGAAATTTTTCAGTCTGTTAAAGAAATAGACTTTGAAGAAATAATTAATGGTTTTGCTTATAAAAATCAAGCAAAGTACCTCTTGTAAATATTATACATTTTTTTTATTATTACCTATTTGTTAATATTAACTTTTTAACTTTGTTAATTAAATAAAATAATAATTTTAACCAGTATGTTGTTCATGTTTAATAATGTTTTTTATCTCCCGCAGCATTAGCTTCTCTGATTCTTAGATTGTTGTTTAAAAGATTATATTTTGCAAACATGCTTCTGGTAAATTATTAAAACTAAGGAATTCAAAAATGAGATTTTTCACATTCTCCAGTTATACGTGGTGGCGACAAACTATTAATATGGATTTATTGTTGACCACTTAGCAGTAGATATTTTTCTGATAGTAGATAAGTTTCTGAATGAATTGAAAACATAAGTAAAATCCTGAAGATGGGACGAATCCCGAAACGTTGGTTGTGATAATGGGCGAATTTTAACAACACCGTAATAAGGAGGAACGGGAATTTTCAAATCCTATAATTGATTTCTAAATCGGAAGTAAAGCTCAAATAATATTTTAATCCATGTGGCATTCAAGAGAACTCCATTAGCTTCAATTGCTCTTTTTATTATTTTATTTATTTTATTAGGTTCACTTGGTAACTCAATATGCCGCGCTGTAGGCTGTATATTTTTGGACCCACTGTGCGCTACTGAGAGAGAGAAGTAGCCCAGACCATGAGGCTCAATGAATAATATTATTACCTTTTTAACGATAGCTCGGGGGAACCAGGAAGGAAAAAAGAAAAAAAAAATTCTAATGGCTCTTTCATGAGCTGTTCCCGCAGCCCGGGGGCAAAAACTCTTTGTGCCCGGCTGTTTGCCCTGGAGATCACCGCCAGCAAATTCGGTTTTTTCTAATTTTTTTTTTCTCTTAGGCCGGCTCGAATGCAAATTAACAACTGGGGGCGGATTCCCATAGGGGCTCCGTGTCACTCCTTTTGTACTCTTGACAAATCCGCCAACGTATCTCTTACAACCTGATCCCGGGACTTGCAAGTCTAGCGGATCATAGGCGTACGACAAAGGCCTTCCTAGCCCAAGAATAGGAGAACCGGACAGGAAAAGGTTAGCTAGGCCTATTAACTGGTTAACAATAGACAGGCTAATGTAACAACCTAGGGCTTTCAGGGGGTCAATGTCGAGTTTTTGCACTAGGCTATACCTAATAATGCAATGCCATCCTCCTTGATCTAGGTTAGCATTTTCAAAATTATTATATTAATAAAAATAATAATACAATAAATCAAGTATGAAAGATAGTAAATTTAAATTCAGGTGTAAGAAGATGATGAATGTACAATGGTTCAGGTTTATAAAAAATTTTAATTGGTTTTGTTGGATACAGCAGTCTATATATGAATTAAAAAAAAAATAAAATGGGGTTTTGTAAGTCATTAGGTAATTTAATATGAGTCGCATCCATTCTTATAGGAATTTATACATTTTAAAGTAGATGGCTTAATGTTGTTACAGACTTATAAGTATTCTAAAAAAACAAAGCAAAGAATCATTTGATTGATTTAAAATATCTTCAGACTTGTATAAAAAAAAAACTTTCAGTTGCCGACTAGGCGAGGTCTAAAACTTATGTTCACTTCAATAAATGTGTTAAGGTTTTCTGAATAATATTTGAACATTTAGGTTTTATACATTTTCATATTTTACCTTGCAAACACTGGTATAATCTTGAGAAAAAAAAACATAAAAATAAGTGAGGTAGTACAAAGCAGGAGCGTACGCAGAATTTATTTTCCTGAGGGAATTTCAATTTTTTTTTTTCGTTGGTGGGATTTAATGTAAAGGCTAGTAATCATTAATTTCTATAATCGCCAAATAGGACTTAAGTTTCAAGGATAAGAATGAAAATTGGATCAAAAATGATTAATAAAAATATAAAACTTATATTTAATTTATTAAAAATTATCCATGTAGTATGCTAATGACACTTCATTGGTAGATGCATGTATACAATAAATAAAAATTATATGAAAAACATACTTTTTTCCAAACATTTCGAGAGGGGATATATCCCTTTAATTCCCCTCCTCTGCTTAAGCTACTGGTACTACATGGAAATGGAAAAAAAATGGAACATTGCAATTTTCGAAAAATTAACATTTACTGACAACAATTAAGTCATGAATATAGCAACAAAAATCAATATTAATAATTCTTAACATTATTTTTAACTCATTCCCGTTGTTGAAAATGCAATAATCAATTTGGGGTGATCCTAACCCCTTTATTAAACTTACAGAATCTTACTCGGTCTCGGAACATCTTCAATATAATATAGTCTTCATCTGCCCCATCAGCCTTCTATGGCAATTGGGTCTCCAAATTCTTCGTCTTCATCGAAGGCTTTAGTAGCATTCTCGGACGAGTTACCGTTGCAGTACCGAGTAGAGAGCATTTCAAACCCGACTTTCTGCAGAAGCACAACAAGCGCAACTTCTTTTGCATTGGCAGGATATAAAGTTCAACAAGGCCTGAGGTGCAGCTTCCTTCAACATAGGTACTGAAGTTAGTACCACAACAGCATCCTTCTTCCACCCCATTCAATTGGATCTTTATCATAACAGAGTCTGAACTTGCAAGTATGCTCTTGAAGCGTGATGTCGGACTGCATCTTTGGTGGGTGGTAGCATGGATAGGTTTAATTAAGGGGTTAGGATTACCCCAAATTGATTATTTTCAAAAATGTGAATAAGTTAAACATGATATTAAGTATAATTAAAATTGATTTTTGTTTATATCTTTATGACTTACTGTCAATAAATATTAATTTTGCGAAAATGTTTTACCAATCCTATGTTACTTACAACCTATGTGAACTTGTATGAATGTTCAAGACTTTATATATCGGTGTTGTATTGAGATAAAAGACAATTATAAATACATGTTTTTAGAAAATTGTATGCTCTACAAAATTTACCCAAGCTACTTTAACCGAAATTTTCACTGGAAAGGAGATGTATCGGGGAAAAGCGATTTTTTCCGTTAATCTGGCTGTTTTTTCAAGATGGCAGCGCAAGCTCAGGCGCTCCGAGGTCGAAAACTGGGGAATCAGTTCATAGAACATATAAAGAAATTGAAACTACTGGAATAATTACGATTACAGATTACTAATTGCACTTGCCTCCTATGGTTGCTGTAATTTTTGGACCTAATTGCAATTAATCTATAGTTATTTTTGCTATACAGTTAGATGATTATTAATATAAAACATTAAAGTTAATGACTTGGTCAGTTTTAGTTGCGTGCCGGCAATATTCATAATTTGCATTGTCTGTATAATAGTATAATAATTACAGTAATAAAAATGATAATAATGTTTGATCAAGATGAGGTTAGAACATATTATGTAAATTTTTAGTACACTTTATTTTAGTACAATTTTATGATTAAAATCTTAATTACATGTGCACTTTGCTTCTTAATTACAACGATTAGATAAAATTCTTACTCATTATTAACCAGCTTAAGCCTACAAGGTTATTGTACTTAAATCGCCGTGATATAAATTAAATAGTAAGATTTAGATTTAATATCTATAAAATTTATCATTACCACCTCCTTTTAATGAATTAATTTGGTTTTGCTCTTTATTGAATATTAAATTTCAGAATAGAGTATAATATATTCAAGCAGCACTATTAAGTAATTTAATATGATATGTTAAGTTTTTCTGACTAATTGAACGTTTGTATATTTTACTTTTTAATATTAAATTTTCATTGTTTTATTTTGTATTGTATTTTTTTATGTCTGTATATGAGATTCTCATCATCGTCTTTTGTCTTTATAGTCCTGATGAACAGCTCTTAAAAGAGGACCGAAACGTCGTCATGCATCTTCTCCTAAATGATTAAGGTTAGTCATAGTATTTATCATTTTCGCCAGTTATCTTAACCTTTAAACATATGGTTTTTGTTATTTGTCTTTGGACTAAACTTAAATTTGATTTTTCACTAAAAAACAAGAAAATGATTGGACAATCGCATTACGCCTGTGCAATCCCGGTTTTACCGCTCAAGGAGGGTGCCAAAATAATGTTACTATCAAAACAATTTTTACAACTTATTGTATTTTTATAATATTGTATTTAGGTATATACGATAAAAACAAAACGAAAGATTAAAAAAAAAAATTGTAAGGGCGTCTATCAGAAATTTACATCGAGACGCTGGAATCTATGGAACCGGCACTACTCCTGTGGATAGCACTTTCTCATCTTTGCACCTATGTTGTTATCTTAACCTTTAAACATATGGTTTTTGTTATTTGTCTTTGGACTAAACTTAAATTTTATTTTTCACTAAAAAAGAATAAAATATGTCAAGAAAATGATTGGACAATCGCATTACGCCTGTGCAATGCCGGTTTTACCGCTTAAGGAGAGTGCCAAAATAATGTTATTATCAAAACAATTTTTACAACTAATTGTATTTAGGTATATACGAATAAAACAAATCGAAAGATTAAAAAAAAAATTGTAAGGGCGTCTATCAGAAATTTACATCGAGACGCTGGAATCTATGGAACCGGCACTACTCCTGTGGATAGCACTTTCTCATCTTTGCACCTATTTTGTTATCTTAACCTTTAAACATATGGTTTTTGTTATTTGTCTTTGGACTAAACTTAAATTTTATTTTTCACTAAAAAACAAGAAAATGATTGGACAATCGCATTACGCCTGTGCAATCCCGGTTTTACCGCTTAAGGAGAGTGCCAAAATAATGTTATTATCAAAACAATTTTTACAACTAATTGCATTTAGGTATATACGAATAAAACAAATCGAAAGATTAAAAAAAAAAATTTTAAGGGCGTCTATCAGAAATTTACATCGGGGCGCTGGGATCTATAGAACCGGCACTATTCCTGTGGATAGCACTTTCTCATCTTTGCACCTATTGGACATTCTGCACCAATTGGACATATTCTTCAACACCATATCTAGCACCATATGGGGATAATATTCCACTGGGAAGAGCCAATGACAGAGATGTTTTGACTGGCAGCCATTGACGAGGTGCTATGAGGTCAAGAGGGGTCCTGTGATAATTGCATGTGGGGAGGGTAATCGTTCGTGAGGGGTTCCTTTCATCGCACGTCAGCCGCGCCACGGGTGGCACCCAACCGACCGAATTTGTATTCATTAATCCTTCTTTTCCAGCTCTATTAGTCTCTATCGAGTCTCAACACGAGGGATAATGTACGCTTATTAAATATATCGTTATATGTCAGTACGGTTTGTATGTAATTGTTTCCTTGCCAAGTGGGGTGTGATATACTTCTATGAATGATACGGCACAGGTTGTTCATTCTCAATGGATGATAATAAATTGCCATAAAACATAACCTATACTTAGCCTGTACCTATTCTTTGCACCAATTAGAACTATAATGAGAGCTTCATATTCGTCTATTTTTTTTTAAACCTAAGATAAGCTTCTCATCTACTTGTTATTTAACTCATTACTTATTATGTTAATGTTTATTTCATTAATTTTCTCTTTAATACGTGGTAATAATACATTGATACTAAATAGAACAAGATTGCATATTTTAACGATTTAAACTTCATAGCGTATATGAAGGTTTTTTACTTCATGAAAATCAGGTCTCACATTGTAAAAATTACCCAGCATATTCAGTATTGCCAGATCAAAAACAAATGTCACATTAAAAGGATGGAATAACTTTTTTTTTTTAATGACTCAATAATATCGACGTCGTTTTTCAAAAAGGCTTAAGCGGCAAAAATTCGAAATTTAGATTTCAATTGATTTTGGGAAATGAACACTATCTCTTCCGATTCCCGCTCACGATATATCGAGAAAAAAAAATTGGAAATGGTCTAGAAATCGAATATTGATGACGTAAGCACCAAATACGAACGATTCTCAGCCGTCACTCTGGTCTTAACCAGAGCTAGAATCCTTTAAAAAAAGTTGTAATTATAAATGTTTTGCCAGGGTAATAAAAAAATATTGTTATTTGGGGAAAAATCGTTTCATGAGTTTCCTGTTAAGTTTGCTAAATGGCAATTATACCTTTTTCAAAAAACCATATCAATATTAAGAATAATTAAAAGCAAAGCGTTACCTTAAAAATTATTTTTAAAAAAAATAATCTGTACCACTACAATCCGTGAAGATTCTTGGGCCGTACTGTTTCTAGGCCAACGATTGTGCAAGGAGGTAATTCGGGCGAGATCACGCTAAAAACTCGAGTTTTTTCTCCAATTGAGAGTACCCATTTTATAGAGGCTGGGTGAGCCCCAGGAGGTTCTCCTGATCCCACAGAACCGATCCATGCCTGAAAACTGAATAAATAATTATCTACCACAGCCGGTCTCGAACCCGGGACCGGGTGAAATTAGCACCCAATGAGCTAATCCTCTTATAAAATTATAACTATTAAAAAAAAAAACATTATTTTCTTTCGAAATAATCTTGCCCAATACAATACCACTTCCACGTAATTATGCGAAATATGAAAAGGCATTGCTTCACATACCAAAGAAAAGAATTATGACTTCCTTCTCCTTTTTCGTGATGACACCCATCCGTCAAAAACCTCACCATTAGCCAGTGAGGAACTAGGAAGGAGACGAAACGAAGATTCATTAAGAAAGAGTAGGTGATTAAAAAAAAAGGAAGGGATGATTAGGCATGGAGTATTCTTAGGCATCCTTGCTCAACGGGTGAGGGGCGTTCGTTGGCCCACATTTAACATATTGCCGCTTCGGAACACTGCTAATGGAACTGTTCAGGAAAGTGGTTCTTATTGTACTCGCTGTGCTAAAAGAGCCTGGATTAACATTGAATAATCGTGATGTAAGTTCAAATAGGTGAAACATAATCACAAAATGGACAATACAAAAAAAAAATAAAAAAAAAATAAACAAGATGCCGTAAAGTTACTGTCTTAAGAAATGGATTCTCTGAAAAATAGCCGCACAAAAAAAAAAAACTTTATTGCCTTTTAGACAAATTTATTGTCATTGTGAACGAATTCCTTAAAAATGTTTGCAATAAATAAGACTTGAACAAGGAGGATTTCATCGAAAAAGATAATTTGCTTGAAACCAACAGCCAATAATATGCCTAAAAATATCTAAACCCAAAACTTCCATAAGTGTTTTTTTTTAACGAATTTTCTAGTTTTTAAATACTTTCTAAATTAACAAAAATATTAAGTCTAAATTTACGGTCACAAGTGTTATAAAAAAGCACCATAAAGCTCAAAAAGTTAAGCCAAAATCAATAGTTTTTTTTAAGGGTGGTACATTTAATTATTCATTTCAAAATAGTATCATTTTAAAAGTATTACGAAATACTAGAGAAGTTAAAAATTATGAAAATTTTTAAAATTTAATTATTTTTAATTTACAATCTAAAAATGTCATCAGTAGCTACTGCTTAAAATGTTCCTCTACGGATGTTCCTAAAAATAAAATGTTCCAACGTGATTTTTTTAATTTCCTTATAATAAAATAAAACATTTTATATGTTACCTAATGTACCTAATTATTTTAAAGGTTATTTTGTATTTTAGCGGTTAATTACTAATTAGGGATCGATAAATTATTTGCCACTTCTATAAATTTGTTTTATTGAAAATTAGTTTCGAATGTTATACATTCATCCTCAGTTCTAAAAACATACAAAAAATTCAAAAATAAGGAATTCATGTATTCGATTTCTTATCTTAATTAAATTCATAATTCATAAATGTTTTATAATACTGAGGCATATTAATCTAATTTAATATGTTTAATAATACCAAACTATATTTTGAATTGCTTATTTTTGAATTTTTTGTGTGTTTCGAAACTAGTTTTCAATAAAACAAATTTATAGAAGTGGCAAATAATTTATCAATCCCTAATTAGATTGATCCTTCTATACCATCATGCGGATGTCAACTGGTTAATTACTAACTTTAAAATATACGGGTAAATATAGTGTACTGTCATCCTATTTAATAATAGCTGCAATAACATATTAAAAAAATTAAACAATGCTTAGCAAAAGTGCCGCCAACATAGCTCCCGTTGAAAACCGACGAAAGGATGAAGAGAGGAAAAAAAATATCGATCCGACGTGTCAGCAGCAAAACAATGAAAACGTATGCAAAAATCTAAATATCAGAGATCTAAACTTAGTGAGCTTCTAAACGATCAAATGACATATTAAGAAGGGTCTCCCCTCCTCCTCCTTTTGAATCTTCTGGGAGCGATTTCATAAGATTTGAAACCGTTGTACAATTTTTAAACTAATTAAAAATTATAGAACTGTCTTTTTGTGGAAGTTAGATTGTTCAGAATGTGTTAGCATCTCAATATGCTCCAAGAAGTCAACAAAGAATGGAGTAAAAAAGCATATCAATTTTTTAAGTAAAGATGCTTGTCTAGTGACACTCTTCTATCGTGGCAGTCCACTGTTTCCTATATGCAAGCTGATCATAGAAATCCATAAATATAGACAACCTTGGATCTGAGAAATCATTATTGATACTTGGCACATACTACTATTAGAAGCCGCATATTAAATAACATATCGCATTCCTTTGTAAGACAGAGGAAGGCAGCTTATTTATTTGCAGATAGTGTATAAACCTATTATATAGACAATTTTATGCTAAATTTCGAAGAGAAACAGAATTCACGATTCAGTTGCGCCGGATAAATTATGCTTTGAACTTCCAAAGACAAATGCTGGCAGCCGTTCAAGAACAAGTGCAGTTCCTAAAATTAGCATTCTAAGTGAGTGCAACGGGTCGACGCCGTGAGGAATTTATAATATTTAAAAAAAAAATTAATAATATCGAAGTCCATTTATAATACAAAGCTTAAGCCATAAATATTTTGTAATTGTAAAAATTCATTGGTAACAAATGACAATGCATTATTTAGCTATTGAGCATGACTATCTGAAAGCCTAAGTGTGAAGACAATTTTATCATCAAAGTTAAGATTGTTTTAAAGTTATAAATTCCAAAGCTTTAATAAAAAAAAATTATTATTCGTATTTATTTTTACGTATTTGTAATATGCATAGAACATAAATCTTTCACTTAGTCTTTAAAATATTTATAGGTAGGAAAAGATTGGTGGGGATGCGGTGAATCAACTCAGTTGGTACTTGACTGACCCTACTCTGTCGATATGATGGCCTAAAACTTAGGCCGAAACGTCGGCACACAATATAATAAGTTTTTTCTTATTAGTGTGTTCTTTCTTATTGTTCTTATTTTCTTTATTCACGTTGAACCATACTTTCACTGTTTAAAATATTTATTTTAGAACATCAGAACAAAAATTGAAAATATTAAAAAAAATTCTCTCAAATGGCAGTAAATAACAAACCTGGAAACGTTTCGCCAATCCAGGCATCACCGGAATAAAAAAGATAAGATCAAATAAATTAGGACCAGGGATAGCAGCACATCCCATACCAACAGTCGAAAAAAAGACTGAACAAATGAAGACAGTACATCAGTCCAAAACAGGTCAACATATCGTCCCTACTATTTCCAACAATGGAATATGAAGAAATGCGACTTTCATATTGGTCACTTTGAAACGAAATAGTTCAGACACGTATTGTGATTATAATAAAAAAAACCAAACTTATCTGGTTTTAAACTTTTGCGACAGTACACTCAAAACATTAGTTTATGTTGAACTGGCTGATTTGTAGTAAAAAATATAGACTGGTTTGCTACTTATCGGTGTTTGAGAGACTTAATACTTTGTTTTTAAAATCTTCCATTTATACCCAAGTATTATTTATTTTATTTTCGAAAGTTTTTAGATGTTAATATGCCCCCCAATTCCAGTAGGAATTGGTCTCCAGGGAAGTTAGACCATCACTCCCTACGGGGAAGGTCCACATAAATTAACAGAAAAAAAAAAGTTCATAATATTGTATAAAATTGTAAATAGCATCTGAAGTAAAAGTAATATAATCAGTAAAATTCTGTTACTTTTTGTAATAAAAGGCTTTATTCATTCATTCATGCCCTTTATACAGCGTTATTATGCATTCTGAACAGACTATCTAGAGAACACTTTTTTAATTTATTTTTTATTAAGTTGGTTGTTTTTTAAATCGATTAAAGTTTAGATCCACACGTTTTAAAATTATCATTTTCATTAAATGATACAAATTTACAAATTTAGAGACACAAATTTATTTAATAAGCCCTAATTTTTTTTTGTAATTTCTTTAATCTTATCAAACGATCTCTATTTCTGTCATTATTGAACATATCGTATGAATAAATATGGATTGTCGTTCTTATTTTGGAAGAGCTTAAAACCAAATAAAGTACAACAACGATTTTTCGAACCCTCGAATTCACATGTACTTTTGTCGATGCTAAGCGAACGGAGAATAATCTGTTAGCGGCATTATCCTCCCCAAGGACATGGGGTGTCCTCTAAGACACGGGGGACGGACATGAATAGCTGGATATGACGTTCCATGACGGTGGGGTGATGGAAAGATGATGCTGCCGGCTGCAGTTCCCATGCGGCCCTACAACAAACAGCCTCGTATATTTTTTACGCATTTTCATTCCAGGCCGTCTGGCGGTTTTGGATTTCCATGTGTCAGAAAGCCAAAGGGCAGGGGACTGATGAATAAGTAATGTTATGCAAAAGTAAGGGGGTTTTTATAGGTCTGTAATCAGTTTGAATCAACAGATCCTACAGTTAGAAAATATACTACTAATAGCTTGACCTTCTTATGTCATAAAAACAAATTATTGAAAAAGGATAAAATATAACATTGGATTTCCAATATTTTCCACGCAATTTTTCATTAAATGAAATAAGCTCATCGAATAAAAAAAAAAATCTATTCATATGACAATTTCATATTTACTTTTAAAAAACCCATTATATATTAAAAATTAGTTACGTTAATATTATATAAAATAATAATAAATTAATAACTGTAAGATGAGTTTTCGCAGTTTTAAACGTTTTATTTTTATCTAAAAATAAAATCTAAACGAATTTGTATGAATTATTTTAAGAAGTAACAAGATTTTAAAAAAATCTTAGAAGCCTAAATTTCGATGAAATAATTTAATTTAATCAATTTTTTTTTTGTTCAAATCTTGGAAATTTTAATTCCCCTCCAGACAAATTTTCAAATATGTCTCACATTCCGAACTAGTTTAAAGTTCTGTTTTAGTAATTTACTTTTTAATAATGAAACAAAAAAGTCAATCTTTGAGGGAAATAGTTCTGGATACTGCATTACTTAAATAGATTTGCAATAATTTCCAAAGATTTTGAAAGAGGCCGATCCACTTATTTAATCGGGCAATAGTAATAATGAAGTAATTTTTTAAAGCGGCCACTTATCATCAGTCCAAATGGAACAACGGAACAATGAAGGGGAACGATTGGAGTGAAGACGATTTCACTCCACTCCATCGTTCCATTTTTTATCGAGACCTAGTGATTAATACTTATACAAGCATATACTTTATAATAATTACAGTCCAAAAATATTTCAACTTACAGATAAATATGATTGTTGAGAATTAATGGGATATAAATAGGAAAAACTTATTTCCTTTTAATCAATGAAGTTTTCATATTATAATTATCGATATTTCTAAATATATTTTATGCAATCAATGTCGTAAATTGGACTATAATGTATTTACTGAGGAACAATTTTTATTATTATTATCATAGAATAGCCTAAAAACTGTGTGAACAACTGAGCAGTCCATCGGTCCACTCCACCAGTTTCAGGTCGGTTGAAATGATTTTGTGACGTGATGGAGTTTAGGAACCACGGAATTCTATTCGCTCCATATCACTTCAAAATATGGCTTATATTAAATATCTTAATACTAAAGAGGGATTTGCAATTGTATAATTATTTCTAATAGTCTTCCGGAAATAAAAATGGGCTCTTATCACTAGAACACATATTACGTCAACAGACCATTTTCGTAAGACATAGTATTATCTCTGCAAAAAGTGTAATCTTTTTGCACGCCGTTATTGCGTTGCACCAAAATGTACCGGCACGTTCAACTGCTATTTCAATAGCGATGCAACAGATGCCAAGACTGGAGCGCAGTTGAGGGGGTCACACATCCCTGCAATAACCGCGCACAAAGGGAAAAGCGAAAGAAGTAAAGTACGTTGAGGAAAGGTTGCTATAGGTAATGATACTATATGATAAATGACTGCAGACTGCACCGCAGAGCAAGTGCATTTTTCGCGAAGACGGGTTCTACTCCCCCACGAGGAGTGCATTGTGCATCCGACGTTCTCACGCATAAATCACCTAGCTGCAGATTATCTTATAATTCCTATCATACTTCTCTAACAACTAGCCCTACCTTGCTCATAGAGTCTAACAACCGTTCTCTTTATGTCACCCTCTTCTCTGTCACTAGTAGTGGGATTTATCATCGGCTTCAATAGAAAACTGAAATAGTGGTATGCATCCAACGTCTGGGAATGTGCAAGGGTCATTGAACCATATCGCTAACTGCACATGAACTTCTAACGAGAATTCGCAATGGATTCGTTTGAGTGTTGTTTCAACAAAATGTTGACATGTCACGCTTAAATTTGAGATCTTCAAATAATAGGTCACATCCCAAATATGTGCACTTAGAACCCTTGTCGTATTTTCGTTATTTATGGGTTTTTTTCCAGGCAGAAAATAACACAGAATCCGGAATAAATATCAGTCAAAATTAAGTTAGAGGGTTGAAAATGTGTACGTGAATTGAGTTGGTGATAAAGAAATGCCTTTTGAAGGTCTCAACTTTTTCCCACCTCCGCCATTTTGATATATTCAATTGTGTATTTCTGTTTTTTTATATTTGTATATATTTATTAAATGTTAAGCTTTAATTATATTTAATACTAATATGCGAAATTTTATTCATTTATTATAAGCATTCATTTTTATAAATTAGATAATTTTCAAATTATATTTATTAATAAATTGTATATTGACGTAATACAGGAAGAGGTTTATAAGAGTTAATGTTTATAAGAAAATTATATGAAAACTGCTATTAAAAAAAAGAAAAGATTATATATTATGCATATACATACTTTTATTATATAGTATGAATATTTTAATTATGCTATATATTTATAATAAGTTTTACAAATTGTCAATATGATGTTAATAGTATGCTGCGTGTACAGCAACCCAATACTGTTGGGCAGCACTTCTTTATTAATAAAGTGTTTCTCTTTACTACTAAAGATAATTTAAAATACGATCATAGTGACGGATTTTTAGAAATTTTAATTTAATGAAAAGAGTAATTAATTTTCAAATGAGTTATAGATAAACTGCAGTTTTTCTGACAATTGCTTAGTTAATATCAGGCCAGATAATCTTAATAATAATGTTATAAGACAAAAAAAAAAATGGTAGCTCTTCAGCAGATAAAATAAGCGAATCACCAAAGTTGTCCAACGCTCCGCCAATGACGCCATAGTGCATTAAAGCAGCACTAAAAAGTATTGAGGTACATATTTCAACTTTGGTCTATTCTTGCATACGATTTGATATTATGAAGCTATACTAAATATTTTTGTTTTTATTAGTTTCAAGTCTAATGAATCAATTTGGTAGTTCTCTGGAAAAAACAAAAACTGTTCCAAAAAAAAAAAAAAAAAAAATGGTTAAGCTTAAGTACTCAGATAAACACTATTTATATTTAACATTAATTTCTTAAAAGAATAAGATTTTAAAAACAAGGTATCTCACTTCAGGAGAACCAAATTCACCTCGGAATGTTTCAGTACTCTTTACATTGACAAGGTTGAAAAAAAAATATATGAATCCTCATTATCTCTTATTTCTCTTGTTTTGAATTTACCATCGTTATGCCATCCAAAATTCTATCAGAAAATGTTACCATTTAAAAAAAAATAAAAAACTTTGTGACCTCGATTTTTTCTGTAGTCTTTATTTATTATAAATCGAATCAATACCATTGTTTTTAAAATTAGTTTTCAAGAATTTGAAGATTACAGAAAGACAAGGTAATCAAATTGAAGTAGACTATGAATTAAAAGTTGTTTTAATGTACGAAAAAAATTTATCTTTTAATTAGATTTGATTTTTTGAAGAAATTAATAATAATATTAGCATTAAATGCAAATTTAATATAACAATAAATTTGATAATTTGTAGATTATATATATTTTTATTAATTGTACCCATTTGATTAAGATTTTTGAAATTTTATTTAAACTTATAAATAACATATTCAGGATAAACTTACATGTAACAAATAATTATCTAATAGTAATCAAAAGGCAGAAAAATTAGAAAAGAGACAAAATCAGAGCTCCGATATCAGGTTCGCAATACTAGTACATTGGAAATGGATCTTACAACCTAAATATAGAATTTCCAGTGCAAATTCAATAAATGGTTGCTTGGCAACTCAACGAATCCGAGAAAGGTTATTCACTCTCTCCCTCCTCCGGAGCTCAGGTCAGTTGTAATCATTTCTACTCCCTTCACCACCCATTTTATCCCAATATTTTTAATTTTTTAATTTTATTTTACAATTTCAATAAAAGGGTCTTGCAGGAAAATTGGATGGCTTCATTTGAATTTTTATTTCAAAAACGTAGATAATATATAAAAAGTAAGAGGCTTAATTCTTAAAAAAATAAAAGTCAAATTACTTTTAGAATATTAAACCGTAATGAGACAAAAACAAAAACAAAAATTCCTGAGTAACAGCAACAAACAGTATTCATAACTATCGAATATATATATATATATATATATATATATATATATATATATATATATATATATATATATATATATATATATATATATATATATAAATATATAATTTAAAATTTCAATAATTACAATATTTTAGACACGAATAATAATTTTTATTTATACACGCTAGAACCAAGAAAACCCTTATAAATAAAATAAGAATGTTATATTTCTTTATACATATATATTATTTATTTAGGTACCACTGAGTGTAGTAGTTGGACATCTACTACAAAATCAGAAGCAAGTGGTTCTACTATATAAATTTTAATTATAATACATTACATAATTACTCACGGATTTTATAATTATTTTAATTTTATACTTTCTTTCTTTAGAAATGCTAAATTTGAATATGATTTTATTTTAAAATTCTCTTTAAATAAATATGTATTATGCTCATGGAACAGGCAAAACTGAATTATTTAAAATTTCATAAGTTTACTTTACAAAATAAAATATTTAAAATAAATAAATGAATGGGCTGTTACAATTATATATATATATATATATATATATATATATATATATATTATGCCATTATAATTTGGATCTATAACTTACAAATACAAAATTGCTAACTTAAATTTTTCTATAAGCATTGTGTTATATGATAGTTATTCATATCATAGTATAGAATTATATCCTTGGAAAATTTTATCAGAAAATTTAAGAACTCGTATGACTTATGATATAATTGTACTATATTTATATTTTATTTTATTGAAATTGAATATAGTAAATTAATATATATATATATATATATATATATATATATATATATATATATATATATATATATATTTTAAAGATATTGTTTGATAATGGCAATAATTACTTTGCAAAAAGGTCACATCATAATAACGAAATGATTTTGAATCCATTTTGAGACTTATTTATACGCATTAAGAATACACCGAATCAGAAATAATAGCTTTAAAGAAATTATTGAATTAAAATGTACGACTTATTTAATATTATGGACTGTAATTTGTATGGACTGTTTACAATTGTATAATCAAAGATTCATTCGATTTGTAAAATAATACAGAAAAAATTATATAGAATATTTTTATTTATCATAATTAAATATATATGCATCACCATGATAATATTTATAAGTAAAAATAATAAAAAGAAAAAAAAAAAGAGACATAAGACTGCCTTATTTCAAGCAAACTAAGAAAACTATAAAACTTCGAACTGACAGATTATTACTTGGCAAGTTCCTTTTGATTTCCTTAAAAAAAAAAAAAAAGGTAAAAAATGAATATTTTCTTTTTCCACGGCCCTGGCAAAAATCCAAATGACGAAAACAGGTTTACTATTTTAATATAGGAATTTACGCTCTTCGAATTTTTTCCCCGACCCTTGCCAGAATATGTTGCTCAATAGATTGCTCGCTCCAACAATTGATGATTTCACTTATTATTCAAAGTCTATTCCCAGCAACATGGTCATGAGATAAAGCGTGCAACTGTTTACAACTTATCAAGTGCCTTATTAATTTTGCTATTGTAATAAATTATTTCTAGTTATGAATTTTAACTGGCATTGATACAGGACAGGAAGCATTGTGCAATGTAGCGCATGAATTCCAACTTAACATCTTACTTGTCTCAATGACATGAAGTTTAGTCTTAACCATAATTTATAAATATGTCAATCAAACTAATTAATATTATAAGGAACTTATTTATTAATATAGCAATTAGTATTCATCATTACAAATAATATTCTAAAAGAAACATCTATCTGGCTATATTATAAAAGTCAGTTTCGAAATAGACGTTAATAAAATATGAATGGATACAATAACAGTTAATTAAGCAATAAAGAAAATAAACAAAAGTTTTATGAATAAAGATGGGCCTATTCTCGTGCACTATAAATACATTAGATCCATATTAAGATTTTCGGACAACATAAACCGTCAATTAGCTTCTCTTGATCTAAGCGACGTTTATATCAGCTCTTTTACTATCACTATCAAACAACATAATATCATCTACGGGTCACAATAAGATGTTATAAATGACTAATTCTAATACAGTTCAATCCTTTGATTAATATTAACATAATTATCATTATCATATGATGATTTAGAGTAATGTTGCAGCGAAATGAGCAATCATGTCTTCAAAGTTTTCTTTTTCTCTTAATTTCACCGTTACGTTTATAATCTAGGCAACCAAGCCTAATGATCGCCGATTATTAAAAAAAAAAAAATCATATAGTTCTGGATTTTGGTAAAGTTATTCATTTGAGTGTGTACAACATAGAGTATAGAGAGTGGGGGACGGTGGGTGGTGGTTCACATTGAGGTCCCTTTTTATGTTTTTACGCTTATGTCTCGAAAACTATTCGTCATAGTGATGAGATCATTCTATACAAAATTAAAGCTGACAAAATTTTCCATAAGATTGACTTCATTCATTTCTTCACTATTTTGAAAATTTTGAAAAAAAGTAAAATTGTCTCACGTTTCTACCTAATTTGCCTAGTTTACTCTTCAACCCTTCGTCCTGCGAAAAACAGAAAATAAGTTGTAGAGCATTGGATTTTCTTTAAAAATATATAGTAGTTTACTATTTTATCTTTAACCGTTCAAAAGGTGTATAAATTCCGAAATTTTATAGAAAAATATAGCTTTCGTTTTTGTTTCTTTTTCATTATTCCTCTGCTCTAAATCTCTATATAAGCCAATATATATTATTTATTCCATTTCTTTGAAATTTAATTGGACCAATATTGGTATAATCCAATGCTCCCATACATCAAACCTAAACGAGCTCTCAATCATAACCGCCACCCGTCGAATCGTCACGAACCCATCGTTTCTGTTCCTGGATCCACTGGAGCCGACAGAGACCGACAAACAAACAGTGTTGACTCCTTCCCAACGGCTCTTCAGTTCTTTGTTGCTGTCATCGGCCACTTGAGAACGCGGTGCATCCCCTCATATTTATATTGATCATAATGGAAGGATTTACATGTGATTAGATAATACAGGGAAATATAAGAGAGAGGACCGGTCTACGAGAGGGGGCTGCCACAGAGATTATAATTTCGCAACCCCTCGCAGCCTTGACAAAGGACTGATGTATTCATAAAGCCCACGTCGCTGGAGAATCCAGCCTCCAGAGGGCCTCTTCCAGTAATCCGAAATACGATACCGCCGCTGACCTCTCTTATTATTTTATATAAGAGGCTTAACCTCACCTCTTCAGTCGGCCACTCCTACCTGCCTCTGCAGTCCCCCTAACGTATTCCGGCCTGTCTTAAGTGCTCTCCATAATATCTGGCAAACTGTATTCTCTTTATATATTTGTATGCT
Organism: Rhaphigaster nebulosa; assembly: GCA_948150685.1. Lineage (NCBI taxonomy): Eukaryota > Metazoa > Arthropoda > Insecta > Hemiptera > Pentatomidae > Rhaphigaster > Rhaphigaster nebulosa. The sequence continues at coordinate 38,162,467 of OX411311.1, read as the reverse complement.
TTAAATAATGTAAGTAAAAATAATGACACTTTGAAAAGCAGTATTGAAATTTATATAATTATTTATACGAATAGAGTATGAAATGAACAGGATGATTTTGAGCAAGTTGAGCAAGAGACTAGTTTTTAAACATTGCTAATGAACTTATTAAGTTTTATGAACTTGGAGGCAAAAGCACCATTGCTAATTGGTATCCTGAAAAGTTATTTGATTGTAAATTCAAGTTACTTTACAATTATTATTTTGAGGGAGTGATATTATAGAAGGATAATAAATGTCAGAAAATCAGTCAAAGTGACTTTAAAAATAAAACTTGAGCTATGTTTTTACTACAAAGAAAATTGATAAAATATAAATTAAACGTTATAAAATATAAAAAGGAGAAAAAATAATTAAAATTAAACATATATAACATAAATACAACCATCAACCAAGTGTATGGCTAATACTATATTATTATTAGGGATGATAGACGATGATTTACTCTTTAATATATCAGAGTAATAGATTTTCAGAATGTCAGTATATGTGATTTAAAAAATGAAACAGTTTTTATTACAAGTTTACAAGTTTTATTACAAACCGACGTTTCGACCAAACATGTGGCTTACTAAGGGCTAAAATAGGTCGGAGATAAATAATTAAGAGAGATTATTACAAAATGTTATAAACGAAGAAAATTGACAAAACAGAAACTTTTTTTCATGATTACTTTTGTATTATTTCTTCCTAGAGACTTGATTAAAATAATTTTTACTATAAATAACTAACTTCAAAGATCTCAACATAATTGTTTTGCATAGTACAATCAATCACGTTTCGGCAATTATTCAGCTATTTTCAATAAAATTCATAAATTCATTCAAATCTTGAAAAATGTTTTTGTTTTCTAAAATTTAATGATGCAAATATTAGAATTTAATTGGAAAGTTTCTCAAATAACAATAAATAGTTTCATCTATGGAGTGAAAAACGATAGATTATATGAATGTAAAACTGAGATAGTACACCTCAAATGACGTTTGGAAGTGATGTACAATCTATATTTAGGCTGCTGAAGTGAGGCGTGCTATCTTCAGTTATCTTATGTTTTTCAGACAGACGTCGGTTAGTCATTTACTACTAATTGAAAGTAGTAAATGTAAATGAAACTAATTACTTATTTATTAATAATATAAACAATATTAATTTTTAAACATTTAAATAATTACTCAATACTAAAAATATATTTTCTATAGTGGCAGTAAGAGAACCAATAAAAGTAGATCAAACATAAAAGACGTGATATCATTTTAAAATATTAATAAATTATATTGACAGATTAAATAAACAGAATAAATTTAAAAGCATACTAAGTACTCACAATAACAGGAATGAATACCAATATAAATGACAGCTACATACCTGGAAAAAAAAATAATGAAATAAAATCATGGAACTAATTAATTATTGCATTATATTAAAATAAAATCAATAAATATATATACATTTAGCAAATATATTTTATAGAATAAGAATAAAATCATTGAAGTAAACAATAAACACACCCCATACGTTAATATGCGTTAACATATGAAAAAACAAATTAAATATTATATATAGTTTAACAGGGCAATATACGACCATAGATATAATGCACACGAATGCACCCAAAGATATAATGAAACGGAGTATACAGTAAGAGGATTATTGTTTATTGGAAGGAAAAATATCGATTGTATACAAGAGGAACTGAAACAGGAAACAAACGTAATGATTTATTTCAAGATAGAGAACTCGCCTTAGAGAATAGGATAAAATCACACAATTATAATTAATAACATTTCGATAAAACCGGAAGCAACTTAAGTGCAGAAGATTCGGTATATGTTGAAAACAGAAAAAAATAGAATAATTAAAAATTAGACCATATAAAATTATGGAAAAATCTTAAACTCGAACAGATATAAGCAATAATAAATCAGAGTAAAATCTTTCCCTATCATAAAACTCGTTTTCTGTAAGGTAAAGCATATAAGTATTAGGTATCTACTTTATGATTAGGAAAAATATTATTTCAGCATAAGGACCTTGAAGGACCTCAATCCTGTCCATAGCTAACCATAACTATTATTAGCATAGGATATTTGCATAATATTTTATGATGCCTGAATTGGCAAAATGTTGACTGATTAGTTATTTACTGCTATTTAAGATTCTTGATGCTCAGTTTTGAAATCTTACAATAATATCTAAAAATACTAAAGCATTATTAAGATTTTTTTTTTAGTCTCTATTATTTTATTTATTATTTTATTTTTTTTAGTCCCCTATTTTTATTTTTTATTACAACTGTATCTCTTGTTGTGTAAACTCTCATGAACAAACTGACCACATATTATCACAGTTTTCCCAATGATAAGAAGACGAGAAGAGACCATCTCATGCCGGTTGTTGTTTACAGTTTACACCGAACGCTTATCGTAGGGACGCCCGCAAACTGATTAATGGGGTCAACGCCCCGGCCACATTTGGGTTAAATTCGTCCCTCGCAGGCCTTGGGTGGAGGAGGAGGAGTTGGTAAATGAGTTACTGGGTGGACCTGCCTGCGTCAGGATAGGCTGCGATCTGTGACCAAAAGCTAGTAAAGTTCAGCTCCATGGAGTGGCATTGCCTATATAAAATACTTTTACTTATTCTTATCTATAAACAAAAATTGTATAAACGAAATGAATGTTATTTCATAAATAATATACGTTGGCACGAAAAATATTATATATAGAAAGTACCCCCTCGAGTGGGTTTCTTTAAAGTAGACATTTGATGGACCCCCCGAAACGAAATCCAGGCTGCGCTACTAGCGCCGATTAACTTTCTCAGAAAGTCTTTTAAATATAAAATAATTGCGTAAAATCAGATTCGAAAAGCATCTAGAAATTCGCAACCTGCTGTGGGAAACAACTAAAGAGGCACCAGAGGCGGTTTTCTTAAAGGAACGATGGAACTGCAGGATCCCCATTTCCACTTGTCATGATCAATAAGTCAATGAGCAATTTTTTGTTTATGTTTGTACAATATATAATCATTAATCATAATATCAGTTAATATCACAGTTAATGAAAAATATACAGAACTTTTGTATAGAACTGCGCGCTTCACAGTTTTACCGGCAGTCTGGCTGGTATGTGCATGCGCACATAGGAAGCTGCACGAGAGGCTTCGATGAGAAAGAGCACTGTCGATCTTACACCGGCTCTTGCGCGATGTTGGACGGTAATTTTTTTTTTTTTCACACTGCGTGTTGCGTCTAAAAAACGGGAACCATATTCTTGTATGTGATAAAGTTTAGAAATTGTTATCTTACTTATAGCTATTATATTTGATTATTTTTTTTTCGGTTTTTATGTAACAGATAACTTTAACCATTGCCTAACATCCACATATTTTTGCTCAAATTAAAACAAGAAGAATGGATTTAATTTTTAAATAAATGCATCAAGCTTGAACTGTAATAATTTATGTTGTAATAAGTAAAAAAATATTTGATTTTGTTCTTTTAGGATTTAAACAATTTTCTGATTAAATTTTCTTTTTATATACTTTTGTTTCCTTTTACACAATTTTAAAACAAAGGTTAAATATTTACTGAAGCAGCACTCCAACTAATTTTTTATATGCTTCTGAGAGACACTGCTGTAATATTTATAGGGACCCCAATCACATCGCGGAATCTAGGATAACGAAAAAGGCGATATTTCAGCGCCAAAAGCTTTAACTGAAGGAATTTTCCATATTAAGACTCCGGCAGTTGCTTTTAAAGTTGAATGAAGTTCATTTATTTGTAAGTCGCAAAAAAGATTTATCAATAACTTTTATGCACGATCATAAGCGATACGATATCAAAAGCCGATTTAATTTTGTATTTCGAAGTCCATTACACAGTTCGGATCTGTTCTTAAATACAGCTCTCAAAAAAGTTTTCAGAAGCGAAATTAACAGAGTGACTGCTTAATTCAAGAACCTCCTGGTAGTGGCAATTTGAAATTAATTAGAAACTGTTCAGCACAGGAGGCTGTACGTTTCCTTAGGGCTAAATCTAAATTAAATTATCTAGTGTAGTAAATAATAATTTAATAAATTACAAAAAATTGATAACAAGCTGAATAATAATAGAAGTTTTAATAAAAACAATAGGTATTTCATTTATATCCTATATTTACTTTTTTAAAACAAATTTCTAATGTAGCTTTTCGAACAAAATTGAAAAGGCGCATGAACATCAATCTCTATATGACAAAGCTTCCATTAAAATTCCGCGCTGGCAGAGGAAAGGGTTTGATCTACGACTTGTTTCGGATCGAAATTTAATCGCAACAGTTTCGCTAAGCACTAGCCTTGACAATAAATCAAGTTTAAATATAAATGAACCTTGGATGGGAGTATTTATACGTTGCTGGGGGTCCGCTCTTGTCATACAAGAATTTAATAATGATCAAGATGTGAAAAAAAGGGGTCTTTTTCGATAAATAACACGCCGCTTTTAGTAATATCAGTGAATTAAATTATATAAAATAAGAGTACATATGATTTTAAAATATTAATATTTATTTATTAATCTATTCTAATGTAATTACTTCAAAAAGATTCCATCTCTTGTGTCGTCAACGCCACATACATTTGCACAGATAAGAGTCCAACATTGTTCTGCTGGTACCAACTTCAATCTTTTTTCGCTTTTTTTTTTTTTTGTATTGTTTTATCACCAAAGTGACTAAAAACTAGGCCAAGCTCTAAAAAATCCTAGGATAAATTCTCGAGGGTGGTTACGAGTTCACACCGATACACCAAAATTAGTAAATTACATGAAATATTTAGAAAAGAGATATCCTTTTAAAAAATCTGGTGCGGTGCGCGCATCACAATACCTTCACTTACCACTCTATAATAAATATTCATTTATTTTATTTTATTTTTTTTTAAAGAATTCAAATAAACTCTACTTGAAATATTTTTAGCATGCTACAGATCTTCTTCACGCCTTCTCTCACCAAAGTGCAATAAAATAGTTTTTTAAACAACAGAAGTAAGGCAATTTCATTATTACCATCTTAACTCAAAAACGAAAGTTATAGTAAACTGAAATAACGTATTTAAGGTAGATATATCTTTGGGATGTCACAACAACCTTTCCACTAAAATCTACTTACCGGAAGTGCCTATAATATTATCGATTTTATAATTATTAAGAGTTTTCTCGAAAACGGCTCAAACGATTTAGATTAAACGCGTTATATAAATGTACAATTAAATGGTTTTTAATATCAGCTAGGTCTTATCCTGATTGAAATAGTCTGATAGGGCTTAAATGCTGAATTTTCAAAATGGCTTCCTCTAAAGTACCTTTAATTTTGTTTATTTGAGATACGTAACCTTCTCTCATTGACAATAGAAATGGAATATATATAAGTATAAACTATAAAATGATTTGATAATTAACTAAAGTAAAAAAAGGGGAAATATTTTCCCACGTTGAAGAAAAAAGAGTAGTAATATTATATATTACAGTAATATATTATATAGTATAGAAAAAAATATTCTGGAAATATAGAAAGTAATATTCTGGAAAAATAGTAGCAATATAGATGTATAATACATCGTTCAAAAGCTTGAGATTTTAGAAAAATTAAATCAGATATAAAAAAAGTGGAAGAAAGTACGAAAAACCTTAAGTGATTGTTGTAGTTAATATTTTTTTTAAAGTATTATTTCATTAAAACTAAATGTTTCTATGGAAACTAATAGGAATTTCCATGGTTTTTAAAATTTCACTAATCTACTATCTACTAATTCCTACTTAAAGTAGGGTGGTAAGTGAAATTCGTGTGATGCACGCACCGCACCATATTTTTTTTTACGTCGCATCAAAACTAGAGATTGCCGATTTGCTCAAAAACAAACTGAAATAGATAGCTCTTTTCACATCATGAAAAGAAGCTCTTATTTCACCAAAATCAGTATATAAATTACATGAAAGTTTATATTAGGGATAGTGACAAAAATAATCAATATTAAAAAAATAAAAAATCGTTTTTTATTTTTTATTAAGTTGTATCAAAAGATCTGCTCAAGAAGAGATTGAAACAACTAATGAGAAATCCTATATTATAAAATTATTCTAGTCCAATGAATTGATTGAACGTATTTCGGCAATAATACGTACCAAATAAAGTATTTATCTCTCCAATAAAATTCAAATTTACCAATTTCACAATAATTATAACATTAATATGAGCCCCCCAGCGCCCACGTCGGAGTGCCAAATCTTCCAGGCCGTCCGTTGGGGTCAGATATTTGGGGCACTATCAGTGGAGGGCTGCTTCGTGGTCACCATCAGTTATTCCTTATCTCTTCTACACCTGGCACAGCTCCTCTTCCAACGTACAGTCTCTATTATAGAGCCTCTGATTTATAAAGTCCTCACTTATTTAGACTGTTCTAGGCAGATTTAAAAAAAATATTGATCTGATGTAACAGTAAAAAGAGATATAAATTGTTGTATTGTGTCACTTAAAATACAAGGATTTAGGGAAAGAAACCAAAAAAGCATATTGCAATAGGGAATCGAAAATGTACCAAAGTATAGAAAATACTAGGGTTTAGGGGGTCATTCTCACTTTTGAAATCTGGAAAAAAAGAAGCGAAATATTCATGTATAAGGAATGTAGTAACCTTAGACACTATATAAGTATTACAACAATGCCAAATAATGCAAAATCTGACTTAGTTTGCAAGTTTTACCATTTTTCGATTTTTTTGGTACTTTAAAAAATAGAAAACCCTTTTATGTCACGAGAATTACATCCTAAAAAAATGTCTTGATTTTTCCCGAATTTTTGTTTGCAATATTGCTCAGTAGGACTTATTGCCGTAATGTAATGTAATGTATGGCATAAGGTAAAAGTATGTATTCTTCTTATTTATTTATTTATTTTTATTTTTCCTAAGTTTAATTTTCTATTTTTCATACTATTATTATACGAACAAATAAGTAAAATCTAATTATTTTTTTAAAATTATTAATCATGTAAAGGATGGGGGGAAATCCGGTGCATGATTACACAGAGTTTTTGTAATTTAAAAAATAATTGAGAATGAAACTTTATTATTATAATTATTATTATTGCCGTTGAGCGATGGACCCTCCAGTAATCAATGTACGTTTTGGATTTAAAATATTTAGCAAACATTTTCGAAATTCCGTTCGGAAATATTGTAACGCCCGCGAGCTTTTCACAAGAAACTTTTTATTTTAATGGTTTTAAACATTAAATATATCAAAACATACTATGCTTAAAGATGAAATAAATACTAATTGAGGGTTTTAAAAAAAAAATGAAAACCGAAAAAATGAAAAAGCTAGAAATCTCCGGAGAGCCAAAGTGACAGTTTTGAGAATGACTCTTAAAAAAATGCAAGCTTTATTAACTCAATATTTAAAACATGCAAGTTTGCTCACAAATTGAGCTTAATTCTCAAATTGTAATCCATCATTCATTATCACCTGAACCCGTCTCTGAGACAATTGCACGATCGAGATTTATTTTCGAGGGTAAAGTCAAGATACATAATTAAAAAACAAAAAGAAATATTTATTAAACGTGTTTTTTTTTATTTTGTTTTTTCAAAGTAGTTTAAGGAATAAAAGGGGCAAAAATGCCCTCAATTTTTAAACATTAGATTTTTTTTAAATATGCAAGAATTAAAAAAAGAATTATTTATAAAGTTATCTAACAAACATTGGGACCAGATATAGCAACTATAATTGTCTTCAATTTAAAAATCCACAACCTCGAATATTTTGTAGAACTTATTATCATAGGGCATTTAATTTTCAAAATATGTTTTAAAAAAAAAATGTATCTGGGAGATAAGAGTTGTATTAAAAGACTTATAAAACTGTAGTGGAACATAAAAAATAATGAAGCAATCAGAATATTTTCTCCCTAAAAGCAGATGATGATACAATCAGTAGGTAACGCCTACGGAGAAGCAGAGATATTAAGTGGAAGATACCAGTGATCTGTTACCTAAGACATTTTATTTTACCTTCTGGACCATTTTGTAAAATGTACCACTTAGCAGTACGACCCACACATTTTAAATATATTTCGTTATATTTTTAAACGAGCCTTTAAGATAAGATAAATTAGTGCTTCTTTTGTTGTGAGTGAAAAAATAAATTGTATATTTTACCTGAGTAAATACTAAAAACAGGCGGCTAGCAAAGACAACATAAAATTATTAGAAGTAATAAAATAGTAAAATAACTGAAATAATTGAAAAACAAATTAATATATAAAAAACAAATATGAGTTGTATATGATTTAAGTATCAGTTTTTCACAGCATTTTAATGACTATTCTCAGTAAATAAATAGGTAATCAATAATTTAATATATCAAAAGAAAAATTTTTAATATAAAAAAAGGAAAAAAAGGAAACAGAATTAATATAATAAAAATAAATAATTATAGCAAGGAAAACTATATGCACATAGAAAATAATTTTTTCTTTCTTTATGTATAAAGTGCGTGTAGCTTTCAAGGGAATCAATTGTACAGTTCAAAATCAATAATGTCCAGTCAATTTTGTATTTAAGAAATTGTATATTTTAATTTTCCAACTATTCACAGTTATACCTTTAAAGAATAATTTTAGATGCGTTTAGGCTACAACGAATTCGACCGTATTATTCAACATAGCGCCTTCAATTTTCAAATCCAATTAAAAAGTGAGCCAATATCAGTTCAAACATTTAAAAATAACAAAATTTAAAGTTAGTACAATGAACAATTTCATATATTTATTAGAAATTTAGAAACAAACCAGGTGGCTGGATATCTACACAAAATCTTCTTTATATAGCAATCAAATTTGAAAATTATATAGTACATTGGTGTAAAATTATTTATTTTTTCTTTATTTTTTGAACAATTATAAATTTATTTGTGCATATTATAATTGTAACCATTTTAAAGAAAAAAATGCATTTGGTATAGAAAATTCCGACTGAATATTATACAACATGATTCGAATTGGAACATTTTTAATTTCCAGAGAAAGGTAACAACTAAATAACACATACGGTCTCATAATTGCCTCTTTTATACATTAATTATTTGTGATGCAATATCTTTCCCTCACTAAATAAAAAAGAACCAATTTGAATTTTTGAAGTTCAATTTTTATTATATTTTTTAATTGAAAAACAAATTTAGCTGGCAGAAAATTTAATGCTCTTCCGAATTGTGTATGACTATTAATAACTAATTGCTATTTTAAATAGCAAACAGTTGGAAAAACAAAATATCCAAAAAATAATAATATATTTTGGATAATTTGTTTTTCCTACTTTTTACTATTTAAAATCGCTATTACTTACTAATATTCAAACAAAATTCGGAAGAGCATTAAATTTTCTATCAGCTAAATTAGTTTTTCAATAAAAAAATATAATAAAAATAAAGTTTATATATATATATATATATATATATATATATATATATATATATATATATATATATATATGTATCTATAAGTATGTATAAAGGAATTTTACAGATAATAACATTACACAGGTATCTACAATATAAATCGAAATGGCAATGTTATGGCCCATCTATATGAAAATGCCCTAAGAAACAGGTGAATTGGCTAATATTAACACAAGATGGAGCCTTTGGTTGAAGAGAAGCTATCAACCTTTACAACTTGGGCACTGCCCCATCAGCTTCAAAACCGAGTTGTCTAATTGTTAAAGGCGCACTTATTCATTTGTTTTCCTAGTACTTATTTCCAAACGTCCCATCGTATAGTAGTCCAACGCGAACTTACATAAAAGTTAGTGTGTATGATGTTATTAGCGGAGCGTTACTTGGTCTAGCTAATAACCATTAAGCGGAGCTGCCAAACGAGGGGACATATTCCCTTTAAACCGTCTTTAACGACTAAAAAGATGTTTTACTATCGCTAAGTAGCTGCACTCAACCGCATTTTGAAGTCGTTTCAGGAGGAAAAAAAGGTCTTTGAATCTCCTCCAAATTGGAATGCATATTAAGGAATAATGATGATGACGTCGTATAAAAGTAACTCTTTTACCGAATAAATGCCCCATTTTACATGATATGCTTTTATAGAATCCGATTAAACTTTTTTCCTTGCTTTAATAATAATTTTATTTTTTTATATTTTTTTATTGAGTAAAATTACATTCTATCTCAGCAGGGATAATTGTAATAGTGATCAAAGAAATCATTCCTTAAAATAATGAAAACAAAATTTTAAGTATGTTTGGAAAATTCCTTTCCTGATATTTAAATCTAATAGCAGATGAAATAGTTAAATTATTACTTCGTTTTCACCTAAATTATAATCAAGTATAATATTTTAATAAGACATTTAATACAAGTTTAATTGCATTTTAATGTTAATACAGTTTAAATTATTTTTTATTCTGAATTTTATTTATTAATTTATTTTATTTTTTAATGGAGGGAGTTATTGTTGACCGTATATTTATATTTAAAGGGAGAAGTTGGTCGGGGGGGGGGGGGGGAGGGTGCGGTCAAAGAATTAGACTACTATAAGCGTACTTATATATTTTGTGCCTTTAATTAATTTAGGCACAAAATATATAAGTACGCTTATAGTAGTCTAATTCTTTGACCGCACCCCCCGACCAACTTCTCCCTTTAAATATTTTATTTTTATGTAGAATTACTTTCCTCCAATTGGTGTGTTAGGAGATAAAAAAATTTAAGGCTATGCAAAATATGAAGGGCTGGTTATTTCCTTGAAAAATTAAGAAAAAAATGAGAGAAAAAATTTTAAGAGTCTTTTGGAGTCCTTATGGCTCTGCTTTTATAGATGCTAGAAAACAAAAATTGATACCACTCAAAACAAAATAATTTGCAACATATGACTAGTTCTCCATTCACGTGATTTCTATTTTATGATTATATATTCTTATTTACAATACTCATTACTTACACTCTAACTAATTCTATATCTTTGAAACCCCGCGGTGAGATATACATAGCCTCCGTCCGATTTTTTTTTTTTATATCCTCAATAGTACATGTATGATTCTTTTAAATTATAAATTTATAATAGCAAATTATGATTAATTGATTTGAACGTCTTGTTCTACTACGTTACATTTTAAGACCTGATAATGGTTATACAATGAATTTGTTGTTTAGATGAATAAATAAAATTATCTGTTTATATTGAAATATTTATCAATTAATTAATTAGAGAATAAAGCTCAAAAAAGAGATACAAATTACTGTTACGTTCAACTATGTTGAGTGATATGTTATCTCCAGTTGGTGGATCTTTTTTGGCTGCTGGTCTGAGATGTGTTGTCTCTGGTCTGCATTAATATGATTTTATCTCTTTCTGTTCTCAGGATTTCTGAATTGGAAAAACGTTAAATGGTCAGCTAATCAGTGTTATTTGAGAGATTTAGGTTTTGTTTCGGAATATTTGAACATTTCTTTTTCTCTCTTTTTTGAGGTTTTCTATTCTAATTAAATACCTTTGATGGATAAAGTTATTACAGTTTTTAATTAGACGTTTAATATTAATATATTGAAGTTAAAAATTAATTGGATTTGGATACATTTTATATTTTACACAAATAAAATATCATTTGTATCATGAAACATGATTTAATTTTTTTGTAGGAGAGGCTTGGTTGGGGGGTACGGTCAGCGAAGAAATAAATAAATAAGTAAAACTTATTATATTATGTGCCGACATTTCGACTTAAGTTTTAGGACATCATCAGAGCTAAAAAAACAAAAACAAAATAACAACAGTGACAATACCAATAAAAGATAATAAACAGTAATAAATTGACATAATTTGTATTACTTATATTATCATAATTATCTTGACATGCTTTTCATATTCCCAAATCTTCATTCTAGTAGCTATTACAATTAATAATTTTCATCTATTTTATTATATTTTTCATATAATTTCATAATATTTTCGCAATATTTAAATTACCTTTATTTACATATAAATTAACACATTTTTCTTTATTTCTTATTATTTACATTATAATTAATTTATTTTTCTTTATACTTCATTTTTTTTTTCATCATACTGTCTAATGTTTGTTATCTTTTATCACTGTTATTACTGTACGGTATTTTCACTATTGTTACCTTGTTTTTTCTTAGTCCTGATGAAAGGCTAAAATTTATGCCGAAATGTCAGCACAAAATATAAGTTTTTGTATGTGTGTCCAGGGTCAACCATACTTTCACCATTTTTAATTTGTACTTATCTGATTTCTTAGGTTTTATTCCTAGAGGACAATGTCTTACACAAAGTTTTTTTTTGTTCTTGAAGTTTTGATGAAAAAATATAAATCTCATGCGGATCCAATTCATCATGTACTGAAAACGATTACTTATCTCGATGCGAGTGGAATGCTCAGTTATCGCAGATATGATTCAATATGTCATTGCGAAAATATATCTGAGGAGGTGGAAACAAAGGGATTGCTTCAGCGGAGCCGCGTCTCTAAGCGAATCGGTTTGAAGTAGAGAAGCCAAGGGATTTATTACCGAGTTTGTCTTAGTCGTCTAAATTTAATCCCCGAGGATCTTTTCATTTCCAGTAGATTTGGTTTTACAGCCCTTATTAAGAAGGGGAGGGGGTTAGCTTCCCCAATTTGTATCCAGAGGGAGAGGAGGGAGGAGGAGAATAGCGATTTATTTCTGCCTCATTATTAGGAGAGGAAGGGCTTTACAATAGAGTTCCCTTCCTTATAACGGCAAACTAGCTCCGATCTATATCTTATAGTACTTACAGTGGCAACGATTTCGAAAATTATTAAATTTTGAATTTAATTTTAGTCATTTTAAAAGTATATAGTGCAATAAACGACGTTCCGATTTTAAACTTATTTAAGTTAATTTTTTTTAATATAATTGTATTATAAAGAAATAATTATATATTTACAAAAATGCAATTATATGACAAAACTGAGTGTGTTGGCAATTGACTTATGGAATAATTATTTCCTCGGATTGTATTATTATATCTTTTATTATTATTCTATTCTATGTTTTTATATCTTATTCTGAAGCAAATTAAATATGCAGTACTATTTTACTGCATTTATTATTTTATTTTTTTCCTGTGTATAATTATTTTATTTCATTTTATTTCTTATAATTATAAGAAAAGGGTATGAATTTAATTATTTAGATGTTTAATCATTCAGCTATAAGTTTCAAAAAACGTCTTATTAAATAACCGGTCCCCACAATACCCGACTAATTAAAATTGTTAAAATACCGTATTTTTTGTATTTATATGTTATTCTTGATACCGACCGATAGATCTTGCAATCCGGTCGGACCTAATTGTTATTCTTTATTAAATAAACTCCATTATATTCTAAATATATCGACGGGGACTGACGCTTGAATTTGTAAAATTTTGTTTAAAAAAAATGAATGTCTTAAATTAAGGTAAAAAAATAAACGGAATAGAAATGAAATATCGCACTCTGAATAAGAGGTCATACTATATAATAGCTATGGTTGCGGTCCGCAACTTAAAACATAGGCCTATTTCTTAAATTTTTTACAAACGCACTAAGGTCTAATGATTATTTATTACTTACTAATTATTTAAAACCCGATTTTAAAATTGCATAAAAAAGGAGAAATAACACATAAACAAGATATTATGACAAGAGCTATTGAATATGGAAGAAAAGCACTCAAAATAAGTTTAATTAAATAAATTCTAAAATGAATACACAAGGCAATATAAGGACCTAGAATGGCTGAATAGTCTTCAGAATAAAAATAAATTCTGTATCTTTTTTTTTCATTTTAGCCTAGTTGAAATAAATTTTTCCTACCACTCATGAATAATTTTTTTGAAATATAAAAAAATATTTTTGCTCATAACGCTTTCGTGGGTTGGAAAGACCTGATTTAATTTTGATAACCATTGGGGATACAGATACAATTTAATTCATGATGAGTTGTTCAGGATGTTGCCTGTTTGTTCAGGTTGTTTTAATTGAATTTACGATAGGTTTATTTCGGGGTTGATAGAATATACATAGGTAAAACAGTTAACTTCAGTTAGCTGTCTAAACTGTAAGTGGAAATTTAAAATTGAATATAACAGTTATATTTACATAATAACAAGTTTTATTTTTATATAATAAAAATGATATAACTTTACGAATCCATATTTTATTCTCATAGACAGATTGACGCCCATAAAAAAAAATATAAATAAATTAATAAAATGAAAGATAAATTAATTATGAGAATTAAATTAAAAGAAGAAAGAAATTTTGATATGATGACATGTAATTCGTAATGGTTACTTTAAATAGTTTCAACTTGATTTGATATTTAATTGGGACATGGAAAGAACCTCGTTATTTCTTCATCTGATCTTTTCCAACCTAAATAGAAATTAAAAATTAACAGTGCAGATTAATTATTAATTCAGTGCATTTTCTAGTACATTACTTATTCAATGTTAAGTTTTAGACGGATAGAAACTTCAATTATTCTTAAAGATTAGCTGATAAAACTTTATTTCTTTAAATTTATGCCTTGTCAAATAGAAAAATTACCAAGTGGTCAATAAGTAATTCAATAATAAGTATATTAATTTATATGTTATTAATATTTTACAGTATTTATTAAAAAATATTGATACGAATTAAACAGCTTTTTAAATATTTCGGTAGTTTTTAAAAATTCAAATCGAATGAACTTTCTCCGAAGAACGAGAATCGACACTAACCCGGAAGAGCTCAATTAAGTTAACCAGCTGAATTAGTCCAAAACGAAAGTGGATCTTTTTTCATTAACGTCCTCGTGCGAATTTTTAAAAAATATTAACATAATTTTATTTATTTTAACTTAAGATAAAGTATGAACAATAAAAAAATTGTACAAATGGAATGCCCAAATAATAAAATGTGTTTACCCCTAAATATTTAAATGAATGCATTTATCTCTCCCTCCCCTCCCCCCAATTGTGGAAAATAATAATAGTTTTGTTACAGCTGCTAGCGTTTAGTTGAGTTTGGCACAATCTGGCGAGTTAAACATTGCATAAAAATTCGGTCTCTGGTAATGGACATTTATATCGAAGTTAAAACTACGTTCTGTTTCCTCTGATATCATTTTAGTAATATAAGGCAGAATATTATAAAGTGCACTTAATGTGGGCATAATAGCATGCATAAGACCACCCCTTTAAAGCAAATTAAGTGTAAATACGCGCTTGTGAAGGGTTCAACGACACTGATAATAATCTATCGAGGGACTAGACCTGAGCTTCGTGTGTAAATAGTAATTACATACAATAAACTAAAGTTTGTAAGTTAGTAGTAGTAGTTACAATAAACTTTAATTTTTAGTGGTTTATTTATAATTTCATAATTTAAATAAACTGGTATATATGCAGTAGTATGCTATTGTGATTATACATTCAAGGAGAGCTCCCGATATCGACTAAATTACACATCTGATAACCCAATAATCCATCTTAATATCAAAGAAATCTAAAAACTGAAACAAATTATAGGTGATATAGCCTTCGAAAACCAGGAGTGGATGGTAGAACAAATGAATGTGAACTCATCAAAACAAAGCTATTATTATATACTGACGGAAATAACCCAATTAATGCTAAAATATTTTAAAACATGAAAACTATATTAAGATTTTGCGATATCCCTGCTAATTAAAACATGATGCGTACCGTACTTGAAAATTCAGGGTAATTAGCCAGATATTAATAAGGTATTACTAATTCCATTTCAGGTGTGCATCCATGCTAAGAGGTAGTTAACCTTTCTTCAAAATGCAAACAAGATTTATTTTTAACTAGCATAGCGATCAAACAGCTCTTACATGTATCTAGTGATTTGCAATTATTTTGTAGAAAAATAATAAATCACATGAAATAATGAAGCATTAGTATGAAGTATTCATGTCCATATATTTGACTGACCGAACAGGCAATTTTATTTTTTTTAAATGTTTGGGATCTTGGCAATGTTTAGAAATCACTTTATTACCTAGGCTCAAGCACTTTGAAGCAATGAAAATTCGTGTTTTTTGTTATCCCTACTAATAAGTTAGCAATCAAAATAGGTACAATCAGATAAAATCAATTTAAACTAATGAATACAATATCTTTTTAATAGAAAATTCTAAAATTTAAGTGTAAATAAATTAAAAGTAAGTGGATATTAAATCCAGCAATGAGGAAATGAATTGGTAATTATAATAAGCTTGCCATTTCTTATAAATTAATAAGTAGTTTTTATTATGATTTTTTTTTCGTTGTTAAAGCTTTCATAATAACAATAAGCTATTTCCTTGTTGAAGCCATGCACTTTATATTTCGATTCGGTTGCTGAAATGAAAGTCTCAAAAAGTACTTATTTTTTTAATTAACTGAACTTAGATAATAGCTTTGGTAAGCGATTTAAGATTAAGCTGTTCTTTGAAGTAACTATTAAACTAGTTTCTCTACGATTATTTCTTTTTAATGGTTTAAATCGTTGGATTAAAAGAGCTAGTCAAACTCTGTTTTGTTTTTTTTAGTAATTTTCGTAAAAGATGACATATAAATACACTAGAATGTCTTGGGACTCTGCTTCCTTCCATGAAATCCTTAAAGGTTTTTCTCCTATGAGATTAGGAACGGGGTCTGCTCTTATATCTCTCGAGGATAACAGAGTATCTAATCGAATAAATTACTTAATGCTCCAGTCGAGAAAATATACACTAATTATAAAAAGATACGTCAAGATTTATACATAATATTGGTAGATTTATTGTACAATATCTGCGCTCATAATTATAGAATTATAAATGTGGAAATCATGAAAATAATTTTTTTTTTATTACGCAGAATCAATGCCACATTTTTCTATTAAACTAAAGAAATAAATTTGAGTTATGGCTCCATTCCCTGGACTGTTTCCAATTTTCATTTTAAACGAATTATAAACTACTATGTTATTCCGAACCTCCAACCAAAAATAGTTTTGCTTTTATATTTGTGTAGTTTTATATTTGCTGTAAAAAAATTAATATTTTAGAAACTTAGAATGTTTCCTATATTAGTCGATAGTAAATTTTTTTTTTTTATTATTTAGGCCGAATACATATATTAGAATTGTAAATTTCTTCAATTACAGCTAACACAATATGTTTGATATTTTAAAAAAATAATGAAATATTCTAGTTGAAATTTCCTGTTTTTCCTGGATCCGCCACGGTCCAATTTTAACCTCTTGGTTTAAATCTCCATCAAGCCTTCCCCGATATTAATGGTCAGTGTGTGTGGTTGGTCTTTAACTCAAGCAGGTAAATAATGGTCATCTTTGGAGGTCTTTGTAATTTTGAAGCCAAATATCTTATTACGTAATACTGAGTTGAGGGTTGAAATATTTTTTATTTATTACAAGAAGAATTAAAACCGAAAGCCTGAAGTCTCTCAAATACCAGTAAATAACTAATCAGTTAATGTTTCGCCAATTCAGGCATAATTAGGACATAAAAATATAGAATCTCATAGCAACAATCTAAAAAAAAAGACTCAGCAAATTGATATCGTACATCACTCCTAGACATTCAACACATGTTGAAGGAAAAGTGAGAACTAACACAGGAATGAAAAATTATACAATGTTTTTGTTTCTTTTATTTCTTATTATCCTCTACCTTTAATATAAATATTATTGCATGCACGTATTAAATTAATAAATCTAATTTTTAAAAATAAATAAATAAACAGAAAAATTGTGGTTTTATTCGCGAATTCTCAGTAACCACTAGTCTATGCCGCGCAGGAATTGAAAGTTATGTGAGGTTGCTCCAACACCTTACATAAGGGAGACAGTCACCTGGCTTGCATTCCAATTTCGCTGAGGAATGCTGCCATTCCTATCGAAATCCGCGATACTATCTGTCAAATAAATATCATTCCTTACCAAACAGAAATGTTACAAAGGAAATGTAGATCTTAAAGGTTGTATCGACAGTATATATATATCTATATATAGGTCCTATATTCCTGGAGAACTCTTTGGGCTGGATCGGCGGACGGCCTTACAAAGCGATAGCTGTCCTAACTGGCCTATGAAGGGCCTCTTTGTGCTAGCTCTGCCTTTGCACCAGCCGCTCGTATTCAACTGTAGTGATAGCTTTGATAATTTTTTTGGGTTAATGATTTGCAAGCTGGTATTCAAAAGTAAATATACTAAGGCTGGTTAAATTGTAGAGCGTTGAAATAGTAATTATTACAACACTGTAGGTGTCTCAGTAAAACCAAACAAACTAAACTAGGATCAAATCTAACGAATATCAATCTTACTAATGGACTACAATAAAACATCGATTACAAGAAAAATGAAAATTAATGTGACTTTCTCAAATAACCTATGGAGTGTGCTAATTGGTCAATTATTGTATTGCAATTATTGTATTTTATATATTTCACTTAAGTCGTTGTCGTCGTTGAGCCTACTCTAGGGAACATGTAATGGTTAGTTCGATGAAACTTTAACAAATATGTAGCTGAGTGTATGCAAGATATAGCTGGAGGATGTATTAGTGACAGTTCCTGGATAGTAAAAACGGGCGTGCACACAAATTATCTTCAAAGTAGCCAACACAAAAACAAGACGTAAAATACTTGTGGCTTCTTCAGTTTTCTGATTTTAATATTACCAGTTGTTAGTGTATAAATCAGGTAGTTTCAAAACAATTAGAAGGCGTTAAAAGAACTATGGTATGTAATATGTAGAAGTGTGAACGTATTTATAAACCAATAACATAAGAGAGAACCTTTTAGGGCATATAAGCCTAAAAATAACTTTTGCTATAGAAATAAAAATCAACTTACGACTTAATGTACACCGTTGAAAGCCTGTAAAACAAATCAAAATGTTCCACATAAAAAATTCAAGATGGTATATTTGACAAGATGGTTGTCAAATTTTGATGTTTTCATCCTTTAAGTAAGAATGGATCAAAGCTCAGATCTCTAACACTGAAACCTTTTAGAATAGTCGAGATTTTTCTTACTCTCAGTTGAGCCATGTAGGTTTATAACCACTAGCCGATATAAACACGCGAATCAGAGCTGCCTGTGGCTAGGAGCTCTCCTTTACGACTTGGCTATCAACCGACCCAGGATAAGTATACTCTTAGCCAGAGCTCTTGTGGCCCACTCCTTATCCCTCCGCTAAGACTATTATCCGAAAGGAGGGAACTTGCTTGTCCTCTGAGGCAGTAAAGTCTCGTCGTGGCCCTCTAAAACCCGACCCTATTGCCCTTATATCTTCATTTAATTCCCTACAAAGGCTAATTATGCGCAAAAGGGTGGGGGGAGAAGACATCAAATTTAATTAACCGTATAAAACCGTAGGTATGAACGTGCTCTAAGTTAGTACAGAAGTACCTATGAAAATGGTCTTATGATATGAGTGTAATTATCCCATGAGAGAGTCGTTGCTTGGGAGGTGAGAGAAGGGTAAATCATTAAAATGGGATAACTTAAATGGATGGAACTTTCGCGGTTAATAGCCGAAGTTCTTTTGCTTTTATCTGGTGATGGCCAGTATTCTTTTTTAATTGTGTTCTAAAATTGTCAACGGTATCGAACAAAAGAAACTGTGATAAGAATAAATATACGAAACAGTATAAGAAAGGCTGTAAATAATTAACCGCCCAACGTTAATTAAAACTATTGCAAGACCCGTGTCAAGGTCAGTTTTAATTACTGAGAAAAAATACACAAAATAAAATTGATTCCACTTTGTTTCAATGGAAAACATATAGCATAAAACAATAGCTGCACAAACATAATCAAATACAATGACCGTACAGAAAGTAATAATCCGTATTTTTAAAGTTATTAAGGGCGTCAACTCACTAAAATACAAAATGACCTAATAAATTGAATAATAGACTTTTTTTCCCCTCACTCTCAAAATGGAAAATAAGTAGTAAGAATTAATGAATGTTGATCTAATAAAGTTTATATAATGGACTTGCTTCCACGGGTATACAATTGTCACGATAGCGATTACGGACATCGATGTACGCACGCAAGGTTTTAGATATATATATATATATATATATATATATATATATATATATATATATATATATATATATATATATATATATATGTATATATATACTTTTATATTACATTAAACACCTCATTAAAACTGGATAATTCGCCAATTCGCCAAAGGAAGCTGATTTTATAAGCTCATTCTAGCACGGTAACCGCTGAAGTCGTAAAAGAACATTGTAAGGCGACTGCGATGGCTCAATAACATGTAGCAACCTTCCAACGGCTGGAGATCTGGAACTAATGCTCCGGCAGATGTTTATGCAGCAGATAAGCTCGTCTGGGATCTAATAGCAGTTCATCTGGTCGTTCGAACGGACCTCTGGTTCCATTTTGGTTCAATTACAGTAGTGTTCTTGGCAGATATCAAATTCAGTGCTTCTTATGAAATCGTTAATTAATGTTTTTTTTAATTGAGTAATGACAGGATATCATTGAAAGATTTCAAAAACAAAGCCTTAAGTCTCTCAAATGCCAGTAAGTAACTGTTAAGTCAACGTTTCGCCAATTCAGGCATCATCAGTTGAGAAATCAAGAAAGATCACATAAATGCATACCAGAGACATCAACAGAGTAAAAAGATGAATATCACTCCAGATAATGAATATCAGTATATCACTCCAAGACAGTTCAACATATACTCAAATATCCTCTTTATCATAATATTAAATAAGGTCATTATGCAAATTTTTAAAATCTTTAAATTCGACATCTTAATTGGATACAGGTTTCCTTGACTGCGACATGGCTTTGAAATATTCCTGGGTAATAATTCAGGGGTCAGCTCGTAAAGAGAGCACCCTGGTGGCGAGATTTTGAGCTACGGTTCTGACTTCCTGATACAGTAAAATGTGATAATTTGGGTTGTATGTGAAGATCGTGATTCATTGAAAAGATCTACCATGCATTTTTCCTAGATCAATGACACCTAATTCAGTAATAAGAGCGTTCTTTATAAAATCATGAACGCCCATAAACTCACGAGAAGCTAAAAAGACTATTTGACTGGCCTGTGAGTTGAAAAAATCCGTCCGTTAAAGCAACAAAGTCACTCCAGGCTGATCCTCGGAATTCGACATTGCCACTTCGTTTCAAAATGGCGACCGCTTAGTGATATTATAAGTCCATAACTCGGGTATTTATTAAGATAGAGGATAAACGTAAACTGATTTGGAATCTGCACACCAAGGCAAAAATAAAAAAAAATAATAGAAAATCTATACAAAAGCTTTTGGTTTATTATTTTCAATAATAAAACTCCTTAACCGACCTAGAAAAAAAAGTTAACTCCCCCTAAAAATTTGAGGTTTCAGGATCCAATATCGTAGAATCCAAATATCGAATAAAAATATTAGCAGAATTTTGGTAGACTAATTTTACGGCGTTCTTTACCATTGGCCTCCTGAATTATCCCTTTCCATCTCTTCCTGTTCCATTCGTGGACTCCCAGCGTCCTCGTTTCTCTCCCCACTCCATCCTTCCTAGGATCCATCCTCCACTTCCACTTGCTTCTGGGGCTTTCCTTTTTCGACTGAAGTGCGCATCCAACATTTTTCTCTGTACCCTTTCAACCTCTATTATGACCACATATCTAGGCCATCTTAGCCTACTTGCTATAAGAAAAATCGTTTGGAAGGGCAAACCAGATATTTTTGAAATATAAATATTTGGAAATAATAAACCATTGTGTAATAATTTGCAGCGGTTTTTTGGGGGGTGGGGGCTCACTAAATACACAGTTCTATTATGGCAAATATTTCAATGAATGTCACCTGAGTTGCCAAGACAAAAATCCACAAAGCATCGATGGATGCTGAATGGAAGGACACCTCGGAACGGGGTGTGGTCTCCACGGGCTCTCCAAGAGCACTCCAATCCTCCACGCTGCCATGCAGACTGCGACCACTTCTAAGAACACTCCCTCTGAGGCATTGTCGGCCTTCCTACCTGCCTCTTGTGATTTACTGGTTCAGGCCTACTCATTAGTTCCTCTTTCTTGGCCAACTATTTTTTTTTTCTTTTTCCAACCCTCACATTACCCTTGTCCATTTTCTTTTCAGTAGGCCGCTAGACTGTTAAGCTTGACAGATGTTTGAAATGTCCTTGGGGCAGACAATAGGTCAAGAGCGAAATGGCATTTTTAGTGGAATGTAACTAATTGATGAATATATTCCATTGAACGTCCATAAGTACTATCAGTATTAGTGTACAACAATTGTAAAACAGTAACAATGGCAATATATCCTAACGATAATAATACTGGCAGGCAAAATGGCGGCAACAATTTATATTTAAAAATCAAATGAGGAATATTCTATCAAAAGTCAAAATATTCTTCACTTTTGGAAAATTATTGAAAAAAATATCATAGGGACATCTAATGGAGATAAAGGAAATTTTGATTGCAATTGTTGATTTTATAAAACCTATCTAATTGTAGAACAATTAAGATTTGAAATAAACTGAATTGTTCTTAGATTAAAATTTTAATTCGTCAAAAAACTCTTGTTTTATGAGAAATGGATATTAACTTCTGATAGAAAACTCCTATAAAATATCAACTTAAAGTCTTCTCAAAAATAATTAAATTGATAATATGAATTCTATACAATTTGCATCTAAACTAACAGTGGGCAAGCCCCGGCCTTTCAAAACCTGAATCCAAGTTCGTTTTAGTCTATAACAAAAAGCACACATATCTCAAATATTTTATTCGTGTTTTTATTTGTATGCTACTAGATGGATGTAGAGACCTAGGGGGCTTTTACAGATTTTTTCGGAGGGGAGAGAGGGGGAAGCGAATAAGAAGGCTAGTAATCACCTAAATGTCTATAACCGCAAAATTGAGTGTAAGTTTTAAGGATAAGCATGAAAATTGGATCAAAGATTATTGTTAAAAATATTACTCAAAACACAAAAATTATGGTGGCGGATATGAAAATCATATTTTTCGTAAATTTCGGGAGAGAGGGGGGGAGTACTAGTATACTTTTCAGAAGCTGACCTTTCGTATTATTTAAAAAAATATATATGTGCTAATTTTATTTATTTTTAATGGTACTTGGATTTTTTTTTTGTATTACATAAACACAAATTTTAATATGAAAAAAATATAACTGATTTTAGAAAAACAAAGAAACGACTGTAGAAAATTACAAAAGTACTCCATTCTTTAAAATAGAGAACAATGTTCACTGTGCGATGTTTAACAGTGAGTTATAGATTGCATAGGAAGGTGATAGTAAGGACATTATATGCATTCACAAAGTAATTTATTGTTATAATAAAAAAATATTTTTATTATGTAATTCACCATTGGTTGAGAAAGTTTTTTTTATAATCAGTCCTGGTTTGTACACTACCAGTTGTTACTTCACAGTATTTTTGTAGTTTTTAAAAACTCTTTTATTGGTAATAATTACAATTTATACCGTTTAAAGCCATTAATTGATAGTGCTAAATTTTCTCATATCTAAAATATACACATAAGTATGATATATAAGTATTTTTCATAAATTCATATCTACCACAAAATGTATTAAATTAGTTTGTTGTAATATACTCTAAATTTTTTTTAATAATAGTAATATTATATAGTCAAAGAGATCTAAATTCATTACGTAAAAACCCCACATTGCAGGTCTTCATCAGGGTTAAATGAACAAGATACAAAAATGATATAAACTGAGAACGATATAAATATTAAGAAAGTAAACAAAAAGACATAATGATAAAACTAAAAAAAATAAAACAGTAATAACTAATACAGGTAAAAAAAAGAAAAATGGGAAAATTGAAAAATTATAAAAACAACAGTAATAACGGAAACCCGTAAATAAAAAGATATAATCAGGAAATAGAAAAAAAAAAAAGCACTAATAACTGAAACCTATATTTAAAAAGACATGATCAGAAAATTGAAAAAAAAATATTAATAACTAAAACAGGTAAATAAAAAGACATAATAAAAAAATTGAAAAAAAAACATTAATAACTAATAATGGTAAATAAAAAAAAAAACCTAATGAGAAAATTGAAAAATGAAAAACTGTTTCGAGATCCATTTCTTCACCGCCACCCAGACTATTTTACCATTCATTAACATCGAAATGGTCAACCAATAATTAATCAATATGAAATATAATTTTTTAAAAATAATTTTTCTTAAAAATTGTCTTAAATTTTCCGATTTAACTGAATTTTTATAAACGTTTTAATTTATTTCGAGTTCAGTTGATATTAGTCGATCTCAGATAATGGATCAGATGCTCTACTGAATTGGGCCAAGAATTTTAGGGTCCAGTGCTTTATCCCTTTAGCCATCATGTTCTTGTAAATTAATAACTCGGAGGTTTCCACTTTACAGGTGGAAAAGACCACGTCTTATGGTCATGTTCTGTAACTAGCCATTAGAGAAATACTTAAAGGCTGGACAAAAACTGTGCAGGAGGTAAAGAGGCAGACAGGGGGTCGAACCCACATCAAGTCTGCCTCCTTGTCTAGCCTAGCTCAAGAAAACATAACAAAAGATAACAAGTCTTCTAATTTTTACATGTATTACACAATTTACTGCTAAATCTCATTATGTATTATAACTAATTTCCTTAAATAAATAGTACAGTGAGTATTAAATATTATTTATACCGACTAGACACAGATAATTTCCATGAAGTGACGCATTTCCTGTTTTTCAGCAGATAACAAATTAAATCAGAACATACAAGTAAGTGATAAAATGAATAAATTGTTCCATCATGTCTACGACGATGTCAGACAGAAAACACCCACCGTCGGTCGTTAAAAATAGACATGGCGATAGCGTAAATATAACTTTTTTTTCTCCCGAAGTTGGTTGGTTATTATAACTCTAGCACGAAATTAAATGTGAACACAAATTATTATGAAATATCATTACTCAGCAGTGATTAAATAAGTTTTAAAAAATCAGTTTAGAAGTCGCCTATAATGATTTGACGTTACTCAGGATAAATTGTAAAAAAATTAAGTTGCTAAAACACAACGTATGTATGCATTGCCACGATTAGTTCTATTCAACAATAGTTTTTTTAATTTTTGACAGTATATATTTTTCCGAAAATAGATAATAGTTGATTATCGCAATCTATAAAGAAGTTTGTAACTTCCATCTAAAAACCAAACCACCGACTAGTTGCCCCTCTCTATTTCTCCCTGTCAGTCAATACGTTAGCACCGGAGCAGATTAGACTCACGCCTATACTAAAATTCCCTTAGACCTCACAAAAAAAAAAAAAAAGGTGCGTGAAAATAGCACGAACCCAGAAAATGTAGAAGAATCCTAAAAAGGGGAAGATTTAGAGGACGGGCATCAAGGATAAACTGGTGTAATGGAGTTTGGAGAGGCAGTAAATTCCACTAATAAAAGGTAGTAGCTAATGTACTAGCCAGGTCTGTCCACCTGTTGCAAGACTAATTCTGTTTACGGGAACAAAGAGGAAAATGAATACCTCGTTTGAGCTAAGTTCATTATCCGACGAGGGTGGGACAACGAAATAACGAAGGTAGCATCCAAAAGCGAACCAAATGAATGTGTAAATGAGCTGGGTATTGTGCCTGTATCGCTGGATTTAAACGTATCCGAAAAATAGCCAATGGAAACCACTGAAGATGCCCAATTAGTTGGTCCGGGTATGATATCATTATTATGATTACTGATCGGTGGCACGCGTAATACTGTTGGTACGTAACCAGATGGTACGTGAACAAGCAAACAAAAGTAATGGATAAAATAGTCTTTTTTGCACGTTCAATGAGGGATAATAATTTTGTTATTAAATGTATCAAAGATGAATAAACACGATCTTCAATTTATAACAATAATTCAGGGTAGTTGCCATATTAAAGGCGAAACAACTAGCTGTTAAAGAGGAATTAAGAACCAAGTTGAGCTCCATCAAGCTCATAGATTGATGGTTCAGATTGTAAACTAACAACAACATCCTTCCAATAGAAAAATATTGATGCTTTTCTTCACAATGTCCAAATTTCCGACTTTTGATGGATTTATGTGATTTTTACTGTTGCTGTTATTAAGTAAAATTGATAAACTTTTGATTTTGTATTTTTGAACTTTATGTTAAATTTATTTATTTTAGCAAATTTACTGTTATATATATTGTTTTATTTATTTAATAAACTTTAGTAAGTCAGTTTGTATTTTTTATTAAGACGAATCTTTAATACTAATATCATAAGCAGTGACATCAAGTATGAGAACCTCAGGAGCAGACCAAAGACGAAAGGAGGAGATTATGTGGAAATAGTCTGGTATAGAATGCCCAGGAAATATTGTCTTCGAAGCGAAGTGTATGGACACTTCAATTAGTCGATTACACTTGTTAAATAAGAGTCGTTGGACGAAATATGACAAAATAGTTAATTAGTTTCAATTTATCCTGGAGTTCTCCAGTGAGCCCACCAAGCACCAGTAAGCCGTAATCGAAGTAGGAGAAATTGAGAGATTAAAGATGGAATTTATGGATTTTCGGATTGAAACGAGGAAGGATACGATAGGATCCCCGAAGCTGATGGACGGTAGCAAAGCAGTACCGGGAAATTCGAGAGATATTGGTTATTGATCAATTGTTAAACCAGGGATGAGAGGGAGAGATTGGAGATGAGGGGAGAGAGCTAGAACCAAACACAATAGCCTTTGATTTACTAGCCTTTAAGCTTAATTAATGTTGAATAGTCCAGAAATGTATTGTATTCCGGACAGAAGCAGAATAATTTCTTAAGTTCGGGCAGTCCGATGAAATAGATGGGTGTTCCATCTGAATCCGATTAATTTTCGACCTAATTTTAACAACAATTTTTTATTAATTATTAATCATAAATACAATCGATGAATAATTATAATAAATAATTTTTTTTTGTAGTTAAGGTAATAGAACTATCTCGTGCCCGCAGTTTACAGACTACGTTGACGCTGCACTACACTAGCGTTGGCTAAGCACTTCCATGCAGCAACGTAGGCATAGCAGCACATCCGTTTCCTAATGGCCTTGAAATAAATTAATTGATACAAATATACGGTATTTTACCTTAAATATAAATTTTGTTTTCATTATTTAACCTTTATAATGTTATTTATTATTTATCAGATCTATTTGGAACTGGCAAACAAATTGTGTAAAAAAAGATCTTACATGGTTATAAAGTGTTCTGTAAATTCAATGATTTTTGAGAGACAAATCTGATACTCGTTTTATGGCCTAGCAAGAGGATCTTTTATTTAAAATGAACAGTTGAAGCGATAAATAAAAAAAAAAAAATTGAAAATTATTATAATATTGATATTTATTTAATATTAATATTTTGATGACTTATATTTATTAATACATATAATTTTATAATAATAATAATTGATCGCATCCGAAACGTTCATTCGAACTATTGTTTATCCTAATATTTTTCGAAGTTGTAAGTACTAGCAGTAAAAATAAAGAAATCTAAAAACTAATAACAAAAACAGAAAATATTTTGAAACTTAAAATATAGATATTTTTAACTCAAAATATAGAATATAAAACTAGATTTAGCTGCTTATTAAAGCACAATTATACTAATATACTGTCTAAGATACTGAGACAGTTGTAAAAAAAAAAATAGTAATACAAAAAAAAAAAGGAATAGGTCAGAGGTTATGTCTACTACACAACCGCGGGATTTTAAACGCGTAGAACTACTTATAGAGTGCTTATTTAAAAATTCAGGTTGCTGTTGAAATAAATTTTATTTATTGGAATATGAAGTGTGTACAGCAAGCCAGTAAATGATGAGTAAAATCAAAATCATCTGATCGAAATTAATATAAAATCGAAATGAATTCATTACTTTAAGTGAACTAGAAGCGGTGACGTCATAAACTTAAAACTCAAAACTGGCCAACTGAACTTTCTTACGGTATTTCCGCCTTAACTCCAAATCCATTTTTTTTAAATGATACCAATTCTTGCCTTCTAGCATTTATAGAAGCGGAGCTATGAGCATTTAAAAATGACACCAAAAGCATCTAAAAATTTTTCTGTCCAGACACCCCAGAGGAACATAATTCTACTTAAAAAAATAAATAAACCGGCAAACTAAAAACGTAAAATCAGAAAAACCATACTTCTTTTAATTACCAACGTTTTCGTCTTTGGATTTGTCACTTTGTTTATTTAGTTTAAACATCCAACTAGGGCAAGAAGATCAGATTATCCTATAGGTTATCAGATAACCTTATCTAACCAGAGTGGGAAGGTCGAAATTTATTTTGGGGAGGTACGTCAAGAAATAAAAATCAACCTCAGCAAACCGAATTCGAACCAGCGCCACCTCTGACTCAAGGATGCTGAGACCATGCCTCAACTCGCTCAGTCATCACAGTTTTCTCCGCTGTGAATTTAACATAACTCATCTTGGGTATGAACATATTAATATAGGTATCAATTGATTGTTCTACGTTGTATTTCTTCAAGTGCTATTGTGCATATCAAACGAGGAAAATCATAAAATAAATAAATTTTCAAATTAATAAAATTGATTAGGCTGTAAAATATCAGCTGATGTATTAGGTATGAAGTTAATTGCATAATTGTCATAAGAATGGTGCAGAGGAGAAAAATTACACCAGAGAAAATTACTAGAAAATTCTGTATCATTAAATTGTTTTGGCGTAGCTCACGGAAGATCCCATGAATGAGATGGGTGGCGTACTCCTTAGAGATGGCGGCCTAAGAATTGGAAAATTTGTACGAAATTTGCAGGTCACACGAAACCATAGAATTACCGATAGTTTAGGCCGTGACGGCTAGGGTGGAAACTGCCCAGTGTCACGGAGCTTTTCATTTTATTAGGCCAACCTTCTTCTCGGAGGAAAAGGATTTTCATCCTTTTTGTTTTATTTTCCAGAGTCCGTGATGTGTTCTTGCGTGGGACATCCCTACGATCTGGATCGTGAAGCGCTACAGTTACTAGGAATGCAAATAAATATGAGCTATTACACTGTATTATTATTTTGTTATCGCAACAATACTCTAGACGCAAAATTATTAATTAAATGTTACTTGTAGTCCTTTTCATGGTATTCTAGGAATATTTCTTTGAAGATCATTTTAATTAGCCTTAATGAATGTTTAATTACCCTTTTGTAAGGTATTTTTAACATGAAATTTCTCATAAAATATTCGCTATACCAGGAATAAGCGGAGCTTCCTGATGGTTAAATCTTAATTATATTATGTCAAACGGTAAACATTTATATCTAAAATGACAAAACTGTCTTTCCTTTTAATAATTATAAAGTAACATATATTTTTACCTGATTTAGTAATTTAGCATGATCAAGTTTAAACCTAACTTTTTAACGGTGCTAATTTTTAATTACACTTTCTATGGATAGATGAAAATTCATAGTATTGATAATTATTAACCAACAGTTGTTCTATCGATCAGGGATAAGCGATTTGTTCATGGAAAAATTCAAAAAGCTTAAAAAAGAAAAAAAGAGAGTGCAACCTCAATCACCTGAAACTCTATTCGATGAACTGTCAAAATGAACTTGTAATATATACAATTAACATAACGGCAATTTTTAAAACAATAAATTAGTTGTTTCTTCTCAAGTCCATACTAACCTTGTGGTAGGGCAGTCTATAAATCCCATAGATTCCATACTGCAATAGACATAATACCAAGTAATATTTTAGTAGCATTTGATAAGAACATTAGTTACTGAAAAAATATAACAGAAAAATAAACATAGCAATACACAAAAGAAGAAAATATGAAGAAAAATTAAACAAAGGACAAAGTAAACAAAACAAAATAAACATCATTAAAAAAAAGAAGTCCAAACAAAAATAATGAACTAGAATTAGGAGGGAGAGGGGGGTTTTACCATTTTTTTATTTATTTATAAATTCATTGTATTATTATAAACAAATATTTTTTTATCTTCTAAAATGTCTGTTTTATATTCTGCAACTTTAATTATATTTCGTAAATTATCGTGATAGTTAAGGTTATTTATACAATTGAAATTCAAGGAAAGGTAAACAATTGATACTACCGTTAGCTTGACTTCGATATTTTATTAGCTATCAATATTTACAGTACAATTAATATAATTAATTAATTAATAAAAAAAAAATAAAAATTAATATAATACAAATGAAATTCAAGGAAAAGTACGCAATTGATGCTACCGTTAGCTTGACTTCGATATTAAGTATGCTACATGATTAGCATGCTCAATTCAGGATTACGAGGGGCCCACTGTATCGTTTCCTTGCTAAATAGATACAATGGCGCTGTCTGTGATAAGATAGTGTAACTTTGTTTTATTTTATTAACTCTGTTTTATTCAAATTTGTTTTTATTTTCTCATACTTTTTTGTAAAAAAAAAAAAAGAAGTGTATTTTCCTTTGTTCACCTTGTTTCTTATTCTCTTCTACTGCTTCTCCATTGAACTCACACGAAAAAACACGTTTTTATTTTTACTAAAGTAAGCAAACAAATACCTAGCCGGTTGTACAAATACCTAACGGCGTAAACAAATACCTAATACTTTGAAACCTAGGAGTTGACAAAACAATATGGCGGCCATTTAGTAGAATGTCACTGTCGATAGCATATAATCAGCTATAATGAGTCTGCTATTTGACTTGTTTTCTGCTCTATGCTATTGATGAAACTCTACTAATAGCACAAATAGCATATGCAGCATGCTCAATGAGAGGATTGTGAGTATCTCTATTGGTTTTCTATATCCGATTGTTTGTATCTCACCCATATCACATATTTTTTTTTAAATATTTTTTTTTATTAAATTACTCTCGATAAGACATTACATTGCGGGTAAGTCCGGCCCTGTCACCGAGATGCCTCCCAAGAACACCCGTTAAGATAAGGATTGCTTTAGCAAAAAGAAGTGAAGCAGGACTAAAGGAATCCCTGCCAGGTTTATAAAAACATTCACTGGCCGTGGAATCCTGCCATAGACTCAGAAATAAAAATCAGAACTTCCACACTGATTAGACCCTCCATGACAACCAACTGAAATACCTTTGGCTACCGCTTCTTTTTAATATTTGTCTTATTAATAATAGTCCTCCGTTCCCTGCTTGTCCTGGGGTGACATCTTGTCGGGAACTAAGGGAATAAATAAGTTGTGGATTCATTCCAGAATAATTTTTTTAATTAAATGAAACATTAGCTTATAAGTTTGCACCACAGTTTAAAAAGATCAGCTGGCGTCATTACCTCACTCCAAGACATCTTCACATAAACGCTTTGTTTACCGGAATTTTAGGGACTTATGGCTTCGTGTGTGGAATCTTCTATTTATATCCTTTACTAATAGCTCACAACAATAATTTCGGTTTTGGTATTTTTTTTTATTTAAATCGATATCCTCTTATATCCTATATAAGACAATCAGGACCTCAGAGCTCTCTTCAGTAAAAAACCTCAAAGGTCTGGAAACAGCAGCAACGTCTCCATAGTTCATAGTAATACTAAGTTATACCTCAGAAGTGATCAACTAAGTGGCTTAAACTTCAGAAATTGAGTCCTAATTCAAGAAATCTGTAGAAAAATAAATTTTATTTTTTTACTCAAAATATATAATTAAATATTTATTATTAACATTAAATATATATATATATATATATGTATATATATAATCGGTGTTATAGATATAACTATTTTTTTCTGTTTCCGCATATGATAATTTTAAAAGTTGCAAAAAAAAATATTGATCTATGTATTTATTTTAAACTAAAATAAGTTTCACTCGATTATTAAAACAAAGAACTATCGATTTATCGCAACTAATTTACCTGCAATGCATTGTGGCCTTAATTAATATCGAGTTGATTAAACGGATTTTAACCAGCCGATATCCGATCTGTGTTGTTATAGCCCGGCTCTACTTCCTTGCCAAACAAGTGGAGGTAACCGAATTAACGGGTCCATTGTAACAGCTGTCGTAACTCGAAAATGTCGTTCAGGAGTTATTTGAAACCAGGTAGGATATGAAATTTCATACGCAGAGCATAAGATGAACCACTTACAAATAAATAAAACACACTATATTAATACGAGAGGTGCACAACAGAAATAATAAATATATATATATATATATATATATATATATATATATATATATATATATTATTTCTGTTGTGTACCTCTAGTCCTAGAGAGTGTGTTTTATTTATTTGTTAGTGGTTCAATATATATATATATATATATATATATATATATATATATATATATATATATATATATATATATATATATATATATATATATAAAATATGTAGGAATTTTGAACTAATAAATAACAGATAAACAATGGCAGGAAGTTGAGATTAAAATTGTACTAAACATTATTATGCCAGTCTAAAGAGGGTCACTGAATGTAACTTCACGCCAACCCGCTACACGCCAAATGGAACATGGAACTACCATGAATGTGAAATCTTGTGTAGATTTTTTGGAATAATGTAGAGCGACTGGAATTTCATTGGTTCGAAACTCCATCACGTCAGGCCAAACTCCAATTACTCCAACCTAATGTGAGTGTGGAAAAGCGATGGAGTGCCACTATAAACTGCACATTTTAATAAAATATTAATTAATATTAATAATAAAAAAATTGTTGGTCAGTAAATACAGTACACTTAGTTAAAATAGACTACATTTATTGTATAGAACGTATTATAAAAAATATTTATATGACTCACATAATTTTTTCTTAGGTTTTGACAATTAGTTATGTTAAACATATAGATATTAATTACAAGAAAACAAACATTTTTAGTAGCTTTATAATTTCTAATATGCAAAAAGTTATCACAATTTTATAATATTTTTTGGGTGGTTTAACATAAGATTAAATTATTTAATGTTCTTACTATTTAATTTAGTTAATGTTACTGTTTAATGTTTACTATGTAATGTTCTTACTTTAATGTACTAAATAGAGGCACTATTTGTCCCATTAATTCTCAAGAGTTATATTTATCAATACATCGAAATATTTGAAGACTGTAAATATTATAAAATACGTGTTTACGTGAGCATGGATCACCTGTCGTTAAAAATGGAACGACGGAGTGGAGTGATTCTTAGTGGGGCGCTTGAAATCTTCTTCACTCCAAGTACTCCACTACATCGTTCCATTGTTCCATGTGGAGTATTTGTCAGTGGCCGCCTTAGTATGGCACTATCAAAATTATTGAAAACCTAAAAATAGACGATTTTTTACTTCATAAAAGGAGTTAAATATAGGAGCATTTCGATATCCTAGTGGTTTGAAACAAGGTTATAAGTTTGTAAATTAAATTTTCACAAATTTTCTTCGTCAAAATTTGAAGATGAAAAACTAATCTGACAAACAAAGTTGGTATCCTATGTTCAGTGAACAACTGCTAATTAAAGAAAGATAGATAAATGTATCGTAAAACTCAGCAGTTAAGGTTTTTGAACTTTTTATAATTTTTGGCAAGCAGAATCTTAGAAGAGGTGGGTTGCCAAGGACTCAGAACAGGCCTGCGGAACTAAGGTTTGCTGAAAATATTCAGGTTATAAACTACACGTTGTGTATTTTGGGTTCTCTCATGCTCAAGGACGGCGATTATGCATTACATATCGCGCGGTGGAGAATGAGTCTTCGTTTATTAAGGTCATAAAGATAAGATGAAAAATAATCTTAGTGCGATGGCCGAGCTCTTTGGGGCTAGGGTCTTAGAGTGCACGGTTCGAATCATTGTGGGTTCGATTCCCATCTATGTCAGCTAATATTTATTAGCTGTCGATTTCCGCTCGCTGCGCTCGTTCAAGAGAATACTGACACTCAATGGATCCTTTTAAGTCGGGGTCGGGGTCTAGCCATAATTTAAATTTATCTAATGGATATACCAAGCCCAGGAGATTGATATACCAAGGTCAGGAGATTGGCCTTTCTTCGATGAAATTATTCCGAAATTTTGGAAATAAAATCTCAAAAGAAACATTTTCATTATATAAATCTAAATTACGGTGCAGACCTCAATTGAAAAGGATGTGTTGAGGGTTGGTACATCTCTTGAGCGGATGCAGCGAGCGGAAATCGACAACTCTGATCTAATTAAGCATTAATCTAATTAATTAATCATTTTAATAATCTCGAATATGAATGAATATAAATTTTTAATGCCGGCATATAAATTCAAAGTTTCGGGATCATTATTTTTTTTTTTCAATTATATATTTGTGGTGGAGTTTATAACAAACTTGCATCCAGATTATTTCCCCCCATCAATACCATTACCAGTACCGGTATCTTAAGAGAGGAATACTATAATACACATAGCTCACATAATAATAGGATCTTCTGAATTGAATTAAATGATAATAAAAAAAAAACAAACATAGTTCTATCATGAAATATAAATTAATTTTTTAATATTAATACTTCGAATTCACAATGCTGAAATAACTATACAAAATTATAATCAACTTACTACCTAAAACGGTAATATAGAGCAACATTGAAAAGTATTAAAGGATGGATTGAAAGAATCAAAGAGGCGTGTGAATAGCTTTTTCCGAAACTGAAACTCCAAGTTTGTAAGTTTGTTTCCAGATAGGTTGGATTATCTAGTCAAGACTTGAAAAGCGAAGCCGTTTATAGTACAGAGATCAGAGAAAATTATTCCAAGTTCGTAAAGGATTCTAGAAATACAGTTCGGAGTAAGAACTTCGGAGAAGATTCGCTGTTTAGGAAAGAATATAACGCTATCAAATAAACGTTTTATGGTCCATTTTGGGAAATTGAGTAGCTTCTCAATGTAAAAGTAGCGGCTCATTTTCGAAAAAAAGATTCAGGACAGTGCAGTAAGCTTAAAGCTTACAAAGAAGGTCGAGCCACGAAAAATTACTTTTATTTATTAATCTATACATAATTAATATTGTTTGTGTTGGTTTAAGAAATAAATTAATCCCTTAATTTAACCCCTCCCCTCGCTTAAGTGTCATTTTTTCTTATATAAATGAAGACATGAGTGGATGAAGGTGCTAATTAGCACATTTAAAAGAATTGATTTATTCTTACGAATGAATGTGTTACATGCTTATTTCCGCCTTATAACATTAACAATCCAAGATTCTTGGTTAATTGAATGATAATTATTAAACAGTAACCACAAAATTTATGGGATGATACCACAATTTCATCACACATCCGCCCCAATATAATCTACCGTTGTGAAAAAATGCAGTTGTAAATACAAAATATTTCAATCTCTATTAGTTTTACTATAAACACTTTATTAAAGTAATTATTATTAAATTACACTATCATTATTAAGTAATTTTGTAAATAAAATTGTGTCGTATTTTATATAAAACAATAAACTCTAGTTATTAGAATGTTATTGTAAGTTTCGTTTTCATAGCAGCTAAATTCAAATATTAATGCTATTGCAATAAAAAAACACGTGAAATATCGAGTGAGAGGGCAACCGAGGTATTATTTTGTGCAGGGCTCCGGATCAGCAGACGGCAGTTCAGGATACAATACAGATATCACGGTGGATCCCAGCGATGGCCGAATATAGACAGGGGATGCTAATAGAGGAGCCATCGACGTAGAGAAGAGGCACCTCATTGGTCGATAACAATGCCAGGGGGAACCAATGACCAGCGGTCTACCAGCTTCATGGCTTACTTAGTTGTGGTCACTGTGGGGGGTGTCTGGAGGGAGTCCGGCCTATATACTTTATATTAATCCAGAAAAGGGAACAGAAGAAATAATTAATAATATAGAGATTAGTTGAAGTTGCTTTTATCCAGAACAGAACAAATACGCCAGTTATTTTAACCTTTGACAGACTGAACTCTTAACCATCTAAATCTATTTTTTCATATAAAACATAACGATAGCCAGTTTCATTAAACAAAATTTTTTAGTAAGATTAGGTACTAAAGGGAAAAACAGAACAGACCAAGGTTAAGACAAAATAATATCACTGTACTAATATAATTGAAGCCTTTGATATAAAAATAGCATATTTAATGTACTTCGAAAAATCGTAAGTAAGTCAAATTAGAAATATTTTCTCAGTTTTTGTATACAAAAATGTTTTGACTTTATATCGTCGGCCCCAAACTTACGAATGTGAAAAATTCAATTTTGTGTTCTTATTATTTTCCGATAGTATTTCGGTTGATACAGCCAGTAATAAAGTTATGAATCTGTTACGGCTCGAGAAAGTGCTGAAATCGCAGTTGTATTTTAACAAAAAACATCTTGAAGTCTGAAGCTTCCATGTTAAAGTAATGAATATGCGCATTATTATAAAGGTAACACAATAATACGCATGAAGCTATGAGATGAACAAAATAAATTAAAGTAATCTAAATCTGCCCTTATATACAGAAGAATGTAACAGTTTTTTTGCTCTCCTGGAAAGTAGAGATGTTCATATTCGTAAGTTTACCATGGGAACGGCGATATAAGGAAATAAAAAGATTAAATGGGTATTTACTGTTAGATAAACATTTTTAAAAAATATTCTAACATTTGCTCCCAATTGGGGACATTCGTCGCTAAAAAGTTGATAGTATTATTTATTTGCAATGAAAAAAGTAATATTTCGAAAAACTATATTTTTTATGATAGTTTCTTGAGTATAATACCATAAAAAATAATACTGTCTTAAATAAATTCCAGTATTATATTTACAAACAAATATTGTACAAAAAGTTTTAATTGAGTGATGTGGAAGTTCAAAAAAAATTAATGAAAAAGGAATGTTCAGCTCACTTAAAATTTATATTAAACAACGACAATTAAGCGAAGGAACAAATTTTGATTGCTGTTATTGATAGAAGAAAATATACCATGAAAGACGTACTTAATGTTGTGGCGTTTCATAGTTAAATATTTATGCTACATACGTTTCGGCTATACAAATAATTTTGTTATAACAAAACAAAGTTATTAATAATACACAAAAAAATTAATTTAGAAAGTATTGATTGGAAAAATGTCAGACTCAAAACGAAATTTTTGTTTTAGTCAGACGAGAGTATTTAAGAAATGTACTTGAGAAGAATGATAGAATTTTTGAAGACAATTAAAATTTTACAAAGCCACAAAATCATATGAATGATTATTTATTTATTAAAAATACGTTTTAAAATCATAATACACAGAATGAGTTGCGGACACATTTTTGTGACAATTTGAAAACATATTGAAAAATATTATATTTATTCTGAGTCAAGACTGAGCAGAATAAATCTTCAATTTGTTCTAAATTATTAAAATTTAAAAAAAAAATTGACTACTTATTAAATAAGCATTGAATTTGCGCAATCTGACAATCCAGGTTAGAGATATTTAAGAATGATTAATGTTGAAGATATAAAAGAGAGAATCCAACCCAGTCCTTGGCATATGCCAAATCTGATGACAAAACAACCCGCACTACGCAATATGCATTTTAACATAAACATAGGAACAAAGACGCCAACGTCCGCATGTGTGCACATTGTATAGGGGTCCAACAAATATTGAATCTTCATTTTAAATCCATATTTATAGTATAGATGGCGCCGTCCTGACAACATGAATAATAAGATGGATGAAAAAAAAAATCAACAATAGAAATATAACTTATGATTGAAGTCAAGGATAATCTTTAATTCTTGGAATGCGATAGTGAATACGGGCTAATTTTTTTATATTAACAATGTTGATAATATTAGTTATTTTTTAAATAAGAAAACCCAACTCTCTTAAGTTAGAAGAACCTTTGAAAGATTAAACGGATTATGGGGTAATGGCATGGAACCAATAAAAGGTTTGCTAAGCATTTTTATTAAAATCTTTATACATAAGTTTTCATTCCAGGATTATCACATATTTATAAAATTAGGAGTACTCACAATCTTATTTACCTAAATTCAGGATTATGAGCGGCCAAGTCTAAGTACTATCCTATTTTACTATATAGAAACGGACAGTGGCGTTGTCTGTGGTAAGATGGTGCAACTATTTGATTTTACTACAGTTGATCAATATTAAAAGTAAATCTTACTTTTTGTTAATTTATTTAAATTAAATAAGTAACATAAAAAAAAAATTAAAATCATACTTCCTTACAACTTTTTAAATTTTAAAATAAAAATAAATAATTAAATTGAAACAAACTAGATCAAGTAAACAAGTAACCACTTGACATTTAGAAATCTCATGCAAACATTTGAGAATTGACAAAACAATATGGCGGCCATTTAGCAGATTGACTCTGCATTCAGCACACAATCAGGTCAGTTAAACTGAGCCTGTTACTTGACTCTTTTTTCCATGGTATAATGATTATTTTGACGTTTGATTTTGAAGATGGCTAAAATTGACCAGTAAATAACTAAGCAGAATAATAAACATAAATAATAATAACTTAACATAATTATTTCTCTCTCTATCTTTAGCTTTTTTTTTCTGTTACTAATTAATTTGATTTTATGTTGCTATAACAATAAAAAAAAAGTATTAAGAATAAAACAGAGTAATCGTAAAAAAAGTACAACGCCTATTCTGCCGTGATAAACTAAAGGGCCCTATACTCCAAAATATTTTTTTAAATACCTGTGTATTGAGCGCAAATTGCTCTAAAAACTACACCTTTTTATGGTATTAGAAAGTTCTAAATACAATGGTTAGATCCTAATCGGTGGTTTTGGGGCTTTCCAATGTCATAAAAAGGTTTACTTTTTAGAGCAATACGGGTAAAATGCAAAAATGTATTTAAGAAAATGATTTGGTGTTAGGCCCTTTTAGTTTATGACGGCAGTATTAATGAAGTGGAAGAAAAAAAACAGAC
This sequence comes from Rhaphigaster nebulosa, assembly GCA_948150685.1. Classification (NCBI taxonomy): domain Eukaryota; kingdom Metazoa; phylum Arthropoda; class Insecta; order Hemiptera; family Pentatomidae; genus Rhaphigaster; species Rhaphigaster nebulosa. Next base: position 38,123,363 of record OX411311.1, on the reverse strand, counting down.
AGCCGCTGAGACTTCTTTTCTCTGGAAAATTCCAGGTGAGCCGTTTCCCTGTGATTGTCCATGGTCCACGTATCCTTTCACTTCCGGGATCCGTTCAACGCCGGGAAATGGAGTTCTATAGGTCGCCCTCCCGGGTCTATCTATCTCCATTAAACTCCAAGAGGCATCATGCCCCCGTGGACCGACTATAAACATATTCGATTCACATAAAAGAAATTTGTATTCTACTCCTGAAATTTCGATATAATAAGAAAATCGTTCGAAATAACTGGAATGCCATATACATACGGCAGATGTGTTATATTGTGCCTGACAGGAGTTAATTGCTTAAAGTCTCACCTAAACATCAGCATTCTATTTCATTTTTCAGATTCATATGAGTATTTTTCGTAGGTGAAAGTGGACAATGGCCTACTTTGCATATAATTCGATAATGATGATTCGATTCCAATATATGAAAGAATAATTTCTGTTTATTTTTAATTTTATTCACTATATTTCTGAATATAATGGGTATATTCCATCTAAAATAACCAGAAAAAAATTGAAATCCAAACATCAATGTTTTAAATAACTAAAAAAATCAATATATTAGAAACATCGATATCTATCGCTATTCCTACTTACGTGATAATAAATCTAATATTATAATATTAATTGCATTATTATCTTATAATTAAAGGGGAATAAGTGTATAATTATTACGACTTTTTATACAGTAATAATAATATAATACAGTAGAAATTGCTAACATATAAACACAAACACAAACACACACACACACACACACATATATATATATATATATATATATATATATATATATATATATATATAATTTTTTTAAATTATGTTTCAGGTAAGCTCCCTTGTTCGAGTAAAGTCGAAAATTACTGCATTTTTTGTAAGTAGTATGACATATAAAAATAAGAATCAGTCTTAGGCTGTATTAGGCTATAGAATTATTAGGCTATATTGATATGTTTATTTATTAATTATATTATTAACACTGAATTAATAACGGGGTAAACCAATAAAAGCTTAAAAATTAGTCATTTTCAATTAAAGTTAATTAAAAAATAATAACAATAAAAATATTTGGTTACTTACATAAAGAGGCCTCCTTATGAATATATTTAATTTTAACCACAGGGATAATAATGGAGTATGATAGTTGGTATTTACCTAAAAAAGAAAGACCAAATTAATTCATTTCATTTTAACATCAATGATAAAAAAAAAAAATTTAAAGTATGGATTACATAAAGTATAAAGTTAAATAAATGATATGAAGTGTAGAGAGCAGTGGAGATAAGGAATACAGTGGGTAAAGGAGGTCAATTATATGCGCGAGTCTGTCTGGTTTCAACGCATAGTCTCTTGTCTCTCAGCTAGAGGTCACTAAACTATAGCTACTTAGGTATTGTCTCAGTTGTCCTATTTGCCCCTTTATATATATATATATATATATATATATATATATATATATATATATAATATATATATAAAGTAGTATTAATAATTAATACTATGATAAATCTAATAATAATGGTATTAGAAAGTTTATCAGAATCTATGTAAGAGGCCACGGTCACAAAAAAATAGAAATATCAATCCCTAAATAAAGAAAAATACAGGCTCATTTGGGTTCATCATTGTTGAATAGTGAGAAATAAAAGCAATAAATTTGGTACAGAATGGGCTTAATGTGGTTATTTAGAGCACTCAACTATTATAAACTATAAAATATATTTTAGAGGTGTTAAGGTAAAATGACCAAATCCTCAATTTTTAAAAATTATTTTTTTGCCTCATCCGACTTTTTGCAGTCATCCAACTGCATTTTTTTAAATTCATCTAACCTCTGAGGCTGCATTGTAAAAACATGACAACAATAAAAATCATACAATAAAAACAACCAAAATACATTAATGAAAAAATGAAAAAAAAGAGAAGTAATAAGTTAAAGAAAAATGAAGAAACAAAAATAAAATAAATCACATCAATATTTATATGCTATATTTACAATCGGCTTGATGAACCACGAAATAGATCCTTCCCCCATCTGTGAGGGATATAGCAAGATCTGTTTGAGATTTCCGCGCACTTCTCGCCAAGTCACCGAAAGCCAGTGGAGCCTACTTCTTTGATCTAAAAGAAAGTATTAGATCAAAGTTTGTCATTCAAAGTATCAAAAAGCTCTGTAATAACTAATTTTCAATGTGCTATCAGATTATCAGAACTGTCAAACCTATTCTCTAGGAAGTATTTTAAGTTTAACATTCCAAAATCAGTAATTGTTGTTGAATAAAAAATGTCATAGAAAAACGTAATGACAAGGAAGCAATTCAGTGACAATTTTCTAATTAGGTTGCATTAATTTTTTTTTTGTTTCTTGCACATTTTTCCCCATAAAGAAAGCCCCATCTTATGCCAACAAAATCTGTTCGGAACTAAGTACTGCAGTTACTGCAGGTTTACGGTTGTCAGTAAAACGTAATATCTTCCAAATTCGGTTCCGGACTTAAGAAGTCGCTGTGCTTTTCCATCAAGTGATCAGTTACGGACCGAATCAATTCGCTCAGATTCCTTACTGGCAGAGATTCTCTGATCCGGATTACCAAAAAAAGAAAATTGCATATAAATCGGTCCAATGTTTTACTAATATGCATAAATAATGTTTTATTATATTTACAGTATAACTGCTATAAAATAACTAACAAGGAGTTTATGTAAGTAATTTTGAAAGCAACAAATTCCAAAAATGTACAAACAACTCGCCTAATATGAGAACGAATAACGCTCACGGAAATGGCCGAGAACCACGCCAAAGGAGAATTACGACAGGAAAGGCATTATGTAGGATCATGAACACCATATTCGGAATTGGTTAATGGAGCTCATAGGTGATAGCTCATAATTCATAACTTCCATATCCTGAGTCAACACTCATAGTATATTCCTTCTATGTAGCGGGTCGAACAACAATATCTTTAAAGTCTTCCTCGACGAGTTTCTGCTGATTCACATTTATCATATTTTAACATCATATATCCATAATTGTATCGGCTTTATTAAAAAACAAAAAAAAAATTGTCCCCTGAGGGATTTGGCTCTGGCAATGCCGTTGGAATATTGATTGGTTGCTCTCATAATATTTTAAATTATAAAAAATAACGGTTTATTAATAAGAATAACGCGAATATTGCCTTAATTTGAAACAAGAATTAAATTTAATTCAAGCTCTAAAATGGAAAAAAAATGGTAATTTTTTCATTTTTATATATTTTTGCTTCCTCACTACCGAAGTAAGGGAAGCTTGGAAGTGGAAAAAATTTATGTCCACAAAATCGAAAAATTAACTCGCGTTTAAAGTTTTAGAAATCAAGGAACAAATTTCGTCGAGTTTCTGTCGGTAGTAAAACTCATGTGACGGGCATAAGACTTATTACCGAAAATCTGATTTTGATGAAATATTCAGGGATTGCGCGGGTTGGTTCCTAGTTGGTCCCGTATCAATTATATCAAATTCAATCCACTACTTTCGCGCAAATGTATTTTTCTTGTTGGTACGCAATTATTTAAAAAAATGGCTCTTCCGATTTAGACAAAAGTTGGGGACTAATGTGAAACTGAACCAGTATCAATTTCATGAAAATCTATGTATGCATATAATTTTGTAATTATCCGAGGTTGTCGAAATGAACAATTAAAACATAAAATGTTTTAACTAATAAATTTGATGTTTGCACTCCTTTTTTTTTTTAAATATTATGTCAAAGTAAATCAGTCCTTTTGCCCAAATGTAGAAGATCGTAAAATTTTCAATAAAATATTTTAAAATTTTTCAATAAAAAAAAAAATTCTAGAGTTTGAGTAGATTTAAAATTTATCATGACTTTGTAGAATATAATTTATTTATATTATTACAGTTTTCAGCAGTCATCTCAAATATTAATAATACTAGACTGCAGTAGTAGTTTTGTAATATTCAGTTGTAATTTTATCTTATTTATTTATTATTCTGGAGAATAGATTTTTTTTTAATGTAAATAAATGGATGTGGTAGAAGTAAAAATTAAATAAATAAAGGTAGATATTGATTTCGCCAACGCTCAGAAATATAATACTGCTGTTCATCAATATTCTAATGCGCGATTTTGGTAGAGTGTTGCATTTGGTTGATTAATTAGGCATACAAAGGTAAATATCAGCACAATTATAAAAACTATTTCTTCTCATTTTACACCTTTCTTAATTAGGTTATAAAATATTAACTGGCCTATTTGACGATCGCTAACATCACGCCAAGGAGGATAGGAGCGGGATTTGAAGACAGTGCTGTAGCAGAAACTTAGTCAGCCGAGATCGTAAAATCTCAAGTGGGCCATAAACTAGAGAAGGCTACGCCATTGATAGATCTAACTCAGCGGCTAGGTCCTCATCACGTCTGCAATCCCTGCCTCTGAGGAATACAGATAGTTCCTTCTGTTAGCTCCTTAACCTAACCACCTTTCGCCAACAAGTTTAATAGTTCTTTCATGGTCTATTTGTCATGGTATTGAATTAATTTGAATAAGTCTATAAAACCATGCAAAGAACGCTGAACTTTTTGTGTTACAAATCGTAGTATTCCCATTCTCACCTCAGGTCTATGGATTCTTCATCTCAACTTAATAATACCTTCCAGTTTTCATCGTATAATAAAAATATATATTAACATTAAAAATAACAATTAATTTAAAGCTGAAAAATAAAAGAAGGTATTTAATGTGAATATTTGCAAGTCATTTAAAATCCTATTATCGAGATTTACAAATGCAGTAAAGATGCAATATATGGTTCATCTGGAAGAAGAGTGCCACAATACGAAAAAATGGAATTTTACAGGTTATATTTGTAATATTGAGTGTATATATATATATATATATATATATATATATATATATATATATATATATATATTATATGTATATATATGTATATCTAATATTATATTTGTGATATTTATTTTTCTCGAGAAGAGATTATTAACATTATTTTTTTTAAAATCTAAATAAATGGAAATGGAGACTTAAAGGTTAAAAAAGTAAAAATGATTTATTGCTGTCTCTCAGCTCACAGATAAAACAAGTCCCACATTTTTCATAGTCAACTTTACTTACCTTTTTGTTTAAAAAAATGATTAATCTTTATCTTTTTTTATCATTTACTTATAAATCATGAATCAAATAGGAGCAATTTTTCATTAAAAAAAACCAGTGCAAACTCTATCAGAGTCAATAAAAAACAAAGACAATTAAAAAAATCAAAAAAAATTTAAGATATAAAAATAACTCAAATTTGTTCATTATAATAATATTTTAAACATAAATAATGATGTTTTCAATTATTCATACAGAAGCAAAATTGATACCATATGATCACCTAACTAGCATAATAATAATATTATTACATTACAAATAATGTATTATTATATCTATCAAGAGAGTACTTACAAAGTTACTCTCTAATCTAAGTTCGAAGTAAGTCATTATGTCGGACTAGTAAACTTATAATAGCTAAACTTACTGTGGGAGTAAATATTGAAAATAAAAATATGATATTTTTTCTCAAAGAAATGTACGTCAATTGGCATTCCAGGCCAAAAAAAAATTTCGTATCATGACACGGTTCTTTCAAATACATGATATTACAGTGGTAGTGACTGCGGAAGAAATTACACATTCCAAACAAGGCGCAAATGTAGCAGGTTTGAGAGGATATGGAAGTTTGTAATTGTAGATGCCAAATCAGCAACTACAATTAAAAATTAGGGATTTGATGGGGAGGTTTTAGGGATTATATCAAAGAGGAATTCGATGGTTTGTTTGGTAAACCTCCCTCTATCCCCACAGCTAATGAAAAGTCACGTTAATGAGATTTTTTTAAAATATAAATTTGAAATTCAGAGCGTTTGTTTGGTAAATGTTGATGTAGTCGGAAATCACATTCCGCTAAAAAAGGAATATGAAAAAATGCAACCATTTCTATAAATTAAATTAATTAAATAAACAAATAAACTGTAAGGCCGTACCACTAAAACATGAAGGTTCTTTGTTTCAGTACTTGTGGATAAAATACTGTTATCTTCTTAATTATAATAACTTATAATTTAAATATGACAGTCGTATTTAAAAAAACAAAAAAGGATTTATTTAATTATAATATGATGTTTTATTTACGGGTTGCAAGAGTGTAAAAAGGTCCATTTTCGGTTGCCTTGTACCCTTAGGCTATCGTTTGCTCATGGGTCCCCTTTGAGATAATTTGGAAATTCGCCAGACGCCGCGCTGCGTGCATGACCTTTTTCATGTTACCCTTGATTAGGCCCTGTCGGGCGGCTAATTCCTAATTAAGAAAAAAATATCGGTGGAATAAATTTTCCCTCGGGAATTGCCTAAAGAATCACTTTGAGGGAAGGATAATGACTTGGAGGACGGAGGGAACCTGAAACCCTATATCTTAACTAATTTCCTTTTCTTTACTTCCCAAATAATTGGTTCTCCTCTAGGGTTTCATCCCATCTGATCACATTCTCTTTCTCTCGTTCGTTAGAAAATGCAACGTTTTCTAGTTATACTATTCGTTATAATTAGTATAACCTGGAATCCAATGTCATAAATTAAACACAATAGGTATACCGCAAAATAGCAATATCTTTCCTTGTCAGAGTAAATTTATATAAACAGTTAATTCGTCCTATTAATGAAAACGCTGAACATAATTAAACTATGGTTTATTATTTTCAAATAATTACATTTAAAAAAAATTGAAAAATTATTTGTATTTCTTTTCATAAAAAATATATATATATATATATATATATATGGACGTATGAAATATCTAATCTGTCACCATTTTAGGACAAAACATCTGATGTAATTTCGAGTTTCGAGGATCATCCTAGTGTGACCTGTGACTAGGTAGTTAGGAGAAATCTAGGAGAAAAGCCGTGGGTAGCTGACGGAAGTATTTTTTTTCTTATTCGTCTTACGTATTCTACGTATCTTGAAACCTAAAACCTCAAATTTTGGGGAGACGGAGATTATTTATATTTTTTCTAGGTGGATTAGAAAGATTCATTATTGAAAATAATAAACCCATTGTTTTTTCAGCTTATCTCTATCCTCAGTTATATAAGTATATCTAATATAAGCCTGGATATCTTCGTTTAATCTTTTATTAATTGATATCGAATCTTCAATAAACTGGTCTTAGTAGTATAATTTAATAGATCGGGCGCTAATGACCTAGATGTTTGGGCGCCTAAAACATCAAAACAACCAGCCAACGCAATACTAAGGAAAACATTTTTTAGGCAGATTGAACTATATATATATAAAATATATGTATGTGTGTGTGTATTGAGTGTGAGTATCATAAATTCTTTTTTTTTTTTTAAATGTATCAATATAACATTAATATTTACAATTGAACAACACAAACTTAGACAAGTACAATTTAATACTGATCAAGAATGTTGGGGGGAAGGAGGGGAGCCTGAGCCTGTTTGTAGAGACCAAAGGTCCAGGACTACAGTTGTAAATTAGAGGGGGTCTAATTTGATTACAATCGTCAATTAGATCACTTGGGTCAGGCTCGTTAGTCATATTCCTGCCCAAGTATTTTTAATCTCAGCACCGGATCCAATAATTTTGTCTTGGGTCCTAAGTCTAAATTACAGATCAAATCCAGAGATTTTTATTTTGAAGAGGGATTCCTCACAGTAACCAAGAGAGAAATGGGCATAGTAATAAAAACAACTTTTATTTACAAAGCTTAGTTTGACAATTAAAATGTTTGGTTTAGCATCCTCAGGTATACCAAATAGGTCGATGTGGGTCCAAAGATGAACGAATTATCCTACAAGTTAGGAACTAAGTGTGAAGGTTGAGATTTATTACATGTATTTGTCATGAAATAAAAGTTAACCCAAACAGGCCGGATTCGAACCGACACTGCTCCTGACTCGAGAATGCTGACGGCTGCCTCAAAACTATGTCACCAAGGCCTTATTTTTGTTAAATCACGCTTGCCCCACGTCAACTAAATTATCTTTAATGCAAACAATATAATTTTGTCAAGCAATAAGCTAACAAAGAGCAGTTCTTATTTTTCCTTAGACTCCTAGATCAACTTTTTAGGTATATACAAAGAATCGATTGTAATCAATGCATCTTTTTTTTTTCTTTTTTTTAAATAAAAAGTTAACAGTGTCCGTATTTAATAAAGCGAATATTATGAAATTGATATCCTCCACACCAAAATTTAGATCTCAAATTACTATCAAGCTCTTAATTAATGTTCAAGTTATGAAAATTAGGCTCTTTTCATAATTTAATTTTAAATTGTTATGCTATAAAGTTAATAATATTAAATGTGGGTCAGGCCTTCATATTAACAATAGGTAATTAAATATTAAATTCAAAGAGGTATTGGGGGCCTTAAACTGATTATTTTATTTTTTTAGATTTTATTATTTAATAAATAATAAACCCGTGACCCTATATTGGTCGATATTAAGAGTCTTCAATAATAAGCTTAGTTTTCTCGTGATTACAGTAATTTTAAAATAAAACTTGGGGTCGTAAAATACTCACAAGGTCATAAATAAGTAATACAAAAATAGTTCATTGATTAAAATAATTAAAATAATATAAATTTGAGAAAATTGTATACATTTATTTATGAAATAATAGAACAAATATGAATTATTATTATTATTATATTTATATAGCCAAGTTACAGTTCACAGTAACAGTAGAATTTCCTTTAATTCATTCATCACCTTTGTAAAATATTTTCAGAAGCTAATAGGCAGCCATTAGGGAAGGTTTTTCTTTTTCTCCATTAAGCAACTTGAGATTTTAATATTTATCTCCCTCTTAAAAGTTTTCTTAATAGAACATAAATATAATACGCGAAATTTATTAAGTATTACTTGAAAATTTAAATACACAGGTTTTCATTTTCAAAAATGTATGTAATATTGTTAATTATGATATTAAATTTAAACGATCAATACCTATGATTAGTTTGGTTGAATTTATCTAATACGTTTATTATTGATATAAACCACTAAAAAAATTGAGTTATCGCACACGGAGAGATGGTGAATTTTTTTTTTCAATGGCTATTCATTTTAATGATTAAATCAAAGCATTTAAATGTAATTCAACGGGGAGTATTAAAAAAATCAACGTGGGATGTTTTCAGATTAAAATAAGCTATTTCAAACTATACCTACTGTTATTTTATTTATTGCGGTTTTTTTTTGACGTAGAGTATGTTTGGTCGCTTGGTCTAAAATTAAAAAAATATCACGTGAGTGCCGTCACAGATTGTCACGTCAGCACGTCAATTGTGCAAGGTCATTCAGTGTATAGCGATACATACGGGTCATCATAAATCCATTTTTTGTGAATTTCGAAGATAATTTTAGTTTATTTTTATTATGAAGTAATTGGTTTTAATTACTTTAAAATTCTTTTTTTTTTCGTCAAAAGAATACTTGTTAAAGCTCTGTAACTTAGTTTATGATTTTATATATTTCAAGACTTTTGGTCATGTTTTCCTACCTTCTGGACCAGACTTAACAACCATAGATTCCCATTACTCTATTTATTCGGTGTAGGTAGGTCTATATTCTGCAATCGAATCATCATTCATGAGGTTAATTATTGTACGTCATACTTTGAGGAGCTGAGCTAATGAAATATAGCTAATAATTACTTTTGTCTAATTACCTCACTACTACTTGATTCGCTAGATTGTACATCTATCGAGGCGTCTTAAGTTACCAAGCGCCGAAGTGAAAGATTATGGAGTGAACACGACGCATATACACAGGAAATTAAGCATAACTGATTAAACAGATCAGGTGTTTAGAGAAGAAAAAAAAAAGGTAGAAGGCATAAGAGAAACGGTATAGAGAGAGGTGGGGAGAGGTGACGTGGTGAAGGTTAAGTGAAGGCCAAACGACGAGACGGGGTCTAGCCACAGCCAGCGCTGGGAGTGGATAAGTCCCTTCCCTCCCTTCCATCAGGAGTTAGGTATCCGGGCAACCAACAGGGTACCAATTGATAAGTATGTATGTACATACTAGGAATATACATATATGTATATACTAGGAATATAAATGTATGTATATACTAGGAATATCCATGTATGTATATACTAGGAATATACATCTATATATATACTAGGAATATGTAGTCGTTTTTTCAATCAAGCTATGAATGGCAGATAAATAAGGGAATATCTTATAAAAAATTCTATGAGAAGAACTCCCAAAACTGCAAACTATAAATATAATATGAAACATGGAATGAATTAATAAGGTTGTGTATGGCCGAATTAATAATTTTATTCCAATAAGTTTGAAATCCATTGAGGTTTAAAACAAGGCGATCTCCTTTTACCTATTACTTATTGTTTATTCCTGCCGTAAGAGGATCAACTATTGGCAATAATCAATCGGTTGTTTATCCCAAAACCCATTGAAGTGCCGGTACCAACATTATAGGGATTGGATGTGACCTATAATGTACACTCGACCTTAGAGCTGATACAGTAGAAAATCAATGTTCTGCCTCAGCCAGATTCGAACCGGTACTCGGCATTTGCAATCCAGTGTCTTCTTCATACATTTTAGACTTTTCTCGTCCAAACAAATACGTATAAATAAAAAAAATATATATTAATTTAATAGTAGAAATCATGGTTTAAGACGCAGGAAATGGTTGATAAAAAAAAAAAAAATAAAAAAACACTTCACAACTACATTCAATAAACTTGAAAATTAAGAAGTTCTGATGAGATTCAATCTCACTCCGAAGGATGAAGGACGAATCAATGTCTGCTATTACTGTTATGGAAATAGTATGAACTAGAAACTTTAAGAATCTGAAGGGTTTGTAATTAATAGATAATAATACTTCCCTTAAAGACTAGAAATTATTGTTTTCGTAGTCGTGAGCTACTTTATGGTTCAACTAGGCACCTATCAGTATATTTATATTAATTTTAATTATAAAATGAATTAAACAAGGAACGAACTTTGGATCAACATAACATAAGGATCACTTGCATTTAAAATATCTTCCGAATTCTGAATCACTCGATTTTTACAAATTGCAGCAATTGAGACGAGTCATCCTGAGGATACTTTCTTTTTTATCTTTCTTCATAGTTGAATCTTCATAATTTCAACATGTAGTAAATGTTTATGTTGATCTTGAAGTTTTTATTTGCTTTTACAACATGATTCTTCCATGTTCCGGTTTGTTTTGGCAAAGTCCACAAGAGGCGCGTTGAACTTTTGGAATAAAAATAAACTTAAACAAACTCGAAAGTGTAAATATTTTCCTGAAAGTCAGGTTATATGTTAGTTTGTGTTGTATTAAATCTAGAACTTTTGTGGAATTTAACAATAAACATTACTCAAGCTAGATATTTGGTTCAAGTTAATTTTAGCTTTATAATTTTTTAAAAAAATATTTAAACATATGGCATCCTATAATTATTATATTTTTAAATTAAATGATGACTTTAATATAGTTGGAAAATCATTTTTATTATTTATAAAAATGTTTTTTTTGAAACGCGATTAAAAAAAAATGGTAATGTATTATTGAATTAATTTCTCATTGTTTCGTTATTTATTAATTTCATAAAATTTGTGTTATATACACATAAACATCCACCATTCCAAAATTAACTGCTTATTCTCTCAAAATATAAAAAAAATTAATTGAATATAACTTGAAATTTTTATTTTTAGGTATCAAGAATTCATTAAACGTGAGGTTTTTCTCAAATAATTTTTTATTTTGAAGTAGTAGAGTTCATTAAATATTTCTGGAAAAAATATTTAATGAACTCTACTACTTCAAAATGAAAAATTATTTGAGAAAAACCACCACGTTTAATGAATTCTTGATACCTAAAAATAAAAATTTCAAGTTATGTTCAATTAATTATATATATATATATATATATATATATATATATATATATATATATATAAATATATATAAGGATATTTAAAATTTAAAGAATTTTAAAATTATTATAATCAGGTGTCCTTCATAATAATAAATATGATATTAATGGCCGACTTCACAGATATAAGTACCAATTTGGTCATTACAGTACTAAGAGTAAGAACATGTCTAATCAACATTACATATCAGTTTGAAACTAATTGCAAGATTATAACATTAAAGTAGCCAATATAAAGAAAAAAAAAGGTAAGGAATTACAGGATGGTAAAAAAAAATCTTAAGACTTTTTTTACTCGAAATTATAAAATTTGCACTTACATCAATGAAGTTGATCATCCATATAATTTTTTTTTTTATATTAAAAATGAGGAACATTAAGACACATTATTAGGATAATTAATGCAAAAATTGACTTTGTTGAATCTAGACACCTGTCGAATGCATGATAAGAATCGGCTAAGAATAACTTTGCGGTAGTGTATTTTTCTTTTCCGACCTCGAAAATAACGGCCGAAGAATGACTGAACAACTTCTAGACACTATCCCTTTTTATGCCAGGGCATTAAAAAATTGGAGCAGGAATCAGACCTATTTCAGTTGCCAGCCTTGAGAGCGTCCTTCGGGATAGAGGCTCGACCAAAAATGAATGTTCGCTAAATATATCACCATTTGAAAGTTGAGACTCCATTTTTTTTTTTTATTTCTGCAAAAGTATAAGAAAAATTAAAGTAATTTTTCGGTACAAAATGTTTTAATTCAAGGATATCACTAGTCTCTTCGCCGGAGGTCGACTACATAAAGAAAATGGTTCAGTTCTACATTCTAAGAGCTGACAACAATTTTAATTAATAATTAATGTATTTAAAGGCCATTTTTGTTCAAATGGTGATATATTTACTTTATTAAATAAGTACAAAAATTATATTTTTACATATTGTTGTGAATAAACCTCACAAGGCAAAAATCTCTGCCCTTTTTGTGTGCTTACGCCATCAATTATCTATGAATACCTAAGGGAGATCATTGACGATCCCCCAACGCCAAATGGAAGGTGGAACGACAGTGAGTGTGAAATTCTGATGGAGTGAGATAATGGACTGCACAGTTTTTATGTTGTACTTTAATAATAATAATAAAAATTGTTAGTCAGTAAATACAGTTTAGTTAAAATTTAGGATATTGATTGTATAAAATATGCTACAAAAATATTAATGTGAATAAATTTTGTTTATTTTTTCACTATTAATTATGTTAAAAATATAAATATTAATTAAAAGGAAATAAACATTTTTACTAGATACATTTTATATTATTCTAATATGTTTCAAATTACCTCAATTTTTCTATTTTTTTTTTTTTTTTTTAGAAAAAGATTAAATTGTTTAATGTTTTTTCTGAATGATATTCCACAAACACAAACAATACTCCAGTAACTCCAAAGAGTTATATTAATCAGTACACTGAAAAATTCGTAGAGTGTAAATATTATGAAATACGTGTTTACTTGTGATACGTTCCATATGGAGTTTAGTAGTCGCCTTTATAATGGTTTTCAGGTTTAAATTTCGGCTGGTTCACAGAATTTGTATGGGTTTAGTCAAGGTGAAGAACTTTAAATACGCATCCTTGGTATACCAAAATGCGTACCTGAAGTAAGTCCGAGTCTAGGAAGGCTAACAGGAATACCGTAAGTTCAAGAAAGAGGAACCCTTCATAGTCTGCTCTATAAGTCCTTTGGGATATTACGGGTCTACTTTATTAACTTACGCGATTAGTGTAATTTTTTTATTAACATTATTCACAATATTAATTCCACTTTGTGAAGTTACTGTGTAAAATAAAGTCATGCCCCACCACTATATGCACACAACTCTCAAAACTCCCTTAATGATAGAACGCACAGGACAACCATCCTGCCATAATGACCTCTGAATTTTCAAACGTAGAAGTCGAAATTTTTAATTTATTTTTTGTGCCAACACGGGATTATCTGAAGTTTCTGTTGGTAGTATCAGCCGTCCTACCAAAAGAACTGAAAAGTTTCTGTACTATGGCAAAAGCGAGTACTACCGGTAGGACTTAGTGTCCTTCCGCAATGACTTTGTACGTTCTATCATTAATGCGCCCTACACATTTCTTGCGATACAACCCACAGAATTTATGACACCTTATTTGTATGTGATTTTCCAAGACGAATGAACGTTCTTTAAAAATAACAAAAGAAATAATCTCTATCTGTTATAGAATTATAGAAAAGTTTATTTAAAAAAGTCCAGATAGGTTATAAATAAAGCGTGTAAAAAAAAAAAAAAAAATTGAAAGCTTGCGAAATTATTAAGTTTACTCCTCTAAATATACAGGATCATTTTCATCTTGAACCCGTACCTGAGCTAACAATTTGATGATCTAGGACGCTTTGAACGAGACTTACTTTTCTAACCAATAAGGCAGTTTTTTTTTAAGCGATATGTGCCTTCTTTTTTTTATGAAGAGGGGGGCTTACGATTAAACCTATTCGATATTGAATGTACAAACCCTGTTCTCGGACTGCTGCCATTAATATCGCCGGGAATCCTGAAACCATCCGCGGACAGCCCAACACTCCCTCGACATTCCTCCAGCAGACCTGGAGCCTACTGATCCAAGACGCCAGAGGTCAGACTGACAGACGGCACGTGTAGAGTGCAATGCTCCGCAGGGACTCTTCCCCTCCCGTTCCCGCTCACAATAGCACACTCACTGTCTGGGGTCCAACCTCTCCTTCCTTGTCTCCTCTTGTCTGTCGATATCCTTAATTTCTTTAAATATAATAATATATTTTATTATTTATTATAAAAGTATCACATAAGGAATACAAAATTTCTGAGAGATTCTGATGAAATGTGAATCCTAGAAAAGTCAAAAGATAACAACATGCACAAAGCAATCGCTCCAACCGGAAGCCTTAATATTAATATGTTAAAAATACATAGATATTTATTATTTTATTTTATTATTAACACTCACGCCAACCAGGTAGGGATGTAAATATCGTACAAAAATATCGATATATATATATATATATATATATATATATATACATGTGTATATTTTTCAAATATATCCAAATATTAGTTCGATCAATAAAAAACACCCATATTTCGATTTGTCAAGCCTCCATATTTTTAATCTTTAAAAGGAGGAGAAGGTTTTACATTGAATTGAAGAATAGATTAATATAAATTGACAAGTCTTAGATTTGGAATATCTTTAATAGCAACAATTAAATATATATATATTGCTCATAACAAAAAAAAAGCAATTTAATAACATTGTTTGCTATATGTTATATTAGTCGGACTAAATATTTTTTTTCTTTTATGGTAGATTTTGTAAACAATAATTACATTATCTTTCAAATATAAATCTGGAATATTCCAGGAAATATATAGTTTTTGAGTTATCAAAAAACTAAACTTAGGTGAACCGGTGTGAATACTAACATGTGCATAATAATTTAGAAGATGTGCATTAAGTTCGAAAAGTTATATATATTATATCTACTCATACTACATTATATATATTATATGTACTCATCTACTCATACTGGACCTTTTTTTTTTTTTTTTAGGATAATTAATTGCTTTTCCAATGAATTTGTATTGATTATTCAAAAGATGTATAATTTTTGAGTTATGCGCGAATAAAATTTGATTTTCTTCATAACTTATTTGTTTTTCGAAGATGCACTATATAGAAAAATTGATCGTTAAAATCGTTAGAACCGTTTTGGCGCTACATTCTATAGAAAAACAAGTTTTTCGGCTATTGGCGAAGACAAAATTGGACACAGAGTGGCAGATTTAGTAGACACGCATCTGACAAACAAAAAGTAAAGTTTTTTTACGCAAAATCGATTTTCCCCATTAAAGAGATCATAGCTGCACAGACAGACAGACCAATCGCCAAAAATGCGTTTTTTGTTTGGATCCAGAGGGTTCTTCTAAAACTCATAGATCCGTTGAAAACTGAACGACGAGTATGGTAAGGGAAGTAAAAAATTGCAACACGAACACACTACACCACACCAGTTTCAACAAGTTTGTTTTGGTTCTTTGGTGATCGAAACCGCCGTCCTTGTAGACAATTTTTATATTATTTTTTTTATTAAGATTTAATTTTTTTTTATGGAAAACATGTAAGTTTTCGATGCTCAAATTTTAATATCGATACTATCGGACAAAAGTATCGATATTTTCCAACATCCCTAGAACCAGGACAGGCCTGTAGGAAATCTCCATTTATATTTACTATATAAGTTATACGTTATATAATAATAATAATTTATAAATATATTTATAATTTATAATATAATTATAATTATACATAATATATAATTATATAATATATAATAAAATAAATAATAATATAATAATAAAATTAATATATAATTATAATTTATAATTATAATAATTTATAAATATAATAATTTATAAGTTATAATACGTTATATTTATTATATAAGGAACCTTGTTATGTTAATAAATTTCCATTTTCATATACTATAATGCCATTCACTCTAGCCACACAAGGAGCAGTGTGAATAGCTTGAACCAAAAGACTGCAGGAGATTGCATGCACAGAGGGCCCATAACGTAGTCTCTATGGAAATTCTCATAGCAATTCAAATGTTTTCCTCCTCCAAGTAAACAGCTTACGTAACCTCATCGTCCTTTACGATGGGATCATGTGTACCCTTCTTGGCCCTTTCATAAATAGCAAAAAAATCGGATTTTTTTTTTGTCAAAAGAATGAAACACAAATGATTTAAAAAAAAAATTTTTTAAATTTAATTTAAAAAAAGATGACGCCATAAAAAATAAACGTCATAAAAACGCCATAAAAATGACGAAATAAAAAATTTAAAAAAAAGATGACGCCAAATGACAGAGCAAGATTCTGATTTGATTGATATAAAATATTTGGGTTTCGTTTAGAGTAAACAAGTGCTTCTTAAAAACACTTATGAGGCTGTTTATTTAATTCAAAACTGACATTAGGAGTGTTTTGCAAACAGTGGAGCAATTACTTCTTCTTTCATAAAATAATTTAAGTAACAGCGCTCTACCCACTAGGACATTGTTCCAATATTATGCGCCATAATTATAAATACTCTATACAATTTCTCAAACAACTATTATGTTAATAGTTATTCTTAAACAACAACTTGGTATGTAACTGATGTATCGTTATTTCTGAACTATATTTTTTCAAAGCTGAGACATTACTTATTTTATTTTTTATTTTAAATACCAATCTATTACCAAAACGTTTTGATCTGACAAATAACTTTCTAACCCAATAGAAAATCATGATTAAGAAAAATACTTACAAAAATCTATTTCATAAAAGAGTTAGTTCCGCCAGCAGTGCAACAGGAAATGCATTCCTCCGAAAAAAAAAAAAGATAAAGCAATTGCATTATGTCAACTTTTTCCTCATAAAATAAAAAGCATGAAATTAACAGACGATTTTATACTCTGGTAATCTCCGAAAAGTTTCTGGTAATCTTCGAAAAGTTGGATCACAACTCTCTGAAAATAGAGTAAAACGAATCGGGCAACTGAAAGGTTTATCGATTTTGGGATGGATAAAAAAGCATCGAGATTGGTGTCCAAAGCTGCAAAATTTTACAAAGCGATTCAGCGGTAAAATTAATTTAGATACAATATTTAAATCAGAAAGGACTAGGTAAAGCGAAAGGACTAGGTAAAGCAACTATTCTAATATAGATTAGGATTTAACTCAAGATCATCGGAATTTGATTCAGAACTAAATAAAGTATTTCATGATGGATCTCCAGAAAAAATATTTAAATTAAATTAAAAATCATAGCTTCAAATGCTGATTGACTCTTTATCCTCCTAGTATACTGTGATCAACTCCTAATGAAGATTACAGAATGAAAGATATTAGAAGACAAATGAAAGCTGATAAAAAATAATACAATAATAATATATATATATATATATATATATATATATATATATATATATATATATATATATATATATATCCGTATCCGATCCTCATCCTTATGGAATTAAATTCCTCCTTCCATCCGTCGCTTCAATACTCTTCCCTCCTTTAAATCCCTTCTATTTAGTCATTTCCTAATCAGTTCCAAAAGAACTATAAATCGGGATTCATTATTATCAATTCAACTTTTTATCTAATTATGTATTAACATATCTCCAAAGGATTTTAATTTAACTTTTTAATTATTAGAACTTCATTGTCTCTTAACGACATTTATTTTCAATGTCTGAAATTTACTAATGTTTGAAAAATTTCTTAAAGACTTAAAAGTTATATTATTATGCTTTTGAAAGATTTCATCGTTTTTTTATTATTTTTATATATTTCTCTTTTTATTATCTGTTGATTGTCTTGTTATTTTTTATTTTACTCTAATGCTCTAAAGCCAATATTTCCTGTAATGTTATTCCAAAGGAACATGTCCCAGAATAAATAAAGAATTGATTAATATTATTATTTTGTATTGCCGTAGGTTTAATCTACGATATGGATGATATTAGGAGGTGTGATAAAAAATAAATCAAAGTAATATGTTTTAAATTACTCATGCTCTGTAGTTCAAGAATGTACCGGATTTGACCGGAGTCCGGTTTTGTTGTAGGCGCACCTTTAAAATACAAGATTCTAAAAAGTCTATATTTGAGGCTTTGCTGTTTTTTTTTGTTTTTTTTCTTTTCTATACTGCACTCAGGAATAGACGTCCAATATCCATTTCATATTCCTTCCTCATTCTTATAGTATCGACAAACCTTTTAGTTTTATCTTGAAACATTTCAACAATAAACTAGAAGAACTAAATAGTGGAAAAGCACCAGCACAGACAAAGAGGAGTAGATTAGAGGTGGCTTAGTATTGGTGAGCCAGCGCTAATGCAGCACAGATTGGTGCCTTCTCTCCACCCCCCCTCCCTCCAATCTACTGAAGGCACCAACGGAATGGCTGTTGCCACTAATGAGAACCGAACTCCCTTCAACGGCGAATTGGAAACCGGAGTGTAAGGAAAATCTAGATGGGAAAATTGGGATTGACTTCCTATGAAATTGATACCTTTACCAATATATCGTAGGAATGTTTTTAAAAATTAATAAAACAAAATTATAAGTTCAACATTATAAATAAAATATGCAAAAAATACGATAATGGTAATAATATAGTCGCCTAAATATCTATGAATATTTGCAAAATCATCACTTTTATTTATAGCAGTGCGCACGAGGAATGTTACAGGTGCACAGTCACCTATTAATGTCTCAGAAATATTATTTTCCCGAATAAAACAGTAGATATAAGTAAAATTTAAAGGCTCAACTTGTTGCTTCAACTAAAACTTCTTTGTAGATCAAGAGTGTTAAATTTTGGGATTAATTTTTAATTTGTATACAAAAATTTCTAGGGGAGTAAAGAATATACCTGGGGAATATGGAAGGACCCTCTAATAAAGGATGTTACGCCTATGCTTTTATTTAGAAACGATTTATGACCTTCTAGTACATTTTTGATTGTTCAGTATGTTCTATTCTCTACTGATCAGCTGTTTTTAAAATAACCTTTTTCAGCTCTTGTTATGTTACCTTCCTTTTATTTCAGTGAGTGTTTAGATGTCTTGGAGTGAGTTACTGCTTCTTATTGATGTATCTTTTTTAAATTGTTGATGTGAAATATGCAGCATTTTGCCATCATATACGAGATATTTTGTTTCTATCCTGAGGATGCCTTGATTGGCGAAACGTCGACTGGTTAGTTGTTTAGAGACTTTAGACTATGTGTATATAGACTGTGTATTTTTCATTTATATCCAATAAAATAATTAATTACATAAAATAATTGATGTATTTTTCTGAGGTTTTCTTTTCTATATTAATCAAAGAAACAAATAATATGATACCCAAGAAACGATTAATGGAAATAAGAAATCTATTTTTACTTAATGTGTTGTAAATGAGGATTTATTTATGCTTTGTTTTTACATATTGTAATGCTATTGTTATATTTTTAAATAAAACTTATTGTTAGTAACAAGAGACTATTTTTGTTTTTTTAAATCTAATATTGATATGTGGCTTAATTACATATTCTATTTTTAACCTTCTCGAATACGATTATTTAGTTTTTCTCATTGGCAAGGAAGGAGATCCGTTTTGGTCTTGGCAGGGGTAGTTCGTACGCGCTTCTTTAACAACTTATTCTCTCTTTAAGGACGTCAGAGCATTTGGCATCCAGGTTCATATGTACCCGTCCATGTAAGCCACCTATTTATAGTTTTCTAAGCAGTATAAAACTAATTAGTTATGTAAGAGCAAGATTAATAATATTTTCACAATGCATAATATCTCATAGTTTTTATTGAATTCGCTTTAACCACGAAAATCTTAATATTTTGTCGTTGCCACGAAAAAATACTATATTGTTATGCTGAAGATTTCTCAAAATAGAACCATATGGGTCGTGGTGATGAAGGTTTTCCTATCCCTCAATGTAATAAATAAAGACCTTATTTTTCTGTAGACTCAAAAAAACAATAGAAAATATTGGTTATAGCACCATTATATTGCAAAATGCTTTTGATGGATTCAAACCTCAAAGCACAGATGTGAGCTTCGATCATAAATATCGTTGCAAAAAATCATTAAGTGCATCAGAATAACATAAACCCTACTAAATGTCAAGAAAAGTTTCAGTGCGTGTACAATTTTCGCATTACACAAAATGCGTGGGTAAATATGCTTCAAATATGTCTTATTTAAAATTATTTAAGACACAAACAAATATAAAAATCACATAGGATATTTTCTATTGAAAACGATGATTTATAACTTTTAAGTTAGAACTATATTATTTTAATCCTTAAAATAATAAATTATTAATTTTTAATCCACACTGAAAATTAATGTTTAAAAACTTGAAAGGTTCCGATATTTCTCCCATTCAGAACTGGAGGGAAAGCCGTAACGAACTTTGCTTGTTTTCAATTAATTTCATAAAAAAAGTTGTCTAGATTGTTTTAATAACAAGTTATATTAATTATTTTTAAGCTGACGTCCGATACCTAAGAATAACTTTAATGGAAACATATTTATAAAAAAAAATTAAAATGACATTAGCAAGGCTGTTTTCACATTTAAGAGTTTTGAATGTGAAGGAAAACCATAAAACTATAAAACTGGTACAAGTGGATTTAAGAAAAACTACTGATTTGAGGCAAAGTCTACTAATAATGGGGTATTACTGTGTACAATTTTATTCCTGACATAAGAAGCATAAAAGAGTTTATGAAGGATTATGGACTCAAGGAGCAGGATAAAAGTGGAATTTCTTCGTATCGTTGAACCCCATTACTGATATCGTATTTGGTTCATATTGGAATGGCTTTGAGGAAGAACGCGGTACGTCAAATATTTTCATTTTTTTTTTCTAGGGAAAATTTAGTATATGCCTACGTCAATGATTCCCCTCAAAACAATTGTAATAGTATCCTTTCGACTCCAAAGGAAATTACCACAACATGGCTTTTATTTTGAAATATTACAAAATACCTTAATTATTATAATCATTGAATTATTTTTGGAATTTTGTGTATTTAATGTAGGTATATTTATATTTTTTATTATATTATAATATACATATATTAAAATATACGGATGGTTTAACAGCAAAGTGCGGGCATTGGTTGAAGAAGAAGAAAAAGATATTTTGTATAATTATTTAAACAGAAGGATTAAATGTTACCTTTAGTATTTCAATTTTTTAATGATTTGCAAAAATAAAATTTCTGATTTTGTCAATTTGATAATACTGTGATTAGAAAAAAAATATATTTGTTGATATTTAAGCATATTGATAGTTTAGCAGCCTGTTTTTTTTTTGTTTTTTTTTTTACTTTTATTTTGTTTAACCTGCTAACCTTAACTGCTAACTTAGTTGTCCTAGATTTGGATTGTATAATGATGTTTAGCAATCAGTTTATTTTAAAAAAAAATTTTATTTTCTTGAACGAAGTAAAGGAAGCATTGTAATCACGAAAATTTTCGGTTTTCAGATTTCAACTGCAATATTCATTTTGATTAGTTCCTTCGCTATGTATATATTTACGTTCTTAAATTCGTTCATATCTCGCATAACTCAAAAACTGTTAGCCGTAGAAAGTTATAATTTTATATTTGTAATTTTGTATTTGGGATTGTTCTAACATCTAGTTTTGAACCTCCCTTTTTGGTCACTACATGATTACCGGAAATGACTTACTTTACTTAAAGGTCATTATTGATTTTCATCAAAAATTGTATTAAAATATAACGCAAAACTTCTCAAATTTGGTATATAAGACTTCCATATTAATATAAGTAACAAATTTTGATTAAAATTGACAAACCGGAAATGGTAATTTACTTAAAGGTCATATCAGACTTTCATCAAAAATTATATAAAAATATCATGTAAAAGATCTCAAATTTGGTAAATAGGACTTTTATATCAATGTAAGTCATATAATAGATTTTGGTTGAAACGCGGTTGAAATTGGAGAGCCGAAAGGGGTCATTATAAACTTATATCAAAATTGTATTAACATTTAATACAGAGATCATATGATTCGATGATAAAGGTTACAAACGCGATTTTTTTTTTCCAATCTAATTAAACAATAATATGACTTGTTTTAAGTGTTAAAAATGAGTATAAATTCTTGTATTCCTAACCATTCGTGAGCTGAACGAGTCTGCAGCAGGAGAATAAGATAGACGTTAAGCTGGTTCTTCGGCTCAAAATGTCAAAACCGTCGATTTCCAATGCTTTATTTAGTGACATAGAAAGTTCTAATGTTGTCAGGGAACACAAAGAAATCTCTTGGGAACTTGTTGCCTACTGAAAGAAGTGACATATAATAACGGGATAAGACCTCCAGAAACAAGAACTTGTGTCAATAGGTGGACGTCCTGACGCCGAGCATCGTTTTTGAGATAGTGCTATTTTCGAAAACTAGTAACCAAATTCAGAGTCACTTTTTAAGCCACCGATTTATAGTTTAAAAGGCGTACAAGGAAGTTAAGCGGTGTCCACACAGATATATTGTAATTAAGATAAATAATTTTTTTTCTTTGCGTGCGTGTGTGAATGGGGTATTTAATTCACGTCAGCTCCATTGTAAAATAGTAGGGACATATGAACAAGAGACGACGTATTTTCCAGGCTAATAAGAGGATTACCCCATCAGCTCGAGGCACTTCGTGAAGAAAGGTATTGTATTACCAGGAGATGTAGGAAGTATTTAAAGTCTGTATTATTAGCAGCAACGCTAGAGACAAGGGCCTCCGAACAAAACTGACTGCTCCGAAATTTCGTCTCTAATTACTATAGATAGTTGAGTAATTATCCACCATGCAGCAGCACCTCACCCCTTACAGTTCACAGCTCATTAAATAGCTCGCCTTGCCCCCTCGAGTTTTTCACGTTGCTAACGAACCCCCACCTCCTAAACCCCCCTCTGGCTTTACCTTTACGCTCAAAAACTCTGTTTTAATTACGGCTCAACCCCTGAGTGAATCCTAATTTGGCAATTAGGACAGGCGTGATGAATTAAATATTTCTACGTGCCCAAGGGAGTTGGGGAAACGCCGGGTGCAAACAATCGAAATTTTTAATCTGCTTGTCGCAAGGGTTGGGTCAACAATAATAAGGAAATCCGACTTCTTTAACTAGGAGCCCCGGGAAATGCTCAGAATTCACAATTTAAAAGATTAATGAGGAAATATTTTACATTTTCATCTCCTAACCAGATATTAAAACTTTTCCATGAAATCATGACTTTTTTTCATATAATAACATTCATATTAAAAAAAGAAACTTCTTTTGAAAAAAATAAATAAATAAAAATCACAAGACAGAAAATTTATGGATTTTATCAGGGTGAGGACTCTGGTCTAACAAACATTTCTTGATTAACTCCTAAGTAATTGAAATTTTCCAAGCGAGAAAACAGACGGTTAGATAATAGTGCTGATCATACTATCAACTAAGAATTTGGTGAAGTCGTGAATGAGGCATCTCCAGACCTGCTCCTTTTAGACCAATTAATCTCCAACTTTCAGTGGAGGCACACTGAAATGATTAAAAATAATCTACGGTATCGCTGCTATTATTTTATGTTTTGATAAATGAAATATTAAACAATAGAAATAAATTAAGTATAAACATAAAAAAAACGTAAAATTGTCATTAAAAATAACAATAATTTTTTATAATTGTTTTAATTATTTATTTAGTACTTCATTTAATTTGATTATTCAATTTAACTATTTAAAAATTTGGTGGCATCCTTATAGCTTTCAACAACGGTACTAACTTTGAGAACCACTCCCATAGATTATTGTAGGGCTGAGTTAATTATTTTATTTTAATAATTCGGAATTGCTTGTGTTCATATAGTTATCATGAAACTAATCGGTACTTAAAATAATAAACAGGAATAATGTTCTTATTGGTTTGATAATAGGCAATTTGCTTGTGTATATGTCTTTTTTATGAGCCATATTTGATAAAATTTGTACAATCGTCAGTAACTAAATTAGATTTAGTTTAGAAATATTATAAGAATATAACATTTCTGTTTGTTTCATTAACGACAATGTCCTAAAGGAGTTAGTTTGAAAGCAATTGTTTTTAAACAGTGTTTTTATCAACCCACTAAGCAGGTTCATGACAGGGTTTGTCACGCATATGCCTCAGCAGTCGCAACATTCTTTTATGTTCCATTTAAAAACAAAATAGGACTGAAATAACGATTGCCCGCTTAAAAAATAATATAATGTTTATTAATTTATATAATTTACAACTGTCGTATATTTTTCCTAGACCAGAGATGGACAGAAGAAATGTGAAACTGGTTTGTCGGTTCGGACAAAGGTCTTGAAGAAAGGCAGTGAATCGGAGCCAAGGGGAACTTAGTTCTAAAGCAGGAACTGAAGTAGAGCTAAGTACCCCCCGGACTTGATAGTCCCTGATCACTTCCTCCGACGTGCAACTTAGTCGAAATCGCTGCAGAATCGATCGGGCCCACTCTAGAGGGCTGGAGTGGGCAATTAATAATAAGGAGTTAAAGCGTCTGCCCTGCCTCTGGGCTACTGGATAATCCAAAGTCGGCTGGCTACTCTGGTTATTTAGTTAATTATTAAATATTAATACAAAACAATAAAATTAAAAAAAAAATATATTTGAGAATTGATGGATGTTTGACTGTGATAGGCATTCTAAAATATTAATTAGTCATGCACGAAATAAGAATTGTGTATAAGGAAAGGTGTCCAAGTATCGTCCCTCTAAGCCAAATTAGAAACTTCAAATATTAAACTAAAGTTTAAAATTACAGAGAAAAAAAATACAAGCAGCTCTGTTCTGTAGCAACAAATGATAATATCGAATAAAAAACCCCAGTAATTTGCTAAGTTTTAGGAGTTTAAAAGAGTGAAGTCTGGAACATTTAAATTAAGGCAAATAATTCCCCAAATCAAAATGTACATATTAAAATATTTTAAATGTTTGGTTATTTTATTAAAAAAAAAAAAAAGAAGTCTAATTATCCATCTCAACTGAAATCATAAACAAAGCCATTAACTTTTGGTAAAGATGAACACAACCTATGAGACTGTTTGAAAACTGTAGTTCATTTAATCCATTTCTCAAAAAACTTGACTCGTTTATCTTCAGACAAGTTGAAAAACCTTGATGGGGACGAATTTAGGAATCGACCTACGAAAACAGTGGAAGTTTTCCTATCTTAACCCGGCAGAGGTGTGCCTTATTTGTTCTTCTCTTGCTTTATATTCAATTATTGCTGTCTCCAAAATCATTTTAGTTTAGAGTATCACTATTTTATAATCATTCTTAAAGTAAAAATTGGGAAAAAAAATTAAATAAATAAAAATAAGGGTTATTTATTATATATATATTTTTTAAGGTTTATTTTTATACCATTATTCCCTCTGTATGAACCTAAGTTCCAGCTAGACAGAAGGAGCAATAAAAACAATTATTCGACGACGGATTATAATAAATGTTCAATAGTTGTGAGAGAAATGCTCACCGCTACACCTCTCTCGGATTAAGGAGTAAAACGTACTAGTTAAGGATGATTTGAACATGAAAACAATACTATAGTCTACGAACAGTAGTGATAAAATAAAAAAAATCTTTCCTTGACGCACCAAAATAGCGTCTAGAAGTTGATCAGAAACTATAATCAGAATCTCCTCGTTCTATAGTTGAATAATACTGAGCCCAAATTCAAACCGTCACATGCTATCAACGCAAAATAACGAGGGACGGGGGTCGAATTCGCGCGAGGGGACGGATTTCGGGCACGTTATCTTATAATACATATTTATATACATATTTTATTTATTTTTTGTTAATCTATACTACATGTGTTTATTCGTAAAGATGGGCAAACAATTAAACAAATACATTAAATCGTAGGGGGGATACAGTATGGCCAAAGTTTCTTTATGTCTTGAAACATTGATTTTGGCTTGCGAATAGAAAGGATTTTCCTATACAATCGAAAATAAATTTTTGATACATTTTTTAAAATAAAACTCAATTTAAAAACGGATTGAATATGCAATTTTTTTAGATCCACTAGTCGCAAAACCCTGAAACGACCCTCAACAACAGATAACAGAAGACAAATAATTATTTTTATCTTTATCAATGTTAGGATTTAAAATAAAATGTGATGAGATAACAGAAAGAAGATACTCTTAAATAAAATTCGTTCAATTTAAGCTAAGAACATTATTTTTTTTTAATTTATAAAATATTTAGTACCATGAATATTTTTGCTTTTGAATCATTCATAAAACGATGGTCAACATTACAGATTTTGTAAGTACCCAATTTAGTTATTCTTGAAATGTCAAATATATATTAAATATCTGTTTGTTAGTATTAGTGTTATAATAACATAAAAGTATCCAAATATACAAAAATCAAAGAAAATTTAACAATTAAGGAATTAAAAAATGCGGTCAAATTTTTAATAATCATATTTGAAACAATAAAATTTGCTCATACAACACCTGTGAGGTTGACCAACGATGTATTTGATAAAGTTTACATACCGAAAAATGAGTTATGCAAACTGTAATTAAATTAACAAGTATGATTATTCTATTATAGTATTCTTTACTTTATACTTATTCATTACTTTATTATTGTTAAACCTGAATGGTTTTAGGCTTGCCAAATTTACGGCCCTCCGCCTAAAACACTCAAATTAGATACGTTACGTTTTTTATTTATTTATTATTTCGCTAATATTTAATTGATTTATAATTTCTACAAATATGGTGAGAATGAACTTTTTAATCACTATAATCATTGTCTTTAATTGAGGCAGAATGTAATATTACTAAATAAAAACAGTTAAAATGTTGCTCATTGGGCTTAAAGCCGTTGTTTTCTCTACCTAGAGCAGGTGTGTGGTATTACAAAGGTTTCACCAGGAACTTCGTTCAGATAATTAAAAATGAGTGAGAATAATTAAATTTAATAGCTTTGTTAATTTTTAATGACAGCCCTAAAAATACAAATATAATCAAATATAAGTGAGACGAGGGTCGCTGGCCGTTGGGTTTCGAGATAAATAACCCGATCTATTTTGGTTTGCGTTGTTGAGGAGTTGTCCAACAACAACTACCCGACTATTTATGTTTTAGTAACGGAGGTTCAAAGTATCTCACACTCCTTGTGAGTTTTCTTAATGTTTCTTTTTTCGGATATTTACTTAGAACACATACTTATTGCAGATTGTTATTTATTTTGACATGAAAGTGTTTTTTTGAACGATAATTTGCGGGGAGAGAACCTATAAAAAAATTTTTATCTAAAAAAATAAATAAATAATAATAAATGCATGAACTATAAGAGAAAACTAGTTTAGTGAGTCCTTATACACTTATAACATTTTTTTTTTTTTTTTGTTAAAACCTTCAAATTTAAGCTTCACACAATTTCGTACCAAAATAAAAAAATCTATATATATATATATATATATATATATATATATATATATATATATATATATATATACTGGCTCAAAAATAGTAACCCATCCAAGAAATATCTGTCAAAAGTGATCACCAAATGTCTTGGCAAATTATGAAGAACATTTAATAATTCGAATTCAACGTTGAATCTTAAGGGTGAACATAAAATTGAATTTCTAAAAAGGTTAGATTGATGAAGCGAAGAGTAAGAAGTGTTTTAATATTGAATCGGCAGTGAGATAACCTCGAATTTCCTTGACCTCAGCTGGAAGAAATTTATGGCTGACACGTTCGCTCTTCAACAGGATTCTTTTTATATAAAAGATGTTCTGGTAACGTTTAGAATAAGTAAACAAAAAATGTAGATCGGAAAAATAAAAATTAAGTGAACATAGATTTTCATAATCATGAATTACGAAAGTAACATTTCATATGACAGTGACATGTGGAGAAACTAGATTAGTAGTTTAGAACAAAGAAAGTTTTATGCAAAAAGGTCACGGAACTATCTTCTTTTCAGTGGGTAATCTTGATTATAATGGAAATCATGGTCAGAAATGTTTATTTCCGGCCTAATCAGCAAGGCATGGTATATTATGCTCATGATGAATAATTTTATTAGTTGGGGGTTAAGGGTATCAGAACTGATTTTTTCCCCAGTTAAACACGAACTTGAATCATTAATGGTTTTTTTTTAATTGGTAATTACAAAAATAATAATGTTTTTAGAGAGAAAATTTTAATATTTTTTCCTGACACATGCTTACATTTAGCTGAAGTATGCACTTTTCAATCCATCATTCAGATAGACACCACTCCCTCAATTGTAATAATTTATTCTTTCTGCTATTAAAAATTAATATAATTTTAAACAAGGTACTATAACGAAAAAGTTGAACAATGTAACCGTTATGGAACACAGTTTAATTACAACAGTGTGTTTACCTTTACCTTGCGAGGCGTCGAGGTGCAAGAAAAACTAATTCGGGCATTATCGCAAATAGTTAACTTGAATGCTACAATTCGAGAAATTAAATTTAATTCTAGTCCTACATTAACGAAGCTATTTTTGTTATGCTTCATTATTTGGCTCAGGCCATTCATAAAAACAAAAATGGACCAATGTAAACCAAAACTAATTTTTTTGTTTTTGAAGGGGGAGGGTCCAGCCCAAAAGCCCATCCTCTCGAATCCACTAATGAAATGCAGCGTTTTCTCCTGATTTTTAAATTTCGACGTATAAAAATTAAATAACGCAATACTGGCATTTTGAATAATCCTTGCGGTAAAACAATAAGAAATAAAAACAACAGGTAAAACATAAAAGGGTTTTACGATTTTTTAAATAAAAACGAGTCTCAGATAGCGAAAGTAAAAAAAGCAAGATAAATGCTTTGTTTGTCTTAAAATTTCAAGGTAAGCCTTAGAGACGAAATAATGCGAAAAAATAACACAACTTTTGCAACTGTTATTTTTTTTTTTCAACATTACTGCTAGAAGTAAGGTTAAAGCAAAACAATTTTCAGATTTATTGCTCGAACTCTCACAAGAAGAAAATAAATTGTCATAAAAATTAAATAATGCTGATCGAAACTGTTATTGGGACTTTAATAGAATGAAAAAGCTAACAAGAAAAAACTGCTGAATTCGACACTCCAATATTTAATTAAAGATAAGCTGAATACTTTTTTCAATATAAATGTGATGATAAAATTTTAACAATTATTTTTCAATACACAATCAATAAAATATATTAGCATCCCTAATTAATTGTTCTGAAGTAATTCATGGGGTGAATTGATTGTAAAATAAAATGAAAAATTATATAGAAAAAATAAAATAACAATAAAAAAATATATACCTAATGATAATAATAGAAATAAACTTGAAAGATAAAAACTGTTGCTAGACCAATCCTAGACTGAGGTGAATGACTGATAACAATTGTGAAGGGCACCTCATGCTACGTCCTTCACAAGGATATCACCGCTACTTATACAAAATCTTAATTCTCTTTATCAACATCAACGTTTTAAAAATTCTTTCACATAATATTTTTTTTTCTATTTGTCTATATAAAAAAAATACTATTCGTTAATTAATATTAATATTTATATAATATAATATACCAATATAAAATTACACTACCTTATCATCGTATATTGGTTGAACCTTTCTTAAAAATATTCTCTTGTACCAGGAGAAATTATTTACCTGAAATAAAAATAAATAAATGTTAGAGGCCAGCTAAATTAAAAAAAAAAAATAATACAATTAGAGTATGTTATATGTTTATCAGATAAAATTAAATATATTAATTATACACCTATATTTTACTATTAATACGTTAATTCAAATTAATGTCAAAACTGTATATACTCCAATATCAAAAAATAAATTTAAATTTAAAAAAAAAAATGAATGTAAAAAGTAAAAAATAATTAATGTTTTTTTTTTTTTTTTTTTAGATCTTGACTTTGTTAAATAAAAATTAAAGAAACTAAGTGACTCTATGCTGGTTTATTTCAACTATAAAATTGCTTTCGTCATGTAGGATTGGAATTCATAAAAATTCAGGTCAAATAGTAATTAATCTATTTGTTTAGAAATGACACTCCTACCCCTCACATTAGAGGTCTTCGTACGGCTGTATTTTATTTTATTATTATGGATTTATGTTTAATTTATTATTATATATAAGTTCTTTTAATACAAATGTAACTATTATTCATTACTCTTAAATGAGACAGATTGTTGTACTAAACATTAAAATAAAAATATAAAAACACAAATTTTATAGACAAGACTACACACTGTGTAAACCTTATTTTATATGCATTTGTCGTATTTTATACTCATAAGAAATATATTCTATAATTCTTATTCCTTGTACAGTACAATTATTACCCGTTATATTCTATATTAATGAGTTTAAATAATGAGAGAAAAAAATCAGGTATTTTTAGACTATTAATGTGAGATGTGCTATCTCTGTTTTGCACTTATATGATCTTATCTTGTACTGAAAATGCCTTAATCGGCAAAATATTTGACAGGTTGGTTATTTACTGCTATTTGAGAGACTTAAGATTTGAGAGAAATAAGATTTAAAATCAATTAATTAATTTTTATTCTGTATTATGTATCTTAATCTAATGGCGAGAGGTAGCATTATCTCAATGAGGCTATATAAATAAATATATTCTACCCTTGAAAAAACCTTGTAAACGGAGGGAGACCGGTAGTGTTTGTATGCACAACGTATTATAAACAAAATACTCCGCTATGAAAAGAAATATAGGTCCTTATAAAAAGCAGCTGTAAGACCAGTAGTAGTGAGTAATTATCATTCATAAATCCGGTCTCCTAGGATTATCTAAGATATGAATAATTTTTCACGGCTAGATAGACCCGGTCCTTATCTGATATATCGGGGTTATGGAAGCGGAAACTCCCTCGCAAGGAGGACACATGATAATATCAGTGGAGCGGCTTGTCACCCGTGTGACAGCATTTCTCACGGGATTATAACACCCCCGAAGTCTTCCATCAAAAGTCTAGGATTAATCCTTCTTTTGTTTGCGCGCCCTCGAAAAAAAAAATACAAGGTAAAAACTAGAAGGGGTACTTAACGGTAGAGACTGGACAAACAGAAAGGACATGAAGCACGCTCCGATGCACCGGCTACTGAAGAGATACTGTAGAGAACAGTAGTTACAGTAGCAACTCCCCCACTGTTTGCTTACATGCGGTTCCCAGGCTCCCCCTAAGGCAACCTCTTACCCCTAATGGCCTATTCTAGTAAGTTTTTAGCACCTTTTCATCAACTTTTTTTTTCTACTGATATATCTTACTTAGGACTAACTTGCTATCAAATTTCCACCCCCGCCCGGACAATGGCTTTGTCATTGAGATTGGTTGGTTTTTGCGGGGTAAGCATTTTTTTATGTTTTCGTTTCCTTTGACCACCGGTCATAGTCGGCTTCGAAATTTGATACGTGGTTGATGTTGACAAACTGCCAGTGGTAGTTATACGTTACGGAGGAACTGGATGGTAACTCCATGAGATATGTGACCAGCCCGTAACTCGTTTAATTTGAGCTATATAATTTAATTCTAATTTTTTTTTCAGTTTTGTTAATTCTATAGTTCAGCAGGCTCTTTAGCGTTAAGGTTTTATTAAAAACATAGTCAATTTTGGGTTATTTATTTACAATATTATGATTATATTGAATTAATATCTCTATTTAATTTAATATTTAAATTTCAATTTAATTCGATTTAAATATTTATTCTAAATAGTTTAAAAAAAAGAAAAAAAGAAGCAGATTACAAGGTAATGAATTTTATATGGGTAATGAAAAATAGTAAATTTTTGAAAACTTTTGTCTGATTTGTTTTTGTTGCTGATATGAATGTTTAGAGTCATATTATAAGAATTTTAGTTGTTGATCACTTTTGTAACAATATTTTTCAGATCACTTGAAAATGGGCAATATGGACCCGAAACGTTGTGAGGAATAATCAGTAAAGTTGTAGAAGTAAATAAGAAGAAATTTTCCTGAAAATTTATAATTTAAAAAATTAAATATTTATTTTATAATTGTTATTTAAAGGTTAAAAAATCAAATTGTTTTGTCGAATAGTAAGGGCAGTAATCAATAAGAAGAACAGTTTTTTTGTTTTTTTTTGGATAAAACCAAACAACAATAATAATTACGTTATTTAAGTAGTTTCTTTGTTAAAATTAAGATTGATCAATATCAATTAACTAATAAACCTTGTCACTTCCTAGGTTGGCCATATCAAAGAATGGAAGGTTAAATTACGACTTCATAACCACTGCAAAAGATAAATCCAAACTTAAAAATATTATGATAATACATGAAAGTCACTGTATAAAACAAAAATATCAAAGTAATATAAACTTTTTAGGATAAATAATATGTGATGAGAAAAATAAAAATTTTACAAATACTTAGAAATAATACTTTTTTAACATACTTTTTTCAATAATACTTTTTTAACACTATAATATTTTTTGAAATTAGAGAAAACATCCGTTTTGTCTGCAAAAATTGTTTCTAAACGGTTTTTGAAAATCTTTTTTTTTTTTTTTTTTTTTTTTTTAATTTTGAAAAAACGAAAAGAATTGACTGAAATTGTACTCATGAAGTTATATCTAATTAAATATAAAAGAAATATTAAAATTATAAAAAAATGTAGAATAAGTAATTCGTTAAAAAACGATTCGAAATTTTGCTAATTCATAGAAATTTTTCTTTTTTTTTTTCTTTGAGAATTTAATGAAAATTTAAATTTCAATATTTATATAAAAAATAATAATTAAAAAAAATCAGATTAAAATTAATTAAATTTATTAAAAATATAGTACTTGGTTAACAAGTTATGGAAATTAAACTATGTTTCTTTAGGGTAAATTTAATGAATGTAATTTAGGTAAAATAAGATTTGAAAACTATTAAAACTGAAGTTTTTTAAGTAGTAAAAATTTTTATATTTATTTCTGCGTCGTTTTTTCTTCCCTTCGAGGTAAGACGGAGGCAGAACACAAATTCCAATAGCTCATTGACAGAGAAGCTGTTGGGTCAAGATAACAAGACAATCCTCCGAAGTGTCCCAATCCTAAACCCAAGATATTTCTGCCACCAGTCTGCTTTTTTTTATTTTTTTTTATTATTCCTTTCTTACCATTTGTAGGAAACAGAAATATAATCTTAAAGGCGCCGTTTATTTTAAAGATGATTTTTTTTTCTAGTTTTTATTTTAAATATAATTATTATTTATTATGTCGAAACAAAGGAAAAAAACAAAATAACACTTAAACTACATAACAAAGATCGCATTACTGTTACTTTCTGTCACTTTTTACAACTTTATTTGAAAAAAAAGAAACTATTTATTTTTATTTTAATTTGTATTAATTAGTTAAATGTTTATAGTGAAGAACCTGTTCGTCTGTGATAAATTTCAAAATGTATTGCAGTATTTTAAAATTAAGTAAATGTATATTATCTGTTACAACATGGTCTTTTGAAGTCAGTAAATCAAACGAAAAAAATATTTTTATTATTTTTCCTAATTGTTTATATATTTTTTTCCTAAAGAGCTAAAAGAGCTATTTTTAATTTTTATATTATTTGCTTAATTTTATGTATCCCATGGTAGGTAGGCATTCCAGCCATTTAATTCTTCTCAGCCCAATATACAGCCGCCAAATTTACATGACTCATGTCAGTTGTCATGAGCAAAGACTGGGCATATGAATATATGATCACCTCTAAATTCTTATATATATATATATATATATATATATATATATATATATATATATATATATATATGTATATATGTGTGTGTGTGTGTGTGTATACACACACACACACACACAGATGTATATATACTGAATACATTACTTGCAAGAACATCTAAAGTAAACATTTTAAATTAGTTTTTGATAATGACGGAGGTATTGGTTGAAACGTCAAATGAATGAAGATGGGAGAATTATGCAGATTTTTATTTAAAAACCTGGATACATTCATGCAAGTAAAATGGATACCGTATTTTATCCATAATAATATGTTTTTATTTTATTATTTTTATTTTTGTAATATTCACTTTTCATTAGTAATAGCTTGTTATTTTTTGTTTCGTTAGTGTGTTCTGTACCGATCGTAATTAAAGCGTAGTTTTTGCCATGTTGACAATTTGTATGTACAGACTAGAAGAAACAAAATGCTGGTGATGTAACTTAATTGACCTATGAACCCACTGCATCCCTTCTGAACCCGCCATCATGTCACGCCATAGGAATTATGTTCTTACTTGCCATATCCAAATATTCGCTACGCGCCTAAACCTAGCCATAAATCCATCCAGTTCTGTAAGGGTGTTAAATCGCTGGGTTGAACCCGGACTGTGTGAACCTAATGGGGGCGGAGTTGACCCTTTTTGTTTACAATTTGTACGTTAGCGTGTGTCTTGTCCCCTCGGAGGCGTGAACTGTCACCACCGCTCCCCTCTCTGTTTGCTGTCTTCATTAGCATTAATCAGGTGTGTGAGGCACCTAACACTAACACCGCTGAGTGTTGTCGGTATTCGAGAACCAGCTTTGATAATTAAAAAAAAAAGTTTAAATAATTAAAGGTATTAGATACTGAAAAAACCTCATGTTATCACAAATTCACTTGGATATTTGAAAAAAACAACAACTAAGGATCTTCTCTCATTCACTGCCTCCAAAACGCGAAGATTTTTTATTGTATTTATTGATTTATAATAGTGTCAATCATTTTCAGATGTTTAAAACTAAACAAAAATAAGATTTATATAATTTTATTCAAGATTTTAATTTACTTTTAATAAAAATTCATATCAAAATTCAATTGGCTCTCCACACAAAGTAGGTACTATGGAATTTATCACTTACCTCTTTTATTAGATTGTTAATTTTTCTCAATAAAAAATAGGATTTTAAAATATTTCTTATAATTAATTAAGCATAGACTAAACTAAGACCCAAGATAAACAATAAATTCCAAGAAAAACAATTAATAAATAGAATTCCAAAGAAGTTTTATTAAGTTACGTTATAAACATGTGGCATTTCGGGCTTTTTTTGTTTTACCCATTTTCTAACTTCAGTAGTTTATTTAACTATATAATTTATATAACTAAAATGTTAATACTATTCTCCATAAAATAAATTAATATGACCAAACTATGGCTCGCCCACAGTTGGATGGCATTCCGAGGACGAACTTAGGGGGCACTAACGTGAAACTAACTTTTTTTTCATTTCTTTACTCCCCGGATTTCATTTACAAAATCTTTACTAATAAATACACATATTACAAGATAACAATATCTTCTTATATGTATTAGTATATATTAGTAAATATTTTGTAAATAAAATCCGAGGATAAATAAAAAAAAGTTAACTTCAACATAGCGCCGCATGAGTTCGCCTTCGTAATTTCATCAAACTGTGGGCGAGCTATAGTCAAATAATAACTTTCTCTGGACGAAAAATTAAAAGAATAATATAAGTGATCAACAAGCACTTCCTAGAGTTGTACTTATTAATTTATTTTATGGACAATGGCGTTAAAATTTTAGTTATATAAATGAAATACAAAAGTTTGTAAATGGTCAAAACCAAAAGAGGTCGAAACGTCAAAAGGTTTATAATGCAATTTAATACAATTTATTTAGAATTTTATTAATAAAGTTGCATATCTTTATTATGGAAATTATAGTGACCCTATTTTAATCTATGATTACTTAATTATTACAAAAAATAATTGAACCACCCTGACTTTATAAACATGTAATCTTTTGTTTACTTATAGTTCTAGAATATTGTTTCAATAAGATGTCAGCCTTCACTAACCACGTAACAATAGTGCGAAATTCCTGGGTAAAAGATCATTCGAGAAATAGAAAACCACCAGACCGAATATACTTTCGTAATAGTTTACCATTTACAATGTTGGAAAAAATTGAGAAATGTAACTGTTATTAATATATATGCATATATATATATATATATATATATATATATATATATATATATATATATATATATATATATATATATATATATCAATCAACTAGAGATAGGTCAAGAGAAAATTCGGTAAATAAAATACATCTAGTTACAAATTCATATTACACTTATTTATATATATATATATATATATATATATATATATATATATATATATATATATATATATATATATATGTGTGTGTGTGTGTGTGTGTGTGTGTGTGTGTGTGTGTGTGTGTGTGTGTGTGTGTGTGCATACTGATTATTTTATATAACATACACAAAAAAAAAAGGTTGATTACTATTGATATTATATTTTTTTTCACGGTGAAATTGTCTTGAAGGAATAATACATGAAGCATACAGAAAAATATTAATATTTATGAAATGCTTTTCCCTCAAGGAGAGGGAAGAGAGATTCATCCATATTTCTCCCTCAGTTCCGTCCAGCCAGAGCTAGCCAGAAAATATGGCGGAATTTATACCGATGCTGGGAGGCGTTCAAGCATTCACACGATTTTCTCTTGGATTCTCAAAAACGTGGGCATTGAGATTCCCCACTAAAATTTGTACAGATGATGGCCCAATTACTTATAAGTTATAATTGGATATGCAGACCATACAACAGCATTCCAAAGAGATAAATTAAAAATATTGAAATGATTTACGAAGATAATTTGAGTATTGCATACTGTTTGAACTATGGAATAATCTGTTAAATCATCACATAGAAAACGACGCAAGGTTTGTTTAGATGATTTTTTCAACTGGAGAGAAATTTTTAGATTTAATGGGTACTCAGAATCCTCTCATTAAGCATGCTATGTGTGCTTTTCGTCGAGTTTCATCAATAGAAAATATGGACTAGAAAACAAGTCAAATAGCAGGTTCAGTGTAGCTGACTTGATTGTATGCTATTGGCATTGTCAATCTACTAAATTGCCGCCATATTGTTTTGTCAGCTCAGGTTTCAAAGTAGGTATTAATATTTGTGCAAGGGGTAAGGTATTTATTGACTTATTCCAGTAAAATTAAAAACGTATTATTTCGTTTTGCATTAATGGTGAATCAGTAGAAGAGAAAAAGAAACAAGGTTAACAAAAGGTGGACAAAGGAAGATACACTTCATTTTTTTGCAAAAAAAGTATTAGAAAATAAAAGCAAATTTGAATAAAACAAAGTCAATTGGAGAAGCAATATAACCTTAAGTATAAAAATTGGGCCTCACTGTATAAATATATAGTTCATGCCAATAACTATAGAAAATACCTAGTGGAACAATTTAATTTAATTAAACCTCTGAACGAGCTATAAAACGTCAAGCGTAACTGTTACTAAAACAATTACTCTGTAAAAATAAAAGAGGAAACTGTTTAATTTTAAAACGCATTTTATCTACAGGACTCTACAAGAATCCAGATGTTGTAAGAGTAGGACGTCTTCGATGGACGAGGCACATACTTAAAATGGCCAGTTCCTAGCAGAATCCTAGAAGGGTTCATGGAACGAGAAGAGTGGATATTAGAAGCGATGGATCGATGGAGTGGCGGAGGATGCAAGGTCCATCTTGGGGATCCGCAACTGGAGAGAGACGGCAACCATTAGATAGGACTGGCGGACCAAACTGCAGAAGGCCTTGACTCTTCAAGAGGTATAGCGTCACGAATGATGATTGTACCTGCACCTAGTTTTATTTGTTATTGTTTTTATAATTTTCATTTATCATGTAACATGTATATAACTTAAAAATCATTTTTATTACAAACCATAAAAGACGACATCCCGACAGACGGACAAAGAGTCTATGTTACACTATTTATAAAGCGCATATTTCATTATGTTGGAAAATAAACATTGCTCTATCTATTTAAAAGTCCAGGCGTGAAACTTTAAAAGTGGTACCTATCTATTTTTAAATTGTACTTAAACTCTTTTTTTTTTTGTTTATTTTGAATAATTATTTAAAGACATTTGTTTCTGGAAAAATTTGGGAATTAAAATACATCAAGTTATATACTTATATTACAGTTATAATAATCTTAAATAACATAAATTTTTTTATAACTGTTATATATTTTCTACTAATTGTACAAACACTTAAATACATGTATGCATTTGCCCCGAACGTGAGGTGGCAGACCGATTTATACCGAGAAGAGACGAAAGAAGGACAAGTTTACTAGGCCCTGGGATGGCATAGGGCGTAGTAGAGCCCTTATTGATTCCTCCGCATACTCCAACCTATCCCCATTCCCAAGAGTACTTAAAGCTAGCTAGGTATTTTTAAAATTTATTTAAACTTTATGTTTTATTTTATTAATTATTGTATAACGAAAAAAAATAAAGCGGGCATTGCCTGACAATACAAAAATCGAAGAAACACAGGGCAATATGGTGCAATTGTTTAATAACTAAAACAACTTCGAAAAACAAGCGAAATACCTAGAGATATAATTTATATGTATAATAAACTGTAAAAATAAAAATAAAATAAAATTACAAAATCCCGTTCAGTTTTAATTAGACAATGCCTAAAAATTTAACTACATGTGTGAGAGATGCAGTCGGTTGATCATGTTATCACGTTTAACATCCACATCGATAGCTCCTAGATTAAAATCAGAACTAAATTAAATTAAATTCCTATCAAAAAAGTAAAAAAGTTTATCAAACCAAAATTGAAAAAAATATGCTCTAATACTTTCTAATTAGATTTTTCAAATAATTTTGTCAAATACAACCTTAATAGAGTCAAATTTCGCCAGTTACGACCAGAGCACTTTAATTTTAAACTTCTAAATTATTATATGTAACTTCACACCTGCAGAATTAAAACAAATAATTAAAAAATTAATCTTAAATAACATCCTTGTGCAGGCTTCTTAAAAAAGTAATGCCATAAGTAATTATTTCCATCCCTAATTAGTTAATTAATACAGCCCCTCATTCTGCGAAATATTGAAACGACCAGTTCTCGGTTTACGGAAAAAGAAAATTAAAAATAAGAAACAAAAAAGGGCATATTTTAGGATGTCTAAAAAAAAAAAATTACAATTATCAAATGAAAAGTAAAAAAAAAAATATATATTATTGTCAAAAATAGCCTCTGGCCATCAAAGGCAAACTTTATAAAGAGCCATAATTAAGCCTGTTTCAACCAGATTAATTCAATTTCAAACTTCATATTACTACACTTCGTCGGCCCCATGTTAAACTAACCAATGTGAAAAGTTCTATTTTTTGTTCTTGTTATTTTTCGATTGTATTTCTTTTGATGCAGTCTGTAGTAAAGCTACTAATCTGTTACGGCATCAGAAAGTGCTGAAATCGCAGTAGCACTTTAACGGAAAATGCCTGAAAGTCTGAGGCTTCCATGTTAAAAGTAACGAATATGCGTATAATTATAAAGGTAAAACAATAAATACAAATGAAACTATGAGATAAAAGAAAAACAACACAAACATAAAAAATTAAAATAATATAAATCTGCTTTTATAATTGGAAGAATATAACAGTTTTTTTTTTTTATTTCCTGAAAAGAA
This sequence comes from Rhaphigaster nebulosa, assembly GCA_948150685.1. Classification (NCBI taxonomy): domain Eukaryota; kingdom Metazoa; phylum Arthropoda; class Insecta; order Hemiptera; family Pentatomidae; genus Rhaphigaster; species Rhaphigaster nebulosa. The sequence goes on along the minus strand of OX411311.1, from coordinate 38,083,084 downwards.
GTGATTTTCTACATTCCTAAGTTTACTCTGGGAACGATGATATGATATATCTGATTGCACACATCTAGAAATTAAAAAAAAATAAAATAATACCCAAAAATGTTATTTCCTCCTATTAAGTGGTTCGAGTCTTCTGCTTCCTATAATGCACCCTACATTCAATTTAAATTTTCAAAAGTTCGTAGCTAATGTGAGGTATTCCTTCTTATCAAAGGTCTGTCAATTTGAATTCTTAAGATGTTACAAAGATTTGAGTTGCAAACTGGTCATCTTTAAGCTCGATTTGCGTCATAAATCTCTCTCTCTCTCTCTCTCTCTCTCTCTATATATATATATATATATATATATATATATATATATATACACATACATATATATAATCACAGAAGTATATAAAATATCTAGTTGTTAAAGCTGTATACGCACAAATGAGCCTTCAAGTAGAATACACTAAGTGACTTTTTTATTTTTTTACAAGCTTTGGTACTGGTAATTCTGCCTCTTACGTGATGCTGACCTTATCAACTCCCTAAAAATAATTCCTCGAGTTGGATAACATTAACGAACAATGAAAATTTAAACCGTCATAGGTTTACCTCTTCCATTTATCTGAATCTATACATTTCTTTCTTAATTAAACTCTGACAGCATATCAACTAATTTGAATTTAATGCTAATTGAATACCTTTCTATGATCATGGAACGATGCAAGGTTGTAAACTTTTTTTTAATCCTGAAAAAATGAGATTTTTTTCTAAGGTAATTTAATTTTTATTACGTTGTCTTAATTTTTAAAAGATTTATTAATTTTTAATGTAAGTAATCTCGTAATAAATCCAATGCTCTAAATAATCAAACGGTTGGGAACAAATGTTGCGAATCAGCAGAGCGAAGAGACAAGGCTAGATGGGGTTTTGCAACTGGACCCCACGGCCTTGAGGTACCGGGCCGGCTCGCTTTCGAGACGGCCTAGCCTTAGCATACATTAACCATTTTATTGCAAATATTTTATTACTTCGCACACAATTAGCATTCATTAATTATGAATATTTATGTATGTAACTTATACAGTGTTACAGCAAGTGAATTTCATTAATAAAAGCCTATTGTACTATACAGATCCCGGCCTTATCCCGAAATTACTATCTATCAGGAGCAATATAAAACATCCTATTTTTGAAGAAAAAAAAAATATTGCTTACCTAATTTATTAAAATTTCTAACAACTGTGTAATCAGTTAATTTACTTCAAATTATAGAGCAGAATTATTACTCTCAAATTATATAGCGACTTGGTTTTCAATACCGTCAATTACAAAAATTATTTGTATATAATGTATATAATAAGAATAAATATAGATTTTTGGCAGTTTAAAAAGAAAATTTAGAAACAAGCCAATTTTAATTGTCATAAAATATCTTATGTCATTTTATACATTTCATGGCTGTTTTGTTGATATAAATATCCAGAGAATCGTAATTGTCCACACACACACAAAAAAAACAAAAAAAATCTGATAATAATTTAAAATACATCCCTTCACCCGTTATTTAAAGTTATTCATGACATTAAACACTTATAAGAGAAATATAAAGTTGAATTTTTTTTCCAAAATTGATGTACTCGGTTTTTGTTAATGCAATGTTAAATATTTTTATCACTTAATGGATTTTGATAAGTAAAAAATCGAAAAAAATTACTATCAATGCCAATTCAGTGGAGGCCAATTATTAGAATCGAACGATTTACTATCTCAAAACAATCTAATAACAGGTTAAATATAAATATTGAAAAATAATTATTGAAAAATATTAAAGAAATATGATATAACTATATTATATAATAATAAAAATATATTATAAATCATATAATATGACTGAATAAAAAAAAAAAATTCCTGATAACCTATGATTCTATAAGCAATAAAATCACATTTATAATAGTACCAGCTGTATAATATTTTTTTTTTCAAATAACATCTTTATAATAAAAAAATGATTTAAAAAACAACATGTACATAATACATTTTTGTATTATTTTTCATTCATTCCCTTTAGCCACGGTAAAGCAAGTCAGGGTATTGAATTGAATGATGTGTTTCCTCGGCGAATCTATCTATAATATTTTTATGTACTTTCAAATTCATTTCATATAGCAATAAGTATGATGAAATGCGGAATATATAAATCTTTTCATTTTTTAATAGTTGTTTGTAAAAGTTTTGTACAAACTTTACAGATGAATGATGATTAGGAATAACAATAGTTCTGTCGTCTGTTACTAACATTATCTTTTAAAATTTAAACATAAAAAAATTAAATAACTTGAAATTTAATCTAGTAACATATAAAAACCAAAAATTTATTTAATGCATAGGAAAACAACATGGAAACTAAGGTTTCTAATACTATTAAATTAAATTCTATTAAGTTTCTAATACTAATAAACTAATAATTTTGCCGAACAAATATTGGTATTTTATTTTTATATAAAATAAATTATAGTTGAGAAACAAATCATTTCCTAAGTCAACTTGATTCTTGATCCTTACCTAACAGGATAAATACACTAAACTTTCTATCATTTAAGCTGTGATTTGTTGGCTAGTGGATTCCATTATCGCTAGGTCTTCAACCTGCCACCACAAATCCAACGATTGCTGCTCCTGCTGAATGAAACAGATGCACCAGAGGTGAATAATAAACAGGGGGAGTGTAATGCTTCCCTTCCAAAGTGGATCTTTCCAGCCTCAATCCAAACGGCTCATGTAATTTATCTTAAGAGTCCTTCTTGTGCAACGAAAGTTTTATGGCTGTCATTTTATAGGCGGTGGTAGTAAATCGGAGGTCCAGCTCTTAGGGTTAATTTAAGGGATTCTTCCTTCACCCTTGTAAAATCGGTTTCCTCGACAACAGGAGCCTTTATAGCCAGCCACTGCTGAGGGGAAGATAGCATATCATCAGGGGTTAGTCCATCACAGAGTATTTGCTATAAATAAGCTAGGAAGTTGGATGGTGTATATAACTCTCTGCGCATAAATCAGTCACATCCCAAAAGTATAAGATGGAATACACAATCCTCCCATCTACGTTTCAGTTTATTCTAGTCCGTTCAGCGCTGATTGCCTTCTTAGAGATCCATTACAAGCCCTTTAGATTTCATTTCTTTTGGATATTGTAGAACCCAAATACTAAAACTGAGTGCCACAAAAACTGGAAATTTCAAAGGGAAGATTAAAAATTCCGATTAAATCAAGTTCGCTGAATGAAAATTCATGTTTAACGAAAGATGAATGATGAATGTAATTCAAAGAAGCAATAAAAAAGGAATGCTTTGTTAAAGGGAATCTTCTTTGACCAAAACTACTATATTCCCTCGCCGTCCCTCCTCTAACACAGTTGTTTTAGAAACTATTCCACGAGTTTTTTTTTTTTAGTGCCGTCTTCATATGGATCGGGCCAATCACTTTGTTCCATTTAGTGAGAACATACACTCTGCCTTATTATACTGTTTAATCTGTGGAAGATGCTTAGAAATAAAACTTCTAAAATATTCCAGAAATTTATAGATTTTCGATCAGCCGAATATTATACTCTGTTATATGCTTGAATTGGTGATTTTTATGTCAGTCACTTTGCCAGATTGTATTGCCGATTGTATTCAACTAGGTCTTTAAATGTCAATGGGACGAATTTTTCCGTTGTTACGCCACTGCTGCTAACCATATATTTTATTTTCTTCGTATTTATTTCAAGACCTTATTATTGATACGCCATTACTAAATAAGGAAGTTAGAAATAGTCAGATTTCTGTACACTAAAACGTATTCCCTTTTATATCAATATTCACGAAATCATAATAGTTTCAACGACTAACCATAAGTTTATAAATACTAAACCGAGGCTAGATGATACGAACGTTCGAATACTGATGTTCTATTAGAAATGTATTATATTTTTTTCGCTATCATTTCCTAAGAAAATTTACATAACATGAAGAGTCCACGGAGGAAGGAGGAGAGTCCACTGATATGCTTTTAGAGAAAATCAAGTTTCAAAATTTGGAGCTCTCTATTTCTTTTGTTTATGACCTTTCTTGGAATGGTTTAACTTACCATCCCTATTTACGACTATTTATTTTTACCATATAATTCTACTAATTATCACATGCTGGATGTTTTCAATATCTATCCAGTAATTTCTTTCTCAGTACCTGAATTCCGTTTCTTTTAGTTAATATATCAATATCATCGAAATCATAGTGTTTCATTTGTAGCAGGAAATGCTTGAAAGTCCTTTAAAATCAATATCACTAATAAAATTATATCTTTTTACTTTAACAAAAAGGAGAGAAATTATAGAGATCACTTTTTTTTTTTTTTTTTTTTTTTTTTTTTTTTTTTTTTATAAGAGCCAAAGAAGCCTAATAATATAAAAAGAAATGAAACATATCTCACCCTGTGAGGTCGTAGCAAAGGATTTCGACACTAGCCTTGTGTTCTATTATTATAGCTGAGATCGTTGGCTCTTAATGCCAAAAAATTCTCTGGTTTTAACAATGATTCATAAACAAATGAAAAAATAAAAAAAAACTAGTTCTATTTATTAATTATCAAAAGCAAAATAAATAGTGCCAAGAAAACCAGTTGTTTTGTTTTTGTTACCGTGCACTAAAACAGTAAAAATACGAAAAGCGATAAATTATTGACAGCCTACACTCCAGGCTCCAGTTCATCCAATATTAAACGTTTCGGGCTCGACTCCTACAGAACAAAAAATAAAATAAAAAAGATTCCCAGCGAAGAATGAGAAGGCCTATCGACTGATGACCACAAGGAATCCTTCCTTCCCTTCAAGCTGCTTATTTGTCCAAGAGTTGTTGAGTCGTCGATTGCTACACTATTTCAGTTCTCATCAAGATGCCCGGCAATCATTTCTAAAATTAGATGTCGCCATTATGTTTAGGAACCGTCTCTTAAGAGAGATGTGATGGAACTGGAACATAGTTTTTTTTTGTCACTTAAGAGAAACGGTTAGTTGTGAAGTTATTTATTGAACCAACTAATTACTTTTATACGTTGGACTTGTTTTGCTCCAAATAAAATATTAATAGAAATTTAAGTGGGATCCGAACACACACACACATATATATATATATATATATATATATATATATATATATATATATATATATATATATATATATATATTATTTTATATATTATATATATTTATTATTATATATTTATTTTATTTTATATATTATATTTATATATTTATTTATATTATATATATATTTATATTGGATATATATATATATATATATATATATATATATATATATATATATATATATATATATATATATATATATATATCCAACGGAAATGAAATAAACATAAAAAGTTCACAGCTTGATACGAAGTGTTTAAAAAGTTTGCAATTACATTATTCAGTTATTTTTTGATATTATTTAAGGATTCCAACACAAAACCTCAAGTCTCTCAAATTCCCATTAAGACTAGTAGAGGTATCACATCTCATTTCAACATCTAAAAGAGGTTTTTAGATAATCTTTATTATTCATTCAGGTTTTTCTCCACCCGCTGCTTGAGTTTTTTTTTTTTTACGGAATAACCATTTTCTTGTGGTTTAGAATTAGAATAAGCGATTTCAGAACCTCCAACACTCTTATTCTAAAAATTTAAGCAAAATCATGGGATTTCGTGATCCATGATGTTGACAGATAAACATACAGAAAAAGCTCGTTTAAGAGTAATATAGAAGAATATTTTATATATGCTTTGTAATTCTGAATTAATTTTTGGTCATATCAGAGTTGATTATGTATTTTGAACTACTTTACGGATTTTTTGGAGGGCACCTTAAGTTGCTTTTGGGAAAAAAGTATAAAAAAATAAATTATCTTTTGTCAATGTTGATACCAAATTCACTTTGTAAGTATTGTGATTATACAAAACAATAAGTGCTTAAAATATCCCACAAAGTTAGTTTCTGAAGCAGTGTGATTACCAAGTATGGTAATCTAGCCCAAAGTGCCAGAGGACTGGGGCATAGCCGGCAAAGGGTTTTCGCAATCGACTCGTGAAGAAGAAGCGAGAAAAGGTAGCGAGGGTCGAACCCACCCCAACCCATTAGCATCTTTTGTGCCTCGGATGAGGATTTGTCATCTCTCGGGATCCAGCGCCCTCATTCAAAGCTATACTCATCACTCAATGGCTCTGCTCTTCGCCGAGTAGAAGGAGGCTCTGAGGTGTGCGGCTCAATTCTAAAAATATCACCGGGATTTTAAGAGCTTTCAGATAATCACGGAGGATATTAAATAAATTGAGGAAGAAGATTTTCACATAAAAAGGGTGATGTTATATTAATTTCAAACAAGAATAATTTAAAATCAAGCAACTTGGTTTTCTACGCGCTCAATACTGAATATTTTATGAAAATCGTAACTTATGTAATCTCATAACTAGGGAACGGAATTATATGTACATACATATTTTTTTCTAAGCCTTGTACAAACTTCTTCGATATTTCATAATACTTTACGTTTCATACAATTTAAAAGCAAATAAAGCATTTTTTTTAATTTAACATATTCATATGATATTACATATTTATACATATTTGGAGGATATATTAAATATTTTTGTTCATATTTAGATTATAAAGAAAATTCATATTGAAAATTTAAAAAACATGATAAAGAACAGAAGAAATGTTTTCTAAATTGAAAATAGATTAAATCGACCACAAAAAATGTCAAAAAAAATTCGCGAATTTCCTAACGAAAATTTTCGCAAGTACGAAGAAGTTTTGTTCGGTGATAGCTGTGAAAAATATTTACATACATTTTTAAAAATTTTGAAAATTTAAAAATGTATTTAATTTCGAATAATTTTGACGATTAAATATTTTATACACACATATTTTATTTTTTTTATATTCTCATTAATTTATGAAAAAATCGATACATACTTATGTATATATTTGTAGTTTTATTTCACATATGAATCTGGTTTCTTGAACAATTACATAATTTTAAATGTTAATTGTTTTGCAATTTGTTTGTTAAATATTCGTATATTCATTTTTATTATTTTTTTTTTAGTTTCATCAACATTCAGGATTTTTATGTTTAATATATCTCATATTTTGTTACATAATTGAGAAAATGTAATTTTACATATTTAGCTTTTTGTTTTACATGCAAATCCGCTCCTTACTCATAACTAATAAAATGTTCTAATCAGAACTGTGCTTAAAAATAAAAGTGTATATAAGTATATAAAAAAAATACTCAGCAACCGAAGTTTATAAAGAATAAAAGTAAATTTTATGGGATACAAAAATGCAGAATAACTCGAAAATATTTGAGAAGAGAAAGAAATATCGTGGTAATGAATTTTCTTTTTTCTAGTTACTACTAAATTTATTGTTTATATCAGTTCATTATTATTGATAGTCTGATGCAAGGCGTTGTGTTGTAGTTACTACTACCAGGAACCAAAGCAATAGAGCAGATCCTATTGAGGTATTCAGCAACACGTAGCCGATTCTCGTTGAAGCGATGCGCGCGATCACCGACTGCCTCAAATCCCTAAAGGGCATTCCAAGACAGGATACGGCCACGACTGCTTTGAAACCCAGTCCCAAGGGATGCAGACTGTCAGACATGAGCGGTCTCTGTTTTGACCCTTTGTGTGGGAGTACGGACGGTACCTGCGGTTCTAGGAAAGGAAGCGGTCGACCTCCATGGGGTACGCCAGCACCTAACGATTCTTTAGTGGTGTTTACACAGTGCCCTCCCATGGGGAGCCAAAAATGGTCATTGCTGCAATGGAATTTTTCATATTTGACGAAAAAGTCAACGAATAACAAGTTTGAAATGAGAAACTAGCGTAAATAATAAAATTGATTATCTAAATTTAGTTATTTAAAATTTAAAAATTTATTAACTAAATGTACGCAGCAAATCTTTCAGTCTCAAATAGCAGTTTCTCCAAAAAGGCATTATCAGGACTTGAAACAAAAAAAACCACCATGCCCAAATATCGAATATGCAAAAATCCAGTGTCATTCGTCATCTTGAACCGCTCTAGTTTAAGCACGCATTATGATATAGTCTTGAATTCCTAACCTCCAAAAGACACAAGAAGTAAACGCTTGAGATATATGAATTCAAGGCAATGCCAGAATGGGTGCTTCAACTAAAACGTTCTAAAGTGAGGAATATGCAAACATTATTGTATATTCGATAGTTGGACATGGTAGGGACGATATATACAAACACTAAGCGCGGTATTTTATTCCAGTCAAATCTAATTCAAAGAATTTTTTTTTTTTTTACTAAACAATTGTCATTGATTATTTTATTCTCAATACCACTTTTCCTTCGTTATAACTAAATAACTAAACATTAAGCGACAAATAAAACGAACTTTGGACGATTAAGAAAGATGGGGAAATGTTTTGTTTTAAATTTATCCAATGATTGTAAATATCAGATGTTACAAATGTATTGTAATATTTTGACATCTTGATTGTAAAGCACATGATTGTACAGCATATCAGTCGCAAGCACGTTTAAGTAACTAATATTAAAAAATTTTCAATTTTCGAGTTCCTTATTATTATTAATTTACAAGAAGCATATTAGCAAAATCAAATGTTATCAACACAAATCTAGGGTCCTGAGAAGTAAAACGGTCCAGAGATAAAGAAATTATTCGCAATGGGGAAGTTAAAAGTAAAATGTAAAGTTCCTTTTTTGGTCTTCAAAAGTAGAGTAGCAACATATAGTCGCTTTCGTTACTAAAACGTGATGGCGATGATATAAATAACGCTATTTTTTTTATTCTTAGGTATTTCAAAACAAATTACTAAGAATAATCGTTTTATTTCTCGATTTACTATATTTTTAAGAGCCACGTGGAAAAGCATGATTATGGGTCGCAATGTAAAACTATATATGTTTTTACGTATGCACGTATATGTGTATACCAACGTCGTCGTTTGAAAAATGCGTAAGCGTCATTTAGCAAACTTTACAGTAAACTCAAAAAACGTGTTTTTCCCAAATAACAATATATATATATATATATATATATATTTCTTTATTGTGTATAGTAGGTGGGGATTTTCTAAAGTGGTAATAAACTATTAATTACAATATATTGTCAAGTCTTCTAGCACTGGTCAATGCCATAGTGACCGCTGAGAATAGTTAATATTTTGTGCTCTGCTTAAGTTATCAATAGCAGATTTTTAGACCATTTTAAATTTTTTTCTCGATCAATCTGGAGCGAGAATCGATTGAAGTGGTGTTTACGTCCCATAATAAATTTAAACCTAAATTTCTACTTTTTGGTGCTGTAACATTTTCCAAAAAACGACGTTGATATACATGTATATATAACTAACTTGTCAGAAAACAACTGATGGCCTTATAAAATTGAATATTTAGGTTTTGAAAGAAAGGTAAATAATTTTTTCTATGTCATACCTAGGGGTGTAATTTAATAGCCTCATCAGCATGAGCAACCAACTTCTAAATAAGAGTGTTATCATTGTTCTTTATTACATCGTTATTAAATTATTAATGCGAACAGTAAAATGCCAATTTTTACTGTGGAAAATCACAAGCGCGCAATATCATACCCTCAGACTGTTCCAAGACTCATATAAGTAACATGATTTCTGATTAGGACTCGAAGCCACCGATAGGGAAAGTTATAATGGCATTGGTGTTGCAAGAGGAGCCTGTGCCAGCCGAGCAAACAAATAAAGAAGTCAATAGAGCTATAAAGTGATGAGATATACTCCCATCTATTGCACGGTCTCTCATTCTAGTTCGCCCATTGTTCCACTTAACGGGATCCCTGTCTCCAAACTGTCCCCAGTGTTATTCTATGTTTGGTCTAAATACAAAGCTATCCTGATCAATAATATAAAGCAAAAGAATTTTCAATCGCTGATCTACAGTTAGCTACCTTTAAGCTTTCTTTTATATACGAGTAGGCATATAGGAGTTCCTTACTGGCAGCTTCCGAAAATTTCTTTTTTCTCCAGAATATCAGGTAAATTTTCAAAACAATATATTGAAATATCTGTTGCCACACGATTTTCCTTACCGCTTTGAGTTAAATTAGTTCGATTATTTTTTATTTTATTTTTTTTTTGTTTAACTTTGTAGACAATTAAATTAGCTTTTAAATGCACATCTGGAATATTCCAGAAAATGTATAATTTTCGGGTTATCATAAAACTAAACTATATTAGCTGAACCGGTTAACACAGGAACGAGTTCAGAATATTTTATAAAACATGTGTACAAAGCTCAATACGCTGTATCTTTGTTTGTAATGGTCCATTTTCGATGGGGTTTTTTTTTGTTTTATAGGAAATTCAATTACTTTTCAAATAGTTATATACACGATTAACCATAAAATGCGTATACGTTTTGAGTTATATAATAACTATAAAATAAAATGTTTTTTCATATCTAACGCCTTACCGTTTCTTGGATATCAAGCCGTATTATATTGTCATGAAAACATATAATAGAATTTTATTAATTTTTTTATTACATTGAAATCTAAAAAAACCGTTGGAATTCACGAGGGATTTAGCAATAGAAATAAAAACAAAATCAAATAAAATCAGAGATCACGAGAAGCTAATCTGCCATGTTCCTTAATGACAGTGTAAGGAACCAACTCCTACCCCAAGGCCGCTCCGCCCGCCAATTTATACCGCCTTTAAAGAAAAAGAAATGAAGATGAAAAGAAAAAAGAAGATTTCTGTAATAGATGCTAGAAGAATAGATATTAGCCCCGTCGAGGCGACCAGGAACTCTTCATAGCCGCGCTTTGATATAGTATATTATACATTTAAATTTAAATTTTAAAATTAATATTATACATAAGGAAAAAACATTGTAGTAAAATTAAATATTTATTTAAAATTTTGTTACAATATCTTAAGAGGTATTCTGGAATAGAAGACGAAATATATGAAAACATTTTATGTGATGTTTAAGAGGTTTAGAATTGTTCATTCCTTTTAAAATTGAAAAAAATAATTGTATAGGTATAATAGAAAAATCTTTTATGAATTTTGAGGCCTAATGTATGGTATTAGGTAAAGAAAAAAATATGTTTTTCTTTAGGCCTAAAGAGTACCAATTTGACTAATTTAAATATATATAAATGTCCAAACCATATTCAAAGAAATTTTCAATTATTTTTTTTTTTTTTTTTTTAAATGATACAAACTGAATAATACTTCCCTCTAGGTACAATAATATTTTATTTTTACGACATGTTGGAGAGCATAAAATATATTTTAGATCTTTTGAACTTACAGCAAGTAGATTATAATGTGAAAAAAATTAATTAATTTTTAAAATTACTATGAATATGGTTGTAACGTCTAACAAAAATAAATATAACTTCTTTGTTTTTCGAACAGGAGAAGTTTAGGTATAAATAAAAATCTAATTTTTTTCTTCATCTGATTGAATAATTATATACATAATCATTTAGAAAATACTGTTTAAGTACTCCGGAACGCTAGAATTAAAATAGGCTGTTTTGATTCTCTTGGGGGGAGGAGAGGGGAGGGTTTATTTCGTTGTGGTCTTAATAAATACATCTCAACATTCCCAATCTGCTTAGAATAGATTGGTAACCTACAGATAACCTGCCCTTTCTGACCTAAAATAACTAGGTGTAAGGGCGATAAAACTAAAAACTATGACTGTAGTCTCAGAGAATAAGCAAAATTTTTAAACGTAAATTCATTATAATTATCTTTGTATAATATAATATCAAAAGATATACTATTACTATCCAATTAGAACTAAATAAATAATAAAATTATTTAAATTTCAATAAAAGTGACAGATTTACAGACCGTTGCTCACAAAATCCGCCTCTCAGCATACCTGTAACAAAGGAAAATAAAAATATTAAATACTGTACATAAATATTTGAAAAAAATGAACATACATTTTAAATTATTTTTAATTACTAATATTATTCTAGATTACATATTTTTCTATCTGTTATAACCATAGAATCTAAAGAAAGTGTCATTAGTTACCGTGGGAAGCAATGGACTGTCTAGACGAAACCTGAAACCCAGATTAGCAAGCTGGTGAAATTATTAATCTAACAATTTCTAGTCATTCAATGCTTTGTAGCTTATCAGTGCTTAAGAATTAATTAGTAAAATCGAACAACAAATGGCAATTTAACTTATAATAACTCTAAACTAAAGCTTTCGATAAATAAAATTTTATAAATATATATAAATTAAATTGTCAATATATATATATATATATATATATATATATATATATATATATATATATATATATATATATATATATATATAATGTAGGAATGAGTCAGAATATATAGAATCTATAGGTATTGCAATTAATAAATCATTTTGCATTGAAACCCATAAAAATATAAAGTTTTAAAACATTATAGTTTTTCAAAAGATCCAAAAGATTTATTACAGCTCTTGGATATATTTATATATACTTTTTTTAAATTCTTTAAATTTTATTCCGATAGTGGACATAATGTAGGAGATTAGTTGGAGATACTTGAGACATGGCGTGAAGGCGTGACACCTACGAAATACCATTCAGTGGCCCAATTTATGTCTGTATTTTTTTTTTTTTTGGAAACGTTTCGAAATGTAGGCATTTAAAAGAAATTTAGTAACCCAAGAGTTTAAAAAAAAAAATCCCGAAACAAATGACGGTTCAGTGCTAATGTACAAGTTGGTATTTTGTATGGTATCCATCTGCGTCAAAAAAAAAGGACACGTGGTATGCCCATATAAGTCCATTTAAGGATTCCTCGCACAAATTATTGTAATCAGTTACATTATATCAGTAGAAAAATATGCATAATTCGAAAATATTTATTTCAGGATCGGGAGTGATTTTATTTATTTATTTATTTATTTAATGTGATACATGCATCTACCCATGGAGGGTCATTAGCATTACTACATAGATATGTTTAACAACTAAATTTTTCCATAATGATATATGATTTCTTGAGTTCTTTTGGAATCACTTTTTCACAATTTGAATGAACTATATAAGGTTATAGATTTGATACTTTTTTAAGAACTTGAATACACTTTGAACACAAGTTTCACTGTCACCAAGAGCGATGTCCAGTCTGTTGTTGATGTTGCAATGTCGCCTTGCATCCTTAAGGGCCTTGCAGTCCAGCAGGATGTGCTCCACGGTCAGAGGTACCTTGCAAGTATTACAGGTCGGTGGGTAAAGTCCTTTTAGAAGAAAGGTGTGCGTCAAGGCTGTATGCCCGCTACGTAACCTGGCCAAGACTACTTCTTCGCGGGGAGTGATTTTAATTCCTTGACTATTATCCTAGAATGGCAATCATTCAAGAAAAGATTTTTGCACATTTGAGGGTTCACGTAATTTTTTTTTTTTTAAGAAGGAATTACGTGGTCCGGAAAAGTGGAACTCAAATAGTAAAAACTATTTATTAAGGATCCGACGTTTCGACCCACTTTGCAGGCCTTCTTCAGGGCCGAATAAACAAGATACAAAAATAAGAATAAAACAATGGTATATACAGTGAATGAATTAATAAATAAAAAAGATTTAGTGAGAAAAAAATTAAAACAGTGATGAATTTGTAAAAAGAAACTGGTAGAGTAATGACAACAACTAAAAATAAATTATTGAATATTAATACATTAATAAAACTGGCTATATAATAATAAAAATAGGTAAACCAATAGAGAAATAACATTAACTAAAAATTAATAACTCAGTTAAATGAGTAAAAAAAGGGAATACAAATAAATAAACAGACAAAATATAGTACTACCTTGAAGCTCCAAGGGAGGAAGAATGACTTAGCAAAAAGCACAGTAATTAAGGAGGCGGTGGGAGTAGGAGTAGTAATTAGAATGTAATTAATAGTTATATAGAGAAGGCAATGGGGAGGGGTTTTCATTATAACTGCCATCTGTTGGGGATGTAGATAAAAATATAAATAAAGATTTATATGCCTTGGTTTTAAATCGACCCTATTCTGCCCTATAGTATCCCTTAATAATGTTCCACTTTTTTTTTTTAAATATAGTTCTGTCCCTTCTAACAAAGTAATCTCGTTTTTTTGGGTGATTGATAGGAAAAATCAGAACTATTCTTCAGTGAATTTTGAGTTTTCTTTTTTTGTATGCAGGTGAAGTCCATAATTTTAGTTGAATTTTTATTCGCAGCCATTTTTCAAGTGAGAAAAAGCCGGCGTTATCTTCTTCACCGGACGTACTAATGACAATAGTGAATAGTCGGTTCTTCTTATGAGAACTCAATACGTTATTCCAAAGGCGAAGTAGATCTATCGGAGACGGGAGTCGAATAATAATGCCTCAAAGGCTTGATATACTAGTGTGTTAAGTATATGATTTCGAGATCTGATATAATGCCCATGCGTAGATGAAATATGTATGCAAACATCTGCTGAATTTCTAATCAATTGTAAACAACGGTGTGGGATATTACGGTGTTAGTCTTAGAGAGTGAGGGAAGGGGAGGGGATTATGATCATGAAAATTTCATACTCTCAGTTTGCGATTAACATTTTTAGAATTGGTTATCAAACCCAAATGGCACAGTACAAAAATTTTAAATACAAAGAAAACTACAAGTATTTAAAACTTTTCGTTTATATGAATTATCTATGAAAAATATCCGAGAAGTGATTTGTGCCCAATGGGTATGATCTGGGTTAAAATAAGAGACATCATAAAAATAGGAACCTAAAGACTTATTCAGCTGACATCCGCATGATGGTATAGAAGGATTAATCTAATTAGGGATTGATTAATTATTTGCCACTTCTATAAATTTGTTTAATTGAAAACTAGCTTCGAATGTTATACATTCATCTTCAGTTCTAAAAACACACAAAAAATTCAAAAATAAGCAATTCAAAATATAGTTTGGCATTTCAAATATATTTTGAATTGCTTATTTTTGAATTTTTTGTGTGTCTTTAGAACTGAAGATGAATGTATAACATTCGAAACTAGTTTTCAATAAAACAAATTTATAGAAGTGGCAAATAATTTATCAATCCCTAATTACAAAGACTTATTCTTACTAAAAATTATTTTTTTTTTTTATTTTTTTTTTTTATTTTAAGCTGATTAAATCCAGGAAACCTTTGGAAAAACACTTTTCATGTACTGGTTTAGTTCACTAATTTTGAATCAGAAAAGATTTAAACCGCCAAGCCTTTGTTTTAAATCGACCCTATTCTGCCCTATAGTATCCCTTAATAATGTTTCAGTTAATCCTGAAGGGTTCTAGTTTCTTGGAACTGTTGATTAAATTCGTTGCTTAAATTATAAGCTAAGATTAATTCAATGAACTGGTTGTCGAATACGAAGACTTAAAGATTTACTAAGTAAACCTCCTTAAATCTTTTCGTTGCAACATCCAATAGGATTTGTGACAGTTCGATAGCTCTGACTATCGATAGTTGATAGTATATAAATACTATTGATTCAGATGGTTTGATTATTAATATTTGATTTAGAGTGAAGGGGTGGGGGAGGGCTTAGATTCTCTCTATCAGTGGTCGATTAACATTTTTATGGTTCCTTATCAAAAGATTCCTTAAGTTAGATATGTTAAGAGATATTTGGAAGTCCTTCAGGCACAAATCGCAGGTGTCTACATTTGGAATTTCACTTTTCTTTTTTTAAAACTGCTATACGTCCGACCTAATCAAAATTAATCATTTATAATCGATAAATTATGAACCAACACTAAAAAACGCACACTCCTACTTATCGATTAGGGATGCTAGATGAGACGGATAATAATATAGAAATAGTAAAAAAATGGCAGCAAGAAAAGTGGAACTTTTTTTAAAAAGTTTATGAAAACATTCATAAAGAGTTCAATTATTATCCATCTCCTTTTTTCGAGACTAAAAGATCAGGGAAAAAGTGTGATGTGAGCAAAGGCATCGATAGTTTAGTGACTACTAACCCTCCCCTCAATTCCACACATATATTCTAGTTCGAACTTTATAGTTATCCAAGCCATTCTTTATTTTCTCAGGCGTTTAAAACTTAATATAGCCTTGCTTCTTTCTTACATCGAACAGTTACAGATTGAGGAGTTTCTTCACCATTTTCAAGATAAATTAATCGTATTCCATATAATGACCTGTATAGTAAATACAGATTATTTTTTGACATTGACGAATAACGTTCCGTTCTACGTTATCATGCCAGTGACTTTTGCGACAAATACTGAGACATCTAGACAAAAAAATCTAGAATTATATTTCAAGTTTGCTGACGCAGAGAGAGCTTTCGGAAAAGGGAGAATCGACTTTGAGCCGATAAGGAATAATAATCGAAATGAATCCATTGATATCAGATTGGTAACTTCAAATGTCTCAATGTCACTAACCTCGATACAACGCGGAAAAGTTCAAGGACCTGCGGCCTGAAGCTCTCCACTTCGGAATCTTCATTTATTTTTCCTTTTCTTTTTGTTAAAATCTGTCTAGACCACTAGTATACAATCATGTCTATATATAATTTAATTGGTATACATATATATAATTACGTATAACCATGACAAGGGTTTTTTCAATCTAAATTAATGATTCGTATAATTTATTATTTTGTGTAGAAATTGATTTTTTTTTTTTTTTTTTTTTTTAATAGTTATCAGGAAAAAGATATAATATAATCATACGAGAAATGATGAAATAAAGGCGAATTATATTGTGAAGAGGAAAATTGATAAGTGATGGTGATTGTGTATTTTTGCCGAATAAGTTTCCTCCTCAGTTAATAATCAATTAGAAGATAAAACAGTTGAATAAATAACTTTAAAAATCGCTGAACTTAATAAATTTATTTTCATCCTATAATATTCTTTTAATCTGCTTATAATTTGATATGAAACTTTTAATACATCCGTACAGTGCTTGGAGTAGTCATCCCATATTACGAATTCAGGACTGGCAATTTTAAATAATTCATTAAAATAAGTGATACTACATATTGTGTATAAATAAGCAAGGACAGATCTAAAAGCAATGACTCGGCGGTGCCATATTGAAGAGGATTTGGAAACTTGTGCAGTTGGTCGAATGGCAAAACTGGAGGAGGCTCTAAAATCCAGTCTGTCCGGCGCCTACGCTCGAATATCGCATCAATGGCTCCACTAAACCGACTGACCTTTTGATTTCCATTATTTCTATCCTCCTCTATCTCGTGCCTTATCTTTTTGCATTTTTTTTTTGTTTTTGGTGTCCTTATTTTTTAGTTAATATATATCTTTTTAATTTTTTTTATTTTAAGTAAACCTTTTAAGATGGAAAATATTTTCTAATCAGTGAACAATGCCTTGTGGACCAGATTGTAAAATATTCTACCCTTTTGTTGATAGCAAATCGACCTTCTAATTTTTTTTTTTTTTTTGTTGACCGTGTCTTAGAAATAGACAGAGAGCAGGATTTTTTAATTGAGAATGCACAATAAAAAAAAATTGCAATAAGTAAATGCGATAGTATCAAAGCAGGGCCTATGATTTTGCCAGAGGGCAAAATCAATTTTTCCGCCCCTTCTTTCACCCTTCCTCTTCTTCGAATAAAATTCGACAGTTTTATAAGATTATCGAAGGTAGTATATTTTGAAATAAATAACATCACTTCCTAAAATTAACATTGACTGAATAAAGGTCAGTACAATCAAAAAGCGGAAACGAATATTTTTTACTTAGCCTGAAAATAAAACTTCGCTCGAAATTAGCCGCACTCAAAATCCTGTCGTCCAAGGCAAGCTCCCCCTCTAGTTACGGGCTCTGTATCACAGAATTTAATTTTAAATGCATATTCATAAGGGCATATGGGAAGAATGGTACATAGAATTGTGAGATTGCGTTGTCTTATCCCTGTGTCATGAATGATTGACAGGATATCTCAGTAATTAATAACCCGATGACAAATGATGCAGTTTGAATCAATTCAAAACTATTTTGTCCTTAAGAAGGATTCCATTTAGGTATACGGAGTCCAGCGACTTACCCACTGAACCTTATAAATAAGTTTTGAATTTTCATCAGATTAAAAAAAATAATAAAGCTATAGAAGTTTAAGACACTTATTTTATTTAAATTAATAAAAAATGTAATTACAATTGACAATTATATGATTACATTTGATAATTTCGACCATGAATTTCTCATAAGATGAACCAAGGTTAATTTCATTTCTACCAAACGAATGATTATTTGTCACAGTTACTCGCGGGGATTGGTAGGTACTGGATTGGATTGGTACTGGCAGGTATATTTTAGATAAGTTGTATTTTTTTTTCCTAGTGTTTATTTTGGAATGGGAAATTTCCACATTTTCCTCCTCTGTTGATCCACCACTGCTAAGGACAAAATAAAAAAGAGTTGGAAAATTAAAATATTTAGTATAGTTGGGAAATTTGGACAAAATTGTTGGGATATTTTAGGTACATAGTTTACAAAATCAATATTGTAAATCGTAGAAACTTACAAAATTTTGTCATGTAGAATAATCATAAAATCACCCAAACGTGATTAATTATCTACTAAATTTAATGATCGATTATTTTTATTTAAATTTATTTATATTAATATAACACTTTTATGGTGAAATATTAAGAATTGAGACGATTTAGCAGCCGAACTTGGATTTTTTTTTAACAAGCACGCATTAAATTGGTTTCTGTGAAAAGAAAAAAAATTAAGCCAAATATATTAAATACTGACATATACAATAATAGTACTATTAGCCTGAGATGTTTAAGTAAGTAAATTCTACGGAAAAAAAAAAAAAAATCAAATATGGAATTAAAGCAACTAATGCAGTAACGACATAACTGACTGAATCAATTATCCTTTTGTTACGTTTTTATTTTTAAATTGTAATTTGGAATAAAAACACTTTTAATGATTTCCCTCAGTTGGGATACACCCCTAACCGCATATTGAGATTTGTTTTATTTAATCTACCCTAAATAAATTTTACTCTCCATTAACTCTAATGGACCGCCGTCGAAATATTTCAGAATTAATCTCAAACGAAATACTCAAAAGAATTATAAACAACAAAACAAAAAAAAACATACAAATTTAAAAAAAAATTAATTGGCTGCCCGAGAAGTAGCTAACCATTTATTACTGTAAGAGCGGTATGAGGAGGAGGAATTCGAAACTATCCTACAGAGCTGGCCATGGACCGGAGGAATCCAGTATCTTTTTACCTTTGAATTCCTGGAGGAACGGTGACCAAATGGCGGGCTATTAAGGCCAATCAGGGCAGCCCGGGATCTTGAATTCTGTCCTCTTTGGAGCTTTATGATTCGCTCTGGGTTGGCTCATTAATGATGAAAGCCCTAATCCTATTGATCTATTTCGTATATTGAGACATTTACGTCACTGGGTTACTAATAGGCTAGCTTTTGAGATAGATTTAATTGTCAATTTTTAATAACGGTTAAAAATAACGTGTTACTTTCGCTCTATAAGAATTTATTATTTCTCAAGTTACAGAATTTTATATTATTTTAAGCATATAAAAATTAAGTAATTGTACTGTATAATTGACATGAAATGCCAGTGGCCTAGAGATGTGTAGCAGTAAGCATTCTAATGTCAGTTATAAGTTAGAAGGTAACGAGGCCATCTTCTTTTAAAGACACTTTAGAAGATTTTCGGGAACATGTTGGAAATCAATGATAGAAAATATAGGCTCACATTGTTGGTGCAGAGTTCATAATGGTATATATTTCTGGAGCTTACGCATAATTTTATTTGTTGCATAATAAAGAGTACTGAGGATTTTACGATAAATTATAAGGATTGAATGAGGGGAGGGATTCGGTGGTTTACTATAGTAATGCACATTACATCCTTGAAATAAATTTCTAGTAAATACTACAATCGGAAACGACAAAGAATCTACTATTTTAAAAGAAATAACAGTTGCCAGTGAACAACTCATACGTTAGAATAGTCGAAATGTTTACACAGGTTTTTTAAATTATTAAAACTAACACTTGTGAAAACAATCAATGTGCGTGTGTTACCTGTACAAAAGATCACGAATGTTAGGCGTGAGATGGTTTATTCCAATGGTTTATAAATTTACCAAAAAAAATTAAACCAGCCTGTTTCTAAATGAATGGTTTGTTTTATACTAATATATAACGCCCATTCCTTCGATTCGGAGTGTGAGTAAATTTTATTCTAAAACTACTCAAGGATCATTTATCCCACAGAAAACGGGGAAAAAACGTTAATTGGAAATAAATAAACATGAGACGAATTGAAAATCTTTTAATTTTAGAACTGTTTGTAAACGAATTCCTCATTATATTTGTAAATAAAATTTAATCACCTTCAACAAGGCTCATTCTCACAAGTACACAAATAGTTTAGTGCCCTTACATTTTTTCCCTCAATGATAATACTCCTGAAGTTTAAAGAAAACTAATATTATAAAAAAAAAAAATTATCATATTTATTTCCTGCTGTTTACAAAAAAAAAAGATTAAAAGAGGAAATTTCAACTTTTTATTAAACATAAGAAACTGTAACTTGTAACTTCCAATAGCAGTTTCAACTCTAGCCTCAAAAAACTTAAATATAACAAATTATTTTTAGATATTTAAGATTATCAGAACTTGAATTATTCACATTTAAACATAGATCACCTTTAGATTATAAGCGATATCTAAATAAGTAAATAACTGTAAGTTTGGAAACTTTAACGAAGGAATCCGTTACGAATACATTTCCATAGTTATACTATTCCTTCTAGGATCGGAATATTAAATAGTTCATCCAATTTAATTAATTTTATTTTCATAAATTGACATTAAACCTGACTGAATATGTTACTGGTATTGATATTGATAAACAGATGTGTGTCAAGATTCATTTCTTAGAACCCCCGCCGTGAATCGAACCCACACCATTTCGAAGCAGGCACTCTGAGACCCTCGTGCTCGCCCATCACGGTCTCCGATTGAATAGGTTACAATTTAACTATGAAAGAAGTAATCTGGTAGTATTGTAATACTTAATCTTGTTTATGATGATAAGGCGATTTTATAACTGGATATGTTGTGTTTATTTAGTCAATCTAAAGATTAAACAGAGTAAACAGATTGTTTATTAGAAGAATAGAAATTTTAATCTGTTTCAAATATGTGTTAGATGAATTATCAACGATTGTTAAAAACAAAGGAAATTAATTTTTATAAATACATGGGTCAAGGCTTATGGCACTGGAAAGACAATAATATTCAAAATTTTATGATTTCAACTTAATGTAACTTCCCTTCTCCCTCCAACCAAAATTTCATGGCTATCGTTGTAACTTACATATTAATACTATAATTAATTTGTTTTTCCTCTGATAGAAAAATGATTGGATTCATCGGGACTCAAAACCAATAAAAACAAAGAAGTCTGGAACCTTTTGGGAAATGCAATGGAAATACACAAATAACCTATATAGTATAGGTTATTAAATATATGCTATAGGTTATTATTAAAACTATACATAGTTTTCTCGTTGTATGCAAATTTTCACGCCTCTTCAATTTAAGCTGCCTATTATTCATCAAGATAATGATTATAGATAATAATAATAATGCAAAAATATTCATTCATTCAAAGTTATAAAAGAAACCAATAAATATAAAATTACAATAAAAATATATTCTTATTTTTTCAAGGACCAGACATTTTGTCTAGTTTTAGCAGAAATATTAAGCTTCAATAGATCTACAATTAATTACATAGGCCAACGATGAAAAAACTTTTGTACTGAAAATAACTTATTCCTATAGTTTTTAGGGTGCTGAATCCAAATATGATATTAAAAAAGCTGTATCACCCACAATTTCTTCACATTTTATAGTTAAATTTATTATTTAATGCGAATTTTAAAGAATTGAACAGCTTTAAGTCTTAGGCGTCATGAAACAATTAGGCCTTAAGTTAGGCCTCATGAAACAATTGGTAAAGGCTTTGCCTAAAGATGGACCATGTTTCTAGTATCTCTGCCAAAAGCTTCCACGCCTTTCAGAAGCTAAACTAAAAGAAGGCGTCTTTGTCGGACCTGACATTAGAAAAACGATGTTTGATGTTAACCTTGAATCCACAATGACCTTAAATGAGAAAGAAGCATGGGTATCATCCAAGCAAGTCGTTACAAAGTTCTTGGGAAATGAAAAGGACCCAGAGTATGTTTCTATTGTAGCTACACAAGTTTAAAAAGTTAGGATGTTTGATGAGCCTGAAACCTACGGAAAACTATGGGCGATACAAAAAAGCTAAGGTCAGATTTAGATTCAGCACATAAAAATCTATAAAGATCAACTATTAAAGTTAAAAAAGTTTTCAAAAAAAATTTTTTGTTTGACTGTGTTATTTTTTTAATACACCAACATTATTTATCATACTTATATATGAGTAATACATAACATATCAAAGTATATTTTGCATTACATCCGACATTCATTACACTTTCATATGAGGAACACATTCTTATAAAATAAATAAAAATTGTATTTCTTATTCATTAAAAATTAGACATTTCAATTGCTTTCTAAAGTAATAGGTTCCATTTTAATGTTGCCATACCAGAGCTCACAGTAATAATAAATAAGAAAAATTATTATAATTACATAAGAATGGCTGTTTATTTATGATTTTAATTATTTTTGTTTAATTTGATATAATTGGTTACCTAGATCACTGTTATAACTCAAACGTTTATCTCTTTCAATCAGTAAATGCATTTGATACTTATATGTAATTATGTGAAAGATTAATAAATGTAATGTTATTTTATAAGCTTTTATTATCATTATTAAAACCACTCACTTCCGTATGGATTTTTAAAACTAGTTTCTTCTAAAATATAAGCAACTCTAAAATGCAAACAATACTAACTAATTTCAAATTAATCTAACAACTTTAAATTTTTATTTATGCTAAGCAAAACATTCATTATACAAACTATAGAAATAAAACACTAAAGTAATATGGTGTAAAACAAAACACAAGGAAACTAGCAAGGCATTAATGCCTTGGATTGAAGAATTTTTTAGTTGTTTTGTCTCTTTAGGCAGTTCTTGTAATCTTTGTAAAAAATTCTTTATTCATGTTTTCTCTCTTACGGAATAGTATTTATATATTTTACCATGGTATATGAACCATTTATCTATTAGTAGTGTTAAGATATGTGGTAAATATAATAAAGCTGAGATGATACGCTTGGTTCTTTTTCCTTGGGGCCTGAGAACATCTGTTGACGGTCGGCAGTCATAAACAAGACTCTCTCGAGTGTCCTTATACCCCTTTAGTAAATTACGCATAACGATCACGCTAGATAAAAAAACACGGTTGCGTTGTTGTTGTTTTGTTTTTTTTAAGAAGAGGCGTACCACTAAGTCAGTGAACTCTTTAGGAGTAAATTACCGCAAAAAATCAGTCAATATTTTTTTTGTTTTTTGTTATTATATTAACGCCTCGATTATTGGCACAAAAATGGATATAACAAAAATATACAGGTAAAAAAAAAAAATGTTTAATGTCACAGAGATTTCAAGAACTGTGGTCAAATATTTGTAATTTACAATTTTTATTATTTTTGTTTTTAGATAAAAATAATTTATAACATTAGTAAATTTTTTTTTATCATGTTTACTTTCTTTGTTTCAGGTAAGGGGAAAACTGCAAATTTACTGTACTGCTAAAATACAATAGAAATTATTCACTGGTAAATATAGTAATTATTAGTATAAATATAGTAATCATTAATAGTAGATAGTGTATTTATAAAGAGCAAAAAAAAAGAGACAAAAAATTATTGTTACAATTTAATTGGGAGATTGGATTTGAGTATTTGTTCAGATGTCTCTGGTTGGTGAAAAGTATTTTAAGTAGTCTGTTGGTGTGAGATGTGGCTTTGGTCTGCATTTATGGGACGTTGGGTGGTTAGTTGTTTATTGGTGTTTTAGAGGCTTAAGGGTTTGTTTTGGGGATTATTCAATTATATCCTAAATATGTTTATATGTGTATATATATGTATATAAAGCATGAGGCTCAAGAGTTCGACAATCTTATACGATTGTATTATCGTAGTTATACTTATCGACTGTTTCGATTAATTCTGAACTAGAAAGAGACTGCAGCCAACATTTTTGACGTTCTTGGAGGAGGAAAAATAACTATATATGTACTTTAGTTTTCATGGTGACCAACAAATTTATATTGTTTAGTCAGCTGTTCTACGTCCGCCATTATCTCACTGTCGGAAAAGTACCACACCGGCAGAAAACTGTCACCGTGCCTTACTCACTGTGTTACCACAGTCCTTATAATAAAAAGATAATTATAAAATTTTGACATAACATGCCATAAACTGATAAATGGTATAAAAGAGGTAGTACGGTTTTTTACATAAGTACGTTTGCACACTAATATGTACTAATTTCAGGTGAGGCTCATGGCATTTGTACACGCTTGCAGAACACGTAGGCATAGGAATAGCTCAGCTCTCAGCAAATATCTCTATTTCATCATTTTTTTTCTCTCTTAAATATAAGTTTGCCAAAATAATTCTTGTAATTTCAAGACTTTCATTGTCAGAAATAAAGACTTCATCACCATCCGCTGAGGTAGCTGACGATTATGAATAAATTGATACCTTCACCTTCTCTCTAGAGGCTTATCAGTAAGGTTAGCGATATTTCGCGCCTTTCTAAACCCGACGATTCGAGGGGCTCTCTAGAGCTCTGATATTTAGAGCCATTTAACGAAATGTCCTTAAGCAGCGAACATTTTCTCAGCCACCTGTGGTGCAGTAACCTTTAAAAGTCATATTATCAGTCACTGGTGGGTTTCATGATATCAATCTGAACTTATAACTTAGAAGTATAGAAGCGTCTAAAACCTGTTCCCTCCACCTTCCCAAATTTGAGATTGTAAGATCAGTATCATTTAAAAGTTCCTATTAAACATTTTGAAAATATAAATACTGATTCTTCCTACTAAATATTATTTATAGGCTTACTAATTTTTATGATTTTGGTTTTTTAGTTTTCGTTTAAATAAAACCACGAATTTTCATCAAAATCAGTTTATTTTTTATTTTTGAAGGTGGGAGGGATGAGGAAACGAACGTTTGGGACGATTTTCGTGACAATAAATTAAAGTCGTAAACAGTAATTTTTTTTTTATCGAATTTAATGCAAATATACGTTGAAAATGGCTCTGATTTTGATTCTAGAGTTCGGGACAAATTTAGAAAAATAATACTTCCACGATGTCGGGGGCGTAAATAGCAGGTAGCAAATAGCACGGGCCTCGAATTAGCCTTTATAAAATACAATATCATATTAATATTTAGTAATAAAATTACATAATAACAAACAAATAATAATTATTATAATTTTTGAACAAATTATTTTATTTTTCTTCCATTACACCCCAATTATCCATATTCTACATCATTCTAAAATCAACGTTTCAGGGTATTGCTCCATCTTCAAGAATATAAAAAAATTGACTCCTCTCTTTTCCGTATATCGATAACAATTGTTATTTTGTCTGTCTTATAAAATCATGATAATTTAATCAATAATTTAAATGATAATAATGATGATTAGTACTTTTTGATATGTATTTTTGAAAAGAGGAGGTGCACCGAAACTTTTAAATAATTAAATTAAAAAATAAAGCATTGAATTAAATTAAATAAATAATCAACAATTTTATCGCAATTCAATGTTTTTTATGTTTCTATTTTATTTATTTCTATATATCATTCCTTATTTCATCAGGAGGTAAGTGTAAATATTTCAAAAACACTACCTAATATCAAAGAAATGTGCAAACGCAATCAGGTACATACTTCACGTTAAGTTCACATTTTATTACCAGATAACTTGTATTGGTAAAATATTTTTGTGTTCTTTGGTAACCAAATTACATTAAAAAACTTTAATTGTTTTCAAATACATTTCAGCCTTCAGATCTTTACTAACAGAAAAAAAAAAAATAATAATAATAATATGGGTACCATAATTTTGTTTAATGATTTCAGTGTGTCGCCAGATAAAACAGATTCAGAACCGCAGCTTAACATCCACTTGAACTATTTTTTGTTTAAACTCTCGTTCCAGATGGATGGGATGTTTCTGAAATGTGGAGTACCCTTGCAGTGGCGTACTCAGGGGAAGGAGGGGATAAATATCCCCCGAAATGTACGAAAAAATATAATTTTCATACCCAACAACACTTTTGTATTTTTATTTTGTATTGAGTAATATTTTCGGTAATCTTAATAATCTTAGTTCCTGATCCAATTTTCATCCTTATCCTTAAAACTTAAAACATATGCCAAATATGGCTATTTTAGACATTTAGGTGATTATGTATCTTCTCCTTATTAAATCTCTCCCACCCCTTCCCGCCTCGAAAAAATGTTTAAATCTCCCTCCGAAAAAATATTCTGCGTACGCTCCTGCACCCTAGGATAGTCTTAGTTGAGAATTACGCCTAATTCCTAATTTAAATGAGTTTTCTATGAAATATTTATAATTATCACAATTCTCATCATACTTAATAAGAACATGAAA